>OY757911.1:62697000-62854500 GCA_963585895.1 Sepioteuthis lessoniana | reverse complement strand
AAAAGTGGCACAAGCGTCTATTCGCGAAATACAAAACCAGTTGTGGCTCAAGAAGGCAAAAGAAGCACAACTTGCTGCAAACAGCAAAAACTCGAGATTGTTCAACCAAATAATCAAAGAGCTGTCTGGGCCGCAGCAATCAATTTTTGCTCCACTGGAATCAAAAGATGGTGCCACCTTGAGACGACCAGAAGATATCAAGAAGCTATGGTATGAACATTATTGCGAACTCCTTAATCGCCATCCAGTCGTTGACGAATCAGTATTGGATCTCATTAAACAACATGATCCAATCATGGCTCTTGATGAAGTGCCTTCTAGAGGTGAGATAAAAACTTCTGTCAGTCAAATGAACAACAATAAAGCGCCTGGAATGGATGGCGTAGCAGCAGAGATTCTAAAGAATGGCAGTGAGAAAATGATTGATCTCCTGGAGCAAGTCATCCAAAGTGTACATGAAAGTGAAGTACCTCAAGACTGGAGAGATACAATACTTGTGTCTTTGTATAAGAAGGGTTAGAAGTCGGACTGCAGCAATTTTAGAGGCATATCTCTGCTGTCTATTGTTGGAAAATTGTTTTCAAGGATAATTTTAAATAGATTAGTCCGCACAATTGTTAATAGAATTCTACCAGGATCACCGTGCGGTTTTCTTGCAAGCCGTGGCACTGTGCATATGATTTTCAGTACTCGGCAATTGCAAGAGAAATGCAAAAAATAGAATCTTTCATTGTACCAATGTTTCATTGACTTATCAAAGGCTTTTGATACTGTCAACTGATCAACTCTTCCGCATTGAATGGGCGTCTCGGTCTTTTTCAGCACTTAACAAATGTGTGTGGTCCCAGCATGGTATCAAGTTGCATGCAAAAATCATTGTGTATAAACTATGTGTTTTGACGACCCTCCTGTATGCAAGCGAGACTTGGACACTCTATAAGCACCAATTCAAACTTCTTGAGGGTTTCCATCAACGGTGCCTAAGACAGACACTTCATATCAAATGGCAGTTCCATGTTTTAGATACAGAAGTATTAAGGAAAGCAGGGTTACCAAGCATCCTGTCGATGGTAAGGAAAAGTTGTCACCGATGGGTTGGTCAGATTGTGCGTATGGATTACGGCCGTCTGTCGAGGCAATTATTCTATGGTGAAATGAGGGAAGGAAAGAGAAGTGCATTAAAACCGAAGAAGATATTTAAGGACACAATAAAATATTACCTGAAACAATCTGGACTACCTGTGGACCAATGGGAAAAATGGCTTTAGATAGAAGTAAGTGGCGGAAACTGGTTCACGAAAGCATAGAATCCTTTGAGAATAGCCGTATGCAGTACAGCGCTTACAAACGTCTGATTCACAAAGTCACCACGTTAAATGTGACATTCGTTTTTTCTTTCTTTTTTTATGCCGTGTTCAATAGTGTTTAAGTTTCTTTTCTTTTCTTTTTTTCTTTTTTCTGTCTTCTTCCATTTTTCTGTCGTCCTTTTTTGTTTTTATTAATAAATTGCTCATTCACTACTTTTTAAAAACCTTTCACCTGCTTCTCTCTGTCTTTACCTTAATATAATAACTAGGTTCATGCATCCCCGTTTATTCAATTTCTAACAAGCATTTCCATAAAACAAGCATGGTTCGTTAATCAAACTTTTTCAGTAATATTCTTTCTTCTTTCAGCAAGTATCTCTACAAAAGTATGGCTCGTATCCAGCCATCATTTCTTCATTTTTACTTGTTCCGAATACGACAACACAGTAGTAGTTTCTTGCTTACTTCCAAAGATGAGCCAAAACATCCCGGGGGTCTTTCCCAAACAACCCAAACTTTTATCCATTCGCCCAACATCTTTTCCCCCTCAAGAACAATTCAAAACCGAGTCCACAAATTTTCCGGTACATAGGACGAGATCGTTAAGATTTTGCACATATACTCCCTACTCTCCAATCCCGTTTTAAATTTCAAACCTCATTCCTGGGGGACCTTCACAACTCAGTTTGGCTACTAACCAGTCAGTACTTCAATAAAATTTAAAAACCATTCTTAGGAGAATTCACAAAATATCCAGTACGACAAGATTCTCAACCCTCTCTAGAGGAGACCTTCACAAGATCTGGTATACTTCTACCAGTACCCAAGATATCGATCCCATTCTAGGAAGCCTTCACAGAACACTTCCAATTTCCACAATTTTTCCAAACTCGAACCCGTCCCACAGCCTTAACTACGGATACAAAGGTATATGAGCATTCTCCAGACAACATCATTGGTGCCCCGAAATCCTCCCAGATCTCGGATTAAAATCCTAATTTCAAATTACTATGCGCTCAGACAGCATTCACAAGTTACTACTAAGTTTAATTCATAAAAATTTTGTTTATTATCAAATTCATTCATAAAAATTAAAACTCAAAACCCGAGTGGACGTTTACGTTATGACCCATCAATCATTTTAACACAGGGACAGTATATCTGTTCACAGGGGTCCATCTTTCTTTCTTTTCTTTTCACAGCAACCTATTTGTATGTTTCCCTCTTACTTTCTTTTTTTCTCTCTCCTTCACTACGATTCAAAATTACATATAGTAGTTTTAATTATTTTCTATGCTTTATATGTAGGGCTCAATCGGTTTTTGTTTTTCTAAAATTATTTTCAATGTATCATTTTATCTTTTAGAAAGGCCAAATAATATTAATATATAGGCCAACAAGACTCATTTTTACTTCCAATTGTCATTATCACTTTTTTTTCAATCATTTTAAATTCTTTCTGCACAAAATCCTAATATGACGACAATATGTGAATGAGCAATTTACTTACAGTCTTTGGAGCGTTTCTCTTTTTTTTTCATCTTTTCAGTTTTTTGTTGTTGGTCTGTTTGGTTTTCTTCTTTCTCCCAGTCCGTTGCATTTTTTCTTTGTTCTTTTCCTCTATCTCTCGATTTTTCTTCTTTCTTTTCGTGTCTCATTCGCTCTTGAGGTGTTGCATTCTGTTTCTGATTCTCTCTTAGTTTCTCTTCTTTTTTCAAGGTTCAAAATATTTATTGGTCGTTTCTTTGATCGTCTAGGTCAAACTCAGGTTCGAGACCACACCATACGGGTGTGAACTGGCCTTAGACACCAAATATGAATATGTTGTATACTCACAACCATAGCTATAATACAAATATGAGTGGAACATAGTCAACATTAATGACGACTTCATTGAATGAACGAACACCTTCTTTATAAAATATATCTTTCACACATTGTTCTTGAAAGGGTGATGTTTCTTATGTGTGAGAGATGAGCTATATTGTCCCAAGTTCTTCTTCGACCATAGCAGCACTCTTCCTCATCTTGGCTGGGTTACTCAACCGGTCACTGAGGGCCCAAAGCCCTTTGTCTGCCGCTGGCTCTCACTCCGGCATCTTGTCTCCAACTGACTCAAGCCGTTCGTGCCCTGGTTATATTATTGTTTAACGGCCACCTGCTTCCGCTGTTCTTCCGCTTATTTACACAGGTGCATCTCTTAATTGACGGCTTGGTCGAGGGTCAATATATAACAGAATAAGAGTCTGAGGCGCCACGTGAGAATCAAACTCTCTCACAGTTGTTTGTAAGGCAAGCCAGATAGTCAGTTCACTGGGCTAGATCGAACTGTTAAATAAAAACGAAGCAAATCTTAATATATACCAGAGAAAAATGATGAAAGCAAAAGGAAAAGTTAAAGCGAAAGAGAAGGCACAAGAAAAATGAACGAGTAAGAAAAAGAAAAATGGAAGGTGAAAAAGAGGATGAAAAGAAAAAGAGAAAGCGAAAAAGAAAATGAAAAGAAAAAGAGAAAGCGAAAGAGAAAGAGGAAGCAAAAGAAAAAATGGGGGAAAAAAGAGAATGCGAAAGTGAAAAAGAAAGAAAAGGAAAGAAAAAGAGAAAACGATAGAGGAAGAAAGAAAAAAGAAAACGAAAAGAAGAAATGAAACAAAGAGAAAATGAAAGTGAAACCGAAAGTTAAAGTGAATGCGAAAACGAAAGTGAACGCGAAAACGAAAAAAAGAAAAAAGAAAAGAAAAAGGCCAACTAAAAACGATTACTATTAATTGAACAAGGAACCACATAATATTGCATAAGGTTTTATTTTCCGCCCCACGATTCAGTTAATAAAAACAGATTTCCAGTAACCGTATACATTGACATGAGACGAAAATAGTTTTTTTTTTTATGAGAATGAAATTGCAAACTGATTTTTACTTTCCGATTTTATTTTAGCCCAATCGGCTGGGTCTATAGAATACACCGACTGCATCTCTGCAAAGGGGTAAAACTCCCTCAATGAGTGTCCAGTATATGACACCAAAAAAATCTGATGGTGAGGCTCCAGTGATGTTGGAGCTATGATAAATACGGAGAACCCCTTCATTGCGGTCGATCTCATGTTCACTCTGCCCTGGAGTGGTAGCACCTGAAAGGGTCCTATCTATGGGTCAAATAGAAGTGTTTGACCTGTAAACTGAGTGCAAACAAATGACTTATGCTAAATTGAATTGTTTGATCATTTAACTGAGTATAAACAAATGACTGCTGTTTAATTGAATTGTTAATGATACATAGTAATACTTGGAATCATTTAACTGTGCAAACGAATTAGCAATATTGAACTGAATAATCAGTGTTAAATAGCAATACTTGTAACCGCTTTATTTTGTGCAAACAAATGATAACTGATGTTGCATTCTCACTGTTACATTGCAGAGTTTGAAACCATCTAATTGTGTGCAGACAAATGATAAACAGTTCATAGAAATTATTGTGTTCGATAAAAATACCTGAAACCATTTAACCCAGTGCAAAAGAATAAGCTCTGGCTCATTTAAAATGTATCTACAAAATGAGTTTACTCATTATATACATCTAATATATGTATACAAACAGAATTTGGCATTAAATAACCAACAATGGTTGATATGCCATTAAACCCAACCAGACCAATCGATTTTATTTACAGCCGACAGTTTCACAGTGAAAGATTTTCGTAAGTTGATACGTTTCTCTATGACATTAAAGGAAATAATTTCCTGTTATTCGTGATAAAATAATTACCTAATTTTAAGCAAAGTTGTGCTGCCGGGTATAGTTGACAGGTGATTGTTACTTGCTGTCTCTTGTTCCCGACGAGAATCCTAAATGTTGTGAATCATCAAGATACACTGTTGATTTCATACAGCTTCAGAAAGAAGGGGACACACACACGTATACATGGTTTCTTTGTTCAATTTACGTGGGTAATTCAATGCTAAATTAATTTTTGTAGAATAACAGCAGAGGTACTATCAAAGCCAAACGTGGATGAGATAAGAGAGTTCAAATTTGTTTTAAGTTTATTACTCTGTAAGTAAACGTAATAGCCCGACTGGTGTTCGAACTCGCTTTCTGCGATGTCGCAGTCCGGCACGTTATGTATTTGAATAATGTATATACACTTCATTTATTGTTTTCGGGTTGGCTTAGAATGTGACTTTTTCATGCGGAACAATAAAGCCTCAAATCTTTGGTTTGGTGTGGTTAAGTTTGTGTAATGGCGTTACAAACATTGTGGGTTATTTGATGCCGAAACCATCTTTTTAGAAGAACTTTAATAATCTTATCTAACCCATAGCTGGGGGATAAGGGACTACATCTTTCCCAAAGGTAATAATCAGAAAGTGAATCTAATAGCTCGAGTAGAATTTGAACTTGCTTACTTAAAGGTCACAATCCAGCACTTTAGCCACTACGCCACGGGGGCTTTTCTTCAAATCTTTGATTCATTCCTGATGCATGTGTTTAGCCGATGTATAGGCTCTGAATAACTGTCCCCATTCTTGTCCCCCATTTCCTTTTATATCACGTGATTCTCCGTCTATCAAGCGATTTTCCGAACGTTTTACAAACTTGCAGGTGCATCCTCGATAACATTTGCACTTCCTTTTGTTCTGTGACCATCAAAAAGATCACAAAACTTTTGTAGTTTTTTGCACTCAGAAACTCGTCACATTTTTTTCCATAACATTATAGTCGGAATGGAAATCATGGGATTAAAACGATTTATTGATTCTAGTTTTATTTACTCCTTTCAGCGAAATCGCTGAAAGTAACCAGTGCAGTTTGTCGACAAATTTAGAAAAATAGTAAAATACAACAGAAAGATAAGAATGGAAAGAAAGAAAGAAAGAAAGAATGCGTGAAATAATGAAAGAATAAAAAAAAAAAAAGGAAAGAAGAAAAACGACATGACAACGTATGTTCTAACAATTGTTCTTTCTTTTGCAAACAACAAATAACACAGAAAATGTGGTGCATAAAACAGGAGTTTTTTTGAAGAGCCAGACTTTTTTTTCCTCCACCCTGAAAAATGTTGGTTTTACCGTGAGAGTCTGACAAGAAGAAGTTTTGAAGGTTGCCGACGAAACCAATTAAGAAATTGTTTTTTCAAATATTGAATATTTTGGAAAGGTTAAAGAAATTTTAGAAACAATATGACAAGTTTGTTGAACAGCGTAATTAATTATGGAATAGTGAAAGTAAATAATTGAAATGAATCCAACAGTACGAAGAAAATAGAAAAAAAGTAACCTGGAACGATGAATTTATAATAACGGTAAGTTCATGTTAAAACGTTTCGGTTTTAATAAAGCTTTATTATGGCTTAAAAGTGGTGAAAAACGTCTTGTTAGAACAACGATGGATGCTTTAATAAAATAAATCACCCTGTTATATTGTTTTATTAAAACATCCCTCGCTTTTTAGCAAGATTTTTCCCTATCTTAAAGTCCTGTTGGAGGTTTCTTAAAACCAAAACATTTCAACGTTGATTTTCCATTATAATAGATTAACATCTTTTTATTATTTTGTTTTTCTATGTTCTTCATATATTTAGTTCATAGTTCATTTCTTTCTCAATCGAGTCCGAAATTTTCAGAATTTCATCATATATATTAAGATCAAATAAGGCGTATTTGCACTCAACATAGATTATTACATTTCCAAACTCTGCATTTTGGGTCAAATAGTATTTCACACATTAAAAACACATCAATAGATATAAAAACGTAAATATGATAAAACAAAAAAAACCCCAAAAAACGACAAATGTATGACTAGATAAGGTAGTAAGTCTAAGTATTTAAACCAAGTGACAAATTTTTAAACATCAAAAAAAAAAAAAAATCCTCACAAAGTTAAAAATAAAGTAAAGTTGGCGACCTTAGTTGAGGGTGACCCGGAAACTTCCTTTTCAATAGCTACGACACCGAACAGTTGGGGATGGCGTGACTACATTCCCTGGATTGCTCCATTTTACATTTGATCCTTGCCTTAATAATACTGACAGTCAAGCAAGGCGGCATCAAGTACCATTTTTGAGTCTTTGGTAAGACTCGATCGGGGATTGAATCCCGATCCCCCGGACCATTGGCAAACACTCTATTCATTAGGCCAATGGTCTGGTTTGAAATAAACTTTACCGTAATAGTCAACAAAGTGATAAATGTCAGTAGACTTATCAAAAATTAATATGTGGAAGAATCTCTGTAGCGAAGTGGTTAACATGCTGACCTGCAACATCGCGGTAAACTAGTTCGAACTTCATCGCAATATTACTTTCACTTTCTTCTTAATACCTTTGGGAAAGGCATGAACCACCTTATCCCTCCAGCTATGGGTACCATAACTATCCTTCTACAATGTTTGCTTTGTCATTAAATAACCCATGAAGTTTGATATCCCATTAAACAAAGAAACTGCTACCAAAACGAATCAATACCTATAGTTCTTCTCTAAATATCTTTTTTATAGAATTCTTAGAATACGATTCAGTCTTAAACATTATACACAGAAACTCCAAATATTTTTTATATATTGATAAGTAATTACTAATATATCGATTAAAAACTTTACTTAATATCGTCCTAAAATTAGAACTTCAACTAAATTTATATTCGAAGAAGAAACAGACAACGCACTGTTTTACTCGACGTTTTATGAATTCGAAATAATTAAATTTAAAAATTTGAAGTTTGCAGAAATCATTAGAATCAAAAGAAGAATTATTGACCCACAGAAAGAAAACCGGAAATAATAATGGATATACCTAAGAGTCATTAGGATTTGTATACACAGGATTTATAGGGTTTTTTATGGAGTGGATATATAGGATTTGCATATAATGGATAAATAGGATTTGAATACATAAGATTTGGTTGGTTGATTGTGTTTTATGGCATATCAACACCTGTTGGTCATTACATGCCGAATTCTCACTATCTCTCTCTCTCTCTCTCTCTCTCTCTCTATATATATATATATATATATATATATATATATATGCGCGCGTGTGCGTCTGTATGTGATTTGTAAGAAGATATTTTGTAACAAATATTTTGGAGGTATTATGTTTAAACGAACCAGAGCTCAGATGTTTGCACGCAGTTAAATCGCTTCAAGTATTATTATCAAGCACTAATAGTTCTATTTTCACACGGTTAAATGGTTCCAATCATTGCTTCCTAATTCAAATAATTTAATTTTATATTAATCATTTTTTTTTTGCTCACAGTTAAATGGTTTCCAGTATAATAAATGATTGAACAGTTCTGTTTGACTCATAGATAGGGCCCTAACAGGTACTACCACTCCGGGTCTAGGTGAACCTGGGAGTAATAACAATGAATTGGTACTCCAAATTTCCCTAAGTTCCAGGATTGAAGCCTCACCGCCAGATGCAGTTTAGTGTCATACCAGGACATTCGTTGACGGATTTTTATCTCTCTGTAGAGATACAGTCGGTGTATTCGACAACTCCCCCCAGTTGCCTGGGTTATACATAGGATTTATAAGATTTGCAGGGCTAGGATCACTGGCTTTTCATATTAATGATTCATAGAATTCGTATTCTTAGGATTTATAGGATTTGTATTCTTAGGGTTTATAGGATTTGCATACTTCGGATGTATAGGATTCGCATATCTAGGATTTATAGGATTTGCATACATTGGATTTATATGATTTGCATACTTGGGATTTATAGGATTTTATACTTATGATTTATAGGATTTGTATTCTTTAGATTTAAAAGAGTTTCTTTCTTCAGATGTACAAAGCTTACATACATAGAATTTATTGGATTTTCGTACTTATGATGCATAGGATTTGGATTCATTTGGTTTATAGGATTTGCATACATAAACGTATAATTTATAGCATTTACCCACTTAGGATTTATTGGATTTGTATGCATATGATTCATAGGATTTTCATACATAGAATTTAAAGGAAATACATAAACAGGATTTATAGGATTTGCATACATAGGGTATACAGGATTTGCATACTTAGGATTTATAGGATTTGTAAAGATAGGATTTAAATGATTTGCATATATACCAGAATAATAAAATTGATTGATGCCGTTAAAATAGTTTTTTTAAACATTAAAGTCATGGTACATGCGCTTTGCATTAATTATCACGTTTCTCTCCCTGTTTATATGTATGAAAATAGATTTGGCATTAAATAACCTACAATGGTTGATATGCCATAAAATCAAACCAAACCAAACCAAACCAAACCAAACCTTCAAAATGTAGATTAGTTTTGGGCAATAAATTCATTTGCGTTCTGATATGCTACATCACAACCAAAATATGATTTTCAAAATTGTCTTCTTTATCACACACACACACACACACACACACACACACACACACACACACACACATATATATATATATATATATATATATATACTACTGTGAAAAAGATTTAGGCAGGTGTATATTTTTAAGATTTATAAATAACGAATACTGTTTTTAGTGGTTAATCAATGAATATATTGTAATTTTTACATTTCGAAACATTTACAAACAGTAATTGTTTAATATATTAATAATAACAATTCAAAAATTAGCGTCATTATAAATTATTAACTTCAGTCATATTTTCATTATATGTAATAAGCTTGCTCTATGATGTTTATCTAATGTAAAGGTGTTGATTTTATGCTATATTTGTGTTATTTCTTCTTCTTATTATAAGTTTTTACAATGTTTACTATTAACCAAACATTAAATATTTATAAAAACAAGAACGGTTTTAATTTTTTAAATAAATTCTCTCATTTTTTTCCTTTCAGAATCAAAAATTGTATATTTCCATTCATAAACTATCAATATACTACGAGTGTCTGATGAAAAAAGACATATATTCTACCATCAACCGGGCGCTTCTCAGGCTAATATATCAAAAATATTTCTAGGTGTACAGTACAGGAAGTAATTAAAAAAGATTGAAACTGGGGATATTAAAGACAGAAAGAAGAGTGGAAGTTCCAACAAAATTAACCAAAAGTGATTGTAAATATCTAAAGATAACATCTTTAAGAAATAGAACTAAATCTTGTGGGGAATTAGGCTCATATCTTGTTCAAACATATGGCACCCAAGTTCACTCTTCAACCATCAGAAGACCACTTATGAAAGAAGACCTTTATGGTTGATTAGCAAGAAGGAAACCTTATCTAAGACAAGGAAACAGAAAAACAACTTGAATTTGCTATTGAACAATGGAAAAATGTATTATGGAGAGATGAATCAAAATTTGAAATTTTCAGTTCAAAGAGGAGACAGAATGTAAGAAGGGCTGGAGAGCAAATGAAAGATGTATACTTGAAGCCGACAGTTAAACATGGAGGAGATTCTATAGTGGTTTGGAGATGTTTAACAGCAAAAGGTTCAGGTGATTTGGTCAGAATTGATAGAATAATGAATGCAGAAAAATAAAGACAAATTTTGATCTATCATGCAATCCCTTCTGTTAAGCTTCTAATTGGTAATGGTTTCATCTTCCTGCAGGATAACGATCGCTAGCATACTACACTAAAGCTAAAATGTTATTTAAAACGGAAGAAACAATCTAGTGATGTTCAAGTTATGAAAAGGGTCTCCTCAAAGTTCAGAATTGAATATCATCGAATCTTTTTGAGTTTATTTGAACCAAAGAAAGGCTGAAAAGCAACCAAAATCAAAAGAACATACGTGGCAAGTCCTTCAAGATGTCTGGAATAATATACCTATGGATTATATTTATAAATTACAACTTAATTTTCCAAAAAACTGCAAAAGATAGACATACAGAATATTAGTGATTTTTAAGTTACTAAATATGATAAACATCAAATTCATCATCATCATCATGTTGCGCTTGGCTTGGGCGGGTGCATTTGCCAGAAACGCTGTATCATCGGCGCAGTCAGCGTCGGTAATTGTTTTTGCGGGGTACCTTCTGCTTCTTTCTGTTGTTAGCTTGAAACCGTTTTCTTTGATTTTATCGATAGATGTTCTAAGTATATAGTTTAGACAGATGATAAATAGGTATGGGGCTAGTGTGTCTCCTTGGATGACTCCTGCTACTATGTCGAAGTAGTCTGTGTCTCCCTCCGGAGAACGGAGTTTTACGTTGGTGTTTCTATAGAACATCATTATGGCTGTGACGGTTTCTTTTGGTAGACCGTTGGCGAGTAGTATTTGCTCCATCTTTTCTCTGTGAATGAAATCAAAGGCCTTAGTAAAGTTAACAAATAATATTGAACAATAAAATGGAAGAACAATGAACGGTAAGACCAAAATTAATATTCTTGAACCAAGCCAAAAAATCTAACGCAGTCGTAATTATTAGAACCCACACCCACCAAAAAAAGTAAAAAAAAGCAAACGTAAAATAGAATATAAAATAGAAAGAAAAAAAAAACTCTAATGAAATTTTTAAAAAAGCAGTCTTAGATTCTAACTAAGTTAAAACTTAACGGAAAAGGAGGAACGAAATCTTTTTTCATACAGTCGTATCTCACAATGATCAAACGACATACACATGTCTTTCTACCTTGTCATATTACGTATATTGTATATTTTTCATAAGTTAAATCAGTTATTAATCGGAAAGTTAGAATTGTAAGTTTGGTAGAACACACAGCCATCATCTGCCAAAATGTTGCAATAATCATCATATATATATATATATATATATATACATATAGGTATATATAGTTTTTATTTAGAAGTTAACTTCAACAAGAAAGGTTTCCTTCATTTGTCATAAGACTGGAGTCCCCTCAACCTCTGTCTATATAAAATACATATGTATTGAATTCACATGACCAGAAAAACCGGCAAGCAATATGTGCGATATAGGGAAATGCGAGACAGTTGTTTCGATATCATTAGGTCTCATCATATATATATTAGCGTCGACGGGGCTCCAGTCTAATAACAAATCTATCACAACTTTTCAGTGTGGCTAGACATGCTAGATGCTTTAGGAAGGGGTCGAAACTCGACTAACTTTATATTAGACTGATAATTTTACCGTTCAGCTATTTCGACGACCTACGTCAGCTCGGGAATTTCAAGGCATTTTGTATTCAACTTTTGTTTGTTTACATTTAACGTTATCGGATACCGGACTGCTCATTTTGTTAATAAAATTTTAAGAAATAAATTAATTAATACGATTATATTTATTCTTACATGTATAAAAAGTTGTTGGTGACCATAGTCGAGGGTGACCAGAAGGATCCCTTTTCAATAGCTACCTTTCCCAGGACTGCTCCTCTTTACCCTTGATACGTACCTTATATTGCTGAGTGTTAAGCAAGGAGGGATCAAATACCATTTTAAAAGTTTTTGGTATGTCGCGACCTGGGATTGAACGCAAGCCTCCCGGTCCATTGGCAAACACTCTACCCATTAGGCCAATGAGCCGGTTCTTACATGTATAGTATAAATATAAAGATATTAGCTTCAAGTGGACAAAATTTGGATCAAAGATTATCAATGATTGCACAAAAAGAAAAAAACAACAAATGAATATCAAAATGAATTTGTCTCGTGTGTATATTTTCTGTATTAATATTAATCTTTGGTCCAAATTATGTCGATTTTGAAGCTGAAAACGAAGCTTTTTTATAGTATCAAGAACCTTTTCTCACGAATGGCTAATGAGAAAATTCTATAGTAACATGTGTCATATTTAATGCCGAATATAACTTCAAGTTATCATAAAGGTGGCCTAATGAGTAGAGTGTTCGCCAATGCTCCAAGACACCGGGGTTCAATCCAAGGTTGAGTCATTCCAAAGACTCAAAAAATGGTACTTGATGCCGCCTTGTTTAGTACTCTGCATTATAAGGTACAGATCAATGGTAAAGTGGAGTAATCCGAGGAAAAGAGTTGCACCCTCCCGTACACCTCGGTAGTTGCTATCGAAAAGGAGCCTTCAGGTCATCCTCAACTACACGAACTTTACTTACTATATATATATATCGGCGTCATTCAAATCTTAATGTCCTAAAACCCAAACGTCCAAAACAATTCAACGTCTTAATTTTTATCTGTAGACAAAAGCGATCATTTCCCATCCTTGCTCTTGTCAATGGCCAGATGCTGAAAACAATTTAGACCCGCAGGAAAATACTATTGAGAGTCATTACACTCAATGAATCTTAATTGAATAAAATAATTAATTAATTAGACGTTTCTTTTCCCCTAGATTCTTTAAGATTTGTTTTGTTTGCATTATATATATATATATATATATATATATGATTGAATTTAACGCTAAGCGGGTTTTTCACCAGAAGAATTTGCAGTGCTCTTTGAACAATAATGCAGGGTAATATTAGGATATATCAACTATAAGATAGAATGAAAATAAAACAAGATAAAAACATTAACGACACTGAGTTTCACATAGCCGAGTTAGTATTTCATACGATTCTCTAGTGAGCTTGTAATCCATCCACTGGTAAGTTAGTATTGACGTGTCAAATACTAGCTCACCTGAAGATCGGCAATGTAAAACTCGTTTGTGTGTTTTGTCCTGTTTTACAATCATATTTTATAGATTTAGTTTGGTTTCTTTGTTTAATGGCATATCAATCTTCGTGGGTTATTTAATGTCAAAGCCGTCCTTGAAGAAGAGCAGCAGTGGGTCTATTTAACGTAAACCTGGGGGAAGAAGGGAATCCTACTTTTCTTATCTGTATTTGTTCGAAAAATGGCACGTGTGGAGTTTGAACTCGCTTACTGCGAGACCGCACTCCACCAATTAAGCTGCGGGTACTCCCACGTCATATATCATCATCATCATCATCATCATCATGTCGTGCCGCCAGCACGGATATCCCTGACCCTCTCTCGCCACTTCTCCCTATCATTCATCGCCTCCGGCAGGTCTTCAGGGTTACATCCTGTGTCCTCACATAGTTGCTCTATGTAAGTTCGAGGTGGTCGTCCTGCTTTTGCACGGCCATAAGTGGGGATCCATAGGAGTACATCACTTATGAGCTCGTCCTTGCTTCTCCAGCAGTGTCCCGCGTGTCTGGTTCGTCTTACTTGTATATTTTTCGAGATGGGGGGCAAGTGTCTGTATAGTTGGTGTCTCGTGGGGTGTTGTCGCCAGGACTTGTTCAATACTGCTCTCAACATTCTTGTGTAATTTCCGTCTAGTTTATTCTCCAGCCGTTTAGTTATCTTCCATGTAGTGCACCCATATAGCAGTATCGACACAACCGCTGCCTGGAAGAAACTGCGTTTCATTTTATCGGTTAGGTCTGATTTCCATATGATCGAGAGCCTATCGACAGCCGTCCATGCCTTCGTCAGTCGTGTGTCGATGTCTTTTTCGGTTGATGAGACGCTACTTCCTAGGTAGGTGAATTTGTCTACTAGTTTCAGAGAGGCTCCGTCTAGTGTGGCAATGTTGCCCGTTTGGTTGTAACACATATATTCAGTTTTGTGTGCATTGACATGGAGGCCAATGCCAGCTGCGGCTCGTTCCAGACTATGCAGTAGCTTGATTAGGCGTATTCGCCAGTAACGCCAAGTCATCAGCGTAGTCGGCGTCCGTGATTGTTTTTGCGGGGTATCTTTTGCTTCTTCTCTTAGTCAGCTCGAAGCCATTTTCTCTGATTTTGTCGATCGAAGTTCTAAGCACGTAGTCTAGACAGATGATAAAGAGGTACGGGGCTAGCGTGTCTCCTTGTAGTACTCCTGCAACAATGTCGAAGTATTCCGTGTCTCCATCTGGTGAACGTACTTTCACTTTGGTGTTTCTGTAGAGAATCATTATCGCTGCTACGGTTTCTTTTGGTAGGCCGTATGCTAGTAGGATTTGCTCCATTTTCCGTCTGTGTATGGGATCGAAGGCCTTGGTAAAGTCGACAAATAGTAATGTCGCCTGAAGGTTTTTTGCCCGAACGCCTTCAAGGATTCTACGGATGGTTTTTTTTTTCACGTACATATGGGAAGCAGCATGATGTACGTGTGAGTCTTGCGGCTTAACGCTCAGGATTGTCAGTTCGCCATGCCAATGTAAATAGTCTAGTCCGCCCAACTATTTACTCCTAGCCGTAAGAAGAATAAGACGATGCACATATTTTATAAGGGTATTAGCGCTACCGGAAATGCTAACAGTCTAGATCAGGTCTTAAACTTTGGTAGCCGTCTCAATTGCTTACGACGATAACTATTATAACTCAAGCGCCTCCTTATTTATTCAGGATTTAAACTTTGGTAGCCGTCTCAATTGCTTACGACGATAACTATTATAACTCAAGAGCCTCCTAATATATATATATATATATATATATATATATATATATATGGAGACGCTTGTGGTATAAGAAACAGAGACGACTACCCGTGTTTAAACCCTGAATTAGGCTGTTTGAATTTCACATAGCTCTAATACACTTACGAAAGGTATGCTTCCACCAACTTTTCCCACAGCTAGGAGTAAATAGTAGGGCAGACTGGCTCTTTACCCTTGGTATGGCACACACGCGCGTACATGTGGACACACACACAAAAACACACACACACATATATATAGTCTCCATTACTGTACATAAATGAAATATTCATGGAGTTGCATCTCTTATTTCTGTCATTGTATAAACGAAGGGACTTACGTTTATCTTAAATATACATGAGCGAATTTTGTTTTAGTAAGGAACCGGTTTTCTCTTTTCAATTTTACGCCAAGCCAATAAATTATATTATCTTAGTATCAGTTGTTTTTAGTTGGTAATGGCAGACGTATATACTATAATAGACCTACTCAGTTTGTATTTATTTTTTCTTTTCAAAGTATTTTATAGTTGTTGGTCCAGTAAAATGATTTTATTTGATTGGCTGAAAAAATCGTCTACTGTAGTAAGTGAATGCTTATGAGTTTTTTCATGAGATTTTAAAACATTAACGTCACTTTTTATTACAACGTTCCAGTCATTTACACGATTCTCTTTCAAGCAAGAATCATAAATTAAAATTATAAAGCAGGAGCTAATTCTTTATTTTCGAGCTCTGTTGTTTAATTAAGAAGGTCGTTGAATGCAGCTGTCTAAACGTTGCAAGAGACACAGCAATAAAATGAAAGAAAACCTCGAAAATTTTTAATGAAAGTGCTTCATAGAAGAAATACCTTAACCATTTTTCCGATGCAGAAAAAAGGAAATATAACACACACACAAAAAAAAAAAAAAAAAATTAAAAAACAAAAATACCATCTACCCCCCACAAAAAAAAACAATAGCCTTTTAACCCTCCCTCCAAAAAACAATTTTCATTTCCAGAAGACCGATATCCTTCTTATATTCATAATGATATCTGAGGCACCTTAAAGTAAGAAATATACAGATGAGAAATGTCTTTAAGTACCCATACGCACGTATGAATATCTCAACACAAATCTTAATCTTGTGTCACTATCCCAATTCATGGGTGATGGATAAATACTCACACTTTCCTTAAAATACAGTAAGAGGGATGCTTTACTTAATGTGTTTTAATCCTTACCGTGGTTTCAGTGTCCTTGTTTTAAAGGCATATCAGCCTTCATGCCAAAGACATCCCTGTAGAAAAGTAGAAGTGCTACTATTTAACCCATAGTTTGAGTGAGGGGTAAAAAAAGAGTTCATATCTTTCTTAAGAGTATTAATCTGGAATTGAATGTAAGAGCACGACTGGAGTTTGAACTCGTTCACTACGATGTCACATTCCAGTACATTAGCCACTCCGCTATAGGGATTCTTTCTTCATTGTTTGTCACAGTGCTAAATTGAAACTTTTGTAAGTGAAAAGTTATGTAATTCTCCTTTGATTGTATCTTCATTTACGCTCTAGCAATATGAAAGAATCATCTTCCATCATTACTATGCCTTTTTTCGCTACTGAAGGAAGATGATTTTCGACGTTTTTCCTTAAATATGTCGGTAACAATATGATTTTTGACAAGATACTGTTTTTTGGTTTGGTGAGGAATTTTTCTTTCAGAGATCCCCTCCCTGATGAGTTTGTTCCAGACTTTTGGCTTTGAATCCCTGGTTTTCTATGAAGTATTATGGTGGTTGTATCGCCAAGGCAAGACATCATAGTGTACCCTACAATTTTATTCATAAAAGGTAGAGAAGAACTTCATTGCTTCCTTTCTTAAGGACATCAGAGTAAAGTAACTGCTGTCTATTTGTCGCTATCTAAACTCTGCTGATTTTCTTTCTGTACGTTTAATTTAAACAGAAATAATAACTTTGATTTTTTTAAATTTTGTATATGTTTACCCAGCCTCACCGCCCTCCCAGAATGCGACATTGTCATTGCCAATTCTTTAAAGCGGAGTTTTACAGGTTTGAACTCAGGTTGGTTGGGTTTTATGACATATCAACCTTTGTAGGTTATTTAACGCCAATTCCATTTTTATGCAAATAGTTAGTTCTATTTCAACCAATTCAGTTTAGCATGAGTACACAGTTTAATTGTCAAAAACATTTCAACCAATTCAGTTTATTCAAACAGTTCTAATTCAGATAATTCAGTTTAGTATAAGTATAGATTTTGTTTACACACTGTTAAATATCAAAACAGTTCGATATTAACCAATTCAGTTTAGCATAAGCTCGCAATTTAAATGTAAGTACAGTTTAATTGTCAAAAGCATTTCTACCTCAAGCTATTCAGTTTAGTCAAACATTTATAATTCAAACAATTCAGTTTAGCATAAGTATGCAGTTAACCCATAGATAGGGCCCTATCAGGTGCTACCATTCCGGGATAGAGTGGACCTGGGTGGAATGGCAGTGGAGTGGGGCTCCACATTCCCCAAAGCTTCAGCATCACTGGAACCTCACCATCAGATTGTTTAGTGTCATATGCAGGACACTCATTGGAGTGGGGTCTTACCTCTCTGCAGAGCTGAGGTGCAGTCGGTGTATTCTACAGCCCCAGCCAACTAAGCAGTTGAATTCAGAATTTTCCTTCTCTTAGACCGCTGGCCAAACTAGAATCAAAGAGCCCAGACTTTCCAACTCTACCCTCAGTTGGAGGGAGAATAATTTAATCCATACATTTCCTAAGAGTATTAATGCTACGTGAAATGCAAACAGGCACGTCTCGGATTTGAACTCGGGTCGTGTCTTTTTCCTACGACGATAACCATTCCACCACAGGCATCTCCAACTTTTTTTTGTAAGACGTTCAATGGTACATACAGAAAATAATATCAATAAAAATTTGCGGCAATAGTCTTAAAAAAGTCGGTCACAAATTTAAAACAGTATAGAACTATTATACGTTTTTTAACCATCCATATATCATTGAATAACAATAATAATAATTAAATAAATAATAAATATATTTCTTACATTCGCAAAAAAATGGAATCTATAAACTCAGTTCAAATTTTGACCGAAGCTGTTTTCTTTCATTTAGCACTAATAATCTCGGAAATGGCATGAATTCATGTTCTTCTCGAGCTATGAAAGAATAATAGGACAGACTTGAATCTTTAGTTTTTGTACGGCAACCAATCTAGGAGAAGGAAAAGTCTTGATTTAAACCAGTTTCTCTCCACTTAAAAATTGAACTTGTGTAACATACTACTCATAGCGGAAATGTTGGGTAGATACATACTTTTACTTCTCATTAATTACTCGGAGAATACTCCGTCCAAAAGTTATGGATGAAATTGTAGACTATTAAAATTTCTAGTTTTAGTTGGCAACCAATCAAGAAGTTCAGCTTTGAATTCAAACCCTAGAGTAAAAGCTTTTTTCTACTTCGTTATCAGAGTTCCTGCAATAAATGTAAGTTCTATCGGACCTTGCCCTTCTCTTGTAAAAGTTCTCCAGGGCGACTGCTAATCTTCAGTAGAACCATGCCGAGAGCTGATCCCAGATACAAGCGTACTGGTCTTGTGATACCAAAGCATTGATACATTAATGTTGCTGTCAGCACGTTCGCCACAACACGACAAGGATGTTCCTTTGATAGTGTTATAGCTTTACATATAACTTTTGAAATTTTTCCTTGGTTTTGTTATTGTTGAGTTGCTTGTTCATTAACCAACACTGTTCCTCGAATAAAATGGAATTCAAAAATTGTGATTTATTAAGGAGAAAAGCATCAAGCCGCTTAAATTTGTACATGAGAGAAAAAGTGCCGTGAGTCACACATTAGAATTATGAATTTAAATGTCGAAACTTTACCTGGCAAAGGCAATTCTTCAGGAATAAGTGCTGCAGACATCTTTAATCTAAATTTATAGCTTCCAGCAAAATAAAAAAGCCTTGGCTTTTATATTGCAATTTTTCTATCTTTTGATGGAGTATAAAACAAAACCCATTCCTCCTTTAAGAGAACATATGGAAGTGACATTCTCCTCAACTTAATCATAAATCTACTGAAATGAAACAGAAAGATTGTTTTTCGGGCAATTTTTCTTTAAAATGTTTCAAGCAATATTAACTGGAAAATTAGATAGAACGAAGGCAAATTGAATAAATCACTATTTATTAATGCCTACAAATTATTCACCGGAGTCATTCTATTGTTATAACAATTTGGCAACCCGAGGTCTTCGAAAAAAATCAAAAGAAAATTTACAAAGATTGAAAAAGTATAAAAATTTTACTTAAGGGCGTTGAATACTTGCGAAGTATGTTGATTCACCATTCAAACAAGGACAAAGAAATTGTCTTTTTTCTTCTTCGATTGACAATCTCCATTCTTACTATTGTCTATCATAATTTTTTTGGCAAAACCGTTTTAGAATTAAATGAATTAGGTTAAGTCTCGCGTAAAGATTATATATCATGCTGGATGATATACGTCTCTTTATATTCAATATATTAAAATCTAAATTTGAAAAGCTTGTAGTTTTATGTTCATCGGAAAATATAAGTATAAGTATATGTGGTTTTGTGTAGATGTTTAATCTGAAATATTTACATTGTGATATTTGATTTATGTGATTAATATTCATCATTGAATAAAACATATCAACAATGAAGAATATATTCAAAAATAAATATTTGTTCTATGAAATAAATATTTTTGAATATTAGATTTCGAACTTATTGATATACCTAATAAGCTACGTAGAGATTCACACACACACACACACACACACACACACACACACACACACACACACACACACACACACACACACACACACAAACATATATATATATATATATATATATATATATATATTCCAAATTCGAAATAAGATATAAAACTGGATAAAAACTCATGACCTAGAGTTTTACATTTCCGATCTTCAGCTGAGCTAGTATTCGACATGCCCGACTGGTTAAATAATAACTTTAAAGTCACAGAAAAATAACTTTGAAGAGTTTTTTTTAATCTTATTTCATACTTGAAATATATGGTCGTATTGCACTGTCTTTTTCTCCATTGAGCATTGGAATGATTTTACGGATTAAAAACGCTTTTAGAGTTAAATTTTAATCATGATAGTAATTATATATATATATATATGTGTGTGTGTGTGTGTGTGTGTGTGTGTTTGTGTGTGTGTGTGTATCACTCGAGTGGAGGATTGGCTGGCTGCCACCTAAGCTTAAAACATATCTAATAATTTGTAACCCTTTCATTTTATATAATAGTTTTGCTTGTTGAATTTCGCAAGATTCAAGAACACTCATCTGCACGTAATTTGTTTTGACACTGAATAAACAGTTGTATTGGGAAACTTAACAAATGCATTATGCCGAGGAGTCAGTACCTTTATCGGTTGTACTATTGTTTTTATTCCTGTTTTATGGTATAGGCAATCTGTCAACCAGATTCTGACTGTCTGAATAACGTTCTGGTTGTGGAGCTGACGAAGAAGAACAATTCGACCAAGTATGTCAAATTTCTGCTTAGCTCGAGAAATATTTTTCGACGTTGATGGAGATTTGTTTAACAGACGAACTGAATTAGTTTGCAAGTTTTGTGTATCTGTTAATTTTATGCAGGTTGTCCGAAAAGTCAAGAACCTGTCTAGAAAATTAATACCTTTTCCGGTAAAAATGGTGCCGTTAGATTTTTATTTATTGTGCCGTAGGAAAATTCTATCGCTGTTTTTAAAAATTCAGTTAGAAAAATTAACTAATATAAATTATTTACTGGCAAAGTTTTATTAGTTTTAAAAACAATTTTCTCGTTTCTCTATCTTTCTTATTTTGGTTTGTGTTTCTTTTTTTTCCGTCTACTTCTCTCATATTTATCGTATTTCTTTATTTCTCCTTCTCTCACATTTATCGGATTTCCTTTTTTCTCCTCCCAAATATTGATCTTATATTTCTTATCTGCCTCACTATCTTTCATTGATCTAATTTCTGCTTTCTGTTTTTCTCTCTTTAATTGATCTTTTTTTCTTATTTGTGCCTCCCTCTCTCACATTGATTTTATTCTCTTTTCTGGCTCCCTCCCTGGAATTATCCATATTTCATTATTCTTTTCGTTTATCACATTGGTTTTATTTCTTCTTTCTGTCTCTATATCTCACACTGATCATATTTTTTCTGCATCTCTTTCTCACTCTTTGACCTTATTTCTATTTTTTAAATCTCTCTCCTACAGTTGTTTTCCTGTGTGCTTCCTTGCGTCCCCCGTCTCTCCAATTGATTTTTTTTTCTCTTTTCCTCTCTTAAATTTATCTGATTTCTGTTTCTTTTATTCCCCTCATCGATATTCTTTTTTCTGCCTCTTTCTCTCACATTGACTTTTTTACTCTCCCCATTCCCTCATATTAACCTTATTTCTCCGTTCTTATATATATATATATATATATATATAATATATATATATATATATATATATATATATATATATATATATATATATATATATATATATAGTCTTCGCTCGAGCAGGATGTGAGATAAGGTCAATTTTAAGCGGGGTTTAACAGGTTTAAATTCAGAGTTTGTTTTCTCTTAAACCGATTGCCATACTAACGTCTAAGAGCTAAGTCTGTCCTTCTATTTTATTCATAGCTGGAGAGAAAGTAATTGGATTCATATCTCCCCGAGCGCTACGTGAAATGCAAACAGTTTTGTTCAGGTCTTGAACCCGTGCTCCTATGTTCATTTCCTTCGACGGTTAACATTACACCACAGATGCTTTTGTTCTATATTCGTCTCTCATATTTGAATTATTTATTTTGTTTCTTATCACTGTTATTCTACAAGAAGGCTTTAACGTTAGATAACCCATTAAGTTTGAATTAAACAAAAACAAAAACAAACAAAAAACAAGAACAATACGACAAAAACAAAAACAAAAACAAGTCTTTGAGTTTCCCTTTCTTACACTTTCTTACACTTCTTATTTTTTTTTGTATCTCGCTCTGTCGCTGTGACATTTCTATTGCTAACTTTTCTCAGAAACCCACAATCTTTTGAAGAAGGCTGAAGGACATATCGGCCGAAACTTGTGAGTATAAAAATAAAGATGAGGTCAAAAGATATTGCAAGTAATTTGAGTCCAATATATCAGAGGAAGAAAAGTTTTATAAATGTTGGTTGGTTTGGTTTTATGCTGTATCAACCGTTCTAGGTTAATGCCGAATATTGTGTGTGTATTTATGGATATATATATCATCATCATCATCATCATGTCGCGCCGCCTGCGCGGATATCCCTGACCGTCTCTCGCCATTTCTCCCTATCATTCATCGCCTCCGGCAGGTCTTCAGGATTACAACCCGTGTCCTCACATAGCTGCTGTATGTAAGTTCGTGCTGGTCGTCCAACTCTTGCACATCCATGAGTGGGGGGTCCACAGGAGTACATCGCTTATGAGCTCGTCCTTGCTTCTCCAGCAGTGTCCTGCGTGTCTGGTTCGTCGAACTTGTATAGTTTTTGTGATGGGGGGCAAGTGTCCGTATAGTTGGAGTCTCGTGGGGTGTTGTCGCCAGGACTTGTTCAATACTGCTCTCAACATTCTTGTGTAATTTCCGTCCAGCCTCCTCTCCAGCCGTTTTGTAAGCGTCCATGTGGTGCATCCATATAGCAGTATCGACACAACCGCTGCCTGGAAGAAACTGCGTTTCATTTTATCTGTTAGGTCCGACTTCCATATGATCGAGAGTCTATCGATAGCTGTCCATGCCTTCGTCAGTCGTGTGTCGATGTCCTTCTCGGTTGATGAGACGCTGCTTCCTAGGTAGGTGAATTTGTCGACTAGTTTCAGAGAGGCTCCGTCTAGTGTGGCAATGTTGCCTGTTTGGTTGTAACACATATATTCGGTTTGTTTGCATTGACATGTAGGCCAATGCCAGCTGCAGCTCGTTCCAGACTATGTAGTAGTGTCTCTGCTTGATTAGGCGTATTCGCTAGTAGCGCCAAGTCATCAGCGTAGTCGGCGTCCGTGATTGTTTTTGCGGGTACCTTTTGCTTCTTCTCTTAGTCAGCTCAAAGCCATTTTCTCTGATTTTGTCTATCGAAGTCCTAAGCACATAGTCTAGACAGATGATAAAGAGGTACGGGGCTAGTGTGTCTCCTTGTAGTACTCCTGCAACAATGTCGAAGTATTCCGTGTCTCCATCTGGTGAACGTACTTTTACTTTGGTGTTTCTGTAGAGAATCATTATCGCTGCTACGGTTTCTTTTGGTAGGCCGTAAGCTAGTAGGATTTGCTCCATCTTCCCTCTGTGTATGGAATCGAAGGCCTTGGTAAAGTCGACAAATAGTAATGTCGCCTGTAAGTTTTTTGCCCGAACGTCTTCCAGGATTCTACGGATGGTCAGTATTTGTGAGGTTGTGGATCTGTTTCTCCGGAAGCCATTTTGGTTTTTCCTAAGGATGTTTTCCATTTTGGGTTCTATGCGGTTCGTAGTAGGGCATTGTAGATTTTGGCTGCTATGGATGTAAGTGTTATCCCTCGGTAGTTCTTGGCTAGTCGAGGTCGCCTTTTTTAGGGAATGGAAGGATGCATCCCTTCGTCCATCGTTCTATCCTATTTTGACTATAGACTGCGTTGCATTGCCGGAGCAGTATATCGTCGAATTGTCTCGTCTTCCACACTTCTGGGGGGATCTCGTCTAGCCCTGCCGCTTTCCTATTTTTAATTCTTCTGAGAACCGTGTCGAGTTCTTCTTTGGTGAAAGGACCTAGTTTTA
Source organism: Sepioteuthis lessoniana (assembly GCA_963585895.1). Taxonomy (NCBI): domain Eukaryota; kingdom Metazoa; phylum Mollusca; class Cephalopoda; order Myopsida; family Loliginidae; genus Sepioteuthis; species Sepioteuthis lessoniana. The sequence continues at coordinate 62,830,027 of OY757911.1, read as the reverse complement.
CGTCTAATTGCTTACTAATAATTCTGGTGATGGGTTCATCCGTTATTTCTGGTGGGTTTCCTAGTAGATTTTTGAAATGCTGTTCCCACAGTTTTATTCTTTCTTGTTGGCTACCAGCTTTCAATTTTGCTTTGGCTGTGCTCTTCCTTCCACTTACTTCGTTTATTGTTTGCCAGGCTATCCTGGATTGCCTATCTTCCACCGAGTCTCTAATCTTATCTATCTGATTTTGTACGTATTCTGCCTGTTCTTTTAGGTATATTCCTGTTAATTGATGTTGCGCCTTTTCTAGTTCTCGTGCATTTGTATTTGTTGGGTTCTGTTGATAGTTTTTGGAGGCAGTCTTCACGAGTGCGCGTTTTCTCTAGCTGCTGGCGTTTCCCAAGGGACTCTATATTTAGTTCTAGGTTTTGTTGGAATACACTTTTCTGCCGCCTCCAGGTGTGCTTCTACAAAATTTTCATATTCGTCATTTGGGGTGCCTATTTCTACCTTCTCTTGTAGTGCTTCGAATCTGTTCTTAATTCTAATGCATATTTATCTCTAATATCTCTGTTGTTGAGTAGGGCCCAGTCATAGTGCTTGGTCGTCGCTTTACGTGTGGCGTTTTTTCTTAGGCTTAGTCGTACTTTGGCCGTAACTATTCGATGATCGGAGGACACCACCCTCGAAGGAGGAGTATGCCTCGCAATTCATCGCACTATTCTTCCATTTCCTGTTTATAAGGACGTAGTCTATCTGTGCTTTACTCTTATTCGCGTATGTGTAGGTCCATAATTTCCCCTCCCTTTTTTGAAAGTTTGTATTGAGGCAGGTTAATCTATTTTCTATCATGAAATCTATTAAATGCTGTCCATTCCTGTTAGACGCGTAGTGTAGGCTGTATTTGTTGTGTCTGTTTTTCCCGATTTGTGCATTCATATCTCCGCCAATGACTAGCAGGTTGTGTTTCGGAATGCTACGTACTAGGGAGGATAGATCTTCGTAGAAGGGGCTATTTCGTTTTCTTCGCTAACATTGGTAGGGCTGTAGCAGGAGATAATTGTTGCTTTGGGGTTGCCATTAAACGTTGCGGCCATCATCCTAGGTTGTATTCTCTCAATGCTGTTCAGTGTTTTAACGCTCTCGGTCCTAGAAGTATTCCCACCCCTCCTACCGATGCATTGACAGAGTTTTTCCATGCCGATACAGTCACCAGCATCCATCCATTTCCAGTTTCGTGATACTTGATATCTTCGGTGTGCGTGTATCGGTGCTCTTGTATGCAAATTATATCTATCTTATGTTCTACGCTGATGCAGTTAGCTCTGATAGTTGACCTATTCTATTTAGGGTTCTTACGTTAAATGTCGCTATCTGTATTGTTTGTTTGCATTTTAGTAGTTTTTTGTTTGTGTTTGAGCTCTGTAGCTGATTTTTCGAACACCGAGGCAGGGCTCCAACCTCAGCAGGACGCGCCCCTTTTTTACCCGCGCGAAGAGCGATGCGGTTTATGGATCTGGTTTGAGTACTAGTCATGGTTATCTTTCGGTGGCTGTTTTTGTTCTCATCTATAGAAGCCACTCTTATAGATGAGCAGCAGTAGTTCCCCGATCGAACTGGCAATCTTGAGCGTTAAGCCGCAAGACTCACACGTACAGCATGCTGCTTCCCATGTGTACGCGGTAGTAATAATAAAAAAAAAAAAAAATAAAAATAAAAAAAAAAAAAATTCACTTTTTTTTTATCTTAAGTTTTAACTTAGTTAAAGTCCAGGACTGCTGGATGTTAAAATTCAAAGAAATTTTGTGGTATATTTCATGGTTATCTAGTGGTGGACAGACAGACAGAGAGAGAGAGAGAGAGAGAGACACACACAGAGAGAGAGAAAGAAAGAGAGAGGAGGAGTCAACTCTTTTATGGCTTTCATGAGGATATATATATATATATATATATATATATATATATATATATATATACTATATATATATATCTTTAAGATATATATATATATATATATATATTATATATATATATATATCTTTAAGATTACTCATTCATTTGTAGAAGGTTAAATGGTTCCAAGTATTGCTATGTTACACTAACAATTTAATGTAATATCAGTTATTTGTTTACTCAGTTTAAAGGTTAAACAGTTCTATTTGACCAATAGATTAGAATCTATCAGGTGGACCGGAAAATAGTAATAAAAGGGTACTCAGTGTCTAAGCCGGACTCTCGTTGGGGTGGGGCCTTATCCTTCTGCAGAGATGCATTTGGCGTTTCTATAGTACTTCAGTCTACTTGGCTTGTGTAGTTGTGAGAATATATCTGCTTCTATACTTCAATCTTAAAATGTAAAAGAAAAACATTGCTGCTATAAGTCTAGTACCATTGTAAACGACCAAGTGGTGTCCCCGTGGTGTAATGGTTAAAGCGATGAACTGCGGAATCGTAGTACGCGAGTTCGTACTCCAGTCGCGCTATTACGTTCACTTTCGGGCAAATACCTTTGGGAAAGGTATGAACCCCCTTATTCTCCCTCCAGCTATGGGTAAATAGTTGGACGGACTAGGTTCTTCAGCCTTGGTTAGGCAACTAGTCTAGGAGAAGGAAAACTCTGAATTCAAAACCTGTTAAACTCCGCTTAAAAATTGACTTTGTGTCATATCCTGCCCGAGCGTAGGGGTTGGTAAATAGTACCATTGTAAATGACCAAAGCTGGAATATATATATATTCTTCAAAGCTGGAACCTCACCATCAGATTTTTTAGTGCCACTTTCGTTGTGGGAGGGTCTTACTCCTCTGCATAGGTGCTATCTGTGTATTCTACAGCTCCAGCCGATTGGGCAATACACAGAGTTTATAACAAAAGAGTTTTATTTCATATAATTCAGTGAAGCATAAGTACATAGTTTAATCTCAGAACAGTTCTATTTGAAAAAAAATCAGTTTAGCATAAATACGCAGTTAAAATGCAAAAAACAGTAAGCTCAAATCACGGTTTCGTTCTATTTAACCCATAGATAGGATCCTTATTAGGTACTACCTCTCCGGGCCAGGGTGGACTTGGGAGCGATGGCAATGAATGGGTACTCCACATTCCCCAGAGCTCCAGCATCACTGGAACCTCACCATCAGATTGTTTAGTGTCATATGAAGGACACTCATTGGGTGGGGGGTGCAGTCGGTGTATTATACAGCCCCAGCCGACTAGGCTATATTCAAACAGTTTTAATTCAGCTAATTTAGTTTAGTATAAGTATAGATTTTATTTACACATTTAAATGTCAAAACAGTTCTATATTAAACTATTCAGTTCAGTGTAATTACAGTTTCAATGGCAAAAGCAATTTCATTTCAAATAATTTAGTTTAGCATAAGTACATATTATAAATGTAAGTACCCAGTTTAATTGCCAAAACATTTCTATTTCAAGCTATTCAGTTTAGTCAAACAGTTCTAATTCCAACAATTCAGTTTAATATAAGTATGCTGTTAGTTATATTTGACCCATAGATTGGACCCTATCAGGTACTACCATTCCAGGCCAGAGTGGACCTGGGAGCAATGGTAATGAAGGGGTACTCCGCATTCTCCAAAGCTCCAGCATCTCTGGAACATCACCATCAGATTGTTTTGTGTTATATCTAGGTCATTCGTTTGGTGGTTTTTTTTTACCCCTCTGGAGAGGTGCAGTAGATCTATTCTACAGCCCTAGCTGACTGGGCAATCGAGTTATAGTGTATTCATTTCTGTGATAGGGTTCAATATCCAAGAAAAAATAATACAAGTATCAGAAAATGATTTTAGAATTTTATTTAAGAAAGATTAAGAAATTTGTTTTAAATTCATTTTTGAATTAATTTTCAAATTCGATTTTAAAACATTTTTAAAGCAAATTTTAAAGTGTTTTGAAATTCGATTTTAAAATCATTTTAAAGAGGGTACATATGTACATATTTGCGTCGTTTAATAGAATGCTGAACCCCGGAAGAACAGTATATTTTTGAAGCTATAATTATGATCCACATGTAGTATATCCCAATAATCCCGTCTTTGATGTTCGGTTTTTCCACTAACTTTTACTTAAAACGTTAAAGTAATTCTAGGAAGAACTGTTAAATATTAACTAATTAATTTACTTCCACTATCCGAATCCTGAGAGCAGCTTAGACGCATAGAGGTCTAGTTTAATATATGACCTCCTAATTGAAAGAATATTAATATTGTATCTGTTATGATATAAAATAGATACAAAGGAATAATGTTCTTAATATTTTGTAATATTTATTGATAACGTTAATAATAGAAATAATTATAAGTTGTATTTAGATGTGTATGTGAAAGAAACTTTGGAATGAAGCCAATAAGCCCGAAAATATTACCAACACAACCTAAAATATTCAAAGCTTCTAACACTATATATTTTTACCACAATGGCTCAGGAAGTTAAAAAAAATTGACACAAAACTTCTGTCAATTGTGAGCTACCAAGCGAAAGTTCTACCTTCAATTTTATTGACAAATAACAATAGCACTTCCGTTTTCCTTACGCAATGGCAGAACTAGTTCTTCCGCTTTCTTAAAACTCAATGAGTAAATTGCAACAATTATAGTAATCTCTTTTCATTAGACGTTAGCTTAAAGCATATTCCAAATTTAGATTATTTAAGACGGCAAAACACATACATACAAAAAAAATTAGAAACTAATAATTATTTTTATGTTCTTAATTTTACAAATATTTAATTGAAAAGAGGATATTTCATAAAATTAGAAATGATTTTTACGACTTGTTAGGAATAAAGAAGTATTAATCATTTCATGATTGATTGAGTGATTGGTTTTAACGGCATGTCAACCTGTTTAGTTTTCCTCTATGAAAACAGGTCAGAGAATCATGTTCATTGTACGTCCATATTTACATTTTTTGTGTAGTTGTTTCTTAAGAGTTTTGTGTGCATTCAGTTTTATTGAATACGAATAATTTTCAAAAAAAATCTGTTAGACCCAAAGGTAGAAACCTAACCGATACTGCCACTCCGGTAAGAGTGGACCTGGGAGTAATGGCAATGAAAAGATACACCAAACTATTAAGATATACAGAAATGGAGCCTCAACATAGCAGTTTAATTTCATTCCCACGACATTCCCCTCCCGCTTTTTGGGTGGGGTGGGTTGGGTTGGGAAGTTATAACCGTCGGCAAAGGAAACAGTCGGCGTATTCTAAGCCTAACCGACAGAGCTATTAATCGTTTTACATAAAAATCAATGATCTTTTTGAAGATTAGGGTTATCGTGTTTGATGTTTTACCATTCCCTTGTAATTGTCTTCAAAAGTTCAAGAAAAAGATGATAATGATTCTAGCTCTGTGACAGTATGACATGGGTCTATATAAAAGAGAATATCCGAGATGAAATTCAATTCTCCTCAGAATTTGCATTTTAATCGAAATATCATGTGGTCGCTAGAAACAAACTCCCACTCAGAATACATTTCTTAATCATTTTTAAAATTTGAGAGCGTAGAACTTAATATTTGAATAGAATTTGCGTAAAGTTTTCAATAGTAGGAGGTTCTAAATAAGCATAATGAAGTCTTATAGAAATCAGAGAGCATTGAAGAATTCATGATACCGACAGCTTATTCTTCAGCACATGATTTATTCTTATTGGGAGTTAAAATTGTAACAGAAAAATGACAGTGAACAAATGAATATAAGGGTGTATAAGGTTTCTGAGTGCAATAAGGCCTTGGTTTTCACTATTGTAATCTTTAGGTAAACAGCACGATTTGAACAGACAAGAGGATAAAAACTTTCCACAAATTCAGACACGCTAAAAGCGTTCTATTTTGTTTGTTGCTTGTTCTTTCTTCTTCCCTCACTTTTATTTTTTTAAAGAGAATTTATTGCTTTGTGCTATATTCTGTGCCAAACATAACGATGCAAAGATCGGAAGACAATTGCTTTATCATAATAGTTGTCTACTGTCATTCTTTAGCTCAGAGCTTTAGACTTCAAATTGACAGACAAAATACAGAAACAATTTTTCCATTATGAAAATAGAAAAAAAAAAAGCAAAAAAAAACAAACAAACAAAAAACAAAACAAAAAACAAAACAAAACAAAATAAAAAGAAGCAAAAAACCTCCGATTCGGTACATTATATATCTATATAAAATTAGAAAGTTCGATATGAATGCGCTTTCATAAGAAAGAATCGCTAAAAATACCGAAGAAGTTTAAGCATATAAATTTTAAGTCATAGAAACACATTTTATACATTGCTGAGTTATTCAATATTGCAACAATTTGAAGTGATGTTTTAAATAGAAGCACCTGCAGAAATGCGCCCACCTTTTCTGGGAGATTCAATTTTAGATTAATAAATAAAGTCATATGTACTAGCAGATTCAGTGGAAATTTCATTTTTTATAAGTATTCTTTTTCTCATTTCAATAGATAAATTTCTAAATATTGTTTCATTACGTGAAAGAATTTTATGATAATGAGGTCAATAACGTATAATCGTTATTAAAAAATCATGGTTTAGATAAGTTTGCCCTAGTGTTCGGCAATGATCCGGGAGACCTGGGTTCAATCCCTGGTTGCGTCATACCAAAGTCTTTAAAAATGGTACTTGGTACCTGTTTGCTTAACACTTAGAAATACAAGGTACATATCAAAGGTAAAGTGGAGCAATCCTGGGGAAGGAGTAGAACCCTCCCCTACACCGCGGTGCAGTAGCTATTGAAAAGGGAGCCTTTTGGTCACCCTCGACTACAGTCGCTAACTTTACTTTTATTTTTTTTAAAAATAAAATATTAAACATATTTCAGCTGATGTGGATTTAACCCAAGATATTTGAAGACTAATTATTGAAATAAGAAAGTTCTAGAGTTTATATTTGCTTTCTTGTTTTTTAAGAGATTATTTTTTATTTGTTTCTTTTGAAAATTTTATCTCTCCTAAATTCATTTTTATTGTGCTTGAAAATAAATTTACCAGTAAACAGTAGATGAAATAAAACGGTTTTCGAAGTTTTGAAATAATTTTTTTCATACAAGTTTTTTTTTTAACAATCAAAGGGAAAGTCCCCGTGACGTAATAGTTGAAGTGCTTGACTGTGACCTCCCAGTAAGTGAGTTCAAATTCCAGTCTTGCTATTACATTCTCTTTTGGTCTAATACCCTAGGGAAAGGTGTGAACATCCTTATCCCACCAGCTATGGGTTAAATCGTGTGACTACTGTTCTTCTACAACGATGGTTATGGCATTAAATAATCCGCGAAGGTTGATAGACGATTAGACAAAGAAAGAAACCAAGAAATAATCAAATTAGGGTAAAATGCTTTCATTAAATTACGTATCCTTGTATGATAATTTTTGTCTGGATCCTTTGTTTAAAGTCATATCAACTGTTGTGGATAATCTAATGCCAAATCCATCCTTTAAGAAGAACAGTAATGAAACTATTTAAGAGGGTTCATACTTTTCCTAAAGGTATTAGCCAATCTAGATTAATTTGAAAATTATTATCACGACTGAACTATATATATTCCTTAAATTGAAAGAAAAAATACACCCTTTAATATACGTACGATTGTATGATGATTTTTGTCTGGTTTGGTTTCTCTGTTTAATGGCATATCAATCTTCGTTGGTTATTTAAAACCAAAGTCATTATTGTAGAAAAACAGCAGCTATTTAACACGTAGCTGGGAGGTGCTGCTATCTGGATTTGTTTAAAACAACCTACTGCATTAATGTTCTGTTCCCATTTAGCTTTTATTCCAAGCGTTTCGTCAAAGTCAAAGTAGTGCAACCATACAGTAGTACTGATAAGGCTACAGATTTGAAGAAAAACATGAGAGTAATTAAACCAGTTCGGATTTAATGTTCAGTTTTTAAAAAAAAATTTCTCTGCTAGAGAATTGGAACGGAAAATTATGTTAAATTTAAATAATTAAAAATTGTTATTTATAAAATGTAAGTTTACTCTTTAAATAAATTTTCTAAATAAGTTTTTTAAACACGCATTTTTCATTTCTTTCTTTTTACTCATTCCTTTCTATCTCTATATTATTCTATCTCTCTCTATATTCCCTCTTTAATTCTTCTTCTTTTCTTCCTTTTTTCTTTTCCATTGAAGAAGCGTTTGATGTATAGTGTTTCTACTTCTTCTTTCTTGTCTCATTGGGTGCCCCATTCATATGGATTTGTGCCACATCTAAGCAAGAAAAAGCTTAGTGAATTACGACTACATCCTCTTTCTTTCTTTCTTTCTTTATTTCTTTCTTAATATATTTGTTTTCTTTTTCTCTATGAGATGTCGCATTTTATTTTCCTTTCCTTTATCTCCAATCAGTTAAAATAGAATTGTCAATTATTTTTCTGAGGTGATGACAGGGTGTAACATTCAAATACATATATGGAAAATCAACTGATTTCCAAAGTAAAAATGTGTCAATTTTTGTGCAAAAACAGTCTCGAAAAACTGTAAATTTTTATCTGTAGAGGCTTGCTATCTAAAGGATAGATGGCTTTTCGTTTAAAACATAAGAAATCTTTTTATTTCCATTCATGTTGAAGCCAATGACTCCGGCATCTTTCTCTTAGTTAGGCAGTAAGGATTCGATTTTGGCTGCTGTATTAGCAAGAAACGCTTAATCATCTGCATAGTCTGCGTCTGTTATAGATTCAGCAGGATATCAACTGCTCTTTACTTTTCTTTTGTGTGAAGACATTTCTATTATTAAATGCATTAACGTTGAAGCACGTAGTGTACGCCGATTATAAAAAAATATGATGCTTATCTATCCCCTTGAAGAACTCCAGTGACAATCTCGAAGAAGTCTATGTCTCCATCAAGTGAACGAACTATTGCTTTTATGAAGCATAATTAACCGTTTCTTTGGGAATACCATATTCTAGTAGCATTTGTTTCATCTTTTCTCTGTGTATGGAATCAAATGCTTCGGTGAAATATGCGAATTAATGTCTTGACTCAAGATTTTTCGCACGTACTCCTTCAATGATTCGAGGCGTAGTCAGAATCTGTGGATCAAGTTTTTCCAAAACCATCATGATTTTTATTCAGAATTTTCTCAATTTCACTTTTGATTGTGTTGAATTGGAGAACATTTCAATCTTTGTAGCTATTGCAAAAAGAGTTATACCTCTGTAGTTCTTTGTGATTCTGAGGTCACCTATCTTGCGGTAGAGGAGGACCCAGCCTTTTGTCCATTTCTCTTTTGTATTTTATTCATAGCCAGTATTGCATAATCGAAAATGTATGTCATCAAATTTTCTTGTCTTCCTTACTTCTGGAGGTATTTCATTGAGGTCAGCAGCTTTTCTGTTTTAAATTTCTTCATCTGATCAAGTATTATATCTAGTTGGCTATTATAATCTTTTATTGGTTTATGACTGACTTTAGTGAAATTTCCGAGTATATTCTTCAAATATTATTTTCACTTGATGGGAAGTGTTTCTTCTTGGCCGGCAGTTTTTTGTTTGCCTTACTTTAATTATTGTCAGCCATCCTAGTCGTAATTGTCTGTATTTTACCAAGTTTCTGATTTTATTCATTTAATATATATATATATATATATATATATATATATATATATATATATATATATATATATATATCAGTAGTTTTAAAAGTATTGATCCTGTAGCTTTTTGAGCAAGATAAAAAAAGGTAAAGTTGGCGACCTTAGTCGAGAGTGATCTGAATGTTCCCTGTTCAATAGCTACAATACCCAGGTGTAGGGGAGGGTGCAACTCCATTTCCTGGATTGCTTCACTCTACCCTTGATCCTCACCTTACAGTGCTAAGTAAGGCGGGATCAAGTACCATTTTTTGAGTCTTTCGTATGACCCGACCTGGGATTGAACCCCGGTCTCCCGGACCATTGGCAAACACTCTACTCATTTGGCCCCTCTACTCACTTGACCTAGTTAAAAGTGATTAATTAAAGATTGCTTATTTTTTTACACTGTACACGATTGCAAATTCAAAATATTTGTTCAACCAACTTTTACATTTGCCGAAGTACATTTGAACCTCATCTCTTCGAATATGAAGATGCCCATTGTATTTCTTCTAATGTTCAATGGTAAAATCCGTGCACACGTCTTTACTTAAACTTTAGAATAATAAAGTACATCAAACCTTTTGTATGAATACTTTTTTCAGACATTATATATATATATATATATATATACATTATAATGAATAGGTCCGCAAATGATTTCATTTTTGGTATTCAGGCTTTTATTATTTCATATACTTATGCTCTACACGTGTTCCGGACTTTACGTTTTCCTTAGAAGATTTTAAATGTCAAAGTTCAGGTTGTTCTTTTTATTATAAAGATTCTTTTAATATGTTGCGGTAATTTTGTTTTATTCCTGTATTTTGTGCCTGTGAATGTTTCATTGGAGTTAATTGTATAAAGACCTCTGTTCTAAGTAAATGTTTGATTTTTATGTATAGCTGTGTATTCTCTGTGTGTGTGTGTGTGTGTGTGTGAGTGTGTATGGTTGTACACATATATACAAGTAAGTACACGTATGCGTATGTATATTTGATAGCTTTTTGAGTGGTCGCTGAGATTTTGTTTAAATGATCATCTTATCAATGCTTAATTCGGTGATTTTTCAACTTGACTGGCCAATTCAGTTTGCGAAATGTTTTATAATACCCTTGTTTAAAACCATATTTGGTGGTCTTTAAATTTGGTTTAATTTATGTTGATATATATTGATATCTATTTAGCTATCTATATATCTTTACCAACCCCCCCGCTCCGGCAGCATATGACGCAAGTTCAATTTTTAAGCGGAGTTTAACAGGTTTAATACCTTTCCCAAGGGTATTAGTGCTATGTGAAATGCAATCAGTCTCGTCCAGGATTTGAACTCGTGTCGCCGTGTCCATTTCCTACGACGATAACCATTACACCACGGGCACCTCTCTTTCTCTCTCTCTCTCCCCTCTCTCTCTCTATCTATCAATCTAAATAGAAGGGTTGTTCACAGCCTTACCCCGAATATCCTGAATATCTTTGTTGTTGCAACACACAATCACTTTTCTTAAAACTAGGAAAACTATTTCTTATTTTTGTTTTAATTTTTATGCAGATGAGGCTCATACAAATTTGAGAGGTGTATGACGAAAATTAAAATGAACAGAACAGAGTATCGAACATCCATAAAGTATCTGAGTAAAAGATATGATGCCCAAAGAAATTCATAAGGACATGGTACAAATACTTGCTGAGGACTCCCCTTTCTATGCCACTGTGAGCAAGTGGGTAGCGGAATTCAAGTGGGGTAGAGACAGTACAGTTTTTGTGTGGTCTCCCAAAACATCAACAACTGACAAATAAGTTGATGCCCATCACCTTATGGTTTTGGATGACAAAAGTCTTATTGTCCCACAGATTGCTACGTTCTGAGGCATTTGTCCTGATTTGGTACACACAGTTTTAACTGAAACTTTGAAGATAAGCTAGCTCTCTGAAAGATGAGTCTACAAGATGCTGATGCCAGAGCACCAGCTGAAAATGATTGATATTTACTGGACACTTCTGACTCGCTTCCAGGCTAACCCCGAGAATTTCCACCATAGATTTGTAACTCGAGATGGACCCAGGGTTTACCACAACGAACCTGAATCAAAGATTCAAAGCAAACAATGGAAACACCCAGGTTCTTCACCACAAAGAAATTCAAGTAGGCAGCATCTGCTGGAAAGATGATGACTTTTTTTATTCTTAAGACCTAATCATAATCGACTTCCTGGAAAAGAGAAAAGCTCTTAATGGACAATATTGTGCATCTGAATTAAGACATCTGAAAGAAGAAATCACGTCACCATGGAGAGGCATACTAAGGACATGCCTGTTTTTGTATCTGGTGAATGAACCTGATTCCACTGATCAGAATTCAGTCGTTAAAGCAGCCAATTGTTGTTTTAAATTGCTTCCCCATTCCACTTACTCATGAAACTTTTCTCCTTTTGAATTTTCCAGCTTCATAAACTCAAACTCCACTTGCATGGTCACCATTCTGGAAACAATAATAAGATCATATGTGTTGTGGAGGAGGTTTTAAAGAACCAGAAAGACACCTTCTTCCGTTATGGGATTACAATGCTTGGAAACCGTTAGACCAATTGATGCCAATGGGTTCTACATAGTAAAATAGTGAAAAATTGTTTTGTTTCTTCGACTCATTCTGGGCGAGGGTTAGAACTTTCTGAACGACCCTCATATCTATCTACCGATTTACTGATTTGTGGTTGCAATGGATGCAGAAAAAATATGATAAAATAATATATAATGATCATTTGATAGGTTTATTTTCTGTCTAATTATAATGATCACGGTGAACAAGACCGAAGACACCATACTATTAAGTTGCAAATGGTATTGGAAATTCTATTTCAATTCTATCGTATAAACATTTCACTCTTATATGCCATTTCTTCTGCGTTGTTTGGGTTGGTTTGGCTTCTAAGTCTTATTTGATGCTTAAGCTACACTCACAGAAAAAACACGTGGTACTATTTATCACATTGCAAGGGGAAGATAAGGAGGTCAAACCTTTCTCAGGTCCGAAAGTGAATGTAATAATGCGACTGGAAATTAGCTTACTACTCCATGGGAATTAGCCCTGCTGTGTTCGCGTAATAACGAAAATCAGATCATATTAGTGATTGTTTTTTTCAATGGAAAATATACGAAAACCCAGAATATTTTTGTCGGATAATTGATGGATGAGTTACTTATCTATTTCTCCCGAGTGCTTCGGGAACCAGGATCTTGAACGCTGTTTTTTTTTAGAGGGGGGCTCAACCTACTTGAAAATTGACCTAATACAAGCTTTTCACCCATCCTCTACTCTTATGTAAAAACAAGGCTAAATTTAGTAAATTAAGGAAACTTATTTTTGTGAAGTAGATGACATACATTAAGTTTAAATTGAATTTCTCAAATAACAGAAACTAAAGTTAGCAAGCTCTTAGGTAAGCAACAGGAAAATGCTGTTCCTATATGAGAAGCTAATTTGATTATTTAATTCAATTATTGAAAATTTATAATTAGGGAAAATAAAAAAGAGCAAAACAGATTTCCACTTCGTTGTTCTTTTTTCCATCGATTATTAAATGAGTAGTTTAATTTGAACGGCAAAAACTTTACTATTTTTGGTGTGTTGTGAGACAAAAAACTGCAAATAGGAGTGTAAAGGTTATTACTTAAATAATAAAGAAAGAACACCCTGTCTGTCTTAAGAACAACAAATGCCAGAGTAAAACTAAAGGAAATATCTACACTTATAATTAGTTTTTGTCAGTGAAGCATTAAATAACTAAAAATGAATGGACACTTCCATGGCTGCCAAAATTTTCGTGGTTATTAATCGGACTCTGAAACATATTTTTAGCTTATTTCGGATAGTTCAAATGTTAGTATAGCATATTTCGTATTTTTGTAATATCTTTGATTGTCGTCTGGAGATCGTTGGGGACAACAGCATTATAGATGTTACTCAGTCGTGTTTCCTTTAAAGTTATTAGACCATTATGTATAACACAGTTGGTCTGTACTGTGAAATCCCAAAAGTTTCTCTCATTCAACAGCTTCCGGTTTGTGCCGCTATCTCTTATTTTTCTTTAATTAGGATACCGCATGCTTTGTTCCGATTTCAGATACATTTGTTTGGTCTTTTGTATCAGTATTTCACACGTATTAACAATATCTGTAAAAATATTCTCTTTTAGACCACATAAGCAGTATCTGTTATTTTCCAGTGTCTGAGAAAGAAACTTCTTTACAGAATTGGCCATAACGTTTGGTCTTGAGTAGCGACAGTCTCTCTTTTCAGTTCTCTCGCCTGCTAGAAACGATGTATCTTCCCTTCTGGTGTCAGTAGTATCTCTGTCAAACTCATCATGGGGTTCCATTGATTGACAGTGAGTCACTTGTTACTCCGACAGAATTGTCTTATATTGCATTTTATCCTCTATATTTTCGAGTTCAAGTGAATGTCTCTCATACTAAATAGTTCTTCCTTATTCTTTGCAAATTGAGGCTTCGTTTTCTCGCTGGCTATACAGTCATGCATGTCATTGCATCTACCTCGCCACTCTTTCTTTGCACGTATTGCCTCAGGATGTAACGCTTTGAACTCACATAAAATCTTTCTGGTCTTTATATCCATTTCATGAATTTCCTCTTGTGTCCAATCAATAATAGCAGCACCAGAATGAACTGCGCACACCGCCCAAAATGGCACTGATAAGATTCTGTGAATTCACTCGTGACTTAAATGGCTTTTGATCTGTGAAAATACACCTCACAAATATTTATCTCCTTTATAAGAATCCCGCCCAGTTCAAGGATGCCAAAAATAGTTCAGACTGCCTCTTCAAACGCTGAGAGTAAAGGACCGTCATTGTTACCCTCATGAAGACAGACCTGTTATCTCTGGTTGATACTAAAGCCGCTATTCTGCTCAAATTGAGTCTCATATTTAGAGTATCTTTTAACTGAAACAACTATCATGGAAATCGGTTTGTTGACTTCCGCTTTAATCACACTGAATCTTTTTCTCTTGAGGTCTATATTTTCATTTTAATCTGTCTTTCTTAGACGCCATCGTTTTTTTTAAAGTATCTGTGAAGCAAATTTCAAAACTTACGGGTTCCCAACAGTAATCATTAATTTTCTTTCGTATTCATTTTTTCCTCAAAGTATTTTTTCTCTTTTACTTCATTGATTTTCGGAGGAGTGTCCTTGGCGTAGTGGTTAAGGTGCTAGACTCTGACATCGTGGAAAGCGGGTTCAAAATCCAGTCGCACTATTACGTTCACTTTTGGACTTATACCCTTAGGAAAGATATAATCCCCCTTATCACTCCGGCTATGGGTTAAATCGTATCACTCATATTCTTCTACAGGCATGAAATAACTCACGAAGGTTGATATGCCATTAAACAACTCTTTTGCCAACAGCCACTATTGTAATATCTGTTTCTTCTGAGATTTTGGAAATTTTCAATTACTTCAGTATACCGTCAACTTTCTTTGTTTCAAAATGCATCAACATACATGAAATCACTGAAACTAAAAATCTTAATAAACTGATTCAAAAGGAAATGGACACGACGACACGAGTTCAAATCCTGGACGAGACTGATTGCATTTCACATAGCACTAATACCCTTGGGAAAGGTATGAATCCAATTATTCTCCTTCCAGCTATGGATAAATAGTAGGACAGACTGATTTCTTCAGCTTTGATGAGGCAACTAGTCGAGGAGTAGGAATACTCTGAAATCAAACCTGTTAAACTCCGCTTAAAAATTGACCTTGTGTCATATCCTGCCCAAGCAGAGGGGTTGGGTAAATATGATAAACTGATTCAAAATATAGGAATACCTCCCTTAGTGTATTATTATCAGTATCTTTATTAAAGTGAACTTGTTTTGTATTAGCCAATTCCTGACGACCACTAGTTCATAATTTCTTCATCTCACACCCTTACCTCTTTTTAAATTTTGTCTATTGCCTCTTTTACACTATAATTTTCTGCCTAGTTTCGCTTTCTAAGGTAAGTATCTTTATTAAAGTGAACTTGTTTTGTGTTAGTCATTTCATGACCACCACTGGTATCATAAGCCTCACTTTCCCACTCTCCGAGCGCGTAATATTTGCTGTTCCAGTTCCGTTCACATCGTTATATATTTTATTATTTCTTATCATCATTACATGAATCGTTCATAAAGAAATATCTTCCATAGTGTTTGTATCTTGACATCATCATTGCTGATTACCAAAGTAGGCTCGGAAAATCTCCTTCTACCCTAGTCAATAGAATGATACCCCCGCGACTGTGTTTCATTCTTTTATTAACTGCCTTTATGGCAGCAGTTTTATCAAAATGCTAACTATAGAGAGGTTATCAACTAAGGTTTAAGACCTCTTTCTAATCCTGAAGCGTCAACAGAACAATACCGGCATCTACTCTCACAAGGAATTAAAAAAAAAAAAAACAAATCAACGAATCTGCCCATTTCAAAAGAATCTAAAGTGGTATTCATGTTCTACTTGTTCTTGTTCTTGTTGTTCTTGTTGTTCTTCTTCTTAATGAGAGATCAGGATTGAGACTCTGACAATTTTGATGAATTGTTTTAAACTAAGCCTCAAAGCCTTTGAGGTTACTTGGAGAATTTGTGAATTGAAAGTAAATATCTGACCGTGCTACCCGAAAAAAGATTTTGGTGTTTTATGGGTGTCAACTTGACCCCCTAAATAAAACCCTGAAGTGAATGATTATCAGCTTTCGATTGTGAGACTTAAAAATGTAAAATAGAAGAGAACCTGATCACCAGAACTCGAAAACTTTCCGAAAAGTTAGAATTATTGAATGGTGGTTGCACCGTAACTAATCTTATTATAGTAAAGACCTATCTTAAAGCAATTTGTTAGGCTGTTTGTTTTTTATAGTATATTAAACTTTGTAGGTTATTCCATGAGAATTCCGTTTGTATACAAATAAACAATTGTATTTCAAAGAGTTCAGTTTAGCATAAGTACAAAATTTAATTATCAAAAACATTTCTGTTTCAAGATATTTAGTTGAGTCTATATTTTATGTTTGTTTGGTTGTTTTTTTTTTTTTTTTTGGTTTATCAATGTTTGTAGGTTATCTAATGCCAAATTCATTTTTATACAAATGAATTATAAAAACACTTCTATTTAAAGCTATTCAGTTTAGTCAAACCGTTCTAATCCAAACAATTCAGTTTAATAGAAGTATAGTTTTTGTTTATACACAGTTAAATGTCGAAACAGTTCCATTCCAAACAATTCAGTTTAGCATAAGAACGTAGTTTAAATCTCAAAACAGTTTTATATCAAATAATTCAGTTAAGCATAAATACGCAGTTTAAATGTCAAAACAGTTCTATTTTAAACAATTCCGTTTAGCAAAAGTTCATTGTTTAGTTTTATTTACCCATAGATAGGACCCTGTCACGTGCTGCCGCTCCGGAAAAGAGTGGACCTAGGAGCGGTGGCAATGAGGCGGTACTCCGCATTTCCCAAAGCTCCCGCATTACTGGAACCTCACCACCAGATTGTTTAGTGTCATATATACCGGACACTCGTTGGGAAAGTGTGTAAAGATATTGGTCGATTGCTAGTCCACTGGTCATTACAAGAAATATCAATGGACACCAAGTAACGACTTATGAATGATCCTGTACTTGTAAAATCAATATTGCATAAACAGTGTTTAAGTCTCCCTGTCGACTTCTACAGACACACATGAGTGCGAAAACTCTTTGGGAATATATGTATGAATATTTCTTTTGGAAATGTTTAATTTGTTTTCCAAAGTAACGTTGCTTTTAAAAAATTATGTTTTTTCTTTGCCAACATAAATCGAAATTTTTCTGCTTTGTTTAGACTAAAATTGCTTTGGTGGAGCAAAAGTAATTAAAACAATCAAATTATGCACCAACTAAGAATAAAAAAAAAATCTTTTTTAAAGAAGTCAAATTTTATTTATCCATCTATTTTTACCTAAACCGAAAAACATAGATATTGTTTCCAGTTACGTTTTTTGGATATCCTGTTAATCGGGTCTGTTTCAGTTTTTCAGTGATGCTTCCTGTCAAATTGATATAAACGTTGACATTTGCATCATGTTGTTCATATCGTAAATGACTGCTCAAATTAAAAAAAAAAAAGAATAAAAAAGAATTCAAAGTAACAAACATTTTTTTCTGTATGATGCTCTTATAAAAATGGTAATCTGTTTTTGATGCTAGACGTTTCCGATGATATGTTTGATTACAGGAGTGCAGTGGTTGATAATTCTTCTTTATGTCCACCTCTTAAAGAAGTTAGTTTTATTCTGCAGTGCTTTTCTCTTCCCCAACTAATATACAACAGGTTGTTCAGAGTTACATGTGACTAATGGTAAAGAACGATCCGTGCTCGAACCAGTTATCCAGCACTCAACATTAAACGACTCCAGCTTCTATGATACTTATCCATAGCTGAGAAAGAAGTGGGTTCATGCCTTTCTCAAGAACATTTCTACGAAGAGAACGCAAAGTGACCCAGAAGTAGTTTGAAATCTTTTTATTTTATTCTCCGAGTCGTTAACTTCTACTCTGCTCTAATAAGGGGGCGTACATAGCCTAACGGTTATTGTCGAAGAAAATGGAATCTGTGATATGAGTTCAAAATCTATATGAGGCTGATTGCAGTTCACTTTGCGCTAATGCCCTTGGGAACGATATTAATCCGACTTATCTTCCCAGCTGGGAATACATACTTGGGCAGATTGGATTCTCTAAACTTGGTAAGGTAACCAGTCAAGGAAAAAGAAAACTCTGAATTCCAACCAGAATTAGTCTGCTTTGAAATTGACCTTGTGTCACGTCCTTTCTATTGCGAAAGGGTTGGATAAATGCATACTCGGATATATTTTTAAATAATCAACATACATTTGTTGCACTTAGGGTAATTTGACGTTTTTCATTACAATTTAGGAGATTTTAGGAACTTTATATATATATATATATATATATATATATATATATATATATATATATATATATATATAACATTTTTGGATGAGACAACATCACATATCAACATCGCCCTAATGATGGTTTAAAAACCGTAAAAATAAACGATTGCGTATTATTCACATATAAATAAATACATCCTCTGAATAACTTGTTTTGTCATATTTTTGTATTTACATACTGTTGGATTTATTTCTGTTTTTCTCAAATGCACACACACACACACACACACACACACACACACATATATATATATATGTATATATATATATATACATATAAACTTGTATGTGTGTGTGTGTGTGTGTGTGAATTAATGTCATCATGTACATTGTACATAAGATCAAGAATTACCAGACAATGGCATCATAAGTTCATTTGTTATAGGAATAAAAAAACAGAGAATTATTTTGGTCCTTTCGTGATAGTGTTTAATATTATTTCTGTTAATTTTTAAAGATATGAATTAATCCTTCAAAAATTATTATAATATTGGAAGCTTTTTTTATGATTATCTAATTTATTTTTGCCATATTCTAATCTTGATGCTGTTTACATATATTCCAGCTTCTTGGATGAAAAATTCGTTAAAGATTTTTGTTGGCAAACTTTGGCATCAAGTCAGTTTTGTGGAGCATAAAATAATCTTCCTTAAATATTTGTTATTATTTTCCTAATGAGCCGAATTCGTTGAATTAGGCCAACGTAATTACATGCTGGCGTAATTCCGCGTGGTCGATTGGAATACAAAATATTGGAGAATAGAGTTTTTTTTTTACACAGACTTACATTATCTGACGAGAAATGCAATTGCTTTTACTTGTCAGCAATTGACCCTATGAAATATTTAAGTGATCTATCTATCTATCTATCTATCTCATCCAGTTTTTATGTTCGTATGTGTTGCAGATAAATGTACAAATGATTGAATAAAGCACCAATGTACAAATTATATAAACTTCATTTCTTTGAATTGAGAGAAAAAATTGTTAGAAAAACAGAATTTACAACGTATTTTCTTATAAGAAAGATAGTATTAGTTAGAGCGTTAATATTCTCTAAATATTAACATCACAAGAAGGAAAAGTTCATATTTCAATGTAGTAGTTTGCATTGCCTAAATCTTGTGTGTAAACGATCTTTGTGCGAGTATGTCACAGTGTAGGAGAGAAAGTATATTAATGCGCCAAAATGTAAGCGGATGTTGCTTGAATTTTCACCAGCTTGAGAAAAATTCTAATTGCAGTATGAATATTTATGAAATAAACATTTCGTTCAGTTGTGAATAATGAAGTGATGTTGAAGTTAAATGCAAACTTGAAGGTACAGAATATAAGATTTTCAGTCAAAAGAAACAAAGTGGAAAGGTTTGAATAGATTTACTGAAGATTTATAGATTTCCTAGCTTACTTGTAAACTAGATAAAAAAAAAAGTTAATGAGTCGTTTATGATTCTAACGGGTCAAAAAATTTATTTTTTAAATTTCAGGAGGGGAAAATGCTTTTAAATATATTTTGGGTTTTGAGCCTTCAAAATTTTCATGACAATTCAAATATGGTCTTCTGTGAATTTCAAAGATATTTAAGATAAGAAGAACGCGTAAGAACCGATTGGTCAGCAAATGGAAAAGTACAGATACAAGCCTATTTTTGCCCCAAAATTATCATTTGCGAATGGAAATCAATTGATTTTCCATAAATATTCCTCCCTCTAGGTATATATCAAAACAAACCCAAAAGTATTCAATGTTTATCAATATTACAGAAAATTTTTATTGGTTTGGTCTAACTTCCATCTGACCGATAGCCTATCTATAGCTGTCCACTGACCGATAAAATGAAGCGCAGTTTCTTCCAAGCAGCGATCGTGTTGATACTGCTATATGGATGCACTACATGGATGCTAACTAAACGTATGGAGAAAAAGCTTGATGGCAACTACACAAGAATGCTGCGAACAAATATTGAACAAATCCTGGAGGCAACACCCCACAAAGCAGCAGCTGTACGGCCATGTACCATCCATCACGAAAACTATCGAAATTAGACGAACCAGACATGCGAGACACTGCTGGAGAAGTAAGGACAAGCTCATAAGTAATGCACTCCTGTGGACCCCTGCACTTCGAATCTACATGCAGCAGTTCTGTGCCAATACGGGATTTAGCCTTGAAGACCTACCGGAAGCAATGGACGATAGGGAGGGGTGGTGAAAGAGGATCAGGGATATCCATGCTGATAGCATGACATAATGATGATGACAGAAAATTAAAAATGATTAAATAAAACGTATATTCTACTTGAGATGATTAGGCTAGAAAAAATTGCTTATTCAAGTACTCAGCTTACCAAAAATGGCTCCTTTGGAGAAATCATTATTGAACTTAGATCGTTGCATAAAAAAAACAAAACAAAACAAACAAAGCCCCCCAACCCCCTACCTCCAAAAAACAAACAGACATTAGAACTCTTGAACGTATTATATACCCATAATGAGTGAATATACATGTAAGACGAATTACCATAACTCTTATTGAGAAAAACATATCTTTAACGCTATTCTCGAAAAGGGGTTGAATATTTTGTGAGACAGACGGACGGAGGGAGAGAAAAAAGAAAGACTGCGATATGGATCCATAACTACTCCTCTTGACCATATCACGCTGTGTTATCTTCAAAACCCCACTTTGCAGTTCTTTTGCTTGTCGGCCAGCTTCTCGGCTGCAGCCCTACCGGGTGCAATCAGTAACTGCAAGCTGTGTCTGAGTCAGCTACGCACCGATTCCAACTGACTCGGATTCTTGCGCGGGCATCTGCATATATCATTTCATACGCCCATGACTTCCGATCAGCCATGTGACTGCTTCCGCTTATTTACAAAAGTGCGTCCTTTTTTCAGAGAAATTTCTGATTGACTGCTAGTCAAGGGTCAATATGCATCAGAATAAAAAATGAAAAACTTCCGAATAACACGGATTCCATTTTATTTATCCAAACCTGTTTAATATATATATATATATATATATATTTATCTTTTTGCATGACCAGGATGTGACACAAGATCATTTTAAGCTTTTATCAGGTTTGAATTCATTGTATTCTTTTTTTAGATCGGTTGCCATATCAAGTCAAGTCGGCTCTACTATTTACTAACAGCTGGAAGGAGATCAGTTGTATAAATACCTTTTCCCAGTGTATGAGTGCTATGTGAAATGGAAACAGTCTCATCAAGGGTTTGAACTTGGGTCATGGTGTTCATTTCCTACGACGATGACCATTACTCCATAAGAACCCTATCTTTATCTCAATCTCTCTCTCTCTCTCTGTACACACACACACACACACACACACACACACACACACACACACACACACATATATATATATATATATAAGTGCGTGTGTGCGTGTGTGCATCAGTGTGGAATACATCACATAGGCTACTCGGGTTCAACTGGATTAACTCATCGGCTAAGTCTATTTCAAACCAACGAGCAATATATCAAGACACGTACATTTGGACCTTTTTCCGAAAAATATTTTTGAAAGGATTAGGGTAGTGAGTGGTCATCCTTTAAAAAAACAATTAAGGTCTGGACATTTAGCTGGAAATATTTTTGAATGAATTAGGGAGGTGTGTGGTCACCTTTTAAAACATTTAAGGTCGGGAAATTTTGCCGGAAATATTTTTGAATGCATTAGAGAGGTGTGTGGTCACTCTTTAAAAACATTTAAAGTCAGGACATTTAGCCAGAAAGATTTTTGAATGAATTTGGGAGGTGTGTGGTCATCTTTTTATAACATTTGAGGTTTGGACATTTTGCCAGAAAGATTTTTGAATGGATTTGGAATGATGATTTAAGAACTTTGATTTTCCTTAGCTAATTTCATTCGTATGCATTTATTTTAAATAGGATTTACTTAAGGTAGATATATTCTTATGATCGCGTTACATCCTGCTTTTACTATAATACTTCAAGCACTCTGTGGGCTAGCCTGCTTATCCCCTAATAGCGACATGGAAATACATTTTAACAAATGCCATGGGTAATGAATTCAAAATAAGATAATTTCCATTAAAGAAATGGAAAAGTCAACCAAATAATGGTTGATTTGGTGTTCTCCCTTAAATCTTAAACTCTAAAGAAAGTCGCGCGCTGTTTCCCGGATTTAAATCTGAAAACAAGTTGATCGGTCTGTAGGTGGGGATGGGTTCTTGTGATCGAACTCAAAATCAATCGAGGAGTTGGGTGGTGATGGTTTACATTGATATGATCCTGTTTAATTCCAAGATTAATCAAATGGTCTCGGCAGTAGGAGTAAATGATTTGGATGCGGGAATCCTGGAGAGATGCTTTGGGGTCGAGAAACAATCATACTAAGATAAGCTAGTTGAACCTACTTACCCAGGGTGGGGCCCCGATACACGACCCGGACTGCGTGCGCCATGAAGAGAAGGGAAATTCGATTTCAACCTAACCCTGGTTCTCTCGACCAAACTTGTTGTATGCACCCACATTTTGTTGAATGTCATGAGATCTAGTTTTTTCCAATTACATCATTTACTATTACATCTTTTCCTGTCACATCAAGTCAGCTTGTGAATAGAAAAACTAATGAGGTTTACCAACAAACAGTCGCCAAGAACCGGTGATGCATACTATCGAATGTACTGGACTGATCTTAACTGATCAGCGTAGCTTCCCTGTTTTCTTCTACACTCTCTAGAATCGTTCTAACCAAGTGTAAATTGCTCTTGATCGATGTTCCCTTTACACCGTTGTTCTGCTCACTTCCGATCAGATTCCCAGCAACAATTCGCAAACGATTCGTTAAGACCTTAACCAATATCTTTAAAACTGTTTTTATCAGAATAATGGGTCTATAATAATATAGCCACTCCCAGAAATGCTTGCCAACGTTCTTCGGTTATGTGATTACACCCTTAGTAAGATGACCGGGGGAAGCTCCCGAAACAAATCAATAATTGAACACATCCGTCAAAATAGGCTGAAAAACGTGCGATATTTTGAAATACACTTATGTACGACAGACCATTAAGCCCTGATGCTTTCTTGAGGTCAACTCGGTTCAACGCATCACCGATTTTACAATCTGTCTCTCTCCTTTACAGCTAGCCGGTTCAGCTGCCTGCAAATGAAGAAAGTCTGCAAGATAGCTGTAACAAATCTTGCATCAGAGGTTTCTGCAACCTTTAAATACACCCGAAAGGTGTCGTAAATTTTACGAGTCGACTAAAGTCTGTGTCCATACGGGGAATTGACAAGTTTTATAAAACGATCTGGGAATCTCCGTTTTTTTCTTACGCGCATTCGTGTTGGGTTTCACTGCCGCGTTGGTTACCCTATTTAGCCTACATCTAACTACGTGCTGCCCAGGAAAATCTATCTTCAAAAGACTTCGACGCCTTAGTCTTATCTAAATGAATTTTTGATAGCATTTGACTGTGCAGTCTCTAATTCTGTACTTTGGGGAGCCCCGCCACTTATTCCCGGTAACTCTCTCCATTAATCTCCCCTAAAAAAATAACGAGATATTCAATTTCTAACAGCCAGCCATGTTAGGCCTATCACTTAAATGCTAACTGATCATCGCCAATTTATGAACAGCAATCTCTAACCAATAGAACTTTCGGCATGATATAAAATCTACATATGCCCCTTTAACACTCTATTCAGATAGGATCTGAGGGAAAACTACACTGTCATATCCACATTTCCCTCCTAAGGAATTCCAAATGAAATATTAGTTTGTTTTTTTGGCATACAAAACATTGTGGGTTATGTAATGCCAACTCCGGTTTATACATATATTAGAATTATATGAATCGTAAACTTAAGTCATCAAAGTTAAATGTTTCCATCTATAGCTATGTATCATTAACAATTCAATTAAACATTAGTCATTTGTTCATACACAGTTAAATAATCAAACGGTGCTATTCCTAACAATTCGATTTACCATGTCAAAGTTAAATAGTTCCAAGTAATACTGTGTATCACGAACAATCCAATTAAACATCAGTTATTTGTTAACACAAAGTTAAATCATCAAACAATTCGAATTCAAACTATTAAATTTACCATCAGTCGTTTTTTTGCACTTAATTTGAATGTCAAACTGTTCGATTTGATCCATAGATAAGACCTTATCATGTACTACCACTCCAAGTCAGAGTAAACCAGGGAGCGATGGCATTGACGGGATACAACGCATTACTGGAGCCTCACTATCAGATTGTTTTGTGTCATATCCCTGGCACTCGTTTGGGGAGTCTTATCCCTCTGCAGAGTCGCAGTTGGTGTATTCTGCTGCCCCTGCCGGTTGATACGAAATCTGTCGAGCAAGTCAATTTCGAATAGGAAAACAATCAGATTACTTTTACACGCTATTAAATCACAAGTACCCCGCCCGACTCTGTAATCAAAGATCGCATTCCAATCGCACATTAAATCTTTTCGCTCAGGGACAGTCAGATACAGCCCTAACTGCCGGAAGAAAGAAAGACTTTCCAAAGCTCAATTGGGCGTACAAACCGTAACCATCTGTAATCTGGAACCTGCAAAGACAATATCCTTCTCCGCTTTCAGGCCATGTCCAACTTGCAGGGTGACCCTTCTGCTAAACTGATCCGCTAATGCTGAAACGATTACAAAGTACCCACTCATCATTCTTGCAAATGAAGTATGTATTCTGCAACGTTACTACATCCAACCTGAGGTTCCAGAGTTCTAGGATGCCAATGGCTTGCCCTAGGCAGCCAGTTCTTTGTTCGGTCGCAATCCAACCGTCTCGTGGGATCATACCGACATCAAAGTGTTGCACTAAGCCTTAGGGCTCTACAAAATGAGGGATAGATATAAATAGGGATCATAGCCTAACTGTTAGGTTGCATTTTTAAGGGACTGATTTTCCCAGTCAGCTAACTCAACATCCGGTACAGCTTTCTCGACTGCCTCGATCATCGGCTAAACCTAACTGAAACGCCGCCCTTCCCGTTAACCGGATGACAGTAATTATCATGAGAGTATCTGAGGTCTTTCACCACCTTTCATTATACATTTTAAACTTTAGCAAGAGTTTCAAGGTTCTCTGATTTTGGTGCTCTTGCTCGGTACCTATTAGCTCTACTTTGCAGATTCCTTTTCCTTGTAAAGGAGACATTTTCTTTCTTTGATTTTTCACAATATACCTGGGAAGAGAAACCGTCTTTCATCTTTTTGGTACTGGCAATTTTCGCTCCTGCTTTTTCTTATTTACGGAAAGAAATCGTGAGGTTGAGAAGTTGTATTCTTGGATTTGTGAATGTTGAATTGGGAATTGGTAAGCGAGTTTTTTGCAAATTATTTGTGATATATAACCGTGTGCAAAAAATCTTGTAAAAAACTACACGAAAATATTCTTCTAAAGCTATGCAATTCTCTAACCCCTCAGCATAAAATTACCTCAAACGAATTGACGTGTCATTAAAATCGATCAATTAAGCACGTCAATGATTCGAAATCGGCTTGTTTAGTCTCTTTGCTACTATAACCGTTATTGCACACACACATACACACAAACACACACACACGCACACATATATATGTATATATATATGTATGTGTATTTGTAGAGATTATTATAAAACATGAAAGAATGAAAAAATATAGTGTCTGTACGATTCTCTTGACTTGGTAAATAAGGTCCTAGAAATGTGGACAGACTTTAGTTATGTATGAAAAATAACCTATGAGGTTATCCCTTTTTTGCTGTTTAGAAAACATTTTCAAAACTACTGCCAATGTCTATTGATGCAGTGTTTGAATTTTAAACCAGGTCTTTTCTTTAAGCTATTGCATTGTCTGAGGCTTTTGACGTTCACATTCTCTTAAAGCAAATAAAAAAAGGTGCCATAAAATCAAGAGATCGTAATGGCCTTGCGTGACTTTTGAAATTTCCTGTAGGTACCTAGCATCAGTACTTTTATTACTTCTTACATTCACCTCGAGACAGATTTAATCGAACACTATTAAGACTTAGAAAGCGAAGGCTAAGAAATATTTTAAAGCATTGCAGATGTTGTCACGAGAGCATTTACAAGCCGCTTGATAATTGTTAAAACATTTTGCTTCCTGTCTTGATTCTTATTGCTAATTTCCTCCTAACGATTAACAGAAAATCAAAAGTCGTTAGTCATTTATCTATTATAAGTTCTGGACACATTATACATCGTAGGGTTACAGTCTTATCACTCAAAGAAAATGCTACAGTTTCAGTTGCATGTAGGACTTTAAGGGATTAATCTGCCTTGCTATTTTGCAAATAACTGGGATTGGGGAAACAGTTTCTTGCATTTCCGAGAGGTACTAGTGTTAAGTGAACAGAGTATCTTCTGGAATCTTAAATCTGCGCTCACGATTCTCATTGTAATATAATTAAGGATTCTGGTTGATTGTTTTAGCAGTAGGTTGTTTCCTAGCTAGACTTAAAGGCTAACCAGAGGAGAGTGAAAAAGGAGAGGCATATATGGGAAAGATATTCGAGGCAGTAAGAGGGAGAGACAGAGACACTGTGATAAGGGTCAGAGAGAGAGAGAGAGAGAGAGAGAGAGAGAGAGAGAGAGAGAGAGAGAGAGAGAGAGAGAGATGCTTTAAGAACAACAAAGGAAAAACGTATCGGAACGTGAATGGTTGGTTTCCGAAATCCAGGTCATCATAGCTGTAGATGCTCAAGTTAAAAATAGAAATGTATCAGCAGCAATACGGCCTGGTTCAGTGATTAGCTGAAACAAGATTTAAACGGGAAGTCGGTAAAATGGACGTAAGATAGAAAACAGGATAAGAAAGTTAGCCTCACATAGGGCGCGAATATGTGAAGACAGAACACCTAGAAGTCAAGTATAAAAATTACAGCAGAAAGCGACCGGGTGAAAACGATTATATCAAGGTTTGTGTCTGCCTCTCTCGTCTTGCAACTGTTTGTTTCTCTCTGCCTATCTAAAGCAGGTGACGGAGTTCATACAGTTTCTCTCTCTTTGGCAACTATGATTTGAGTTTTTCTTACTTCTTCTCACAGGGAGGTTGCCACAGGGCCCGACAGCAACTCAAGGGGTAGTGTTACACTCATAGACTACTTAAAATTTAGTGTTAAACGTGTCTATGAAGTGCCATAACGCTACATCATAACCTGGTTTGGTTGTAAGAGCGTTTACTATGTAGCGTGTTT
Organism: Sepioteuthis lessoniana; assembly: GCA_963585895.1. NCBI lineage: Eukaryota > Metazoa > Mollusca > Cephalopoda > Myopsida > Loliginidae > Sepioteuthis > Sepioteuthis lessoniana. Next base: position 62,802,196 of record OY757911.1, on the reverse strand, counting down.
TGTTACAAATATCTTGGCAAAGCTTATCTCTTTTCTGGTCTCTGATTTTAATTCTGAGTTTTTTTTTTCTTTTAAACCAGTTACCATACCATTGCTTGTCAACCTTACTATTTAACCCTAGCTGGAGGGAGAACAAATAGATTCATACCTTTTTGAATGGTTTCGACTTAAAGTGAAATGCAAACAGCCTCGTGCAGGCCCTGAACTCTTACCCGTTAAGACACCCACATCTCTTTTATCAATTTGCACGAATTTCATTTTATTCAAAAACACATGTTTAGCTAAAATAAAGATGGGATTTATATAAAAGACCAGTGTCAAATGCACGTATTTTTTAATCATAAAAAACAGTTTTGTTTTTTAAAAGGAAGTTTTTGATTGGTTTGAACAAATTAAAACATTAGATAAAGCAGTATTAGTGAAAATCAAATATCAACCAAATCATCAGAAGACTTAAAAATGGTCTTGCTTCTCTGATAAAACAACCCCCCCCCAAAAACCCCAAAAACAAACAAACCTAACAAACTATGTCACTCACAGCCAAATGACTCAGGCAAAGGAAGTCAATAATTTTTTTTACTTTACTTTTTTGCTTTTCCAATTTCTAATTTAGCTTTATAGACTTGCTTTGGTTCGAGAAACCGTTAGAGAATGCCGTTCTTTTTGTTTGTTGAGTCATCTTACTCTAAAGAGATAAAAGTTGTCATAAACAATAAGCTTACAAATGATTATTAAAGGTTTTCGACATACCATAAAAACAATGTTTTTGTTGCAAACAAAATGCTTCGTTCAGCTTATGACGTAGCATTATAGTTCTTGTGCCAACAAAGCGGCGACCATCCATTTTCTTAACTACCGATCTTGTGTACTTTATGAAAAGGAGCTCAAAGATCTTCGGACAAAATTATTTCTCAGTATATGAAATTACTTTATCTGTGATATAACAAAGACTTGTCTGACAATTTTAAGAACATGTTAGAAACGAAATACCACTCAGAATTCCTGTATAATTCACCGTAAAAGTAATTGTTTTTTTTCCATCGTACTGTGTTCAGTGTTTGTATAAATGAGGGATAGAAAAACAGTTGTTCAGTCAAAAACCAAACACAGGGCTATCTTATAGGTTTAAGGGAAGATTTGGGGTATCACATTTTCGAGGTCTTAAAAGATATCGTTTTTTCTGAATTTTAAGGTTTACATCACCAAGAGTGAATATTCAGACCCCTACCGTAGGAGCTGATTTCGCTGAATACTTGCTTGTGTAGTGAATTCGTTTTTCACTGTGTGTTCCACTACGGTGGTATTGTGTAAAGAAATCGCGTTCATTGTACGTTCATGTTTACTTATTTCATTTTCGGTGTAGTTATTTCTGAAGAGTTTTTTTTTTATATCAAGTATTCTTATCTAATATATAAAAAATTTGCGCAGTTATATGGTTTAAAGTAAGTAAAGTAAAGTTGGCGACCGTAGTCGAAGGCGACCAGAAGACTCCCTTTTCAATAGCTACAACACCGAGGTATTGGGGAGGGCGCTACTCCTTTCCCTGGATTGCTCCACTTTACCCTCGATACGTACCTTATATTGCTGAGAGTTAAGTAAGGAGATATCAAGTACCATTTTTTAAGTCTTTGGTATGAAGCAACCTGGGATTGAACCCCGGCCACCCGGATCATTGGCGAACACTAATTAACAGTAATAATACTGATTAATTATTAGATATTCTTAATACAAATATTTTACATTCATATTGTTTTAAGTATTCCTATCCACGACTAATTATCATATATTTTCAAGGAATTATTTCGATCTAATAATATTCATTTACCTTCATACGGTTACATGGTTTTACTAATACTAATAATTCTTAAACAGATCTATTTGATCCATAGATGGGACCCTAACAGGTACTTCCGCCTTCGAATCAGAGTGGATCTGGGAGTAATACCCACGAAGGTTTATTCAAAATTCCACAAATCTCCAGAACTGGATTCTTACTATCAAAAGCAGTTTAGTGTCATATCCAAGACACTCATTGGTGTGGGCGAGGTCTTGCTCTTTTGCTGGGGATATGAAAACAAGTAAGTCAAGTTGGCGACCATAGTCGAGGGCGACCCGAGGACTACTACACCGACGTGTAGGAGAAGGCTCTACTCCTTTCCCTGGATTGCTCTACTTTACCCTTGATCTAAATCTTATAAAAGAGGGTGTTAAGCAACGACGCATTAAGTACCATGTTTTGAATCTTTGTTCGACCTGGGATTGAACCTCAGTCTCCCCGACCACTGGCGAACACTCGAACCATTATGTTAATGTGTCAATGTATTCTAAGCCCCGCTGACATGACGCTGATGAAATTAAATGATTACCTCAAATAAACTGTCGAAGAGAGACAAACTCCGTCTGAACCATCAGGAAAATAATAATGTGGAATATTGATATTTTAGAAATATCATGTAACTCTATTCCCAATTTTCATTATGATTTTTGCATGGAATACACGACACAGATTTGTTAAGGATCTAGTTTCTCAGCACAAAGGTTATGGCTATTTTGTCAGTGATATGAAATATCTGGGAATTTTTTTTAAACAAGCGAACCACTTCTTTGAATTTTTGGTTCTGTTAACACTTTTTGCCTTATCCTCTTTCCAGTCCTCGTCGAGAGTAAAAATCCAAGAGTGAACGCACGCACATGTCTTTCGGGCTGAGCGTTACATAATAAAATGAGCATGCCCCACACTCAGGTAACGTTTCCCCAACTTTATGTGAAGGCTAGGTTTATTATTCAGGGCTCGATGTATCTCGAGGTAACTTAGCTTTTTTTTGGCAGCAACCTCTCTTTAAAGCGATATTATGTTATATACCTGTGGTCGGGAGTTGTATGGATAGTTTTTGCAAATTGTCACATTTATAATTGAGCACAAAGCCCTAAATCTTTTTTTTTATTGGGTTAAGTGGAAAAGGAAGTAGTTTTTTGTGCAACTATTCTATGCTAATCCTAACTGATCAAACTCAGGGTCAATCCATTCTTGCTGACAATATGGACAATCATCCGTCTCGATCATAACACAGACTACTGCAGAAACTTTATGCCAGAAAACTCATTTAAAAATTACCATAATTAAAAAGATGAAATTGTATAGACGATAAAAAAGATGTTCAAAAGTTCATGATAAATATCAGTGAATAAATCAAGTATGCATTGGGGCTGGAAGATCTAAAAAAAAACACAAAAGAAAATCAAATGGTAAAAAAACAAAAATGCTAAAGAGACTCCGTACTACCCATAATACCGTGGGCGGTTGGATAAATACGCCCCTGTATACACATAAAGTAAAAAGTAAGTAAAGTTGGCGACCGTAGCCAAGGGCGACCAGAAGGATCCCTTTTCAATAGCTACTACACCGAGGTATAGGGGAGGGCGCTACTCCTTTCCCTGGATTGCTCCACTTTACCCTCGATACGTACCTTATATTGCTGACTGTTAAGCAAGGAGGTACTATTTACCAACCCCTCCGCTCGGGCAGGATATGACACAAGGTCAATTTTTAAACGGAGTTTAACAGGTTTTGAATTCAGAGTTTTCCTTCTCCTAGACTAGTTGCCTAACCGAGGCTGAAGAACCTAGTCCGTCCTACTATTTACCCATAGCTGGAGGGAGAATAAGGGGGTTCATACCTTTCCCAAAGGTATTTGCCCGAAAGTGAACGTAATAGCGCGACTGGAGTACGAACTCGCGTACTACGATTCCGCAGTTCATCGCTTTAACCATTACACCACGAGGACATCCCTTGTTAAGCAAGAAGGTATCAAGTACCATTTTTAAGTCTTTGGTATGACGTGACCTGGGATTGAACCACGGTCTCCTGGACCATTAGCGAACACTCTACCCATTAGACCAATTAGCCGGTTAATGGAACATAAATATTTGGTCATAAATGTACTAAAGAGCTGAATCCATTTTTGCAATCCTAGGTACATTAAATTTCTGGTTTGGTTTGGTTTGCATTGGTTTTATGACATATCAAGCAATATCAATTGTGGGTTATTTAATGCCAAATTCATTTTTATACATATTAACAGTTCTATTTCAAACCATTAAGTTTAGTATAAGTACACAGTTTAGTTCTATTTGACCCATAGATAGGACCATATTAGATGCTACCTCTCCGGACCTGGGTGCGATGGCAATGAATGAGTACTCCGTATTCCCCAAAGCTCCATCATTACTAGAGCCTCACCATCAGTTTGTTTAGTTTCATATCTAGGACACTCGTTTGGGGAGTCTTATTCCTCTACAGAGATGCAGTCGGTGTATTCTGCAACCCCAGCTGACTTAGTTGGTTAAGTTTCTAGTTTATATCAATCAATCAATACACTACAGGCGTGCTACGCTTCTATTAGATTGAACCCAAATACACTGGAGTAAGGTCTCCGCTTAAAAATTGGCCTTGTGTTGCATCGTGCTAGTGCGAAAGGGCAGGTAAGTATATATAGGAGTAAGGTGTTATTTCTTAAATAAAGACAACTGCATCGTATAAAAACCTTTACTTGCTAGTCTTATCTGTATAGATAAACTAATGTATACCGCTACCTTTCCTTTCCCTGCAACCCAACAATCCTCTGTGTCAATCATTTGGATTCTATCCCAACGAGGCCCTGGCATGTGTACCTTTCTCCTTCTAGATAGGGTTTGCTAAAAATTGTTTTTATTTTACTAGCTCTTTGTTGATACCTTTTCGTTTCTCGATCCAGTCCGGAATTTAAGAGGTTGATTTGTTTCTCACTTATTTTCCTTTTCACTTATACATTCAGTCTATCAGATAAAGTTTTCATAAAGCGGATGATGGAGACTCCTTCCCTAATGTATAGATTTAAATCGACTTGAGCCGTAGTCCAACAGCACAGAGTTATTGATTGGCATCGACCAGAAACTTGACTTACCTGCTACTACGTTAATGGATTCATCCAATTAGTACATTGATAACGAATTTTTTATATCTTTTTCTTGTAGGAGTTTCTCCCTCTTTTTCTTTTTAGGTTCTTGCATCTAGCAACGGCAGAATAATGGATCGGCTGAAGCGTTGTGTTAGTTGTATGTATTTACCCAAGCCATGTGCCCCGAGCAGAATTTGACACGGGGGAATTTTTTAAGCAGAGTAAAGCTGGTTTGAATTCAGTTTTTCTTCTAGATTATTTACCTAAAGAATCGAGTTCTCCGACTATTTATGGCCCAGTCTGCTGAGGCACCGATTGCATCTATGCAGAGGGGTAGACTCTCCCAACGAGTGTCCTGGATATAACACTAAAAAATTTGATAGCGAGTTTTGCTGAATGCAGATTTCCCCCTTTATTTTCAACGCTTCCAGGTCCACTCTGGCTTGGAGTTGTAACACCTGATAGGGTCCTATCTATGGGTTAAATAGAACTGTTTGACATTTAAACTAAGTATTTATGTTAAATTGAATATGCTTGAAATAGAACTGTTTAATCATTTAACTGTGTATAAACAATTGTTTAATTGAATTGTTAGTGATACATAGCAATACTTAGAACAATTTAAGTTTGCTGACATGCTAAACTGAATTGTTTGAAATAGAACTGTTTGATCATTTACGTGTGTATAAGCAAATGTGTGTATAAGCAAATGACTGATATTTAATTGAATTGTCAGCGATACATAGCAATGCTTGAAAACATTAAACTATGTGCAAACAAATGATAAATAGAATTATTCGTATTAAATAGAAATAAGCGTAAACGTTTCACTGTGTAGAAAAAATTGAGCTCAGCTCGTTTAAAAATATTATCTAAAAATGAATTTAGAAATCATATATTTAATATATATGTATAAAAAAATTGTCATTAAATAACTTACAGTAGTGGATATATCATAAATCCAAACGAAACTAAACAAAACGAAACGAAACGAAACCAAACCCACAAGTCACCCATAACTGAGATAAAAGAGAGAGATTTTTCCAATGGCATTAGTGCGAAGAGAAAAACACTGGGGAATTCCCCTGAGCTTAGCAGCTAATGTAGAGGACTGCGGCATCGCAGTAACGGAGTTCAAACTCTAGTCATGTTATTACATTTACTTTTGAATTAATACATTTGGAAAAGGTATAAACTCGCATATCACCCAATTTTAGGTTCATTGGCGTCTTAAAAAGATGGCTTTGGTATTGAATATCTCACGGAGGTTGATATCTCATTAAATATAGAAACCGAAATCGGAACGCAAACAGCTTAGTCTAGGAATTTAACTTGGGTCACCGAGTCCATTTCTTATGAGGATAACCGTTTCACTTGCCGCATTGTCCTAGGAGTACCAATAAAATGTTCATTAGTCCAAAAATATCCGCTGTGATAATAGCTCTAAATGCTATCTATATACTTTAAAATTTTGTAAATTAAATATAATCGAGGTTTATTTTTGAAAAAACAAAACAAAAAAAAAAAATAAAAAAAAAAAGGAAAAAAAAAGAGTTTAATCAATAAGCAAGTAAACAGTAGTAAACAGTATTCGAAGCGTGAGAATAAAAGAGGAAGCAATGATTTTGATAAAAATAAAGGACAACGAAAGAAGTAATTCTAACTTGATTCGTGTTTTTCTAAATAAATGAAACAGTTGAGAGAGAGAGAGAGAGAGAGAGAGAGAGAGAGAGAGAGAGAGAGAGAGAGAGAGAGAGAGAGAGAGAGATACAGTGTGGGGTGGAAAGATGAAAAATTTTCTTCTATTGATGGCAAAATCAGCTGCATAAGTGGAAAAACGATAAATCATTATGAAACACACACACACACACACACACACACACACACACACACACACACAAACACACACACACACACACACACACACACAGAGAAAAAATGTATTTTTATTATGTTCATATAATATTTACGTGAATGTGAAAACCTGGGAAAAGGGACATAAATCCTGCACGCAGAGGTACTTTTGTGATCAAATTACTTTGAAAGCAGTGTTTCCCGCAAAATCACAGGAATTAAACATCAATGATCCAATCCATTATTTAGATGGACGACCATTTAGAAACAGCACGTACAGTAAGCAACCAGAAGCCTGTGTACAATACCAAGCAAAGTTTAGTAAATAACAACTGATTATTTGCATGCACGTAAAAGCGTATTAAAAAGCTAAGTGAATATGATCATCAATTTTGATTGGTTTTTCTTTTATATATTTATTGCAGCTTTTATTATTTACAGTTGTTATATTCGATAACTATCAAAGAAAGAGCATATAAATGAAGAAGCTATGAACTCATATTTCCTCTTCATTCTTATTCTTTAACTGTCGTAGAATGTAGCAATTCGAACTTAGTGTAACAATAACGTTGAAAGAAAAAACTAGTCAAACTTAAAAATACGAGGGCAGGCTAAAAAGTTAATAGACTGAAAAGTTTATATGATGATGTCATATCTGCTGGTGTTGACTTTTTGGACCAATAGGATTCAAGCAGTAGAAAACCAATAGAAGAAGTGTTTGGACCGGAAGGAGGGCTATGTTGAAAAATAAATCTCATTTGGTTGCATTCGATTTGAATATCTTGGTCCGCCAACCAACGTATAAGAAACTTAGGCTTCTTAGAGGCAAGATTTAATTTTGTACCTGAATAAATTTTTGGGGGTTGGTAAAAAGGTCATATACGTTAAGAGGTTTAGTGTATAATTGATACGACATTTATGAAACCGCATCTTCATCATCAATTTATTTACGGTATAATTTTTGTTTATTATTTAACTATGGTGGATGTAATATCTTTAAGTCGTTCATATATCTAGCTGTAATATTTTTTAAATTATTTTTGACTATTTTTTTCTTTCATCATTAAATTGCTTTTTTTTTTATCATGACTTCAATGTCCAGGTTTCATCACGCAAATTTCAACGTTCAGGTTTCATCACGCTAATTTCAACATCGAAATTTCATTGCTCAAATTTCCACGTCCAGATTTCATCGTCCAAGTTTCTAATTTCAGTGTCGAAATTACAACGTCCAGGTCTCATCACCCAAAATTTCATCAACCAAATTTCAACGCCCTGGTCTCATCACCCAAATTCAAATGTCCAGGTTTCATCGCTCAAATTTCCTCAATCAGGTTTAATCAGCCCAATTTCACCGTCTAGTGTTTATTGCCAAAATGCCAACATCCGGATTTCATTGTCCGAATATCACCGCCCATGTTTCCTTGCCCATATCTTCTCTCCTATCATTCAATGGCTGGTTTTCATCCCCCAAATGTCAACCCCCATGTTTCATCATGCAAACTGCAACGTTTCATCGCCCAAATATCGCAGAAATAAGAAAGCCAAGTTTTTTCGCCTAAATTTCATTATCCCAATTTCACCGTTTGTTTTTCATCAGCCAAATTTTAACGTCTTGGTTTCATCGCCAAATTTTCTACGTCCAGGTACCATCACGCAAATTTCAACGTCCAGGTTTCATCGCACCAATTTCGGAGTCGAGGTTTCATCGCTAAGATTTTGTTGTATAGAGGCTCGTACCACGTGACTTCCGGTATCGCGGAAGTATAAAAGATATTGTGTCTCTTAAGCTAGGAAGAGAAACAGAAGCAAAGACAGAAGAGCTCTGAAAGATCCCGGTCAGTTGAAGACCATCCTCGGACGTAACACTTACAAGGGGCGACTTATAATACTCGCCGGACTGTACCACTTGAATTAATAAATAATTAATTCTGTTTCACTGTGTATCGTTTCCTTACCACGATACAACAGATTTAAACATTCATGTTTCATCGTTCAAATTTCAACGCCCAGATTTCATCGGTCTAAATTTTAACATTCAATGTTTCTTGCGGCAAATTTCAATGCCATGGTTTCATTGTCCAACTTTCAACGTCCAGGTTTCATCGCGTAAATTTCATCGTCCAAATTTCAAAGTCCAGATTTTATCGTGCAGGTTTCAAAACCCAAATTTCATCGGCCAAATTTCCTCGATCAGGTTTGATCGGCCAAATTTCAACTTTCAGGTTTCATTGCCCAAATTTGTACGTCCATGTTACATCACCCAAATTTCAACGCTCAAATTTCAGCGCCTGAATTTCAACGCCAAGGTGTCATCGCCCGAATTTCAACGCCCAGTTTTATCGCCCAAATGACAACATCCAATGTTTCATTGGCCAAATTTCAACACCCCAGATTCATCGGCCAGATGTTAACGGCCAGGTTTTGTTGCCCAAATTTCAACGTTCTGGTTCCTTTACTCGAATTTCCAAGTCCAGGATTCATCGACCAAATTTTAACACTCAGGTTACAGGACACCTCGTTCAAATTTCAAAGCCTTGGTTTATATTCTACGGACTTTAGAGTAATTAATCTGAATTGTAGAAGAAGCGAATGGTATTCTTTGCACTGCTACACATATACAACGAACTCTACTTCAATACCTAATTTAACACTGAATTCACTCTTGAAAAAATGAAAAGGCAATTCTCACTAGTTCTGGCGCTGTTTACTGTCTCATGTTAGTTCATGTTATGTTAGTACATCACCACGATACAAAACATAACCATGTTTTCGTAAACGAATCTAAGTTTTATTATTCGTAAAAAAAACTGATATGGTATTTAAGTGTACGAGTTTTCGAATATTTCACAAAATATTTCATTGAAAAAATGCACCTTTAGGTATTAGGCCCCATTATACCCCCTACAGCACAATAGGCACCTTGGATAGCGTAATGGATTGTAAGCTAGACAAGGAAACCTTCAAGAGTGAATTCGAGTCTCATTGTGTGTCCCATTCATTCAGCCAAGTTCTACATCTCTACTATAGCGACTTTTTCGACCTCGATGTGACTTCACCGTGGTAATCAGTTAACGAAGGCGAATCTCTATCAAACATACATCAACGTTCATTTACTACTACGTAGTAAGTAGCCGTCGGGAGAAAGAAAGGAAGTAGTGAAACATGAGACGACTGTCAACTTGACAATTATTAGCAACATGTTCTAGTGAGAAAAATATGAGCAGACAGACCTTGAATTTTTTCCTGGTTCTAATATGCATATCCGCCCACTTTGGAACGTCCCCACCAAATTAGGGCTCGTAAACTTTCGTCCCTTACATCTTCGTGGCTGGTGTTCTACTGACGTCTTCACCTTCTTGCGTCTTGCCATCGATCGTTCGAAAAGGACACAAGTTTTCCCCTCACTTTCGCCTGTCGTGTCTGAAGCAGGGATATCCGCTTCCTGTGCACTTGCGCAAACGATCCGCGGACCTCTAGTCCTCCCAAGTAATTTTTAATTACCACCAGTGCCTCGGCCTTGTTCTTCAGTGACTATTGTTGGCTTTATTCATTTATTTATTCATTCAATTTCATATGAGCCGTTCAATACGTTACATATCTAAGCAAAAATGGTTAGTTCCCTACCGCTCACTTTTTCCTCACATTTCCTTTTGGATTTTCTCAAAACCTCTCGTACCATTTACTTTAATTTGACTCAACTAGTTTCTGTTATTTTTACACACACTCAACGAAGACCCCACCTCATACACACGCATATCTATCTATCTATCTATCTATCTATCTATCTATCTATCTATCTATCTATCTATCTAAAATGCTCTAAAATCATTCAATAAATGGATGTAAATTAATATTTAGAGTCTAAATCTATGTATATTTTATACTTAAAAAAACACATTTAAGATTTGTACCGGAGGAGTTGCCCCAAAGGTAATATTAATATCTCCGAATTCATTGATGGATCTAATATCATCGGTTACAATTATATTTCTTACTCTATGAATGATTCTTTCGGGGAGAAAAAAGAAACAATTATAAAATTTCATATGATATTTTAAAAAGGACACAAAACGAACAATAAGAAGATAGAATTTATGCTCATATTAATTCTATGTCACCATTCCAGTTATGTGGCAACGCTGTCATCAGTGCCGGATTTGACAGTTAAAATGATTGCATTAGGCCCGTTTCTCGTTTAAGCATCCATTCATATATATTGTGTCACTCGTTTTCCAAAGATTAAAGTATGTTGTTGTTATTTACAATATTTAAACTAAACAGGGTGAATTGTAAAAGTGGCTTCCGATTAGACCTGAACTTGCATTACTTTCTCTGAGATATTTTTTGTATATTGTTTAATTCAACGATTACAGAATGAGAGTTGTCATTAAAAGTTAATTAAAGTAATGAAATAGTCGGAGTTATTTATTTATTTAATGGGGAAGTCATTTTTGTAGAAGAACATTGGTTGTACTATCTGACTCATAATTAAAGAAATAAGTAGGAGTTCATCTCTTTCCTTTGGGTATTTGTTCGGAATTATAAACGAGAATGTTTCATCAAAGAATTTAGACAACTTAAAGGTGTAAAAGTTATGCAAAAACAACAATAGTTGGTACATTATAATCTAATAGAGTCTCCTGTTGGTGTAATTATTAACAGAATAGCCCTACAAATATTTACTCTTGAGTAGTGATTTCAGTCTTTGATGGGTATCAGGCTCGAGGGACTATTTTTCTCATAAAAATCAGGTGAAAAATTGAAGTATTGAGTACTGAAGCAACATGTATGCTTTTTATGAATAATAAAATTAACGAAAGCATGGTTTTAATTCTTTTATCTTGTTGGCATAGTCTGGACAGAACATGTCTTACATGTCTGCTAGATCAGACAGTATACACCATGAGCCTTGTGAGCATTGCCTTTTCCATGTTTTCAAGGGTTAAAGATTTAATTAAGCATTATTATAAACTTAGTTTTTAATTTGCGGTAGATCTAATACCTAAAAATGTGTTCTTTGTATATGTGTGGCTTCGGAGTCAGAGAAAAAAAACAGATTGAAGGATTTAATAACCACTGATTTAATTCTAGATAAATGGTTAATTTTAAAGCAGTTATGATTTTTAAAGGGTTTTTGCTTACATAGTCTGTATTATCAATGAAAATCTATTAAAACGAGAAAAAAAAAAAGATATAAGAAGAAGCATAAGCTACACAGATTCGCTGTTTAGTGATTCCGTAAATAATCAGCTTAAAGTGGATATGAAGACAAATCAGAAAATATACATAATAAGTGCTACTTAATCTGATCAGACTTTTTAGGTAATTGTATAAATAGACGGCGAAGATGGAAAAGAAAATTGAGTTGAGATTTAATCAGTGTTTCAATCTATAAGCGATTAACTAGATCCAAAAAGATTTACTTAGCAAAGCGGTTTTTCTAAAAGAGGAAAAACCAAACCAAACCAAACCAAAACAAAACAAAAATAAAATAATAAAATAACATAAAAATAGATAAACAAACGGAGTTGTCCATCTGAAAATCCGTGCTAATTAGTTGGTTGGTGTATATATGATTACTCAACTTCTCTGCTTCGAACGGAATGCTACACTAATTCAGTTTTTATTCGGAGTACAGCTGGTTTAGTCACTTGGAGAGTAATTACCTAAGATGGATATTGCTATGACAACTATGTCACATGCCAGAAAAGGATAGATTTAAGAAAGTGCTTGATCGGCAAATTAGTTTACAACAATTTGTTTACGATTTTAACAATTTTCCAATAATTTATCTATAGATATATTTATATTCAAAAGTTTTTTTTAGGAAAATATTATGTATATATGAAGGTAAGTTTGGTTTAGTTTCTTTGTTAAATGGCATATCAACCTTCGTTGGTTATATAATACTAGAGAGGACTAGAGGTATTTAACCCGTAGCTGGGGGAATGGGAGAATTCATACCTTTCCCAAGAATATTTGTCCAAAAGTGAACGTAATACCGTGACTGTATTTTGAACTCGCTTACTCTAGCCAATACAACTCGAGGACTTCCACATCATGATAGGGTTTGAAAATGTTCTGGGTCATTCCACTAATATAAATAAGTTCTGATTAAAAAATGTGATCATGCCGTCAAATATATATATATATATATATATATATATATATAATTAAGCGAAATTGCGAGTCGAAAATCTTCATCAGGAAGCCTAACTTCGACTAGAGTCGAAGTTAGGCTTCCTGATGATCTGATAAGGTGAAACTTTAGTAGATTTTCGACTTGCGATTTAGGTTAATTTTATAATTGGCTCCACTTGTGTTGAGCACTTTAGTAATTGTAGCATTGCAGGATTCACGGAGGGTTTTTGGTTTTCTTTTCACCACTGACAGCGTATCCCTTGATTTTTTTCAAGGGGTCGGACGAGGTTGGCCTTTTCTTTCTTTTTGACCCATAATTTTTTTCTTTTTTCCCTGGGCGGTGATTCGAGAAACTTTTATCTCTTGTTCCTGCCAGGGTTTTTTTTTTCTGGTACCGTGAACACTGGTAGATATTAGATTAGTAAATATATATATATATATTTATATATATATTCACTAAACTCCATCGCATGAGAGGATGCGAAACATTGTCAATGTTTAAGGGGAGTTTAACATGTTTGAATTCAGTTTTTCTTTCTCTTATATCGGTTGCTACACCAAGGTTAAAGAGCCAGTATGCCTTACAATTTATCCACAGATGGAGGGATAATATTTAGATTCATACCTTTTCCTAGAATATTTGCGCAATAAGATACGCAAACAATCTCGCCCAGAATTTGCATTCGGGTTACCGGGTCTATTTCTTACGATGATATTCATTGCATCTCAAGCACCTCCATAATGCTATCATATACATATAATAACAAATGCTTAATACACAAATCAGAATCTAATCTATAAAATGACACTCATAAAATTCTCTGGGATTTTGAGATACAAACGGATCACAAAATCATAGTCAGAATACTAGATCTAGTGGTAATTAACAATTATCCACTATAGATCTTGCCATTCCATCGGAGCATATGGTGAAAAAAAGAAAGGGAAAATAAACAAATACTTGGATCTTACGAAAACTGAAAAAGCTGTGGAACATGAAGGTGACTGTAATACCAATAGTAATTGGAACACTTGGAAAGGTCCCCAAAAGCCTAGTAAAGAACCTGCCGCAGAAAACTGGCGGGGAAACTTGCAAGGTGTGAAATAATAATAATAATAATAATCAAATCAAAGCGAGAATAGATAACACGCAACAAAATTGCAAATGTAGGTTATGTGGTGATAGAGACGAAACCATCAATCACATAATAAGCGAATGCAGCAAATTAACACGGAAGCAGTATAAGACTAGACACGACTGGATGGGCAAAGTGATCCACAGGGAGTTGTGCAAGAAATTGAAATTTGACCATACAAACAAAGGGTATATGCACAACCCAGCAACTGTCCTGGAGAATGACACACACAAACTCATATGGGATTTTAACATACAAACGGATCGCCTAATCTCGGCCAGAAAACCAGACCTTATAGTAATCAACAAAAAAAAAAAAAAAAAAAAAAGAGAACTTGCATAATTGTTAACTTTGCTGTCCCGGATGACCACAGAATAAAACTGAAAGAAAGTGAAAAGAAGGATAAGTACCTAGACCTTGCTAGGGAATAAAAAAACTATGGAACGTAAAGGTAATGATTATACCAATCGTAATTGGTGCATTCGTTACAGCAACTAAAGGACTATTAAAAGGACCGGTGGATTTGGAAGTTGGAGGACGAGTGAAGACCATTTAAACTATAGCATTGTTGAGAACGGTCAGAATACTGAGAAGAGTCCTGGAGAATTGAGGAGACTTTCTGTCACTCAAACCCCGGAGAATGACCATCAACTAACGCTGATGTTAAAAACTCTAAAGGAGTAAATAATAATAATAATAATAATAATAACAGACTAGCAATGGAAATAAATATATGCTTACAAGAAACAGACATAGATGACAAAAAGGAAAGATTACCCTGGTCCAAAATGGCCACTAAAAGCCGCCTCTGACAACTACAGATCCATAAGGTACCTATCGATGATGTAGAAAATGCAAACGGTACAAATTAGGGAGGGGATTTACGATTCGCTATTAAGCCGCAGACTCTGTGGGGGTGCCCGTGGTGTAATGGTTATCGTTGTAGGAAATGGACACGACGACACGAGTTCAAATCCTGGACGATACTGATTGCATTTCACATAGCACTAATACCCTTGGGAAAGGTATCAATCCAATTATTCTCCCTCCAGCTATAGGTAAATAGTAGGACAAACTCGGTTCTTCAGCCTTGGTGAGGCAACTAGTCTAGGAGAAGGAAAAACTCTGAATTCAAACCTGTTAAACTCCGATCTTGTGTCATATCTTGCCCGAGCAGAGGGGTTGGTAAATAGGATTAAGCTGCAGACTCTTGCCCGAGGAACAGAAAGGATGCCGCAAGTGAAGTAGAGGTACCGGAGAGACACTATAACACATTAACACATTAACACATCCTCAAGCAAAACGAGACAGAAAAATCTTGCTATGGCATTGATTGACTCCAAAAAGCATATGATATGGTCCTGTAAAGCTTGATATAACTGTTTCAAAATGTACTAGATATCCGGCGAAATCTTAAAGTTTATTGAAAATGCCAGGAAAAACAGTAGAGTCGAACTGACAGCTGACGGAAAAAGCTTATCTGAAGTTAAAATCCAGAGAGCAATCTTCCCGGCAGATGCACTATTACCATTACAATTTGTAATAGCGATGGTGCCACTCAATCACATACTTAGAAAATGCACAGGTGGATATAAGCTTTATAAATCGCTGGAAAAATAAACCACCTTATGTACATAGACGACATCAAATTGCTCTCAAAAAATGAAAAAAAAATCGGAAACTCTTATGCAGGCAGTGGAGATATACAGTAAAGATAAAGGGATGTAATTTTGCATAGAAAACTGTACCATGCTAATGATGAAAAGAGGAAAACGACAAATGACGGAGGGAATAGGATTACCAAATGAAGAAGAAATTAGAACCCTCGAAGTAAAGGAAACTTACTAGTATTTGAGAATACTGAAAACCGAACCATCATTCAAGCAGAGAGGAAAGAAAAAATTAAAAAAAAAGTCTACCACAGGAGAATGAGAAAACTACTTAAAACCAAACTACATAGTAGAAATAGGGATAAATACCTGGGCTCTCTCCCGTGTAAGATACTCGGGACTATTTTTAAAGTGAACCAGAGAAGAACTTCAACAAATGGACCAGGGAACAAGAAAACTCATGATCATGCATTAGACCAGTTGTATAGCCGTGATACAACTATAAGTATACATATACATGCGGAAACATAACCAACAATAATGACGAACGAACACACTTCTTTAGAAAAATATACCTTTCACTCTTTATTCGAAAGGGTTGTGAAATGGTCGTGTGTGAGAGGTAAATTAGAGACTGAACAGACCGCAACATATTGATCCCAAGTTCCTCTGACTATAGCAGCACTTCTTTCTCATTCTGCTGGGCTGCTCAACCGGAGGTCCTAAGGGCCCAAACCCTCTGCTGGGAGCTGGTTCTCACTGCCTTGAACTCCAACTAACTGACTCCAACTGTGGCACCAGGTTATATAATTGTTTGATGCCAACCTGTTTCCCATGGGCGTCGCAACAGCATCGAATTCAACCCGCCCACGGTCAAAGTTATATCTTGATATTTCGACCGGATGCACCTGTTTCTTAATTGACGGCTGGGTCGAAGGTCAATATGTTACTGACCTTATACCCCAGAAATGACAAACCTAGACAAACCTTGATGAGAATGGGGATCCTCTGGGAATAGTGCAAAAAATTGAAATTTAACCTTATGAACAAATGGTATATATGCACGACCAAGAATCCGCCCAAGAAAATGAGACGTACAAAATTCTTTTTTTTTTTTTAGATATAAACTGATTACTTAATCTCAGCTAGGCGACATGACTGAGAGATAGTCGACAAAAAGAAAACCGACCGATTGTTGGACTTTGCCGTTTCGATTGATCACAGGGTAAAACTGAAGGAAAGCGAAAAGAGAGGTAAGTACCTAGACCTTGCTAGAAAACTGTAAAACAAGCAAACTATGGAACTTGAAAGTAACGGTGATACCAATTGTAATTGTCGCTAACGCTGATGTGAAGAACTCTTAAATGTGTAAAATTATAATTGAGGATAAAACATGTCTTCAGATCGACGTGTCTGTCCCAGCTGATCAAAACATTACTAAAAGAAAATTTGAAAAGCTTTATAAATATAAAAATGTGAAAGTTGATGCAAGTAGAATATGGTAACTGATAACAAAAATAAAACAGTTGTTGGAGCACTAGGACTATAAAAAAAGGAGACTTGTCAATTTTTCAACAGAATATCCAGAAAGACTTATGTATGCGAAGTGCACAGAATTCGTCTCACTTCCACTGAAGGAAATTCTTGTCACTATAAACAAATAAAACCCACGGAGTTATAGGTTTAACAGATAATTATAATTGATGTTTCCGTTGCATATAAATAATATACTCTATCAGTCAATAGTATTTATCCACCCTCGAAATTTTTTATTTCTTATCCTAAAAGTTTTATTTTTAATGAAACAAATTAAGCACCAAAATGGTTTTATTTATTCTACTAAATAGAAGTCTTCCTGATCTACATTAAATACAAATTAAACCAAAAAATCACAAAAATCTGCTAAAACTTTTCCTTTATCAAAATGATGCTCTTTGACAGCTATTACTGCTTCACAGGTTTTTAGCATTCTTTTCACCAAAACTGGAGACAGACTGAAGATAGTTCTGCCAAGCTTTCCTGCAAGAGCTGCTAAAGGTGAGCCGCACTTGTCGGTTGTTTAGCTCTGATTTTTCGCCTAAGATTATCCCGCACAAGTTCAATGGGATTTCAGTCCACTGATTGAGCCGACCAAGACATCAGTTCATTTTTGCTTTTAATGTACCTCTGGCAGAGTTTACAAGTATAATCTGGGTCATTATCTTGCATGAGTACAAATCCTCGATCCACAAGCTGTGTTCCAGATAGGATCGCGTGATACTGCAGTATGCTGTGATTGCTGGTCTGAATTAAAGTGCCCTTCAGTTGATACGAAACTTCGACTTTGCAATTGGAATCACACCCATACCATAATAAAACCTTGTCCATGCTTTGCGGCTAGTGTGATACAGGGTGTTGCAGCACTTTCACCAACTCTTCGCACCACATAAAACCTCCGACTTGACCCAAAGATTTTGAACTTAGATTCGTCAGCCCAAAGGACTTTATTCTACTATTCTATCGTTAAGTATTTGTATTCCTTGGCCCACTGGAGCCTTTTGACATTATTTTGCTTCCTCAACAGTGATTTCTTAACAGCAATTCTGCCATTTAGGCTAGCTTCACGGAGTCTTCTTACAGTGGATGATATTTTTTCATGAAATTGTTTCAGTTGTGTAGTGATGTTTGGAGCAGTCAGTATTCTGTCAAATTGTCTTCTGCTCTTGCTGTTGCTTTTGGTCTATTAACCCTACTTTTGATTTTGTTTTGTCCCGTTTCATGATGTCTTTTAACAGCATAATCCACTTTAGTCCCGGGAATATCTTAAGAATTACTCTGCTTGAATATCCTTCTTTTTTTTAAAGTTGAGATCTCTTGTATTTGTGCAAGTTTAAGTTCAGGTGTTTTGGGCATTTTGTTGAGAAAAAGTTTTCATCCGGAAGAAAGTTGCAAGATTTAGGTTTTAATTTAAACAAAATAAGAATAACAAAACTCTCTTTCTAGGTAAAGTACATAGAGAAGAAAAATGCCTTCAAATTAAATGTCAAAAGATATCTGGTTATATTAAGGTCAAAGTTACTGATGAAGACTGTTTTTTAGTATAATAAATAAAACGATTGTGATGCTTAACTTGTTTCATTAGAAATAAAACTTTTAGGATTGGAAATGAAATTTTTTTGAGGGTGGCCAAATACTCGTAGTGTATATAATACCCAAACTGTCATTATTTACTTTAAAAATAATACTGGAAAAGTCCTGACCTTGACGGTATACACGGATTTTGGTTTAGAAAGTTCACCTCCATCCAAGACAGACTTGCTACCGAAATGAATAAATGCATACGGAAAACTGACATACTCGAATGGATGACCAAAGGTTAGACCACTCTGACCCAAAAGACCCCTCAAAGGAACCGCCCCAAACAACTATAGACCCATAACGTGCCTATCAATGAGGTGGAAAATACAAACGGTGCGAATTAGGGAGGAGATCTATTACTCATTAATAATCCACGGAATCGTCGCCTACGAACAGAAAGGATGCCGCAAGAGAACCAGAGGCACAGAAGAACTATTATCAATAGATCAACACATCCTTAAAGAGAGTAAAACGAGACGGAAAAATTTAGCTATGGTTTGGAATGATTACAAAAAGGCTTACGATATGGTCCTCCAAAGCTGGATAGTACACTGTCTCAGAATGTATAAAATACCCAACCAATTCGTACAGTTTATTAAGAAGACCATGGAAACCTGGAGAGTGGAACTGACAGTGGGAGGAAATAGGTTAGCAGAGGTAAAAATCCAAAGAGGCATATTTCAGAAAGATACACTATCACCATTACTATCTGTGATAGCCACGGTGCCACTCAAATCCACAGCCGGATACAAACTCAGTAAATCGAAAAAAATTATCAACAGCTTGATGTACATGGATGACATCAAACTGTTAACAAAAAACAAAAAAGGATTGGAAAGCCTAATACAGTCTGTGAAAATATACAGTCAAGATATCATGATAATCATCATCATGTCGCACTGCTAGCATAGATCTCACTGGCTCTCTCGCCCGCCGTCTCTATCATCCATCGCTCCCGGGAAGTCTTTAAGGCTACATCCTGTATCGACACAGAGCTGTTATGTATAGGTTCTAGCTGGTCGTCGTATATTTTCTCGTCCATGTGAAGGAGTCCATGAAGTATAACGCTCATGAGTTCGTCCTTACTTCTCCTGCAGTGTCTTACATGTCTGGTTCGTCTAACTTGGATAGTTTTCGTGATGGGTGGTTGGTAGCTGTACAGCTGCTGATTTGTTGGGTGTTGCCTCCAGGACTTGTTCAGTACAGCTCGCGGCATTCTTGTATAATTGCCGTCAAGCTTTTTCTCCATACGTTTAGTCAGCGTCCATGTAGTGCATCCATATAGCAGTATCGATACAACTGCTTGGATAAAACTTCGCTTTGTTTTATCGGTCAGATCTGACTTCCACATGACCGATAGCTAATCGACATCTGTCCATGCCTTCGCTAGTCGCGTGTTAATGCCATTCTCGGTTGATAAGACGCTGTTTCCGAGGTAGGTGAACATGTCCACAAGTTTCAAAAGCCCTCCTTTTAGTGTGGAGATATTGCCTCTTTAATTAAAGCTCATATATTCAGTCTATGCCACCTCCTGCTTGTTCTAGACTATGTAACTGGGATTCGGCTTCGGCGGATGTAATTACTAGAAGCGCTATGTCATCGGTGTCATCCGTAATAGTTTGTATGGGATACTTTCTGCTTCTTTCCTTTGCCACCTCTAAACCGTCTTCTTTCATTGAATCTATAGACGTTCTAAGCACGCAGTCTTGGCAGATAGTAAACAGGTATTGTGTCTTCTTGCAGCGCACCTGCTACAATGTCAAAGTAGTCTGTGTCTCCATTCGTTTAGCGGACTTTTACTTACGTGTTGTTTTTTTTTCAGCATTGAAAAATACGCAAAGCTCAAAATGAAAAGTGGTAAACGGCACATGACGGAAGGAGACAAGCTACCAAATCAAGAAAAATTCAGAACGCTCTGAGAAAAGGAAACATACAAATACTTGGGGAAATTGGAAGTTGACACCATCAAGCAAGTAGAATTGAAAAAAAAAACTAAAAGCGAGTATCTCGGAAGAACCAGAAAACTACTCGAGACAAAACACAATAGCAGGAACCTTGTCAAAGAGATAAATACTTGGGCTGTCCCTCTCGTAAGATACACAGGGTCATTCTTAAATTGGACCAGAGAAGAACTTAAAAAATGGACTAGAGAACAAAAACAAGAAAATAATGACCATGCATAAGGTCTTGCATTCCAGAGGAGATGTTGACAGACTCTATGTGTCAAGGAAATTGGGATGAAAAAGTGTTGCCAGTATTGAAGACTGCGTTGACTCATCGATAAGACGACTTGAAGGCTACATAGAAAAACCTGGAGGAAGACTAATTACAACTACCAGAAGCAATTCTGACGACACAAGAATCAGCAGAACGACAATAACCAGAAAACAAGAAAGGGGAAGAAAAACAACTCTTTTAAGAGACTAACAAGCAACATCTCACACGAGAAAACGTGGACGTAACTTAGAAAGGGAGACCTTAAGAGAGAAACTGAATCTCATCTAATAGCCGCACAAAACAACGCCGTAAGGACCAACCATATCAAAACGAGAATAGATAAGTGGCAGCAAAACAGCAAATGTAGGTTATGTGGTGATAGAGACGAAACGATCTATCACATAATAAGCGAATGCAGCGGATTAGCACATAAAGAATATTACTAGGCGCAATTGGGTGGATGAGGTGATCCACTAAGAATTGTGCAATAAATTCAAGTTTAAGCATATGAACACATGGTATATGCACAACCCAGAATCTGTCCTGGAGAATGAAACGCACAAACTCCTTTGGGATATTGAGATCTAAATGGACCGCCTAATATCGGCGAGACGACCAGACCTTATAATAATCAACAAAAAAGAGAGAACTTGCAGAATTGTGGACTTTGCTGTCGCAGGTAAAATTGAAAGAAAGCAAAAAGAGGGATAAGTACCACGGCCTTGCCATGGGAATATAAAAAACTGTGGAACACGAAAGTGACGATTATACCTATTGTAATTGGTGCTCTTGGTACAGCCACCAAAGGATTGGTCCAAGGACTGAATGAATTGGAAAAAACGAGACGGGTGGAGACTGTCCATAATTGAAATCGGCCAAAATACTGAGAAGAGTCCTAAAGACTGGAGGAGACTTCTTATCACTAAAACTACAGTAACAGATCGTCCGCTAACGCTGATGTGAAAAACTCTCAAGGAGTAAAATAATGATAGAGATTAAAATTTGACCATACTAACAATGAGACGCATTAAATTCCCAGGGATTTTGAGATAACCTAATCCCGGCCAAAAGAGCTGACTGTTAATTAACAGGAAAAATGAACCCGTCATATTTTGCCATTCCAACGGACCACAGAGTGAAAATAGAAAAAGGGAAAATATAGAGCAATACTTCGACCTTGCTAGAGAACTTAAAAAAACAGTGCAACGTAAGGTTGATGGTGATACCAATTGTTGTTGGTGCTTGGAAGGGTTGCCGAAAGTTTGAAAAAGACTGGAGGAAGTGGAAATCTGAAAAGAGACCGTAAAGACCACAGCATTGAGAAAATCAGCTTGAATACTGCAAAGTGTCTTGGAGACCTCTGGAGACTTGCAGTCACTAAGATTCAAGTTAAAAACCACCATCTAACATTTGTTCAAAAAACTCCTAAAGCATGAAATACTAATAAATAAAGTAAAAGCTAAAATAGATTAGACACAATATAATGAGCTTTATGGAGGGATAAAGTAATGAAACAGAGTTGAGCAAGATAAGCGAATACAGCAAGTGGCACAGAAGGAGTACAATTACAGGCACGGCTGGCCGAGGAAGGTGATTTACTGAGAATTGGGCAAACAACAAATATTCGTTCATACGAACAAACGGTACATAAAAAGTAAAAAAGAAAGAAATAGTCATAGAAAATGAAGCACATAAAATTCTCGGGGACTTTTAGAAACAGACGAATCACCCGATGCAGACCACAAGACCAAATATAGTTTTTGTTATTAAAAAGAAGAAAATAATCTGCCAAATGGTGGACTTTATCGTTCTAGTAGAACACTTAGTTTAAGTAAAAGAGAGTGAAAAACTAGACAAATATCTTACCCTTCCCAGAGAGTTTTAAAACAGTGCTGGAAAATAAAGATAACAGTAGTACTAATTATAGTTGGGGCACTTGGAACACTCCTAATAAAACCCGGAAAAGCGACTGAAGGAAGTGGAAATTTGAGGAAGAATTGACGCCGTGCAATTCACTGCAGTGCTGTAATCGGCGAGGATTCTTGAATTTCGGAGACTTCAATGAAAATCTATTAATTACAACTGATGTGAAAAATTCCGAAAGCAGAAAAATGATGTTGATAAATTATTCTAGATAAATTGTATTTTTAGACAAATATTTTAGGTGAATTATAATCATGAATAAATTGTTGATGAACAGTCGAAGACAAATTTTCGGAGAATCAAGAAATATTTTTGCAATATAAGCTTACTTTTCGATAATGAGAGGAAAGAATTATATATCTGAATTAAAAAAAAAGTTAAAAGAGAAAAAACTTGAAGGAGAGGAAGGTGATGAAAAGATAACGGGAATATAAAATCTGAAGTCAAGTTTGTGAAAATGAATGAATAAATCTTTCGAATGTCGAGGTTTCAAAAGCATGATAATATCCTGACAGCTTGGATTGGGGAAAAATGTGATCTGCTGATCTCACAAGGGAAAAAATTGTTTAGTTTCAACTTCAGTTTCTAAAATGCTGGGTTTTAACAAATATCAACAACTAATTTCAGAAGGAAAATAGCAACTGTTTTAACTTCACCCAGGAAGAATATAAATAAATTGACTGAATGAGTCACACACACACACACACACACACACACACACACACACACACACACACATATATATATATATATATATATATATATAGATATGAACAGACTGTAATATAAAGATTGTTTGGGTTTGGTTTGGTTTCTTTGTTTGATGACATACCAACCTTCGTGGTTTTCTTAATGGCAAAGTCATAGTAGTAGTACTATCTAACCTTGAGCTGGTGGATGAGAAAGTTCATACATTTTTATGGATGAAAAATCCAATCGTGATCGTAATAGCACGATCGGAGTTTAAACTCACTTACTACAATAACACAGTCCAGTACATTAAACACTACAATTAAACTACATATTAATTTATTGATATATGTTTTTATTTTAGTATATATATATATATTATGTCTAAATTGCACAAAAATCAAAATAACAGACATATCACTTTATCGGTCATATTTACCAAAATTACATAAAAATATCTAAAAATGTTATCGATGAAATTTATTCAAAGAAATCACCATTGGGTTCAAACACGGCTTCAAGACCACTTCAGAATCTCTTGCAAGCCTTTCCGATGGTCTCATTGTTTAAACTGGTAAATGCTACAATCAGCGTTGCCTTCAGTTTATTTTTGGTGTTATGCCTGAATTTTCTTGATCTCTTGCTCAATTGTGTCCCACTTATAATAAAAAGAATTACATATTTACCCAACCCCTCTGCTCGGGCAGGATATGACTCAAGGTCAATTTTTAAGCGGAGTTTAACAGGTTTGAATTCAGAGTTTTCCTTCTCCTAGACTAGTTGCCTCACCACGGCTGAAGAACCAGTCTGTCCTACTATTTACCCATAGCTGGAGGGAGAATAATTGGATTCATACCTTTCCCAATGGTATTAGTGCTATGTGCAATGCAATCAGCCTCGTCCAGGATTACAATTTCAGGAGTGGACGGGTGACGTGTAAGGGTTAATATGGTCACAGATATTTTTTTCACCAACACTGTTTGGGCTTACAGCTGCCACCTTTCGGTTTAGCAATACTTTCTCTAAGCACTTGATGTAAACCTCTATGTTGAGGATGAAGCTATGTGGGAAGATCAATGGAGGCATAACATCGCCATTACTAGAGAACACACAAAAAACATAATGGGAAGAGACTTTTTGAACTTCATCATCGGGGTTCTTTTCTTATCAGAACAATCGGAGTGAGGCTTCCGAGCAGCTTTATCTTCGTAATCGCCATTGAATTCCTTAAATTCTTTTCGAATCCTCTGTCGAGATTGACACCAAAATACCGTCAAATCTTCGAATTCGATGTTCCGGCGTGAAGGCCAACAATACAGCATGCCGTTTCTAAATTTTTTGAAGAGTAAATTGCGTGATCGAACTGGTTCGCTCATTGTGCCTGACTGACTCCAATTTGCTGCACCGTAGACAAAACTAGAAACAAAAACATGTGCGAAATTAATACTAAAAAATAGCGAGCCATAGTCGAGCTATTACGTTCACTTTCAGACTAATATCCTTGGAAAAGATATGAACCCCTTATCTTCCAGCTATGGGTTAAATAGTACCACTGCTATTCTTCTCCAACGAATCTCTTTAGCATCAAATGACTCTTGAAGGTTAATGAGTCATTAACAAAAGTAGCATAACATATTTATAATGTATGTATTAAGGAACTCTAGACTTTTGTTTTTTCTATGTTATATGCTTTAGTTGTTTATACATAATAAGATTAAACTGCAGGAAAGATATGATTTTGATTCGGTTGATATGACATTATACAATGAAACTAAACAAAACTAAATAATATATGTATATATACCCAAACTCTCCGTATGTGCAGGATGGGATAGAATGTATGTCTTCAGTGGAGTTTAACTGGTTTGAATTGAGAGTTTTCTGTCGTCTAGACTGGTTGCTATAACAAGGTAAAATAGCAGTCTACCCTACTATTTACACAATCAGAGAGAGAGAGAGAGAGAGAGAGAGAGAGAGAGAGAGAGAGAGAGAGTCATGCATTTCCTCTGGGTATTAGCACTACGGCACAATATCAATTAGCAGGCATATATATAAAGGAACAGACAGAATACATTCAAAATCAGATAGATAAGATTAGAGACTCGGTGGAAGATAGACAATCTAGGATAGCCTGGCAAACTATAAACGAAGTGTGTAGAAGAAAAAACACAGCCAAAGCAAAACTGAAAGCAGCAAACCAACAAGAAAGAATAAAACTGTGGAAACAGCACTTCGAAAACTTACTAGGAAACCCACCGAAAATAACACATGAACCAATCACCAGAATAATTAGCAAACAATTAGACATTAAACTAGGACCGTTCACACAAGAAGAACTCGACTCGGTTCTCAGAAAAATTAAAAATAGGAAAGCTGCAGGGCTGGACGAAATTCCCCCGGAAGTATTGAAGACCAGACAATTCGACGACATACTGCTCCGACACTGCAACGCAGTATACAATCAAAATCTGATAGATAAATGGATGAAGGGATACATACTCCCCTTCCCTAAAAAGGGGGACCTCGGATTAGCCAAAAACTACCGAGGCATAATATTTACATCCATAGCAGCCAAAATCTACAATGCCCTACTACGAAACCGCATAGAACCCAAAATCGACAACATACTTTGAAAAAACCAAAATGGCTTCCGAAGAAATAGATCCACGACCTCACAAATATTAACCATCCGTAGAATCCTTGAAGGTGTACGGGCAAAAAACCTACAAGCGACATTAATATTTGTTGACTTTACCAAGGCCTTCGATTCCATTCACAGAGGAAAGATGGAACAAATCCTACTAGCGTACGGCATACCTAAAGAAACCGTAGCGGCAATAACGATTCTCTATAGAAACACCAAAGTAAAAGTACGATCACCAGATGGAGACACGGAATACTTTGACATTGTAGCAGGAGTACTACAAGGGGACACGCTGGCCCCGTACCTCTTTATCATTTGTCTAGACTACGTACTTAGAACATCGATTGACAAAATCAGGGAGAATGGCTTCGAACTGACGAAGAAAAGAAGCAGAAGATACCCCGAAACAACAATTACCGACGCTGACTACGCCGATGATATAGCGATACTGGCAAATACACCTGACCAAGCCGAAACACTACTGCATAGTTTGGAACGAGCAGCAGCAAGCATAAGCCTCTATGTTAATGCACACAAAACGGAATATATGTGCTATAATCAAACGGGGGACATCTCCACTCTAGAAGGAACCCCTCTTAAACTAGTAGACAAATTCACATACCTAGGAAGCAGCGTCGAATCAACCGAAAAGGACATCGAAACGAGGTTAACGAAAGCATGGATAGCTATCAATAGGCTATCGATTATATGGAAATCAGACCTAACCGATAAAATGAAACGCAGTTTCTTCCAGGCAGCGGTCACATCGATACTGCTAAAAGGCTGCACTACATGGACGCTAACAAAACGGCTGGAGAAGAAGCTAGACGGCAATTACACAAGAATGCTACGTGCAATCTTAAACAAGTCCTGGCGGCAACACCCCACAAGATACCAACTGTACGGCCACCTGTCCCCTATCACGAAAACTATTCAAGTTAGACGAACCAGACATGCAGGACACTGCTGGAGAAGCAGGGACGAACTCATAAGAGATGTACTCTTATGGACCCCCATACATGGCCGTGCAAAAGCAGGACGACCAGCATGAACATACATTCAGCAGCTATGTGAGGATACGGGATGCTGTCCTGAAGACTTACCTAGGGCGATGAACGATAGGGAGGAATGGCGAGAGAGGGTCAGGGATATCCGTGCTCCCAGTGCGATATGATGATGACGATGATGATGATGATGTGAAATGCAGACAAGCCGCGTCCATGATTTGAGTTTCGGTCACCGTGCCTATTTTCTATGAAAAGAACAACTACACCATTAGCGTCTCTCTCTGTCTCTATCACTCTCTCGTTTGGTTGGTTGCTTGTTTGGGTTTGATGGCATATCAATCTTTGTAGGTTATTTAACGCCAAATCCTTTTTTATGTCAGTTCTATTTCAAACAATTCAGTTTAGCATGAGTACACAGTTTAACTGTTAAAAACATTTCTACTTCAAGCTATTCAGTTTATTCCCCAAAGTTCCAGCATCACTGGAACCTAAGCATCAGATTGTTTTGTGTTATATCCAGGACACTCGTTGGAGGCTCTTAGCTCTTTGCGGAGAAGTCGGTATATTCTACACCCCCATCAGACTGGACAATCTCTCTCTCTCTCTCTCTCTCTCTCTATATATATATATATATATATATATATTATTATTATTATTATTATTATAACATCAATAGCTTCTATAAATATTGAGTTGCGGCTATAAGTTAAGGAACGGAACAACTACAAATATTTAAATGATTTTTACTTGCACGTATGTTTACGAAAACTCTTAAAAATATACTTGGAACATATATTCATGTATTACATTTAAAGCTTTCTAAAAAAAAATTACTGTTAATTAATAACAAACTAGAAGACCAAAAATATACATTTTTCCATGGTCAAAAGTTAAAGAACGCTGTTGTAATTTAGGTAATTTTCAAACAACTTGATTGCTAATTTTGATTTATAGTTAACTGTCTAACACTGTTGGAACAATTTTTAAGCAAGATGGAGGGGGAAGCACGTAATTGCTTGTCACTAGAGAAGAAAAAATGCTCATTTTAGCAAATCATGAAAAAGACAAATCTTATTCTGAAATCGCTGACATCGTACGAAGGTCAAAATACGTTGTTTATCGAGTAATCAGAAGATTTAAGGCTATCTATTAAAAATCATTTACAGAGTCACTTTTTACGTGCTCCGTGATTGGCTGAAAACCCACCAATCACTGGCCGCTTTCGGCACATCTGCTGTACCACCACACGTTCGCGCATTTTTCAAACTAACACACTTTTTTTTTTTTTTCCAAATTACAAAAATTACCTCCCCCCCCGCAAAATACGAACGATTATTCTCTTTTTTTGCAAAGTGTTGGGATTTTACATCTTCATCTGTAGTGTAAGGAAAAATAAGGCTTACTGTAGCACAAGACGCGACAAGAGAAAAGGAACAAAACAACAATTCGATTGAAAAAAGTGTTTATATTTAAAGAAATAGATAAAGAAGGAAGAAACGAAGAAAAATTGCAAAAAGAGGTATTTTTTGTAGACTTAGTAATAGCATTCATCTTGGTAACAGTTCTATCAGTTTCATGTAGTTTTGGTGGCTGGTCCTTACAGATTCAAAGGCTTAAAAAGGAGAATTCTGGGTCCTCTTATGTGTAGAGTATCCTCTACATAGTTGGCGTCAAAGGGCAAAAAATGGGATGTAAGTTTGAAAAACACGCGCTAGTATGATGGTACGGCAGATGTGCTGATAACGGTAAGTGATTGGTTGTTTTTCAGTCAATCACAGGGCGCGTAAAAAGCCAATCTCTAGAAAAACTGTTTCCCGTAGGTTAAATAACGAAAAATTAGGGGCTTGGATTCCATGTCGCAAACCTTTGATTTCAAAGAAAAATCAAAAGTTTCGTCTTCACTTCACCACAGAGCATATCGTGTGGATAGAGGAACAATGGAATATGGTTCACTTTAGTGATGAATCTAAATTCAACTTGTTTGGATCTGATGGTAAGTGGTTTGTAAGACGTAAAAATGAGGAACGCTTATCTCCTCAATGCGTTAAGAAAACTGTGAAATTTGGAGGGGGAGCGTAACGGTGTAGGAGATGATTTCTTCAGCGGGAGTGGGACCCATTGTTAATTTTTACGGTAAAATTAATGTCAGTGTTTATTAAAAACTTCACCAGAATGCTCTTCCTAATTTACGAAAAGGGGCAGTTGGAACTCAAATATTTATGCAAGACAACGCACCTCGCCACAAAGCTAAAACTGTGCTAAGTTTTCTTGAAGGGGAAGAAGTATCTGTTATGAAGTGGCCATCACAAAGCCCAGATATGAATCCTCTAGAGAATTTATGGAAAATCATTGGAGCGAAAGCACAGAGCAGAAATCCTCAAAATATTGATGATTTAGGGGTTTGGTTTAGTTTCTTAGTTTAATGGCATATCAACCTTTGATTTATGAGGTTTTCTGAAAGAAGAATGGGAAAGTATCCCTACCAACTTCTCTAAGAAGTTAATTGTCTCATGTAGTCGAAGATGCAATGAGATAATCCAATCCAAAGGAAAATTCACTAGATATTGAATATTTCTTTATATATTGATCTGAGAAGGATTTATGATTCGTTCCTTAACTTTTGACCCGGGCAAAATGTATATTTTTGTTTTTTCAGTTGAGTATCAATTTAGAGTAAAAGAAAATTTAGAAAGCTTTATATGTAATAAATGCATATATGTTCCAAGTATATTTTTTGAAAATTTCATAAACGTACATGCACATTTTTTCAAGTGAAAATAATTTAAATATTTTTGTTGTTCCGTTTCTTGACTTATGGTCGCTGCAGCACTTAACCACAATTATCCAGTCTGAGTGCTCAAAGTTTATATGTAACCATACAAAAATACGTTCGTTCAATTTCGGGCAAATACCCATGAGAAAGGTATAAACACCTTTATCCTCCCAGCTATGGGTTAAATAGTACCACTACCGTTCTCCTAGAAGGATGGCTTAGGCATTAAATAACCTTCAAAGGTTGACATGTCATTAAACATAGAAACAAAACCAAACCATAAATAGGCTTACGCAGAACAATATATATATAAATAAATTAGGCGACCGTAGTCGAAGGTGGCCCGAAAGCTCCCTTTTCAATAGCTACTATACCGAGGTGTAGGGGAGGTCGCTACTCCTATCCCTAGATTGCTCCACTTTACCCTTGATGTGTACTTTTTTTTTCATCATACAACGTGTGAAAGCACGTGCGATACCCTAGCCTCATCAGCTGCCAACCAGGGTGATAACACAGTTTCGGTAGCTCAAGGCGGTACTGCCACTCCTGGCGCTACCGCGCAGCTTTTGCCACCGGATAGGATATTTAAAAGAAATATATATCTCTGTATACACAAGATCAACTAAAAGCGGACATTACATTGGACGTTCGTTCATCTTCATTTTACCCTTGATGCGTACCTTATAATGCTGAGTGTTAAGCATCTTAAAGTCTTCGGTATGATCCAACCTGGGATTGAACCTCGGTCTCTCGGACCATTGGCGAACACTCTACCCACTAGGCCAATGAATCGGTTATATATATATATATATATATATATATATATAAGAAACCATATAATAACAGGTTAAAAATGTAAGATTTCTTTCTGAAGAAAGAACATGTGCGCGAAAAATAAATCGACATTTGGTTTTTCAGTTGAATAATGTATTTGTAGAAGTGTACGCTTATTAGTTTTACCGTTGAGTATGTTTTGGAAACAACATGGAAAAGATAAATAAAGAACTCATTTCTTGTATAAACATTTATTCTACCCGACGAGTCATAACACGCACCCAGTCAAAACAATAAATGATTTTTGCTAACTTTTCTCTCAACTGAAATGACATCTTTCAATCGAAAAGCGATTGATTTATTACACGAGACACGTATAGAACTTCCTTTATCCGATTATTGTATATAAGAGGAACTAAAATCTTCATGGTTTCCCTGGTTGAGCAGTTGAATCCAGATAAAATAGCAGCAGATCGGATTCTTACTACCATGAATCGAAATTCCAAACATTTATCTTTATATTTCATCGAGTAAACAAATCTTTTTTGTACGTTTCTTAACGTTTCTATTGATAGAAAAATAAAGCAAGAAAATTGCTTTTAATATAGATTTGATATTCTATCATTAATGCTAGGTTGGTGAGATTATCAGCCTTTTAATTTGGAGATAATAATTTTTGAATTCAATTGCCCAGTCTGCTGGGCCTATAGAACACACCGACTGCATCTCTGCAGACCCCCAACAAGGGTCCTGGATATGACATTAAACTATCTCATGGTGAGGCTCCAATAATGTTGGGGCTTTGGGGAATGTAGAGTACTCCTTCAATGCTCCACTCTGGCCCGCAGATAGGGTCGTCCTATTTATCGGTCAAGTAGAACTGACATTTAAACTGAATACAAACAAATGACTTATGCCAAATTAAAATGCTTGAAATAGAAGTGTTTGATCATTTAACTGTTTGTAAACAAATGACGGATGTTTAATTGAATTTTTAGTGATACATAGGGATACTTGGAACCATTCAACTTTGTTGAGTTAAATTAAATTGAATTGTTAGAAATACAACTGTTTGATTATTTAAACGTGTGTATCTACAAAATGTATTTACAAATCTTATCTAATATATGTGTAATATGCCATAAGAACAAACCATCTGATAGCAAATTAATTCTTTGTATCTAAGGTACTCAATATAGTTATTTATTAAGCTTAGTTTAGTTGAAGCAAAAAACCAGGCGTATGGGGTTACCAGTGAGAAATTAACTTACTAGAAATGGCACATTGGCCTATTTCGTTCACTATTCCGCCATATGAAGCTCTCTTTACACTCTATACAATAATTATATACCGGGTTTATTTTAGCTGTGGCACAATGCCAGAAGTACGGAAACCAAGAATTAATCTTAATTGTAATTGTCTGCCCAGGGTCCCTATGTAGGCCGAAGATCAGACGTACCAAAATATTTTTTGGCTCAGAGATTGTCTCCCAATCAGTTTTAATTTTTTTCATAACTTAGCTTAGTTTGACACAAGGCCAGAAGTACTGAGCATCCCGTGAGAATCAAACACACCAGAAATAATCTCCCTTTCGTGTGTATTTACCCAACTTCTCCGCTTCGACCAATATGTGAAACAATATCAATTTTCAAGCAGACTACAGTTGATTTGAATTCATAGTTTTCTTTCTCCTAGATTGGTTGCCTTATCCAATATTCCCCACTAGTTACACATATCTGGGGAAGAACAGATAGATTTATGCCATTCCAAAAGGCATTAGTACGAAGGGAAGCGTAAACAACCTTGTTCAGGTTCTGAACTGGAGTCCTCAATTTAATTTCTTTCAAGAAAGTACCATGTTCTTTATGCAGATTCAACAAAGTTGTTTCTAAGCTAAAAGTTTGCCAAGTATTCAGATATTAAATAGCAACACCTGTCAACCATTAAATCAACTACTGAGGATTCTACTGGTAAAACACTATATCATCATCATCATCATCATCAATTATCGTATGCAGCCCAGTGTGTAGAGCCAATCAGGGCTGTCGTTAGCCAGTAGCACTGCCTGTGACCCCACACGTTCAAAGGGCGTCTCCTTGCTTCTCTTGGATCGAATATAATTCGGATTAGTTGGTCTAGAGTGAAGCGGAATATATGCTCGTACCACCTGACATATCTTTGCGCAGCTTAGCTAGAGGCAGGAGGATGTTGAATCAGGCTTTGTAGCTGGATACTTGAGACATGTTCCGACAATTGAATCCGCTGCATTCTTCTTAGATCCCAGCAGTCGAATCTGTCAAAGCAGGCTGTTAGTGTCTCATTCAAGGACCATTTTTAGGAGCCGTACGGCAGTACCGATACAACAGAGGCGTGGTACATGTTGGTCTTCGTCCGGTGAGAGACGTTTAGATGTTTCCACCGCGGAAGGGGTTCCCACGGCTTACCCGTACCTCCTATTGATTTTAGCTAGGAGGGCGAAGGTTTTAGAAAATGTAGAGCCCAAATAGATGAAAGCTGTGGTGAATTTTACCCCCACGTTGTCGAAATAGATTGACACAGGATCATGTCCATCTCCGACACGCACTAGTCGTGTCTTTTTCTAGTTCACAGTTTGACAATGTTTTTACACCTAATCTTTGAATACACGTCGAGTGTTTCCAAGCTTTTTTTAGGTGTTGGAAGACAGTGTGGTGTCGTTCGAATATTTGACATTATTGTTGTTATCACTGCAAAAAGACACGTCAATTTTATCAGGCACTGAAAAGAGCACTTTCTATAAATTCTAAAACAACAATCTAAAATACTTGCAGTTAGTATTTCTTTTGTGTTAATCACACTTGCTTTTTGTTTCAGTCTTTTAAATGTGACTGTGCTATCGTCAAAGACCAGGAAGGATCAGAAATAAAAGTGAACCTCTAGTGAGTACTCGAAGATGTATCATTTATCCTCAGGATGTCTATCTTAGTGCAAAGGCTGTTTTACGAATAATGCCACGAAAGCAACCAGTAATAGAAAAACGAAAAATTAATCATATAATTTCCATTCTTTTTTTTTCCAATCCGCGTACATCTTTAATCATGAAAATTATGTAATTAGAATTCTGTAGCTAGTTGTTTCTATATTCTAATTGATAAGGCAACTGACGCGTTAAAATAGTTTTCTCGTGAGAAAATGGATGTAAATTTTAATCTCTCTAGATGTTTCTGTAACGTGAATCAATTTCCATTGCAAGGGAAGACATTTTCTGTGAGAGAGAGAAAGTAAGAGAGAGAGAGAGAGAGTTGGTTGTTTGTTTGGGTTTTATGGCATATCAACCTTTGTAGGTTATTTAATGCCAAATCCATTTTATGCAAATAATCAGTTCTATTTCAAACAATTCAGTTTAGCATGAGTACACAGTTCAATTGTCAAAAACGTTTCTATTTCAAGCTATTCAGTTTAGTCAAACAGTTCTAATTAAGCTAATTCAGTTTAATATATGTTCAGAATTTGTTTACACACAGTTAAATGTCAAAACAGTTCTATATTAAACAATTTAGTTTAGTGTAAGTAGAGTTTCAATGTCAAAAACAGTTCCTTTTCAACAAAAGCATGCAATTTGGAGTTGTTTGTTTGTTTGGGTTTTACGTCATATCAACCTTTGTAGGTTATTTAATGCCAAATCCATTTTTATGCAAATTGTATGTTCTATTCCAAACAATTCAGTTTAGCATGAGTACACAGTTAAGTTGTTAAAAGCATTTCTATTTCAAGCTATTCAGTTTAGTCAAACAGTAGTAATTCAAACAATTCAGTTTAGCAGAAGTATGCAATAAGTTCTATTTAACCCATAGATCGGGTGCCATCAGGTTCTACCATTCCGGGCCAGAGTGAACCTGGGAGCAATGGCAATAAAGGGGTGCTCTGCTTTCCCCAAAGCTCCAGCATCACTGGAGCCTCACCATCAGATTGTTTAGTGTCATTTCCAGGACACTCATTAAGGGGTCTTACCTCTATGCAGAGAAGCAGTCGGTGTATTATACAGCCTCAGCCGACTGGGCAATACACAGAGATAATGTCAAAACAGTTTCATTTCAGATAATTCAGTTTAGCATAAGTACACAGTTTAGATGTCAAAACAGTTCTTGAACAACTGTTTAATTTGACTTAGACACTTGGCTAAATAACCGCGCTGGATTATTTGGATTTGTTCCTTTTCTCATGGATGGGACTTTTTGCTGCTTGAGTTGTAATATGATCGTCTCAGTCGAAACAAAGTCGGAAAAGAATGCAACTAATCTCTTTTTTTTTCACAAAGTTTTTCGTGTGTTTTTTCGTTTTTTCATTTTTAGAATCTAAGGAATCGGCATGGTTTTAGTCTTATTACTTATCTAGAATTCTCCAAATTCCTTCAACGCCTTTAAATGTAAGATACCATTTAATATAACTTTCTAATTATTTCCTTCAGTGTCTCTAACTAACTCAACCTGTTCCCTCATTTTATGGACTTTCATGACCTTGTAATGGGAGACATTTTTACGCTTGCAACTTACTACCGACAATCAGATCCTGTTACATAGCATACACTCATATTATTATTATTGTTTTAATCATTTGAGAGTTTTTCACAACAGCGTTAGCTGATCGTATACCTCTAGAGTCTGAGTGACAGCAAGTCTCCTCAAGTCTCCTGAACACTTCTTAGTATTCTGGCCGATCTCAACAATGCTGTAGTTTGAATGGTCTCTACTCGTCCTCTTCCAAGTTCTCCAGTTCTAGTACCAATCCTTTGCTTCCAGTCCCGAGTGCACCAATTACAGTTAGTATCACCAACACTTTCATATTCCATAGTTTTTTCAGTTCTCTAGCAAGGTCTAGGTATTTATCTCTCTTTTTGCCTTTCTTCAGTTATACCCTGCGGTCAACCGAAACCGAAAAGTCCACTATTCGCTCGGTTTTCTTTTTTTGTTGTTGTTGATTATCACTAGGTCTGGTCGTTTGGCCGAGTATTATTCCTTTAAAATTTTTCACTCTAGCATTAGCTAGTTGGCTTGCACTGGAGTCAACTTTACTAGGGTCATTAGGACTCTTCTCAGTATTCTAGCCAATCCCAACAATGCTTGAATGGTTTCAATTCTCTAACCGATTTCCTGTTCCTCCAGTCTCTTCTCAAGGCTCCTGAGGATCGTTCCTGGCGCGCCAACTACAATTTGTATCATCATCACCCTCATATTCCACAGTTTTCTTCAGTTCTCTAGCAAGGTTCAAGCATTTTTCAATCTTTTTACTGTTTTTAATTTTCACTTCGTGGTCCTCTGGAACGCCAAAGTCCACACTACGTCAAGTCATTTTTTTTGTGTTAATCAGCAATTAGTCTGGCCTTCTCGCCAGCATTAAATGATGCGTTTGTATCGCAAAATCGCAGAGAATTTTATATGTCTCATTTTCTTGGACGGATTAAGTTTTGTGCAAATACCATTTGCTAATCTGGTCAAAATTCAGTCATTTGCACAATTTCCAACCAATTCCTGCCGAGTCTTGTATTACTTTTGTTCTAGCTTGCTGCATTCACTTATAAAATGATTAACCGTTTCATCTTTTTTACGCATCGCCTACACTTGATATTCTGTTGTGAATTATCAATTTTCGCTTTAACATTAACTGGTACTTATGAGTTGTTTAATACTGCTATTTGAAAAGTTTAAGTTTCTCTCTTCAGATTTCCTTTTCGTAGCCCTGTCCATGTCTTCTCGTGTGCAATCTCGCTACTTTATCGCCTCAAATATCCAAGAATTGTTTTTCTTCCCATTTCTGTTTCCGGGTTTTTGTTACTTTTCTCTCCGTACTTACGTTGCCAATGATATTATTGGCTGTTTTAATTAATCCTTATTTGCTCTACTTAATATAATTCTCCAGTCATTGTATTGATGCATGTACACAATCCTCAATCCTGGTAAGTACTCTTCCTCCTCCTTTTCTTGACACATAGACTGTCAATATCATCACTCGGATGTGTATAGTTATCAATTTTCTTGTTCTTTGGACATTTAACCAAGTTCCTCTTCTAAGAGAGACTCACTGTTGTGTAATGTCTAAAGTGCTAGGCAGCAGTTTTGGTGTAAGCGAGTTCGAACTCCAGTCGCGCAATTATGTTCACTTTTGGACAAATATCTTTGGGAAAGGTATGAACATAATTATCCCCACCAGCAATGGGTTGAAAAGTATTTTCATGGGATTTTACCATTAAATAACCCAGAAAGTTGATATATCATTAAAAAAGACCGAAAACCAAACCCTGAGATCCTCCCTTGTTCATTTAAGTATGGTCCTGGGTATCTTACAAGGAGTACTGACCATATGTTTATCCCTTAGATGAATAGTTTGGTTTCGAGAAACTTTGTAATTTTTCTGATATACTCTTTACGTATTTTTTCTTTCATCTCCGTTTTTTATGGTGTTTGCTTCGAATATTCTCAATTACTTTTTTTTGTTCAAGCGTTCTAATGCTTTCTTGATTTTGCAGTTCTTCCTCTTTCTTCTTTTTCCAATTTTCATTTTCAGCATGGTACACTTTTCAATATCAAATTCTATTCCTATATCCGGGCTGTATATTCTTACTGTTTGTATCAGGGTCTTCGATTATTATTATAATTTTACACATTTAACAGTTTCTCACACCAGCATTAGCAGATAGATTTCCACTGGAGACTGAGTGAGAGCAATTCTGCTCAAGTCTTCGAGACTTTTCTTAGTATACTGGCCGATCTCAACAAAGCTGTAGTTTGGATGGTCTCCACTCGTCCCCTTATTTCCAAATCCTCCAGTCCCTGAAGTAATCCTTTGCTTACTGTTCCGAGCGCACCAATTGAAATTAGTATCACTGTTACTTTCATGTTCCATAGTTTTTAAAAAATTTTTTTAGCAAGGTCTAGGCATTTATCTCTCTTTTTGATTTCCTTCGGTATTACTCTATGATCAGCCGAAACCGAAAAGTCCACTGTCGGCTGGTTTTCTTTTTTTTTTTTTTTTTTTGTTGACTATCACTAGGTCTGGTCATCTGGCCGAGATTTAATGAGATTATTATTATTATTATTATTATTATTTAACTATTTGAGAGGTTTTCACATCAGCGTTCGCTGATGGTCTTTAACTGGAATTTGAGTGATAGCAAGTCTCCTCAAATCTCCAGGACTCTTCTGAGTATTCTTGCCGATCTCAGTAATGTTGTTGTTTGAACAATCTCCACCCGTCCCGTTATTTCCGAGTCACCCAGTCCTTGTACCATTCGTTTTGTGACTGTACCAAGAGCACCAATTACAATCGGTACAATCGTCACTTTCATGTTCCACAGTTTTTTCAATCTCAAAGCAAGGTTGAGGTACTTATCCCTCTTTTCGTTTTCTTTCAATTTTACTCTGTGGACAGCAAAGTTCACAATTTGGCAAGTTCTTTCTTTTTTATTGATTGTAATAAAATCTGGTCGTCTGGTCGGTATTAGGTGATTCGTTTGTATCTCAAGATCCCAGAGGAATTTGTTTGTCTCATTTTCTAGGACAGATTCTAGGTTGTACATATAGCATTTGTTCGTATGGTCAAACTTCAGTTTCTTGCATAGCTCTCTGTTGATCGCCTTACCCACCCAGTTGTGCCTAGTCTTATATTCTTTCTGTGCTCATTATCATTATCATTATTATCATTTAACGTTTTGCTAGTTTTTCACACCAGTTTTAATTCAAAACTATTGAAGTTTAAAATGTGTAGTTATTTCATATCTGTTTTCTTTCACTGAAATCTGAGTGACAACCTTTCACCACATATCTCTAAGGCTCTTCAGAATATTCAAACGATCTTCACATTGTTGTCATCAGAAAAGATTCGATTCTTCCTCTAATCCTTAATCCTCTCAGTCCTTTCCAAGCTTTTAGGGACTGTTTCAAGTGCCGCAGTTACAGGTGGGGATCACCGTCGCCCTCATGTTCCTCAGTTTTTTGTTCTCTGTCAAGATCTTTCATTTCTTCATCTTTTCGTTTTCTTTTATATCCATTCAGGTGTACATTTGGTTTGAATCGTTACAGTTGAGAAGAGATAGAAATTAAATTTGTCAAATTTTCTTACTATTAAAGTTATGAATATTTTCCGCTTTAATAAAATATAATTTATTCAAGAATAATTTAACAATGATTTAATGTCAATAATAGTATATACACCGTTATTTTGAATCCACTCTTGCCATTCATAAAGTAGCTTATTCATACTTCTCTGATGAAATTTAGCTGATTTCGAGTTCATGAAGTTTTCCAAAAACGTTTTTAACAGATTTTTATGAGAATTTTTTAATCATTAAAAGCATTTTGTAGAGAACGAAAAAGATGGAAATCACTTAGTGCAACGTCTAGTGAATATGGTCGATGGGGTAGAACAGTTCAATCTAAATCAAATATAATTCTTCATGCATGATTCTGGATAAATGTAGCACAAAGTTTCTACTACTGACGGGTGCGCAGCGTTTTCTTTGAAGATTTTCATGCGTACATTAAGAGTATGTATGCATTGAGTCTTTTAAAAATTCAAAATAAATAATATCGCGGTGATCCAATCATACACACCGAATAACGTTTCTTCCATGAAAATCCACCTTTGGTGTTGGCTGCGGTGACTCATTCTTGTCTTTTTGCATTCAACATTGTCATAGAAACCCATTTTACTTCACCTGCAGTGATATCCCCCAGAAAAAAGTCATTTCACTGCCTTAAGAGGAAACTTGTCGCTATAGATATGTAATCTTTCTTATTCTCTTTACTTAAACAGTATGGGGAACCAAAACGTCTTGCTTGCTCACTTGTCCTATTTTTATAAGTAACGGCAGATGGTGGATTGGATTGTGTTGCGGTCAAGTGCTAATTCTCGATTACTTTTGAGTCGATTGCATTCCATTAATTCTTGAGCATCTTGAACGAAGTCTGATGAACATCCTGGGTTCATCTTTCAATGACGTACCGTCAGAAAGAATCTTGGAAAAGCAGTTCGGACTGGGCGCTCATTAATGACAAACTTTAAAACTTTTCTGTAGCATTTTTGATTTTGTTTTTTTTTAACTCCCACAACATTAAATGTTGACTATGCATTTTTAGTTTATACATTTTATGGGCGTGAAATTATAGATTGAATAATAATACACCTTTTTTTCACTACTGAAATATGAATAATCAATGAAGTCACTCTTTAATCGGGTAATTTCCGATTGCATTTAAAACATTGGGAATTTAAAATGCGTAGTTACAAATGGCTTTAAAAAATCAAAATTATTTATCAATCAACTCAATATTATACGTGTTAGTGTGAATTTTTGTACTAGCTTTTATAATTTATGGAATAGAATTGCCATTAGATTTTATTTTTGCCTTCTCCTTTCGTAGATAGCGAAAATTAGGAGGCATTGAAATCTGTTGCAGTTGTTGAATTGATTATTTTTTATTTTTACTTGATTTTTTGAATTAATATCGTATTTATTGGAAATGTCAGTTGCTTTATTGTTAACATCACAGAAAATAGAATTGGCAGTTGATTTTAAATAGGGCAGATTGAGCTCTCTAGTCCATGCAAAATCTAATCTCGGACAAGGATAGGTCAGAAGTCTTTGGAGAGAGGAAATTTAGTCCAGCGAGAAAAAAAAAGTTTTTATTACAGAAGTAGCACCACCAAACAAAACAAAACAAAACAAAACAAAAAACAAAAGAAAACGAAAAAGGAAACAATAAATTATAACAAAACGACGAGAATCTTAAATCCGAGTGAAGGAGATTTGCTTATGCTTCCTTTTTAATGGCATATCAACTTTCTTGGGGTTTTAAAGCCAAAAGCCCTTGAAGAAAATAGCACTGATACTGGGAGTGGATAAGGACGTTCACACATTTCCCAATGATATTAGTCCGAAAGTGAATGTAATAGCACGACTGGAGTTCGAACTTGTTTACTGTGATGTTGAAGTCCAGCACTTTAGCCACGTCGCAACATGGAACTCCTCCCCCAGAGAGAGAGAGAGAGAGAGAGAGAGAGAGAGAGAGAGAGGTGTGGGGACTGTTAACTTCCATTAGTAAAACAAAACGATCCACAATTGAAACAGCAGATGCAGCCTTCTGCTTCGCGGGGGAGCCTACAAGAATCAATGAGGTGCCCATGGTGCAATGGTTATCGTTGTAGGAAATGGACACGGCGACGCGAGTTCAAGTCCTGGATGAGGCTGATTGCATTTAGCATAGCATTAATGCCCTTAGGAAAGGCATGAATCCAATAATTTTCCCTCTAGTCATGGGTAAATAGTAGGGCAGACTAGGTTCTCTAGCCTTATTTATACAAACAGTCTAGGAGAAGGAAAACTCTGAATTTCAACCTAGACTTAAAAATTGACCTTGTGTCACATCCGTCCCGTGTAGAGGAGTTTGGTAAATATATACCAGAATCAATGATAATTAGTATGTCGATAACAGATTCGAGACGAAAGAATATCTGATGAGGTTGAGAAAGTTATCGTAGGTGTCTAGTTATTTTTTTTCCTTTTAAACTTCTTGATAATTAAAGATGGAGTTTTCTTTTTATAATGAGGTGAGCCAGAATGTGTTGCATTTGATTACATGTGTCTTAATCTTTTTTGAATTTCCAAGTGTTATCGGATTGATCAATTTCAGAATAAAGATCGTTAGTTGAATTTTTTGCAAGTACCGTTCTATAAAAATTTGTCAAAATTTAACTGTGTAAATTTCTTGTATTTTGAATATGAATTTAATATAATGCCTGCTTGTATATGTATATGTTATAATATAGAATTAATTGATGCGTAGTTTTAATTTTTACCAAACATTTTTTTGTATCGGTAAGAATGAAGATAAGTTAGTGGGAGTGTAAACTAGTCAAGTTTTTGAGTAATCGCTTTCAGTTCTTTGTTTAGATATCATAATCTTACATCTAGGATCGCATTGCTCGGATTAGGAACAAATTACCAAAGATAAAAACAAGATGAAGAGCCTATGGAAAAAATGATGTCAGACACGTGGTCACAAAAATATCACAGACTTTCCTAATGTGTTTCAGCCTCCCTCCAGATCG
Organism: Sepioteuthis lessoniana; assembly: GCA_963585895.1. Taxonomy (NCBI): domain Eukaryota; kingdom Metazoa; phylum Mollusca; class Cephalopoda; order Myopsida; family Loliginidae; genus Sepioteuthis; species Sepioteuthis lessoniana. Next base: position 62,760,288 of record OY757911.1, on the reverse strand, counting down.
GTCTCAAAAACCGGGAGATGTGAAGTGAAATATTTTGAGTCGATCAAGTTAATATCCTATTGTTCTATAAAAAGTAGCCTTCTCCCAATGGAAGAGAGGAGTAGTCTCGCTGACTCCGAAATTTGAGCTCCTTACTTCTCCTCTACCAGTTAGTTACTGACTGATTAACTTTTCAAAATCTCGAATTCTCTCGCGTGACTGTTTATACCACTTTCTGCGAGAATTATCCTGGTTGACTGGTTGGTGTCGGTCACCAGATTCACTGGGGGTGGGGAAGTCTGCTTACTATATTACACTCGTAAAGAAAAAAGCTGTTATGAATTTTATTTATTTAATTATTTCAGTTTTTAAATCATAGCGTTAAGCATTTCTGAGGTTTTAGATAGATATGAAAAACTGATTGTAGGAGTCAGGATAGAGTCAATAGACTTTTAAAACTTACTGGAGATCCAATAATAGCTCCATCTTTCTTTTTGATGGTATATCAACCTCCGTGGGTTATTTAAAGCTCAATCCATCCTTGTAGAAAATAAGTGATACTATTTAACTCGCAGCTTGAGGGATAATGGTGTTCATAATTCTTTCTCAAGAGTATTAGTTCAAAAGTGAATGTTATAGCTCCACTGGAGTTTGAACTGGAATATTATTATCTTGCAGTTCAACACTTAAACTATTACGCCACGGGCATTCCCCTCAGAATATCCAGCATGATAAGTGTCTCCGGTTAGGTTTCAGTTCATGGCATATCAACCTCTTTCTGTTATTTAATGCCAAAACCATCCTTCAAGGAAATTAGTTGAACTATTTAACCCGTAGGCAGGAGGATAAGGAGGTTCATAACTTTCCCAAGGGTATTTGTCCGAAAGTGAACGTAATAGCACGATTGAAGCTCGAACTTGCTTAATACGACTCCGCTGCTGAGCGCTTTAACCATTACATCACGAAGATATCCCCCAAGTGACTCTTTTTTTTTAAACTGAAGAAGATTGAAAAATAAGAAAAAAATATCAAGTTTTCCTAATGTATATGCTTATTTGCTGTTTTTAAAATTTGAAAACATCATAGACATTTTTTTCTTTCCAGAATGTTTTGTAATTTTGTTATTTGTTTGATGTTTGTTTCTTCGCATAAGGAACATCCGATCATAAGATGGCGTCATTAAGTGTAGAGAGTCATTAAGTACGATTTGCATTTTTGCGATCATATTTTTTTCTTTTTTATGTTTTCTTCTCTTTCTCGAAAAGTGGTCGAGTCAACTTCTCAACGTTTGTACTCTGTAACCGATCATATATGTTAACCACTGATAAAAACAAACAAAATTTTCTTTGCATCCTTTAATTCTTACATGCATGTAATAGATACTGAAATCCTTCTATCTTATATTTCCACGAATATACATAGTCAAAATATTATTCGTATTTACATAAGTTAGAGTAATCTGGCATTCAGGCATAGATGTTAAATTATTATGTAATAATCCATGTCGGAGAAAAATTTGTATAGAACCATAAAACAGCCAAAACCATACGTCATTGGTTGGTTGGTTGGGTTATATTTTTTTTTATAGCATATCAACTACTGCTGGTTATTCTATACCAAATCCTATTTATATATATATATATATGTTGAATCTTTATGTTTTGTAAACTCATTTTTTAATAAGATTTTTCAACAATCCTATGTAACAGTAAGAATTCAACAAAAGTCATTTATTTGCACAGGTTTAAATGGATATACATATGATTTGTAATTGAATAGATCGTTGGTAATTTTATTTTAAAATTAGAACTAATTTGTTTGCACACTAGTATTGCTATTATTTCCACACAGTTAATGGTATCAGTCATTGTTATCTAACACTAATAATGTTATTCAATATTAATCATTTGTTTGCACATAGTAAGGTGGCTGCAAATATTGCTATTAAACCCTAATTATTCTATTAAACACTATTCATTTGCACACAGTCAAATAGTTCCAAGTACTTATATGTTATACCAATATTTTAATCGAGGCACACAGTTAAATAGTTTCAAGAGTTGCTATTTAACACTAATAACTTTTTCGATATCATTTATACGTTTGCACACAGTTAGATGGTGCCTAATATTGCTATGTATCACTGACAATTTAATTAAGCAGTCATTTGTTTACACAGTTGAATGTAAAAACTGTTCTACATCTAACAATTTAATTTAACTTAAGTCATTTGTTTGCACACAGTTTTAGAGTCAAACAGTTCTATTTGACTCATCGATAGAACCCTACCAATGCTACCACTCCGAGCCAGAGTAAAGCTAGGAGTAACGGCAGCCACGGGGTACTCCACGTTCTCCAAAGCTCAAAGACTTGAACCTCACCATGAATTTGTTTTGAGTCATTTATCAGGACACTCTATGAGGGAGTCTAACCTCTCAGTAGAGATGCAGTCGGTGTATTCTATAGCCCCAGCCAACACGGCTATTTTTATTTGAGCAATACACTTAAAATGTTCAAATTTTAAAAAATTCCATCCAATTTGCCAGTATTTAATAACTTTGTGAGCTCTTTTGTTCAAGCTTAAACGTCATTTTTAAATTGAATTTCTCAATACCAATCAGGATCTTTTTCTCCATCCTAAAAGGAACCCACATTATCATCTTAGACTGGTGTTAAAAAAGAACCCAACAAGTCCATGTGTCGTCTAGTAACAAACCAATTAACAGTTTATTGATTAGCCCTTTCAAAAGTCGATTGATTGTTAATCAATAGACTTTTATAGTCTTTTGATCTACACATGTAATCATATGAGGCTTTTTTCATAAAACTTTACTTGGGTGAGTCGCGATGTTTGCAATATTTTGGTGACGTGATGCACTAATCATCGAGGCTTTTGCGACAAGAGAGACATTTCATGACCCAAACTACGCTGTAATCAACTGTGCCTTCACCTTTCGTCAAAGACATATTTTTGGTTGCTTCCGCTCTGTTATGGTTCACTTCAAACTCGTAAAGCATAAAAATCCGAATTAAACTAGGTTGCTTGTTTAACTGCGGTTTTTAAATTCCATACGGAGTGAAGCAATGCACCACGTGTTAGCGTACTAACTCCCACGATACTCTCAATTACTGCAGGTACTTTCAACAGCTTGAACTAATTTTGTCGCCTGATATGCACGTTACAAATAACAAGTAAAAAATATTTCAAAATTTTTAGCTCACTTTAGTAAATAAGCAAACGCATCCTTGTGTCTAATAATAGTGTCAGTCGTAAGTATAAATTTGAAATAAATATACATCGTAGACCAATAAGCCTATTGTTCAATTCAGTTATTAGTTGAATTTAGATCCGAAATTTTCATTTTCTACTAGTCAGTCTATGTTATTAATATTCACTACTAACATATCGGTATATTGGCGAAATTGATTAACAAGATTAGTGTTTTCCTTTTATTTGAAAGAATACATATCCATCATATCAAAATGTATGCATGAATTTTAGCGTGTATTGGGCCATAATCCTTGCCACCCTCCTAAATGGTTTAGTGTCGTGGGTCACTTATCGGCATCACCTTCGGTTTCTCGAACGTTTCTGCCAGCACTATCATCGCATCATTCTCAACCTCTATTAGAGTGATTTTCATCGTTAAGGGTTTTCGAACTATTGTCTTCATCTTTATTGGTATTTCCACAACGTTTCGGCAGATATGTCCTCCGACCTTCCTCAGGTGTTTGTCGAACTCGGGAACCTACACGGAATTTCGAACTACGTCTTTTATTAAATTCACGGGGTCGACTGTTCTGATTCCGTTTTCCATAACCGGTACAAGTGTTAAGTATTCTTGTATTGTTACTCGCCTGCAGTCAAGTTTGAAACTGCAGCCTCTAGATGATTGTCTCCTTAGAAGCTTTGGGAACCAACGCATATAACCTGGAGGTTGCAGGTTCTACAAACACCTGAAGAAGGCCGGAGGATATATCGACCGAAACGCTGTTGAAATAACAATGAAGATGAAGACAATAATCCGAAAACCCTTAATAATAAAAATCATCAAGCTTCGTCTCAAAAATTTAGACAATTATAAGGGTGACTTCGCCATGAATATAGAAATCCTTGAAAGGCGAAAATTCCCAGCATCGAGACCATAATACTTGTGTTCCTGCTACGCTGTGTAGGACATGTCACCTGGATGGGGAATCATCGTCTGTCAGCGGGCTCCCCACTGGCCATCGCGACAGAGAAGTATCAAAGAAACGATTCAAAACCTTTGCTGTTTGTCACATCGATAATCGGCGAAGGCCCATCTAAGCTGGAAACCTTGATGTTTGGTTTCTCAACTCTAACCAAATCCCCTCTTCTGAAAACACCCGCAAAGCCACTCTCTAGGACAAAAGGCACAGGAGAAGGAACCACAACAAAAATGTAATAAAGCCCTGACTATATCTTCAGCTGTGGTTGCTGCGACCGTACCTGCTTGCGTTGATATCCGAAGGGTTGTCTACGGCGTTATCAGCGGCTTTCAAAGTATATGTAGGATGTTCATTGTCAGAATGTTATATTAGTGATGGGTATTCGTTAGCTGGGAAGTAAAGACATAAAATACAATTCGTCTTCAAGTATTAGAACCTTTTGTTGTTTTATTTTATCCGTTCACTTGATGAGTTCGTGGAAACTGGAAAGAATGGGGAGGAAACAGCACGAAGTTGTTTATTTGTTATGAGAAGTATAGAGGTTCGTTCTGCGTTCACACCCTAGCAGCCAAGCGAGAAAACAGAATATGTGATGTTTACATCTGGGTTCACAGACACCTTAACTTTACTTCAGCCTCGGGTGAGGGACATTTCCTGAATTCATCAACACTTGCTCACCGGGTCCTCGATTGCTAGATCAAGTGTATCAAGTTACCAGAGAAATTGAATCGTCATTTCGTACCCCGATAGCCATACGCATAAAATGCTACACAATACATAGAACCGTAATTTCACTGTACACAGATCACCAGAAAAAGAAAAATCCTACTTTGATTATCTATATTAACTAGTTTATCTCTAGTGTGAAAACTACCCTGTTGAGGGGGGGGGCTTAGAACATATTAACTGTGTTCCCCGTGGAAAATTACCACCCCGCTAAAACCAAAGGGGTGTCCCGGGTATGATTCTAAACTGAACCCAATAGTGACCCACTGGTGTTTCTGAGAGTGTAGAATATTCCTTCACTGCCATTACTCCCAGGTCCACTCTGACTGGGAGTGGTAGTAACAGTTAGAGCCATTCATAGATCAAATGGATATGTGTACAAATTATTTGTATTTGATAGGAATACTTGATATCACATAACCATGTGCCAGAAACTCTTGAAGCTATGTATAAATGTAAATAAAAATGGACAATAGACACAATGCCCAAACATCTCGGAACAAAATAACCCCAGACAGCGTGGTATGGTGCTTACATCACGGATTTCCCTGACTCTCTCCATCCGTCCCAATCATTCATCATTCCTGGCAGGCTTTCCAAATTACATACTGTGTCCTCACAGAGTTGATATATATATAAGTTCTTGCTGGTCTGCCAACACAAGCACGTCCATGTCTAGGGGGCACGAGAAGAAGGCTAGTTATTTTGTCCTTGCTTCTCTAGCAGTGTCCTGTATGTCTTGCTCGTCTTACTTAGATGGTTCCTTAGATGAGAGGTAAGTGGTCGTACAACAGCTGTTTTGTCGGGTGTTACAACCTGCATTTGTTCAGAATAGTTCTTTGCATTCTGATGGAGTTCCCTTCTTAATTTGGAGCTCTTTCCATTTTATTAGCGTCCCTGTGATGCGTCCATATAGTTGTATGACATACCCACAGCTTAGAAGTAATCACATTTTAAAGTTAAAATTAAGATGAGGTGATAATTACTCCTCTATATTATCTCCTTATCATAAATTTTAATAATGGTATATGTGGTATTCATTTATAAAGCTTAGAACAAAGCCGGAACTATGATGTACCCAAGAAGAATCGAACACACTATGGTCTGCTAGCTTCGGTTCTTAACCATTTTACTACGCTAGCATTCGAATTTTGATAAATGAAACGAATTTAATAAACACATTTATTCAAACAAAAATTTACTTTAAAAGTGTATTTATCTCCCAAAACATTCGCAACGTAAAAGTTTCTTTAATGTATCTTTAATTGTATATAATAGAATTTTAAATATAAATGCATATTTAATTTAAAATTATAGAGTATAAATCAAACAATATGAATAACTCATGAGAAAATCGGACAGATCGATATCCCGAAGGTTTTGTCAATTCTGCACTAAAAAAGACAGTCCTCTCAACAAAACGTGAAATAAGTGCTTTGTCCTTTTTTTACCTACACAAAATTGGCAATACTCAACTAACAACGTCCCATTCTAACCTTGCTCGGAATAACTTCATTTTATAATCATTTTACAGACAACTGTATCTACTTACATATTCAATGAAATTTGATCTCACACACGCACACAAACATACATACATACACACAGACATACACATATGTATATATGTGTTTCAAGTCACTTAATACTAAATGTACATAAGTTAAAGATGACTTTCAAAAATTATTGTCCACACACACACACACGCACACACACACACACACACACACACACATATATATATATATATATATATACTCTTTCGCCACCAGCAGGATGTTATAGAAAGTTAAAATTTAAGCGTAGTTTTCCAGGTTTGAATTCAGAGTTTTCCTTCTCCTATCCTGGTTGGCATACCATGATTAACTTGAAGACGAGGATCCATTAAAAATATACGCTTATAACAAAGGAGAATCTTAAGGGGTCCAACTACTAATGGATCGATTTGCTGGAATGAGTGAGTTGAATTTCAAGGGAATAATTTTGAAGAAAATTTATTGATGGTTTGGTTTAGTTTGATATTGTTGGATATTTAACGGCAAATCCTATATATATATATATATATATATATATATATATATATATATATATATTATTTGTAAACACATTTTGTAGATACACACCGTTGAATGATCAAACGGTTCTACTTTTTAATAATATAATTTAGCATAAATCGAAAAATTTAAATAGTTCCAATATTGTTATGTATCACAAACAATTCAATTAAACATCAATCATTTGTTTACATACAGTTTAGATGATCAAAGAGTTCTATTTCAAACGAATAAATTTAACATTAGTTGTTTTTGTAATCAGTTTAAATTTCAAACAGTTCTATTTGACCCATAGATTGGACCTAATCAGGTACAACCACCCTGGGATATAGAATGGACCTGGGAGCGATGACAATGATAGGTACTCCACATTCCTCAATGTTCCAGCTTGTTTACAGTCATATCTAGGACAATCGTTGGGGGAGTTTTACCTGCAGAGATGCAGTCGGTGTATTCTACAGCCCCAGCCGACTGGGTTAAAATTAATAGAGCCAAACGTTTATCCAAAAACCTATGGAATATTATACATAGGACTGGGCTCCAGTGGATATTGGAGAGTAATACTGAGATCTGAATTCATTTAAAGAAGAGTGACAAAACTAATAAAAATATTAAAAGATTACAGTTAAAGGGAGAGAGAGAGAGAGAGAGAGAGAGAGAGAGATATTGGAAGGATTAAGATTAACTTATTTACAAGAAAGAATATTGAAATCTTCAAAATAATGGAATTTATAATTATGTTGGATATTTTTTGATAGTTCTCCTTGAACTAGAAACTTACTATCAAAGCAGATTTCAAAACGAAGTTTATGAACCAAATGGATTTCTTTGTTAATAGAGTGATATATATTAGGAACAAACTGCCTAATTCGATCACGAAAAGCAATAGCGTAGAAAATTCTTTGATTGAATAGGATGGATTCGGAAATAATGGTAAGAAAAAGAAATAAAGATGTCAATTTTGGAAACTATTAGATGAAATATTTAATAAAAATTGATAGAAAGTATATATACTGTAGAAGGATTTTTCTTTTGAAAGTTGCTGGGAAAAGATGTTAAAATGGATAGATTCCGAAGGAGGCATAAAAAATTATTTTCATTTGTTTTGCTAAATACGATTTCAGTCTTGATACGTTTTGAAACCACGACGAATATTAAGCATGTAAACTGGTTTCAATTCAGAAAAAGGAAAAAAATTGAGGCATTAATGGAGTAAACAGAAGAAAGAAAGAAAGAAAGAAGCATGGACAATTCGAAGAGAGAAACAGCTGAAAGGAAAGAGAAGCTTTAGAAGAGAGAAAAACGTGGAGGTTACGCACAGAAGAGAAGAGGGGAAGTGAAGTACAGAAAATTGTAGAGAGAGTGAATAAAATAAGAAGTAATGAGTATATATACGTGTGTGTGTGCATACGTGTGTGTGTGTGTGTGTGTGTGTGTGTGTGTGTGTGAGAGAGAGAGAGAGAGAGAGAGAGAGAGAGAGATATTCATTTACTCCAAACTCTTATTCTAATTATCTAACGGTTCCTATCAAATATTGAAGGGTGGCCGAGTAGTTTGGAACATGAGAAACAAATTTGCCGAGCCGAGTCCATATTTCGGCTTTGCATTCATTTCACATTGGTACCATCAGGAAAGTCATGAATTAACTTTTATGTACATTAACTACTAGTTTAATAGAAGGATAGTTTATTGTCTTTAGTTATATCAATGCAATTTAAGTAAAAGACTAGGAAGAGCATCTTGTTGAATGTGATGATTAGGTAGGCTAACAAACAATTGCCAGTGAGGTTGATATTCCCTGCTAGCTCCATACGTTTGAATGTTTGTCCGAAATACGTTAAAGTCAATAATTTGGGAGTCTCCGTGTCATAATGGAGTGGAGCCTAGAAGTAAGTGGGTTCAAACGCCAATTGTGGTATTACGTTTACTTTTGGAAAAGACATGAAAACCCTTATTCCTCCAACTATGAGCTAAATAGCATCGCTCCTGTTCATCTATAGGGATGACTTCGACATTGAATAACTCATGTAAGTTGATATGCCAAAAAACCAACCAACCAACCAACCAACCAACCAAGTTAATACATAACTAAAAGTTCAGGGATCTTGAAACTTGGTAAATGAAGGTTTGGTTTGGTGTTATGGCATATCAACCATTGTAGGTTATTCAATGCCAAATATATATATATATATATATATATATATATATATATATATATATATATCAAGTATATGATTTTTAATCACATTTTGTTGAGAACATCTCTAAACGATCCTGTGTTACATGGTTTCACTTATTTCTATTTAATACAAATAATTATATTTAATAATAATCATTTGTTTGCACACATTTTAATATTTTCAAATATTACTATGTATCACTAACAATTCAATTAAACATCAGTTATTTGTTTACACACAGTTAAATGATAAAACAGTTCTATTTCAAACTATTCAGTTTAGCATAAGAGGAGTTTTTGTTTATATACAGTTAATGTAAAAACAGTTCTATTGAAAAAAAAAATTAGTTTAGCAAAAGTACACAGTTTAAATGTCAAACCGTTCTATTTGACCCATAAATAGGACCCTACTAGGTACTATCACTACGGGCAGGAGTAGACCTGGGAGTGATATCAATAGAGGAGTACTACGCATTCCGCAAAGCTACAACAGTACTGAACCTTCGCCATCCGATTGTTTTGTGTTATATCCTGGAAATCAAATTCACTTGGAACTTGAGATCAAGGACCAATTTTGAAAAAGTTACCGAAATATTCCGGGTTTCAACGGAAAAACACAAATCTGTAAAGAGTTTTGTAATTCTCCAAAAGAATGTTTGATTCGTCTGTCTTTCTTTTTGTTAAGTTGAATGATAAGATATATTGTATACCATCGTCGCAGAATATTATAATCATATTTACCAACCCCTCCGCTCGGACAGGATATGACACACGGTCATTTTTTAAGCGGAGTTTAACAGGTTTGAATTCAGAGTTTTCCTTCTTCTAGACTAGTTGCCTCACCAAGGCTGAAGAACCCAGTCTGCCCTACTGCACAGAATATTATAATGTTTAATGTGGGATCCTCCTAGGAAGTTACTTTCCGAATGAGATGTCGAAAATGATATCCAGTCCCGTCGACACCCTCACGTTAAAGGGGTACTGTTAGTGACCGGAAATATAGCCGTTCCTTAGTATTTTAAACGACTGGCAACGTGTTTGCTTGAAGAAACGGCTCTCGGGGATTTAAATATTTCTGGTAATATATATATATATATATATAGAGAGAGAGAGAGAGAGAGAGAGGGAGAGAGAGTTTGTTTGGATTTTATAGCATTTAAACCTTTGTAGGTTATTTGATGGCAAATCCATTTTTATGCAAATAAACTGTTCTATTCCAAACAACCCGGTTTTGCATAAGTACACAGTTTGTCAAAAACAATTCTATTTCAAGCTGTTCTTTCAGTCAAAAAGAGCTAATTCAAATAATTCAGTTTAGTATAAGTATAATTTTTGTCAAACAATTCTATTTCAGACAGTTCGGTTTAGCATCAGTACGTAGTTTAAATGTCCAAACAGTTTTATTTCAAGCAATTCAGTTTAGCATTAGTACGCAGTTTAGTTCTATTTGACTCTTAGATAGGACACTATCAGATGCTAACACACCGGTCTTGAGTGGCCCTAGGAGCGATGGCAGTCAAGAGGTACTCCTTATTCCCCAAAGCTCCATTATTACTGGAGCATTACCAGCAGATTGTTTAGTGTTATATCCAGGACACACGTTGGGTGGTCTTGCCCTTCTGTAGAGATGCAGTCGGTGTATTCTTCAGTCCCAGCCGACTGGGTAAGAGAGAGAGAGAGAGAGAGAGAGAGAGAGAGAGAGAGAGAGAGAGAGATGGAAACTACACAAGAATGTTACATGCAGTTTTGAACAAATCTTTGAATCAGCAAAACAGCAGGTGTACAAACACTTACCTCTCATCTCACAAAACATCCAAGATGCCATGGCCACTCTGTGTTATCTTCAAAGCCTTGCGTCTTCTCTTCCGACGAGACGTGCTCAACCAGTCTTGGCCATGGGACCGCTTGTCCCCCTGCAGTCATAGTTGTTTATCTGCCGACTCGACTGACCGCTGTAAGCTGGCGCTGACAGACTGCGACTTTCACAGAAACTCTCTCGTGGGCCACTGCATTGATCATTTCATAACGCCTACGATTTCTGTTCAACACGTGACTGCTTCCGCTTATTTTCACGGGTGCGTTCTGTGCTGAGAATATCTGACTGGCGGCTCGGTTAAGGGTCAATATGCGAAAATTTCACACATTAGCTCTGTGCGAATTGGCTAGGGTCAGGAGGACCAGGCAAGAGCGATGAACAAAAGAGATGGTTGGGTAGAGAGAGAGAGGGAGAGAGAGAATCTGGGAACTCCCTCCTATCATCACAAATTGGTGATATATTTATATATATATACCATTTTCATATAACATTAAATTTTCATGATATATTGACATGCTAAGTGACTGTCCCTCATTTTTTTCTCTGTGAATGTGTGTTTGTGTGTCAGTCTGTCTCTTACTACAACGATGGCTAGTCCAGGCACGTTAACTATTACGCCTCAGCGACTTTCTCTCTCTGCCTCTGTGTATATATCTTAGTTTACTGTCTTAAAGGCAGTAATTTGTCTTGTAGTGTTGCATTTCTATACCTGTTCTTAACATAGAATTAAACGTGTGTAAGAAGTACCCAAAATGTATGACTGAATTAATAGGTCAATATCACGAATAATCAATTAAAAGTTTAAGCTAAAAAATGTATTTTGTTAAAGATGGCATTCGTGAAAATTAACTTTGAATTGTTTGCTACAAAACGTGTTGTTAAAGCCATTCCAATTTCTATGCGATAAAGTCATTTTTAAACAATTTCTTCAAAATCGTTTAATATATATATAAGTATCTTCTGCTTCATTCACACACACACACACACACACACACACACACACACACACACACACACACACACACACATATATATATATATATATATATATATATATTGTTAACTAGTCGTGGCCCTGGAGGTGGCCGTGTTCTCTGTAAAGAGTACGTAATTAATTTACAAGACACATTCACGTTATTTGGCCACGCAATTACCATGACTAGTTAATTTGACGTGACTTGAGTGCGATATGAACTGTTGGCTCAGTTGTAGACTTTCGCCTCTGCAATCTGTGGTTACTGGTTTGATCTCTAGTGGAGGAGATCACGGTATACACTGCTGATGATACCTAATAAGGTAGTTACAGCTGCTCAGTGTTTCCGTATGTGGTACGTAAGTGTTCGCCGGATTTTCTGGTCATGGTAATTCAAGACAACTGGTAACTTTTTCAAAATATGCTAATTTTATATATTTAATTCAGGATATCGTTGGTGTGAAGTCATCTCACTATGTTATAGCGTCATCTTACACGTGTAATCAAATTCACTGTTTTCATTTCTCAAATAAAACTAGTGACAAGGCGTGAATCCATCTTATCTATATTTGGTCTTTCTGTATTGGTCGCTGTTGTACTCGCTTGAACTTTCCAATTAAACTTACTTTTCCGCTTAAAGATTTTAGCTAAATTAACAGCTAATTGAAAATCCCGCGGCCCAACAAACCAGATAATACAATAATTAATACAACGGCAGCTGGGTTGGGGCACTATTACTTTTTAGCTCAAGGTATTCTGTCGGTGTTTTTTTTTCTTTTGACTAGGTGTTTAGTTATCGATTGATTATTTACAAGCAGTACGAATGTTTTTAGTCTTTTCTTTTTTTTCTTTTAGATTTTTTTCCCAGATATTAATTTGTGTAATATTTTTTACTTGCAAATTGTATCATCTGGGTTTTTCTCACAACGTCGGAATGATAGAATAGGTACAAAAAAAAATTATATATATATATATATATATATATATACCTTCTTTAAGAAAAAAACAACGAAACCGGTCACATAGGATTATATATATATATATATATATATATATATATATATATATATATATATATCACTCAATCAGCACTTTTCTGATTTCACTAAAAGAGTGTCCCTATGGCACAATGGCTAAAGTGCTGAACTACGACATCCAAGTGAGCGAATTCGAGATCCAGTTACTGTTTTTCGTTCACTTTCGGACTACTGCCCTTAAGAAGGATATGATCTCTCTTATCCCACAGCTATGGATTAAATAGTATCATTACTCTCCTTTTACAAGGATGACTTTGACATCTAATAACTCACGAACATTGATATGCTATTATACCAAGAAACCTAAAATCATTTTTAAGGTCTGAGGAAAAACGGATTTTACCATTACATGATAGAACATAACGTGTTTGCAAAGGAATTTGAGTTGATCCCCTAGACTGAGTACCATATAAATTCTACAAGACTATTTTACGCATAGCAGCTTGGGTGGAGGAAGGAATTGATTCATTATTTTCCAAGGACATTTGGGCAAAAAGAAGACTATAAATGTAGGCAAGAATTGGAACACAGCTTCATTTCATTTTCCGGGCCGTCAACCATTACATCACCTAAACATCTTTTTTTTTCTGTCGGTCTATCTCTTTTTCTGTTCGTTTATCTATCTGTCTGTCAGCCTCTCTCTCTATATATATATGTACTTTTCTTTACTGTTTATCCTGGAATGCTTGTTGTTCCAACGACTGCCAATTAAGGAGATAAAAAAATGATTATTACATGCCTACTTATAGACATTATACAGATTTCTAAGACGTAGACGAAACTAGTCCATATCTACACAGTAAACGTTTTGGAAACATTTTCTCACTAAAAAAAAAAGTGAGATCATTTATATCTTGAATATGAAAAACGTTTAAGATGTTTATCGGTGAAAATATGTTCGATTTTATTCGAATGTAAGTAAAGCGGAAATATTTACACATACACACGCAGACACACGCAGACACACACACACACACACACACATATATATATATATATATATATATATATATAAACGTTGTGATGTTATATTTTTGTACGTATCAAAAAACAACGTAGGATTGTTAATTTGACATAATTTATTCACAGGATTTTTTTAGATATAACTACGTAGAAATACTCTCTCTCTCTCTCTCTCTCTCTCTCTCACTCACACACACACACATACACACACACACACACACACACACACACACACACATATATATATATATATATATATATATATATGAAGTTGTATCGCAAAGATTATCAAATGTACCTTTAAAGCTAACTGCGGTGTGTAATTCAAGGCTTTTAGATGTGGCCTTACGCCATACTAAAGTAAACCTATAATAATACTTTGGTCGATTGATTTAAATGTCAACCCACCTAGGATTATTCTATTGCAAGAGATTATGAAATTGCGTCTATTGTATGTTCATATTTACATAGTTGAGAATTAGTTCCTTGAGACACGGTCATATCAAATGCGAGTATTTTTAAACAGATCTATTTGACTCATATATGGGTCTCTAACAAATACTATCATTGAGTCATAGAGAACCTGGTTGTAATGGCAATGAAGGGGTTCTCTACATTTTCCACAACTCCAGAAGTAGAGCCTTACCATCAGATACAGTTAAGTGTAATAGCCAGAACACAATTTTTCAGTGGAGGTGATCTTCTTTCTCGCTGGTTGAAATCTTTCCTAGCTTGTATAATTTTTCGGACGCCTACGTAATCCTCGGGAACACGCCTCCTATCAAGCATTCTACAGACGCAACTTACGTGGTGCTGCTGCTGAAAAAAAAACATAACTTCTGCGTTCTGTTTAGTTTAGGAAACAATTTTATATCTTACTATGCCAAGCATGCAAATTATGCTGCTTGTCAAAAATATCTTGTTTGTTTGATTTGTTCTTTAATGGCATATCAACTTTCTTGGGTTATGTGATGCCAAATCCATCCTTCTAGAAGAACAGTAGGGGTACTATTTAACCTATAACTGGGAGGATAAGAGGGTATATATCCGAAAGTGAACGTAATAGCGCAACTGATGTTCGAACTCGTTTACTAAAACTTAACCTATATATATATATATATATATATTTATAACTACGTTATTTATAACTTCGTTTGAATTGAGGTCTCGGCTACCGTTGAACGGATGTATGTAAACAATTCATAACCGTTTAAAATTTACTTCGCAGCTAATATCTCCTCGTGGCTGAATGGTTAGAAGCTTGTGTTGACGTTTGAGTCAACCGGGTTTCGATCCCAGCTACGGGAAGATACTGTCTAGCCACACTGATGATTTCTGATAGAACGAAACAGATCTGTCTGTGGATGACTATATATATATATATATGGGTTCAATCCCAGGTCGCGTCATACCAAAGACTTTAAAATGGTACTTGATGCCTCCTTACTTAACACTCAGCAATATAAGGTACGTATCAAGGGTAAAGTGGAGCAATCCAGGGAAAGGAGTAGCGCCCTCCCCTACACATTGGTGCAGTAGGTATTGAAAAGGGTGCCTTCTGGTCGCCCTTG
This sequence comes from Sepioteuthis lessoniana, assembly GCA_963585895.1. Classification (NCBI taxonomy): domain Eukaryota; kingdom Metazoa; phylum Mollusca; class Cephalopoda; order Myopsida; family Loliginidae; genus Sepioteuthis; species Sepioteuthis lessoniana. The sequence continues at coordinate 62,744,799 of OY757911.1, read as the reverse complement.
ACTGCGGTCCCTAACTTTTCTTATATATATCTATTTTTTTTATATGAGTTGTAAGTGAATAGTTTATTGGTAACATTTTAAAAAGAGCCAGAATTCATTTGTTTGCACACTGTTAAATTGTTTTAAGAATTACTATTCAACAGAATTAATTCATTTGTTTGCACACAGTTTATATGCTTTCAAGTATTTCAGTGAAATAGACTTTCAGCTACTCTCTTCTAACACCTTTAAGATAAAATAGGGTTGAGTAACTATTTGCTACAAGCACAGTTTGAAGAATGCGGTCGGGACAATCATATTGGTGCTATGGCCTGAGATGCCCGGCCGATTAGTCAGATCGGGCTTCTCCGACCGCCTGTCTAGTATAGTTTGGTTTGGTTTGGTTTCTTTGTTCAATGGCATATCAACCTTTATAGGTTATTTAATGCCAAAGCTATTCTCCTAGAAGAACAGTAGTGGTGCTATTTAACACATAGCTGGGAGGATAAGGGTATTTGCCCGAAGGTGAACGTAATAGCGCGACTGGAATACGAACTCGCATACTACGTTTCCGCAGTCCATCGCTTTAACCATTACACCACGAGGACACCCCCCTGTCTAGTATAGTAAGGGCCAAAGTGAAATGTTGCAGCTTACATGACCACTTCGGTTGTCGGGTCACTAATTGCTTAACCACCAGCATCCCGTCTACAAGCATTACGAGTTGGAGGTATTTAACCTTTCTGCATAAGGGCAGTCGGCGAATTCTATTACCGGAGCCGACAGGTCGGCGGTCAAGATGAAAGTATATCATCAGTTTTCCAAGTGGGAAATTGACCAGTCGGCTAGGGCTGTAGAATACACTGACTGCACCTCTGCCGAGGAGTAAGACCCACACCAATAAGTGTCCTGGATATAACACTAAACAATATGATGGTGAGGTTCCAGTGATGCTAGAGCTTTTGAGAATGCGCAGTACTCCTTCATTGTCATGACTCCCGGGTCCACTCTAGCCCGGAATGGTGGCACCTGATAGGGCCCTATCTATGGGTTAAACAGAACTAACTGCATACTTATGCTAAACTGAATTGTTTGAATTAGAACTATTTAACTAAACTGAATAGCTTGAAGTAGAAATGTTTTTGACAATTAAACTGAACTTACATTTAAATTGTGTGCTTATGCTAAACTGAATGATTTGAAATGGAACTATTTTTTGACATTGAAACTACTTTCACTAAACTGAATTGTTTAATATAGAACTGTTTTGACATTAAACTGTGTAAAGAAAATTTGTACTTATACTAAATTGAATTAGCTGAATTAGAACTGCTTGACTAAACTGAATAACTTGAAATAGAAATATTTTTCATAATTAAACTGTACTTACATTTAAACAGCGTACTTATGCTAAACTGAATTGTTTGAAATAGAACTATTTTTATAAAAATGGATTTGGCGTTAAATAACCTACAACGGTTGATATGCCATAAAACCCAAACAATCAACCAACCAAGTGGGAAAGACATTGTTATAGATCCTAATCCACGTGTGTCAAATTATCTAAAAGTAGAAAAAGACCTATGACTGTTGCCAAATCTTACAATAAAAAAGACCATAAAGAATTTTTTTCGAGTTTACCGCCAAAAAGCTGTTGAGTATAAATAGACCAAAATCCTCAGCACTACCCAGTCTTTCACTGAAAATGAAACAAAAATATCAGCCCCCAAAATCTTTACAATAGAACATAAGATTTAATCTCTTTGGAATTTCCGGACAGACTAGCAAGTAAAAATATCTAAAGAATTCTAAAACATTGATATACACTATATACTTACAAAGATTAATAGTCACACAATGTATCTGTATAAGTTTTTAATCATTACACTATATATATATATATATATATATATATATATATATATAAAGACAACATCAGCTCAAACTCAAACTCCTGTTGTTTGTTTTATGTTCACTTGTTTTATTTATCATTCATTTTCAGCATTACCGTTTTAATCCTGGAAGTCAAAAAACTCTTCTGCTGGATACCATAGTTAGCTGAGCATGTAGAATACATGAACATCATCTCTGCTGAACCGTAAGATCTCTTCCCCACCAACTACTCTCCTGGATATGACACTAAACTGTATCTGATGCTGAGGTTCCAGTCCTGAAGTTTTGGGGAGTTTTGAGAACCCCTTCATTGATTTTATGCCAAGGTCAACACTGACCCGGGGTGGTAATACTAGTTAGGGTTCATTCTATGAGTCAAATAGAAATATTCAATTCTTTGCTAAACTTGAAACTATTTAATATGAGCAAACAAATGATTAATGTTAAATTGAACAATTAGTATTTTAAAGCAATGATAGAAACCATTTAACTGTGGTAAGTAGAACAATTAGTGTTTGATAAATATACTTGAAGACATTTATCTATGTGCAAACAATAAATAGCAATACTTAAAACCATTTAACTGCTTGCAAACAAATGACCACTGGCTCTTTTAAAAATGTTACCTGAAAACTATTTACTTAAAAATCGTACGTATAAACAAGATTTGATATTAATTAATCTCCATTGCTGGGAAAGGAATAACGCCCTCCTCTACACCTTGGTGAAGTAGCTATCGAAAAGGGAGCCTTCGGGTCACGCTCGACTACGCTCGCCTACCTTACTTACTTACAATGTTGAATTGGAAAGTGGCTGAAGCGATGGATTGTGACATTCTAGTAAAACAATTTAAACTTCAGTTACGCTATCACGTTCATTTTCGGACTAAATACCCTTGGAAAAGGTATGAAACCCTTATCCTTCCAGCTATGAGTTAAATAGTTACCCGACTATTTTTCTACAAGAATAGCTTTGGCATAAAATTACCCACCAATGTTGATATGCCATTAAACATAGAAACCAAGCTAAACCAATATTGAGCGATATTTCATACGAACTCAGTACTTCTAATTTATTCCAATATTTATTCCAATATTACCAGTATATTTTCAAAAAAGATCTCTCCAAATCCGGGTTTTCATTGGTGATATAACACTGACCTCTGGAAAGTAAATAACTATCAAATCTCACCCCACCAGCCTTCTTGCTATGTTATTAATTTATCAATTAGAAACTAATTTATCCTGTTCTTCTGTAAGGGGCATCGGGTAACAGTTTTTTTGTTATTCATCTTGGTCTGCAATGGAGATCCTGTTCCCCTGTTCTTATAGACTGTCCACGCTGTCAACTTCCATCAGTTTGTGGCTAGTCAAGCAAATAACTAGCAAAGTGGGACTCGTCCATCTTCCTTATGGCTTTCATTTGGACCTGTCACTGGCGTCAAGGATGTTCTGTTTCTTCTCCTACGCCTAATTTATTGACCGGAACAGCCTCTTCTTGTAGATTCAGCTGTATGGCTGTTTTAGTGGGATACTGACTGCGAGATGAACCTTCCTCTTTCTCTTTTCAACTTAACTAGGGTTATACAAGATACCCAAAAGAAAGACAAGCAAAATTAATAAGTCATAAACAATCTATCTATCTATCTATCTATCTATCATATGCGTACTCTTCTTTTGTCTATCAATACATATATGTTCGTTTTGTTGTCGTTTAGCTTTTTAGATTAAATTCTATAGATATCTATCAGTTCTCTTCGATTCATATCTATCTATCTATCTTATTCGATTTATATCTATTTATTCTCTTTGATTCATACCTATATCTATCTCCCATGAATAAGTGCTATCTTAATAATGTTAGATAAGATATTTTCTTCTATGGCTAAATCAGAAGGATTTTTCTTACCGGTATTACGAGTTATAATTTATTACCATGCTCTACAGCATTGGATATTTATTAAAAAAAAAGACAAAAAAGCATATATATATATATATATGACGTTTTTGATTGTCTTATAATCCTCAAGTCATAATGATAGCACAGATTCTCTTGACTTTTTCTTGCCATTTGCCTCTATCCTTTATTGCTCTTGGTAGGTCCTCCTGACGGCAACATCCAGGATTTGTTCGAAACGATACACAGCATTCTTGTGTAGTTCCGGTCTAGCTTTTTCTCCAAGCGTTTTGTGCAGGTGGTGCATCAATATAATAGTACTGACACGGCTAAAGCATGAAATAATTCCCGTTTTATTTAATCGAAGATATTAGATTTCCATTTGATCAATAATGTATCACTAGCAGTCCATGCTATTCCTCTGTATTTGTTAACATCACTTTCAGTAGATGAGATATTGCTACCGCCCTATGGGAAATGGTCTTCAGATTTAGGCTTACCATTTAATATGGAAATGGAAACATCTTGCTTAAAATATTTGAACTCTATTTTATCTGAGTTCACGTCGATTCCAATTCCTCTTGATGCAACAATGTCGAAGAAATCTGTGTCATCGTCGGGTGAGTATTTCTTTCGTGCTTTTGTAAAAGCGGTAAAACTGACCCTATGCTATAAGCATTTGCTACGTTTTTTCTCCGTGGATGGAATCAAATGTCCTTGAGAAATCTACAAATAATAGTGTTGCCTCGAGATTATTTTCACGTACTCCTTTGATGATTTAACGAATTGTCAGAATCTGAGAAGAAGTGGATCAATTTCTCTGAAAACCATTCTGTCCTCAATTTCTAGTCGATCATGATTAAGAAACATGGCATTATAAATCTGAGGCCATCTTTCTTGGTGAAGGGGAGAATTTAGGATTTCGCCCATTTTTCTACTGTATTTTGTTTATATACAACGTTGCATAATCTAAGAAGCAAGAGGGCAAATTACCTTGTCTTTCCTACTTTAGGAGGTATTTTCTACAGATATTTTTTTTCAGAAATGCTGCATGTTCTTCCCCGGTAAAGTGTGCAAATTTGATGTCTTGTAAGCCATTAATAATTTCTTCTATCTGGTTGTCTGTGATTTGGGGAGAATTTCCAAGTAGATTCTTGAAATGTTCTTTCCACTTCTGAAGTTTGTCTTCTTGACCACCTGCTTATAGTTTTGCACTTGAGGTTCTTTTCTTTCCGATCACTTCATTTACTGTTGACCATTTTAAACGTAATTTTCTATGTTCTACCTAATTTATAATTTTATTGATTTGGTTTCGAATATATTCTAGTTGGTTTTCTGGTATGGTCTCTCGGTGCTTTTTTAAGTTTCTCCATATTGTTGTTTGTTGTTTTATAAAAATGCTCTTTTCATGTTATCTCGTTTTCAATAACTGCTTTTTGACTCTCAGGGAGCTCTACATTTGACTTTTTGTTTGGTTCATATGCACTTAGCATTCCACCAGAAATATAAAATCCTGGTTACTAGATTAGAAGAAAAATAACTTTTAAATCAATGTGTCGTAATATCTAGAAGCGAGGCTAAGCAGGGAGGTTCAAGGTGATATGAAAAAAGTAATCGTTAGTTTTATACGCAACTGAATTAAAGTAAAACATATCCTTTTACGTAATTTGATAATAAGTTATGATTTACGTGGCTCTAACCATGAAAGCGTATAAAAAATGTTTTCCGAATCTGAGTAGAGAAAATTTAGAAAATAAGTGGGAGGATGACTTAAAAGAAACAAGAAAAGACATTTATCTTCAACCAACAATGCGAATGAGGATATAGTTCATAGACACAGCAAAAGTCCGACTTGAATTTCAATATCCAGCCCATAAGGCCCATTCATTAAACTCTTATATGATAACACTATCTATCTATCTATCTATCTATCTATGTGCCAATAGAAGAATTAGAGTCAGATAGCAGTACTTGAAACCATTTAACTTTGGCTCGTTTAAAAATGTTACTTACAAAGTAATCATTCAGAGATCCCCCCCACACACACATGTATGTCTGTATGTATGAACAGAATTTACTGTTAAATAACTGAAAAGTACTGATACATCATAAAATAACCAACCAACCAACCATCCAACCAATTAATGTAACAATTTTGATCAGTTTATCTCTCTCTCTTTTTCTCTCTTTCCACACACACACACACACACTCTCTCTCTCTCTCTCTCTCTCACACACACACACACATATATATATATATATATTGTTGTAAAAGTTCTAAGCCTCATTCAGATTTTAGATTCATCCCACATCTCTCACAGAAATTAAGACAGAAATCTAAGTAAGTTATAAAATGTTTAGCTATGGCTCTTCTTCTAGACTGATGCGAAGAACTATTTTAACGACTGTCATTTATATATATATATATATATGTATGTATATGAGAGAGAGAGAGAGAGAGAGAGAGAGAGAGAGAGAGAGAGATAGAGAGAGATAGAGAGAGAGAAACAACATACAGATTGAAAAAGTTGGATGAACAGAATCAGATTTATTCTGAATTATATTTCTGTTTCTGTCAAAGTCAATTTGTATAAACCTATTTCATCTCCCAATGAGCTAGGTTATTTACTGAGATTTGTTAAGTCTAACACAAGAACAGATAGAGTGGTACGCAAATGAGAATCGAAATTAAATCAAGGATGTCATCATAAAAATATTTGTTAATCCTTGCGCTACAGTAGGTACCGTTCTGCTATATAGCCCAGAGAGAGAGAGAGAGAGAGAGAGAGAGAGAGAGAGAGAGAGAGAGAGAGAGAGAGAGAACGTGTGTCTATACATAATAAAAAATTAGTTTTATATGACAATGATATATATATATATATATATATATATATATCATAAAGTCAAGTACGAAGTCTCCTTTATACGCCTACTTTATACACATTCGTAAGACGTAGGCGATGAAAACGTTTAGGATAAGCATTGGAATAATGTTTAGAGTGTTCGCCAATAGTCCGGGAGACCGGGGCTAATCCCTAGTCGAGGCATACCAAAGACTAAAAAATGGTACTTCATGCATCCGTTCTTAACTCTCAGCATTATAAGGTAGGGATCAAGTGAAGAAATCCAGGGAAAGGTGTAAAGCCTTCTCCTACACGTCGGTGTAGTAGCTATGGAAAAGCGTGCCTTCGGGTCGCCCTCGACTACGATCAGCCAACTTATCTATGTTTATATCTTGTCTTGTTTTATCGATCAATCTTTATCATATTCTGTGAGTTTGTATCTTAAGTAGAGAAAATGCAACCCTTCCTGGTCAATATAAAGGGTTCTGCGTCTTGCGACTTTAAAGTACTCGGCATTTGTTAGTATAAATTAATAATTAGATCATAGCGAGGGTATATCGTCCATGGTGTCTTGTAGTTATTTCCCATAACGAACTTAATGTATTAATGTACATCAGTTACATTTACACTGCTTCTTGATAGATAGATAGATAGATAGATAGATAGATAGTAAATCGTTTGGTTTTAGGAAACGCGAACAAACATCTGCACTAGTACACACAGACACATACTTGCATTCATGCACACACTTCATCTTTTGCGTACATTGAAGGTAGAGAGCCCAGTCGGTTGGTACTGTAGAATATGTCGACCGGAACATTGCACAGAGGTAGAACCCTTTAACGAATGTCCTGATATAACCTTAAACCATCTGTGCCAACCATCTTCCGAATACACCGACTGCATCTCTGCAGTTGGTAAGACTCCTCCAAGTGTCCTGGATATGACACAACAATCTGATGGTAAGGTTCCAGTAATGCTGGAGTTTTGGAGAATGCAGAGTACCCCTTCAAAGCCATCGCCCTCAGGTCCACTCGGACCCGGAGTGGTAGCACCTGATAGGGTCCTATCTAGGGGTCGAATAGAATTAAAAAGTGCACTTATGCTAAACTGAATTGTTTGAAATAGAACTGTATTTATGTATAAAAATGGATTTGGCATTAATAACCTGCAAGGATTGATGTGTCATAAAACCAAATCAAACAAAACCATCTGATTGCAAGGCTCTAGTCCCGGATCTTAGGGGAATGTGGAGTCCCCCTTCACTCTGATCCGGAGTGATAGTACATGTTGATATCCCTTCTATCTATTGGTCAAATAGAACGATTCAATCATTTACTGTCTTGAGACATTTAACTCTGTGGAAACAATTGCTTGATATCAAATAGAATTATTAGTATTAAATAGACATACTTGAAACGATTTTGTGTCTTAGGTATGACAGTAAACTGAATCTGATTAGGAGGCTTCCGCTTTGGAGTCTGAGGAATGTGGAGTACCTGTTCATAACCATTACTTCCTGCTCAACTCTGATTCGGAGTAGTAGTTCCTGTTAGGGTCCCATCTATGAGTCAAATGGAACTATTCAATCGTTTCACTAAGGATTATATTATTAGTGATTTTGAAACAATAGAGCTATGTGCAGGTTGTTCGTATCAGATAGGAATACTTGATAAATAAAACTGTTGATATTGAATAGAATTAGTGCTGAATAACAATTCTTGAAACCATTTAATTGTATGTGAACAAATGAACTCTGGTTCGTTTAAAAATAATGTTACCTATGATATCATCATCTTGTCGTGCCACCAGCACGGATATCCTTGACCCTCTCTCGCCACTCCTCCCTATCGTTCATCGCTTCCGGTAGGTCCCCAGGGCTACACCCCGTATCCTCACAGAGCTGCTGTATGTAGGTTCGAGCTGGCCGCCCTGCTTTTTCACGGCCATGTGAAGGGGTCCATAGGAGTACATCACTTATGAGCTCGTCCCTGCTTCTCTAGCAGTGTCCTGCATGTCTGGTTCGTCTAACTTGGATAGTTTTTGTGATAGGTGGTTGGTGGCCGTACAACTGCTGCCTCGTAGGGTTTTGCCTCCAGGACTTGTTTAATATTGCTCGCAACATTCTTGTGTAGTTGTCGTCAAGCTTTTTCTCCAGCCGTTTTGTTAGCGTCCATGTAGTGCATCCATATAGCAGTATCGATACGATCTCTGCTTGGAATAAACTGCCTTTCATTTTATCGGCCAGGTCTGACTTCCATATGACTGATCGTCTATTGATAGCTGTCCATGCCTTTGTTGGTCGTGTGTCGATGTCTCTCTCGGTCGATGAGACACTGCTTCCTAAAAGCCTATGATATATATATATATATATATATATATGTGTGTGTGTGAACAGGATCTGGCATTACAAAGGTTTACATGGCATAAATCATAAGCAACTTAAGGTTGACATATGGATTGCAAGAGGTCTACGTATTTGCATAATAGGTGGGGAGTGAATAAAATGATGACGAACAAGATAAGCAGTCAGACAGACATATACGAACAGACTAAGACAGATAGATAGATAAATTTGATCAGACTCAAAAAGACAGTTACTTGGTTGAAAGAGACACAATCCTGCACAGACACTCATTAACGCATACACACTGTAATGAAATGAGAACAAAGCAATTCAAGACATTGATCACTTCGTAGTGAGAGACATATTTATACTTTGACACACACTAACGTACACATACGGGATTTCGGGTGAATTAAATGAAGACAAAAGAATAAGATAGATAGATAGATTACTTGGTTTTAAGAGAGACACACATGCTGAGAAACACTTACATATACAAAGGAAATGAGGCCGATAATATGAGAACCAAGGAACAATTTTGAATTCTTTAAGCATTGCCATAAAAAAATGTAAAACAGAAAAATGAAATAATAAAATGAAGGTTCTCAATCCCATATATAACCAGCTTAGGTTTTAGATTTTAAATTGCATATTTATTCTGACGTTATGGTTTTCAAAAGCAACAATGTTTTAATGGAGTATACACACACACACACACACACACACACACACACACACATATATATATATATATATATTAAAATTTGGTCAAAGTTTGTTCTTCATGTACCCCTAAAAAGTTTGTTGTGTAACCACCAAAATTAGTATTCATATTCATTTAACTTAACGAAAGTTTTAACGTAAATTCTTGCTCCACATGAGGAAAGTGGGGGTTCTTATCGAGAGGACGTCCCTAACATTAAAAAGTTATCAGCGGGATATTATTTTGCTGCAAGGTGTAATAAATCCTACATGATTTAAATTTCCAATCTTTCTAAATAACGGATTATATTATCTCTATGAAATAATCATTCAGATTTAATTGATCACTACTGATTAAATGTCTTGTTAGTTCTGGTTGGTAAAGTAAAAATAATCACTCAGCATTTCAGCTCAAGTGACAAAAACGGCTACAATTAATCAATCTCTTAAGTGTCATTATTCACTATAAAATTTTAATTGACAATGAATATTAAAATTCTGGGAAAAGTTGCTTGAAGATGTTGTCTACAAAATTTTCACATAAATTGTCGTACTTCAGAATCATATTTATCGCGCGACTTCTCATAACTTGTCTCTAAATGGTTTACTATCAGTATTAAATACAATGTAGTAGCCACCTCGCAACACCTGTGAACCAAGTGCTCGGCTGTGTGACCGATAACAAGGGTTAACCACGGGAACTTGAGAGATGTGTATGAGAAACGATCACTGGCAAGGACTTTTGAAAATGACTAGCCACTCAGTTCGTAATGGGCAGAGGGCCAGAAAGGGTTTAGATTTTGGAGCAAGGTAATTCAGCTAGTATTTACCGTGGTGAAATGTTTAACAAGTTAGTTTTGTTGTTCATTAAAAATTCATTTGAAAAGAAAATTATCTTCATTTGATGTTTGCCAGCAGAATAAGTTATGTCTACTCAAAAATTATTCCAGAATATAAATTTTCGTTGTTTCTGCTTGTAAACTCATCTAACTTTGTCAAAAATTGTAATTATTCTTAGACTTCTCTTACGACTTTAGATTTTCAGTTCTGTTTCAGTGCATATTTTTAGGGGAATACCCAATTTCGTAGTGGCTAATGTGCTGGACTACAACATTGTTGTTAGCGAGTTCGTTTCCAATCACGATATTGTGGTAACTTTCGGACTAATACCAATGGGAGAAGCTTGAAATACCTTATCCCTTCCGTTCTTCAAGGATTGCTTGTGTATTAAATATCTCATGAAGGTTGATATGTCATTAAAAAAAGAAACCAAAACTGAAGTACAGATTTCTGTTGAATGGAATGTCTCTCATTATCTAATTTTATTCTATTTTCACACTGGTTTTAAAATTAGGAGGAGCAAGCTGATAGAAAAAAAGATCAGGACACGTACCAAGTAATTCTTTAATTCATAATGCATTTTTTTTTTGTAGTAATATAGAAATTACAAGAAATATGAAGTTGAAATTGTAAATACTGTTTTAATCTTGTAATAATAATCAGTATACGACTTTAAAAAGTTTAGATAAATCTTTAAAAATAACAACTGTGCACATTGGAAAATCATGTGTTATTTGAAATCCAATCTGAATGATGTGCAAAGGAGAGATTATTTGAAACGACTTTCTAGTATTACTGTTAAATAACATTTAAGCAGTGATGAACTTGTTTAATACTTAGATGGGTGACTACTAGGCAGCAACAAGTACCGTGAGTAATCCGAGGCCTGTGTGCCATATTTGAGAAAAGCTTAGTCAATAACAACTTCTTGATCTTCATTTGAAGGACAGCTATTTCAATGAACATTGCGCTTGCTTAATAACTGATTGCCCAGTCAGCTGGGGCAGTAGAATACACCAACTGCATCTCTTCAGAAGAGTAAAACTCCTCCAACGAGTGTCCTGCTTATGACACTAAACAATCTGATGGTGAAGTTCCTGTAATGCTGGAGCTTTGGGGAATGCAGAGTATCTCTTTATTACCATCACTCCCAAGTCCACTCTAGTCTGGAGTGGTAGCACCTGATAGGGTCCTATCTATGGGTCCAATAGAACTAAGCTGCGTACTTATGCCAAACTGAATTGTTGGAAATAAAACTATGTTGACACTTAATTGTGGGTAAACAAAAATCTGTACTTACACTAAACTGAATAGTTTGAATTTTTATCAAAATAAATTAATTCGGCGTCAAATGACTCAAAAGGTTCGATTCGTCGAAAAACAAAAGAACCAACCAACATCAATAACTTAACGTCACATATAAATATTAATTGTCATGAAGATTTAATTGCAAAAAAAAGAATATTCAAATATTTCTAATCCATGCTTCAAGTAACTTGCTGAATCTTATGAATCGTTCATTTTATCGTTCCAATTTCTTATGACATTTCTGAAGAAATTTCTGTTAGACATTATATAAATATATATATATATATATATATATATATATATATATATATATATATATATATATATATATATATATATGTACTAGTCTTTATGGTTGGTATAACAATCGTTTGCGGGAAAATGCACGGAAATGTATTCAGTCAAGTGCTTTTAAAACCAGGTCACATTTAAATAAGTACACCGGCAGAAAGCGAGGACGAATTCTTCGGCACACATCCAAGCAACAAAGGTCGTCTACTTGACATATACGATACAACTACCGTCCTTAATTATCTAGTAGATAATGATGCTCAAATTTCCTTGATTCCAGGCACCCTTTTGATAAAAGAAAAGACCCAAAGAAATTAACCCTTCAGGCCGTCTACGATACTATTATCAATACGTTCCGCCAAAAAATGTATTAGCCTAAATTTTGGACTTTGACGCTTTTTTAAATGAGTTTTCACCCCCGCAGACGTCTTCACCACAATTCTTGGGGCTGATTTCTTTCAACATTTCGGTCAACTGATAGGCATGAACAATAGAAGTCTAGTAGACCCTGTTACAAGCCTTAAAAAACAGAAGTTTTTTTCCAGGCTACCGAACAATTAAGCCCCTCCATTGCATGTTCCACCACTATAAAACTAATTAAGGCACTTTTAGAAAAATATACTACGATCACAACTCCACCATTCCACAAAACAAATCTAACCCACAATGTCACACACCTCATTACAACTACTTGTCCCCCTATACATGCACGTCCAAGATGTTTATCGCCAGAAAAGTTGAAAATAGCAAAATGGAATTTGACCAAATACTTGAACTTGGAATTATTCGGCCATCTAAAAGCGATAGGACTTTACCACTGCACATGATCCCTAAAAATGTGGTTCTTGGCGCCCATGCATCGACAATCGTGCGTTAAATGTCATCTCCCAAGCAGATCTTTATCTTCTTCCGTAGTTGCTTGATGTGACATCTCAAATACAAGCGAAAATACCTTTTTAAGAATATATTTAATACGTGCATACAACCGAAATCCAGTAGAACCTTCTGGCATACCAAAAACTGCGATTACAACTCCATTAGGTTTATTTGAATTTCTACGCGTCCCTTTTGGCCTAAGAAATGTAGCCCAAACATTTCAGATATTCATGAACCGTGTTTTATACAATTTGGATTTCTGTTTTGTATCCATTGATGATACACTAGTCGCCAGTTCATCCAATGAGAAAAATTCAACATGTGGAAACAAATTTCAAAAGATTTAGTGTGTATTGGGTCATCATAAACCCAATCAAATGTCTTTTTGATCACTCTGAAGTAAATATTTTAAGCCACAACATTAGTGCAGCTGGTATTTCTCCACTTACAGACAAAACTGAAGCTATCAACAATTTCAAATCTCTAACCACCGTGAAACAACTACGCCAATTTCTGGGGATGCTCAACTTTTAAAGGAGATTCATACCAAATTGTGTCCTAATTCTACGTCCCTTAACGGACATTTTAACTGACATTAAAAATTGTGACATAATGAAGCCTTAGCAGCTTTTAATAAAGTCAAACTAATTCTATGCAATGTTACAAGTCCATCTCATGTCCTAACCAATTCTGAGTTGTGTCTAGCCTGTGACATATTGGATCGTGCTGTGGGTGTTGTTCTCAAACAGTATAAACGCTTTATAGCAATATCCTGATATTGACGCTCAAGTCATGGCATCAAAACAGTTATAAGACATACAACTGCATCATTTTAAACAGTTAAAAGCAGCATTGAAATTACAACAATTTCCTCTTCCTCATACAAAATATAACATCATATGCGACACATCGACAAAACAGCTTCATCCATCTGTACTTGAGAAGCCGTGAAAACAGATATTTGATTCACTTCAAACATATCACATCCTGGAGTAAATGCTTCTACAAAACTACTCTCAGAAAGATACGTATGGCTACGAATATCCTCGGACGTCCGCAGGTGGGCAAATGCCTGCATGGCATGCCAGAAAACAAAAATCAACTGACTCTCCCGTGCAGCAATTTGTGAGTTCCAGGACCCTGATGATCGATTTTCTCACATCCACATTGACATCGTGAGGCCCTTACCTACTTGTTAACATGTGTTGATCGATTCACCCGCTGGCTGGAAGCATTCTCCCATAATAAACATCACAGCAAAAACTATTGCAAATACTTTCCTTTCTCGATGGATTACTCGGTTTGGCGCCCCATCTATTATAACAACAGAGGACGACTGTTTGAGTCCTTTTTTTTTTACAACCTATTAGGTTGTAAAAGAATCCGTAAGGACTCCCAAGACAAACTCATACATTTATGATGCACTTTATACAGGCACAGATGTTTTGGTGCGAGACCTAACACAAACATCTTGGAGAGCTTCCTTACAAAGGCCCTTATAAAGTTTTAAACTGGCATGACACATTATTTGCACTGCAGACACAGAACAGATATGAGAACATTTCAATCAACCGCTTGAAACCAGCTTTCTTTGACACAACACCTGAGGAAATACAAACTAACCAGACACAACAAACAGAAGGTAATCAGCCACAACAAGCACAGACTGCAACGCCAACTGAAGTCATAACCCGTCGTGGGAGACGACTTAATTGGCCTACAAAGCTTGCTACGTATGCTACACGAACTTCAGTATTTTTCTCCAAGAGATTATAAATCTTTCTTAGGGGGAGTTCTTATAGTAACCAGATTTATCTGCCAAGATAAAATAATAAAACATTGCATCTTCTCAATATTACACACCTCAGCCAATCAAAATAGTTAAAATCAAGCTACTGCTCATGAGCGTTCCACATGCGAAATTTGAAATAATTTAAAACAAAACAAAAAAAGATTTTTCCGTTTGCTGTCGAAAGGTAAAGATACATTTTCTCTTTTCTATTGTGGCTTAATTTAACACCATTACTCAAGCATTACTAATTTATTTTTTACTTTAAAATACACACAGATGTCTTTCTCTAGATTGGGTGGGAAGATTTTTTTGTGATTGGCATACATGATAAACTTTTATTCATTTTTATGTACTTTTGTTTCAATACGTGAAATATTGTTTTGTTTAAATATAGGAATTTTTTGTACATCCATTTCCATTTATTCTGTAACCCTATTCTATCATGCATATTTCGTTTACATAAGAAAATAGAACAAGATAAACGAATATATATATATATATATATATATATATATATAAATATATATGTATATATATATATATATATATATATATATATATATATATATATATATATAATTTAATCGATAAATTTCAGATATAAAAGAAAGAAAAATATACGGGGATTAACATTACAGTTATTAGATAAAATAGCAATAAAAACATAATATGAGAGAAAAAATCGAGAGAAAGATAACTTCCGAATGCAAACAAACAAACAAGAATGAAAGAAAAATATATTCCATGTACTTTCGAGTGTAAATTTAATTATAAGATATATTTTAATGTCAGATGTCATCTCCGATATTTATAATATATATATATATATATATATATATATATATATATATATATATATATATATATATATATAAATTGAGTAGTATTTTTTCTCTCACAACGTGTCTGACGTTTTCCTTTTTCTGATGTGAACATCTCTTCATTTCGTTTTTATATATGCATCAATTTTTTAGAGACCCAGCAATACAAAACGTTGGTATATATAGATTCAAATGTATTCAAGGATAATGTAGAGAAGATTTAACAATCTCACTTTTATTTTTTATTCTTAAGCTTAATTCCCACTTGACCTTTTTTTCTTCGGAAACCAAATAATTGTTTTTGCTCTCACATCCTTTTTTTATTCACAAATGAAACTTTCTTTTTCGTTTATTTATTTATTAATTCATTACGAATCTTTGAGTATGGAAGCTAGATGATAGCTTTCATTAGATTATGTAGCATATACAACATTTAAATATTCACTTTGATCTTAGATTTGTAATAATACCCAAGGAGTTTCCTTCCTTTAAGTATTTTGGGGATTTCGCTATTTTTTCTTTTTTTTTTATCTTCAGGAGTCCATTGATTTTTGAGTTCTCGATTGTATTATCGGAACTTTATGTATTTCTCCGGAGTTGGAATGTTAGACTACGGAAACAGAACTTCCAGGCATACGAATTAACTCATGAAAATACCCCCACACCGACCAAAAGTCTATATTCAGCAGAATCTCTTGTTTTTTGCCTTCCTGACTTTAAAATACTTCTCCATTCATGAATCCGGCTATAGATTTTTTTTGACAATGATATTTATTGAATAAACACGACTGTATTCAAAAATGCAATGTAAGAAAATATTATTTTGATATTATTCTATACGTGCACTTATTCAACTTCACCGGGAAACAAAATTTTTTCAAGTAATTTTTTTTTTGTCATTTGAACTAATTAGACCCTCAAGTCAACCGCTTTTTTTATTTTTCGATAAATAATTGCTTTTTATTTGGGGGTTCACTTTAATATTCTAATTCAATGTAAAAAGATGAGCTATTTCCGGAACAACTATTAATAAAGGACCCTCCTGAAGTAAAAGAAAATTGAACTTTCTGGTTATTTGTCTTTTCCAAATGTAACTGTTTCGCAAATGGTTGATTATTATCCATTGAATTAAAATGTGAAAGAGAATTCTCTTTATAAAATTTTTGATAATTGCTTTTTTTGTTTGGTTTTAAGGCATATCAACCATTTTAGGTTATTTAATTCTAAACCATTTTATACATATGAACAGTTCTATTTCAAACAATTCAGTTTAATAAAGTACTCAGTTTAACTGTCAAAAACAGTCCTATTACGAATGTCATACCTAAGACACAAAATCGTTTCAAGTATTGCTATCTAATACTAATAATTCTATCTAATATTAATCAACTGTTTCCAGACAATAAGTCTCAAGTATATTAAAGGATTGAATAGTTCTATTTGACCAATAGATGGGAAGGATCCTAACAGGTCCTACCACTCCGGGTCAGAGTGAAAGGGGACTCCACATTCCCTAAAGACCCGGTACTCGAGTCTCGCGATCAGATGGTTTAGTTTGGTTTTATGGCACATCAACCATTGTAGGTTATTTAATGCCAGATCCATTTTTATACATGTAAGCAGTTCTATTTCAAACAATTCAGTTGAGCATATGCACACAGTTTATTTCTAGTTGATCCACATATCCATCCTATCAGGTGCTACCACTCCGGGTCAGAGTTGAGCTGGGAGCAATGGTAACGGAGGGATACTCCGTATTCCTCAAAGCCCCAGCATTAATGGAGCGTCACCATCAGATTGTTTAGTGCTATATCTAGGACACTCGTTGGGGGAGTCTTACCCCTTTACAAACATGCAAGTATGTATCCACAGAATTCATCGTCGCATGTATTCTGCAACCCTAGCCGACTAGGCCAAATTGCTTTTTTTTCAAAAAAATTTGAAAAATTGTGGTGAGTTTGATGGGGTAATTTGTTCAAATCACACACACACACACACACACACACACACACACACACAACGAAAATTCTTGCTTCCCGATGAATTTGAACAGGTGCACTTGTAAAATTTTACTTTTATTTTTATGTAAGTGCGAAAGTCTTTTACTGAATGAGGTGAATTTTGCCGAAGGAATTTGCAATAAAAAGCATTGTTAACAGTCGCATGTATTTTTAGAAAATCTATAGTAATGGCACTTTTCAAATCTCCAAAACTGTCTACTTGACCGTCTTTACTGACCGCTACGTCCGAAGTTTTTTCTTTACCGGAAATTCAGCGTGTTTCCACTCCATGAACTGCCTTTTCGACTCATGTTCATTGTGGCAAACACATGTTAAGCCAATTCGTAAATATTTTTGACCAAAACATGCTTTACCTTATACATCACACTTTCTTCTACAAATTTAATCTGGTTTGCACTTGTAAGTTATCAAATATTTGATGAGAGTTCAAGGAAATAATCGTTACGCAACGGACGCCTCCCTTGTTAGATCGATATATGGCAATAGTATATCTGCGATTTCTTTTTGGATATTACTTGTCGGAAATTAATTCAGGACTGATCACCTTCCTGTGCGATACATACAAATGCATACCAGTTTGTTTTAAACATAGACGATTGACTGTTTTGGAATACTAAATAATCTATCTATCTATCTATCTATCTATCTATCTATCTATCTATCTATCTATCTATGTTTATAATGGCAGACCCCGTGGCGTACTGGAAATTGTGCTGGTTGCGACAACGTTGTAAGCTCGTTCGAATTCCATTCAGGTTATTACGTACACTTTCGAACTAAGACCCTTGTGACAGGTTTGAAACCCTCTTATATGTACTACCAGCTATCGGCTTAATAGAACAACTGCTGTTTTTCCACAAAGATGGGTTTGGCATTGCATAACTCAAGAAGGTTAATAAGTCATTAAAGTAACCTAACATATTTACAACATAAGTTTTATGCAATTCTATATCTTTATTTTCTCTGGTATGTTATATGCTTTAGTTATTTATACATAATAAGATTAAACTGCAGGAAAGATATTGTTTTGATTTGGAATCACGGGTATATGGACAGATACACACAAATTAATGATATTTTAATACTTATTTAAAAGATTCACACGCAAACACACATAGGTGCATGTAAAAAAATTGCTGCTTATACTATTCTCTTTGATTCAAATATACTAATACCATTTAATGACCAGATTTTTCCTAGTACTCGACCAATAGGGACAGATGGTGAGAGAGAGTCACACATGTACACACCAGTTTTGCCCGTTCATTAAAGATTTACATTCATCAGTTTGATACGATGCAGTCTAAAGAAACTGCCAACAACAATGGCCAATAAGGACAGATGGTGAGAGAGAGAGAGAGTCATACATGAACACACAAGTTTTTAACGCATATTTTAACCTACGAAAATCATGATACTTAAGATTGTCACATGTTAGATTAGGTTTAGTTTCTTTGGTTATTGACAACTGAAATTTCGTGGGTTATGATACCAATGCTAATCCCATAGAAAAATAGTGGTTGTACTATTTAACCCATAGCTGGGGAGAAAAGGAGGTTCATACCTTTCCAAAGTGTATTAGACCGAAAGTGAACGTAATTGCGTGACTGGAGTTCGAACTCCCTTACTATGATTTCGCAGACTAGCACGTTAGCCATTACAACGCAACACTGGGAATACGTTTGAAAAGAGGATACAGCAAAGAAATGAATAAGATGAATATCTAACGAGATTTTAAAAGACAAATAAAAACCAGCATCGACAAACAGTAATGAAAATGACGAAGCTGAAAATATCTGAAAAATAAAAACAGAACGTTGCTACCCAGAAAAAGACATTAAAATCCATTATATCAAAAGTGAAATATACAAGCTTAAGAAAAATGGCAACTGTCGACATTGTGAGAAAGATGTGATTCTGAATCCATTATAAGAGAATCTAGGAGGTTCTTGTTTTATATCATCTTAATATAAAACAGGAATGAGTATGAATTTTCGGAGAAACTTGAGTTTAATTATGCAAACAAATGATATGAATACAAACAAAAACTTAGCTAGAAAATAATAAAAATCAAACGCATAGGGACTTTGAAATTTATCCTTACTAATATATCTATGCATGATGGTGATTAGAAAGTAAAAAAAAAAAAAAAGTGGCCTGATCATGAAATGTACTAAAGGGTTTCACAGAGCGAAGAGAAAAAAACAGAAGCCTATGGAATTGTAAATAGCGTTAAACTAACAATATTTGGCACACAAATAACTTTGTCAAAATATATCAGAATTAGTGGTACTGGAGATTAGTGAAAAGATCGAGATTGTCTAAGTTTCGTAAACCTTAAGATGTTTACTGTCCAGCTACGCGAAAGCTTAAAATTATCGACTGACAAACAGTATAGCCCAATTTAACGACCGATTCTCTCGACAGAAAACACTTTACCCAGTGGTAATCAAAATTTTTATGCTTAGTTCTTATTTAAAAAGAATTTACGTGTGCTCAGTACTGCTTTCGTTAACCACCACTAGTCTCAGCTTTAGTGCTGGAGTCTGTACAGTAAAAAATAAAGATGATGAGTATTTGAGTAATAATTCTGTCTCAAGCGATAACCCCCAAACACTTTTTGTAGATATGAAAATACATAAAATAACCATTCGAAATAATTATGTCAAAGCAAAATTTGATTATTCGCAGAAGAATAGCAATGTAGGTTATCTGATGACATAGATGCAATGTTTAACCACATAATAAGCGAATGTATCAAGACTAAGCATGACTGGGTGGAAAAACTGATCCAATGGGAATTGTGCAAAAGATTGGTCTCTGATCATGCTGACAACAGGTATATGAACATAATTGGAATCTGTCCAAGAAAATGGGACACAAAATTATTTTGAACTTTGAGAAAAAAACGGCTCTCCCAATCTCAGCCAGAAGACAAGGCATAGTGTTAATTATCAAGAATAAAAGAACTTGAAATCTTGTAGATTTTTCCTTTCAGAAAACCATTGAGTAAAAATAAAAGAAAGCAAAACACTGAACAAATACCGTAACCTTGCTAGAGAGTGGAGAAATATAGAGCATGAGGGTCATGGTTACACCAATTGTAACTGGAGCCTATGGAACGGTCCCTAAATGCTTCGAAAATAAACTGGGAGAAGAGGAGATCAAAGGAAAAATCGAAACCATTCAGATCAAAGTGTTGTATATTGACCTTCGCCCCGACCAAACATGCCATTCCAAAGTGATGCACCGAAAGGAAGTGACACATTCCGATGGCAGTTATGAGAAGAAATCGCGTAGGCGGCCTTGGCTGAAAAAATGGGACAAGGTAAAAATCCCATGGTACACTCAAAGAGTGACCTCTGAACTGTATGACAGTTATTTCCGCTTGATGATGATCAAACATGCCACTCCAAAGATTGAGTGGGCGATTGAACTATTATATAACTCAGAGGAGATAGGAAGTGAGTGAGTTGGAGATCAAGTGAGTTGGAGACAAGATGTGGTAGGGAAAGCCACCACCCAGCAGAAGGGGCCTTTGGGACCCCCAGTGAGTTTGGAGATCCGTTGTTGACAAGATGTGGTAGAGAAAGCCAGCACTCAGCAGAAAGCTAAGCCCCCGGTTGAGCAGCACTGGAGAACAAGACACAACGCTGATGGCCATAAGAGTGGAGGTCAATATATTGCATTTCTGTTCGGTCTCCAACTCCCTCTCACACGCAAACCTAACAATAAAGTGAGAGGTATATTTTTAAAGAAGTCTTCGCTCGTCTTTTATTGTTTCGTTGGGATTCTGCATGTATATGTAGATGTATATGCATGTGAGTATACCACAAAAGCACTGCTAAATCATATAGGATATAGAAAAGAGTCCTGCAGACCTGAGGGAACATGCTATCACTTAGACTTCAGTGAGAAACCGCCTGTTGCAAATGGGGTGAAAAGCTTGCAAGGATGACAAGCATTAGCAAAGGTAAAAATCAGAAGTGGCTACTTCTAGGGAGACTCACTCTCACCACTGTTATTTGTGATAGCAATGATACCAATAGATTTTTTATTGATAAAATGTGCAAGAGGCTATAAGTTTACAAAATAATAGGGAAATGAACACACCACCAAATGTATATGGATGATATCAAAATATTTGCCAAATATAACTAGAAACCTTTACACTAACAATTAACATTTACAGCTAGGACATTAGAATGGATTTCAAATTGAATAAAATTGTCATGCAAATAAAAATAGGGAAAACGTCAGAACATTTACAGAAAAAGAAAACTCTGAATACTTGTTTTATAATGTTTTGTTCAGGATGTAATCTTCGCTGAATCTTCATAATGTTATTACTCTCGTACAATGCCGAATCTAATGCTGAGTTCAGAATCAACAAATGACTACATATGCAATTTTACACTTCACAATGCGATTACACTCTTTGGACTTCTGTTTGAATAATTTATATATTCACTATTCCAAGTCATGTGACCCCGAGGAGTACAATCATATTCAATAGGTGTGTTTGTTGCCTAGAGATCCTTGCTTGACTATACGTGTCGGCATCGGCATATTCTTCTTCAATGACAATCTAAAAATATTTGAAACATATATCAAACAAAAGATGAAAGTAAAAGTAAGGAAAGAATAGCTCAGAAGAACAAAAAAATTTATCGAAACCAAACTATACAGCATTCAAAGGAATAAATAGTAGGACATTCTCCCTTCAAAGATACTCTGCACTCTCTTAAAATCTACAGGGGAAGAATTCAGATAGCCTGAAGAAATTGATGAAAATTCACAATGCCTTACATCTAAAAAGACGACGGTATTGAGAGACTCAATGTGTCTGAAGAGGGATGAGGAATAGGAATATTCAGCATTGAGGGTTGTGTAGATGCGTCAATTCAAGGACTCAAATAATATCAAAAAAAAAAAAAAAGGTCAAAGAAAGACTGATTAAAAAAGCCAAAAATAGTTTTATAATATTTTATTCAGGGCGTAAAGTTCACCGACTCTATGATTTCGTCACTCTCATACAATACAGTTATTACCGCCTACGCAATACTTCACGGCACGATGCTACACTGTACACTTCTGTTTGAACGATTTATATATTTACCAATACTAGTCACGTGACCACAAGGAGCACAATCAATTTTAACGGTTGTGTTTGTTTCAATGGGTTCCGTGTTTGACCACACGTGTCGATATCGGCACATTCTTCTAACATAATAAATAGTAATATCAACAGAACAAACGTAATTGCAAAGAGGAAAACAGGAAACAAAAATTGTTAGAAAAAAAACAACTGTATGGATAATTCAAGCGACGGACTAAGGAAATTGCTCATGAGATAAATTAGATGTAGCTACGAAAAAGGAACATCCAAATAGAAACTGAATAATGCCATAAAGACTAATTATATGGAAGCATACACTGATAATACGTTATAAAATACCAAATGTAGATTATGTAGTAACAGAGAAAAAACGTTTAAATTTACAATAAGCGAATGCAAAGAACTGAAACAAAACAGAATACAAGAGTAAGCATGATTGGGTTGTAAAAGGGATCCAAAAAACACTAAAGTAAAAGTACGATCACCAGATGGAGACACAGAATACTTCGACATTGTAGCAGGAGTACTACAAGGGGACACGCTGGCTCCGTATCTCTTTATCATTTGTCTAGACTACGTACTTAGAACATCGATTGACAAAATCAAAGAGAATGGCTTCGAACTGACGAAGAAAAGAAGCAGAAGATATCCCGCAACAACAATTACCGACGCCGACTACGCCGATGACATAGCGATACTGGCAAATACACCTGACCAAGCCGAAACACTTCTGCATAGCCTGGAACGAGCAGCAGCAAGCATAGGCCTCCATGTTAATGCACACAAAACGGAATATATGTGCTATAACCAAACAGGGGACATCTCCACTCTAGAAGGAACCCCTCTTAAACTAGTAGACAAATTCACGTACCTAGGAAGCAGCGTCGAATCAACCGAAAAGGACATCGAAACGAGGTTAACGAAAGCATGGACAGCTATCAATAGGCTATCGACTATATGGAAATCAGACCTAACCGATAAAATGAAACGCAGTTTCTTCCAGGCAGCGGTCACATCGATACTGCTATATGGATGCACTACATGGACGCTAACAAAACGGCTGGAGAAGAAACTAGATGGCAATTACACAAGAATGCTGCGTGCAATCCTCAACAAGTCCTGGCAGCAACACCCCACAAGACACCAACTGTACGGACACCTGCCCCCTATCACGAAATCTATTCAAGTTAGGCGAACCAGACATGCAGGACATTGCTGGAGAAGCAGAGATGAACTCATAAGAGATGTACTCTTATGGATCCCCACACACGGCCGCGCAAAAGCAGGACGACCAGCACGAACGTACATTCAGCAGCTATGTGAGGATACAGGTTGTTGTCCTGAAGACCTACCTAGGGCGATGAACGATAGGGAGGAGTGGCGAGAGAGGGTCAGGGATATCCGTGCTGCCAGCACGATATGATGATGATGATGATACTGACAAATGGTATTAATTTAATAAGCTTTTTGTTTAGACGTGGCACAAGACCGTATGAATGGGGTGCCCAGTGAGACTCGATTTCACTTTTGAAAGTATGCTTGCATAGCTTGCTAAACATTACACCACCCAAGGTGCCCAGTTGACAAATGTTATATGTCCAAACACGAATCTGTCCTAAAACTGATACGCATAAAACTCCCTGAGAATTTGAGATATAAACAAATCATCCAATTCTAACTAATCAAAGTATTAATTAAGAAGAAAATAATTTCTTATTTTACCGATTTTGCTTCCCCAAGGACAAGAGAGTAAAAATAAAAAAATGTTAGGAAAAGACAAATACCTGAATCTTGCCAGTCCGTTGAAAAATCCACAGAACATGAAGGTGACAGTGATACCAATTGTATATGGTACCCTTGGAACGATCCTTAAATGTCTGGAAAATAGAGCTGAGAAACTGGACTCACGACTATCAAGACCCCAGCAATGTAGAAATCGAACAGGAAACTTAGTTCTAGAAATCTGAGAAGACTTACCATCATCGAAACTTCAGTTAAAAAATAGAATGAAAATAATAATTTAAAAAAAGCAAACAAAAAAACACGCGTTAAATCTGACACGGTGAACTCGAGTAAAATAAAAATAAAACATACATTTTTAAACATCAATATGGATACTTCATTTGATAAACTTAGGGAATCACGCACGAAATGACCTCGACACGAACAGATGAAACTTAAAAATAGAAACGGAATTTCTATAGACAGAAGCACAAAACAATACAATGAACTACTGGTGTAAAAGCTAGAATAGAATGAGGGAAAATAGCAAATGTTTGGTAAAAGTTTTTAAAAAAGTGGAAAGATGGGTAAATAACTTATCCTTGGTAGAGGGCCATAAAAGGCTATGGAACTTGAAGATAACAGTAATACCAAGTGGACTTGCTGTCCTGGGAATTATCCCCAGTAGTATAGAAAAGAGATTTGAGGGAACAGGCTGACCACAGGGTAAAGCTGAAAGAAAGCAAAAAGAGATATACGTACATAGATCTTGCTAGGGAAGTGAAAAAACCAAACAAAACAAAAAACAAACAAACTAAGGAACATAAAAATGATGGTGATACCGACTGTAATTGATTCGCTGGGTACAGTCACCAAAGATTAGGCACTGAGAGTGGAGGACTTGGAAATAAAATGCCGAGTGGAAACCATCCAAACTACAGCATTATAACGATTAGCCAGAATACTGAGAAGAGTCCTGGAGACTTGAGGAGACTTGCTGTCACTCAGACTCCACTGAGAGCCCATCAGCTTACGCTGGAGTGAAAAACTCTCAAAAGTGTAAAATAATAATAATAATAATAATTGGCAATGTTTCTTGTAAAAATAAAACGAATAAAAGACTGCCATCAGCTTTCTTTTAAAGGAACGGAAAAAGTGAAATCCGAAACGAAGAAGATCAATAAATTGCTTCAGCACATTGAAGAAAACAATATGACAGTGGTAAATGACCTGTTCGAGGCTGAGATAAGAAAGATGATAAAATATTTATAAGCCACGAAAAATCCTAGTCATCAAATAAACCTGGTTAGAAAAATCAGATTAAATAGACAAGATTCAAATCACCAAAGAGATACAACACAAAGACATGTCGGCTGTGCTAGACATGAAAGAATACGAAAGATAGAAAATGAAAGATAAAGGAATATTTGCCATTGTTGAAGGAATAATCCAGATTATATTTTCAAAAGAAACGACAAACAAGAAAATAGAAACTTCGTCTTAGAGGACAGACTGTGGATTGCTTAATTCATGTATAACAGCACGTTTGAAAACAACGAATGTAAGTTTATATAATGACATAAACAGAAAAAAATAGAAAATAAAACGAGCAAACAAAACAGACACTCAAGAACGAAAACAAATATACAGTGAAATATGGAGATGCTTAATAGATGACAAGTAAACAGCAAAATGGCAGGCGAAAATTAAAAAAAAAAGAGGGAAATATCTAAATAAATAGATCTGTCTTAAAGACGAAAAAATAGCCAAATAGAAAACGTGAGGAGAAAGTCGAATGTATCGATTTAGGTTCAAGAAATTTATTATTCTTCAGGACTGACACACACAGCAACTTCATAATCTCTTGGAAGAGATTAAAATAAAAAGATAATATAAAAAAGCAAAAAACAAAAGCAAAAACAATACAAAAAAATAAATAATAAAACAACAGCAAAATAAAAGATGCTAAGTAATTAGAGACCAATAACATGGCTACTTCGGATGAGAAAAATCTTGTACATTTAGTGAAGGAAGTGTAAAACTAGATTGAGAGTAGAGGATTGATAACAGAAAATATAAAAATCGTATTGAAGAAAGTAATTACTGCTCAACGACTGAACGATTTTCAGTAAATGGCTTCATTATTATTGAAAGATACTAGACGATACTTGAAAACTTTGTGTTCCCGTTTTAGCAGCGATCCGTGTTTATTTTGATGTTTTTATTTAAAAAGGAGTGAAGGATTTCCGATGGCATTTATTAATATTTTCCATATATCAAGTATCTAGATTGATTTTGATGGAATGTCGATCTATCTGGGCCAAGACTTCATTCTTTTGCTCACAGTTAAATGGCTTCAAGGATTGCTATGCATCACTATCAATTCAATTATAGTTCAATAATTTGTTTACATCCAATTAAATGATCAAACCGTTCTATTTCTTGCCTTGGGTTCAGAGAATCGCGTTTATGGTATATTCATATCATTTTTTGCAGTTTCTTAAGAGGTTTTTCCATTCACTCATATGGTATTAAGTATTCCTATCTAATACAAATAATTTTC
Organism: Sepioteuthis lessoniana; assembly: GCA_963585895.1. Classification (NCBI taxonomy): domain Eukaryota; kingdom Metazoa; phylum Mollusca; class Cephalopoda; order Myopsida; family Loliginidae; genus Sepioteuthis; species Sepioteuthis lessoniana. Next base: position 62,717,786 of record OY757911.1, on the reverse strand, counting down.
ACACAGTTATATGGTTTCAAGTATTCCTATCAAATACTAATAATTGACACACAATTATATACTTTCAACGTCGATTTTACATCATAATAGATTCACCTATTTGGATAATGTTTTTCTGCTATTTTCATACTGTCAGATTTTGATCCATATCTACTTTACAGTCCTTTCAGAAAAACAAATACCAAATTCAATCTTACATGACATTTAGTATGGATGACTTCAAAACGATTTTACTTGTCTTTGCGTATTTCTTAATAAACAGGAGGATTTATCTCGTTTCAAATATGTTTCCACGTGATAGATACATTCTTAACTCTTTTGAATTATGAACGCAGTGAGCACATTTGTATCCTTTTTGTTGAATACTTTTCCTTTGCTCCTGTCATTTCAGCAAGCATCTATCGCTGTGTGAACTATTCTGATATCCAAGTCCTGAAGATGGTTACTGAAACCGAAACGTTGAACGTTGACTTTACATCATAATCAATTCACCTATTTGCATTGTGTTTTTCTGCTATCTTCATACAAGTTCTAGTAGACAAGTTCAGCTACATAGGAAGCAGTATCTCATCAACCGAGGCAGACATCGACACGTGACTAGCAAAGGCATGGACAGCTATCGATAGACTATCAGTCATATGGAAGTCAAACCTGACCGATAAAATAAAACGCTGTTTCTTCCAAGCAGGGGTCGTTTCGATAATGCTATATGAATGCACTACATGGACGCTAACTAAATGTATGGTGAAAAAGCTTGACGGCAACTACACAAGAATGCTGCGATCAATATTGAACAAGTCCTGGAGGTAACACCCCACAAAGCGGCAGTTGTACGGCCACCTAGCACCCATCACAAAAACTATCAAAATTAGTCGAACCAGGCATGCTGGACACTGCTGGAGAAGTAGGGACGAGATCATATGTGATGTACTCCGGTGGGCCCCTTCACATGGACGAGCAAAGGTAGGACGACCAGCTCAAACTTACATACAGCAGCTCTGTGTCAATACGGGATGTAGCCCTGAAGACCTGCCGGACGCAATGGACGATAAAGAGGGGGGCGAGAAAGGGTCAGGGATATCCGTGCTGATGGTGCGACATGATGATGATAATGATGATGATTTGTAAACTCATTTTGTCTGTAACGTTTTTAAACTAGCCTGAGCTCATTCTTTAGCACACAGTTAAATGGTTTCAAGTATTGCTATGTATCACTAACAAATCAATTATACATCCATAATTTGTTTACACTCAATTAAAAGATCAAGCAGTTCTATTTCAAATAATCCAATTTAGCATGAGTCATTTGTTTGTACACAGTTTAAATGTGCAACTGTTCTGTGACCTTTTGATATTCTACCACTCCGGGCCAGAGTAGACCGGGGAGTAATGGCAATGAACGTGTACTCCACTCCCCACCAAAGCTCCAGCATTACAACAGCCTCACAATCAGATTGATTCGTGTCATATGGAGGTCACTCCTTTGGGAGTGGTCTAATCCCTCTGCAGAGATACAGTCGATGTAATATATAACCCCAGCCGACTTGGCAAAGACAAGTCGGTTAAATATGTATGTGTATTTTGGGTTGTTGACCTTTGCTGCCTGCGATGTATGATAACTTGTATTCTCCTTTGTAGTGTTTTTTTTTATGATCAAAATCAGTCGTATCATGTATTTGAAAAATAGAGGATTTGGCATTAAATAACCTAAAATGGTTGATATACCATAAAACCAAATCAAAGTAAACCGATTGCCACCAAGTTAGAATTTGATACAAAGATATTTTATAATAGGGATCCACGCACGAATAGTGACTCTGGTATAAACATTACAAAAAATGTTTTGTTCCGTCGGCATTCCTCTTCTGGGTGGGGTGTGTTGGGCTTATGGGGTCCAGTAATAAACTTAGGTTCTCCCAGAGAGGAAGGTTCCCAGGAATCAAACTATTTTTATTTACTTACACAACCGACATGAAACCAACAAACGTAAGGGAGAATACATGTTCTGTTCATATATATGGCAGCAAAGGTCAACGAATGCATGTATGATGTCAAATTATTTGTAAAGAATAAAACAGACTTCAAAATGGTTATATACAGGATTTTAGCGAATATGAATGGAATTCAGTGTATGAAAAAATGTGAACTACAAGTGGTTTGGCAAGTTTTCTATGTTTAATGGCATATAAAATTTCGTGGGTTATTTAATGCCATAGCCACCCTGGAAATCGCGATAATGAGACAGATTCAACTATGAATAAGAAAATGGATAAAAATTTTGGATTCAATTATGTAAATACACAGAAGACTTTATGCTTTTGAGGCTCTTCGAGAAAATAAGAAGAATAATCTTAGACTCTGACGACACCATCCAAAGAAGAAAAAGTCGTATAACCGACTAAGTTAGCTAACTACACGATAACCAACCAACAAACATTAAACCAAACCAGTAAAAAAAGAACAAAAACCCAAAATAAAAAAAACACACTAAGTAAATCAAACAAACAAACAAACAAAAAAAACTAATACAAGGACCTCTCTCGAGAACAAAAGAAGCTGGGAAACGTTGAAGTTTAGGCTTTGCCTGTAATAATCGCTGCACTTGAACCGACTCAGAATATTAGCAGCTACATTCGAAGAAGTATAAAACTGAAAAATTAATGTGATTGTCTAGCTTACAGTATTTGGGGGGACTTTTGAAGAACACTTTTGAAAGTGTCGAAGATTTAAGAAGATTTATTGTCACCTAATCCCCACCAATGATTATCAAATATTTGGTGTGAAAATGCAAATAGATTGACTAATAATGATACAAACTCTTCATCTCTATTTTTAATTGGCCCCAAGCATTGTTTGTTTATCAAATATGATTAAGGTAATAAGTAATAAAAGAAAAAGAAAGTTCCACCATCAGAAAATAAGATAAACCTGTTTGACATCTTAATTTTAAAGACATTTTAAATTCAATGATAAACATCTCTACAAATTTCCTCCTGGGTTATTTCAGATGCATTTGTTCGCACGATACAAACAAGTGTATCAAATTGTAAATGATTATTTTAATTAGAGAAGTTTGCCTATTAAATACAATGTTAAGAGTTAATGCTAGATTGGATAGAAAATCAAAAGAATTTGAACGCGACAAACTTGTCAGGTTTTTATTAATTTATTTGTATACTAAGAATGTCTGCTAAGAATATTAAATAAGAAAGCACACGGACGAATAAAAGTAATATAAATTAGTCCACATAAATTAGAACTATCTGGAAAATTGATTTATAGAAAGGTCAGCCGAATTTAATTTTCTTTTGATTAAAAAAATGAAAATAAATTCACAGTTGAATACAGAGTATGAAAGAAATACTGCTAATAATAAAATCATAAATGACAATGACATAACAATTATATAGTTTTCAAAGAATTAGAGAATATACACACACACACACACACATATATATATATATATATATATATATCACAATATATATATACATATATATATATATATATGTGTGTGTGTGTGTGTGCGTGTGTGTGTGTGCGTGTGCGTGTTTGTTAGGAAGCTATTGACACATAGATAACGGTGTTTGGTGACAGTTTCTTGCCTTTGTGATCATCAACTTGATCTGATGATCTCATTGGCAAGAACCTGACAGTCACAAAACATGGTTGGTTTTGTGTCTACACCATCCAAACCTATGCTCTATTACCGATATTGAGAGCTTTTTATTCGTAAATGTAGCAAACTATATATATATATATATGTTAAATTTAAAAACACAAAACTCACCAAAATACACACACACACACAAACTGTTAGTGAAACCCTAAACCAAGCCAACACACACACACACACACACACACACACACACACACACACACACACACACACACACACACACACACACACCTATAAACATATCAAATATCAAAGATGGGTAAAGCGGCAAAAATAAACACACTCCAGGAAAGAGGGATAATGACCTCTATATAAACGAGCCTGATCAACCAAAAGTCCCCTATACAGGAAACAAGAGTGAGTTCAAGTCTCATTTAGTACCCTATTAAAAACGCCTTGTGTCACATATGTTCTCTGACGAAAGCAACAAGCTGGAAACATACATATATATAACACATATGTAAGAAAAAAATCAAAAAATACAAATCTCGTCGTGGACCTTCTTATTTCAATATATATATATATATATATATATATATATATATATATATATATATATATATATATCCACACTGAAGAGTTATGATACAACAAAAGAGTCTGTCTGTGGATGACAATATATATATATATATATATATATATATATGTGTGTGTGTGTGTGTGTGTGTGGCCAAAAAGTATAAGGTGTGAAGAATGGGGCTGAATCTTTAACTTTGAAATTTAAAAGAATGATAAAGTCTATACAAACCATTGCCAATCCTCCATAGTTTTCAATTATGTATTCACGATATTTCTTTGATTAAATGCTTTTGACTAAATGCAACATTCTATGAGAGCAGCAACCACTAAGCTTTCTAGATTTTTCTTGTTTTCTAATTTGAAAACGCGAGGTCACAGCTTTGCGAACAATGAAAAAATTAGATTCCGAAGTAATTTTTCAAATAAATTAGCCGCTGGAATAAAATACTTAGGGGAATATTTTGACGAAAACTAAATTTTCATTCATTGTTTATTACTGAATTAAATGAAATCTGAGTTTTGTTACCTTTTAAAGACACTTCGACTTCATAGATGTGCCGGCTGGGTTGGCAAGATAGATAATGTCTACATTAATAAAAGTTATAAAGGATAATTATCAAAAATAAAAGGTAAAACATTTTCAGGTCAATATAGAATTTTCTTATTCTTTGTTTGTTTTTTTAATGCCATATAAAACCTCTTGGGTTATTTAATGACAAACCCATCCTTCCAGTTGAACAGCAGTGGTGCTATTTAACCAATAGCTGGCAGGATAAGAGGGTTCCCACCTTTCCCAAGAATATTTGTTCGAAAGTATAAATAATAGCGCGAAAGGAGTTCGAACCCGCTTACTAAAATCCTGCAGTCCGGCGCCTTACCCATTACACCACGAGGACACACTCCAGGGATTTGTTAATTAAAGTACTAAATTGAATGTATATAACAGTAAATCGTTAGACATAATTATTTCATAGCTTTTAACATTAGATAATCTTTTGCGTTTGCCTCAGACAAGCCAAGACAGATTTCAAAAGCTAAGTCTATAAACCAATTGGATTTTTTGCTAATAGAGTAATACATTTTTAAAACAAATTGCCGAATCAGAACAAAAACAGCAATAGAATAAGTTAAAATAAAATCGAATTGGATTAACGTAGAAATAAGGACAAGATAAAGAAATTAAGAGGGCATTTCTGAAACTATTGAATGAATGACTCAAAAGAATTAGATCTGTATAAAGTTATTGTGATAATATTGTGCATATTCTATTCAATGACTCTTTTCTTTTTCAGGATGGTGTGAGAAAATAGTAAAATATGTCCAAGGAAACATAATAAACACATAAAAATAGAGTGAAAATATAGGAAGATGAAAAGGAGCACATTACTTAGACCTTGCCAGAAAACTAAGAAAGTTATCGAAGATGAGGGTGACAGTGATACCAATTGTAATTGGTGCACTTGGAATTGACTCCAAAGGCTTGTAAAGGGGGCTGGAAGAACTGGAAATTGGAAGACGAATTGTGACCACCCAGACTACAGTACTGTTAAGATTGGCAGAATACTCAGAAGAGTCCTAGAGACCTGAAGAGACTTGTTGTCAATTAGGCTTCAGTGAAAGACCATCTACTAAAGCGGGTGTGAAATCGCGTAAAGAGTTCAAAAATAATAATTATTATTATAACAATAATTGTCTCGTTTTCACTGAAGAAGGATGAATGACTAGTTGTGTTTAGGATAAAAATAAATAATTCTTCATTAATTTTGATCGTTTTTCAATTGAGTTAAAAGGTTTGTAAAATTTTTCTCAACTCAATATCTGGGTATAGATTTCCACTGAAAACAAATTTTAATAGTTTCTTCTCGTTAGAAGGCTTTTAGGGATTATTAAGGTGAGTAAAAAGTATAGCAATATTTTGTTAAGTGCTAGTTTGCGGCGTGCATATCACGTAACCGAAGTAGTTCAATTTGTGTTTAGTAGTATCATGATTGCTGGTGCGTTGACACGTTGTGCATTGCTTCACTGAGTGTATGATTTGAAAGCTACACTGATAAACGTGCAACATAGTTTAATACGGAAACTTACGCTTTGAATTTGGACATAACGCCGCAGAAGGAACAGAAAACATTTGTTGTACGAAAGGTGAAGGCGTAATTGATCAGAATGCAATAACCAGATGGTTCAAGAAATTTCGTTCGGTTTGAAAGAACCTCAAAGATCAAGCAAAATCAGGTAGGTCTAACACCGTCGATTCCGAGGCCGTGCTCCAAGCCAGAGAGGCAAACCTGGCGAGCTGGGCATTTCACAATCCAGTGTGGTTCATTATCTTTACGACCTTAGTAAAAGCATCAAGAACTGCCGAGCTGTATCCCACGTTACTAAAATATCGCAAAACGTTTGATCCACTGTTGTATTTATTTGATAAAGGGCAGCTGATCTCTCACTTTTATTTTTTACGGCAGTGTGGCCGATAAACCTCCGCTCAAAATCAAGCGAAACCGTTCGTCATCAAATAACTTTATGAAAAATTACAATCCCAATACAATATAATCATGTTTTGCATGATTATCATACATTAAGTAGAGTGCGAAAATATGTTCACTGCCCTATTGTGCGCATGCGTCTTTATAGTTATTATAACGCGATATAATGGAAAATTTGTAGTTTAACTGTGTCTTGAGAAAATAATTTGCAGTGTGACACTGCCTTGAGACAGTACAGATATTTTTATTTAATTTCAAATACAGCATAATTTTAAGGCTAAGAATTAGTTGCAAAGTTGGCAGATTATTGGAATAGATGGTAGTGAAGTTGATGATTTGTGGTTTGGTTTGGTTATGGCATATCAAATATTGTAGATTATTTAATGTTAAATCAATTTTCATACATATAAGCAGTTCTATTTCAAACAATTCAGTGTAGCATAAGTACTGTCTTGTTTACGCATAGTCATTCTTTTAGATAATTTTTTGTTTACAAACACTTAAATGATCAAACAGTTCTATTTCAAACAATTCAGTTTAGCATGTTAAGAAAGTTAAATGGTTCCAAGTATTGCTATATATAACTAACAATTCAATTAAACATCAGTCATTTGCTAACACATAGTTAAATGATCAAACAGTTCTATTTCAAACAATTCAGTTTAGCATGTCAAGAAAGTTAAATAGTTCCAAGTATTGCTATATATAACTAACAATTCAATTAAACATCAGTCGTTTGCTAACACATAGTTAAATGGTCAAACAGTTCTATTTCAAACAATTCAGTTTAGCATGTCAAGAAAGTTAAATGGTTCCAAGTATTGCTATATATAACTAACAATTCAATTAAACATCAGTCATTTGTTAACACAATTAAATGATCAAACAGTTCTATTTCAAACAATTCAGTTCAGCATAAGTAGATTTTTTTCTTTACACATGGTTAAATGTAAAAACAGTTAATTTCAAACGATTCAGTTAAATGTAATTACATAGTTTAGGTCTATTTGACCCATATATAGGACCCTCTCAGGTATTACCACTCCGAGCCAGAGTGGACCTGGGGGTGATAGCAATAAAGGGGTACTCCGCATTCCCCACAGCTCTAGCATTATTGAAGCTTCACCATCAAATTTTTTAGTGTCATATCTAGGACACTCATTGGGGGAGTTATACCTCTCTGGAGAGATGCAGTCGGTGTATTCTGCAGTCCTAGCCGACCGGGCCAGATGTGTTGTTCGTATGAAATGGACACGTCGATACGAGTTCAAATGCTTGGCAAGACTGTTTGCATTTCACTAGTGGTGATTGTTTTGAGAAAATTAAGAATCCAATAGTTCTCCCTCCAGCAATGGGTAAGTAGTTGAGCTGACTGGCTTCTTTAGCTATGGTTAGGCAACCAGTCTACGAGAAAGAAAACTGTGAATTCAGACCCGTTAAACTTCGCTTAAAAATTGATCTGATGTCACATTCTGCCTGTGCGGAGGTGTTGGCAAATTCAAGGACGGTAGTGGGGTGTGTTGTAGAGAATTCGGAAAACAAGTCAATATAAACTCAGCAATAATCAGTTGTCTGTGACAGAAACAGATGAAAGCAGGACCGAAAATAATAAAAGCCCATGAGGAAATGTTGCTCATTAGACTTGAAAGAAAAAATACCCCCCAACCCCCCTAAATACAGTGGAAGAATACACTATAACATGCACAATAGGAAGAGGGTGCATTGTATTAACGAGAGTTGGTTTCTGCTGCATCTGACAGATAGCACAGTGCATATATGGGATAATAAGGGAATTGAAAATGACCAGTTACACATTTAGAATGCGGTTCCTTTTGTTGTGGGCCTGTTATGACTCCGGGTAACTAGTCGTACAATTGCAAGCTCTAACTTGAGAGTGTACTGAGTGTAATACTCATACTTGTGTCCCCAGTGTACAAACACATGCAGAACTTGCACATTCAGTCCAAGGAGAATGGTTCTATATTCCCAAAGTGCAAATCAGGTTAATAAGCACCATTAGTTGTTGGAAAAGTTTTGTTCTTGCAAATGATGGTTGTACCAAATAGTTTCTTTTTCGTGTGCAACAAGCTTCAGACCTTGTTAGTGTTGTTTTTTGTGATTATAATTGTGCACAATTATACTTGCTTCTAATAATATAATCATATAACAGCCCCCTTGACATAAATGCCCTCAAAATATACATTTTTAAAAAAGGTTATACGTACTTACAAAGGTAGACCAAGTAATGATTTGTATTTAGTTTTGGTAAAATTATAAGATAGAATTTTGTGAGTAAAGTCAATTTTAAACATAGCCCCAAAATATCTGGGGCTTAAATGTTGTGAGGATATATATATATATATATATATATATATATATATATATATATTAAATCTTGAAGATAAAATTTTGCTTAGTTGGTGGTGATTTACGGCATATCAAGCTTTGAAAGTTATTTAATCCCAAATCCTGTTTATACATATGCTAAATATATGATTTATAAAGGAACGGTTTGTAGGTAACAATCTTTAAACGAGACAAGGCTTACGTGTTTGCAAACTGTTTAGTGGTTTCAAGTTATCCTAATACCAAGTTTTATTTGCCCACAATTAAGTAAAGTTAACGACTGCAGCCGACGGTAAACCGAAGGCCCCCTTTTCATTAGCTACTACACCGAGGTGAAGGGAAAGGCGCTACTCTATTCCCATGATTACTCCACTTTACCCTTGATCCGTACCTTGATCACGCTGAGTGTTAAGCCAGGCTGCATCAAGTAACATTTTAAGTATTTGGTATGACTCAACCCGGGACTGAACCCCGGTCTTCCGAACCATTAGTGAACACTCTACACATTTGGAACAGAGTTAAATGGTTTCAAGCATTGATATTTAACACTTGGAAGTCTATTCAACGTCAATTGTTACCATACAATACTTATAATTCAATTTAAAGAATTTGTTTGCCCAGAGTTAAAAGATTGAAATATAGTAAATAATGAAGCAATTCTATTCGACCGATAAATTTGACCGTATCAGGTACTACCACTAGGAGAAGACCAAATTTTTGAGCAAAAAGCTGTTGTCTTCCTGGGTGTGATTAATAATTTTGTAAGGCTAAAATCAAAATAAAATAGGGAGGTAAAAACCCTTGCTTCAAAAGTTAATTGTAAATGCTGCCTGTCGGTTGGGGCTGTAGAATACACTGACGGCATCACAGCAGATGTGTAAGAAACTCCACAACGATTGTCCTGGATATGACTCTAAACTCCATCTAATGTTGAGAATCCATTCCAGGAGGTCAGGGGAATGTGAAGTATCCCTTCATTGCTACTAACCTAGGGTCTACCCTACCCCTTAGTATTGGTATATCTTAGGGTCCCAAATGTAAGTCAAATAGAACTGTTCAATCATTTACCAAGGATTATGGTTATTAGCTGTTTACTGATAAAGTATTTACTCCTCTTGAATAGCAATACTTGAAACGATTTAACTGTGTCCAACCAAATGATTATTTTGTATTTTGGCCTTTGACCCGGCCAAAAATGCCATTCAAGGTGATGCACCGGAAGGAAGTGACACATTCCGATGGCAGTTAGGAGAGGAAATCGCGTGGGCGGAAATTGGCTAACAAAATGGGACAAGCTAAAAAATCCCATGATACTCTCATAGACTGACGCACCGGAAGAGAGTGACCTCTGAACTGCATGACAGTTATTTCCGCTTGATAACGATCAAACATGCGATTTCAAAGATCGAGTGGGCGTTGAACTATTATATAACTCAGTTGAGTTAAGTTCCAGTGCCAGTTGCAGTAGAGTTGGAAACGGAGTTATAGACGATATGTGGTAGGGAAAACCACACCCGGCCGAGGGGGCCCTCGGGAACCCCGATGGAGTTTGGGGACCAGAGAAGTTGATAATAAGATGCAGTAAAGAAAGCCAGCACCCAGCAGAGTGGATCCCAGGGCCTCCGGTTAGGCATCAGGAGAACGAGAAAGACACAACGTTGACGGCCATAAGAGTGGGGGTCAGAATATAACAGTTTATGTTCGGTCTCCAATTCCCTCTCACACGCAAACATTGAGTAACCCTTTTCGAACCATTGCAATAAAGTGAGAGGTAAATATTTTGTTAAAGAAGTCTTCCTGCGTGTGTCTGTTAATTATTGTGTATATATGTAAATGTGAATCTGCATATGAGAATATAACAATTATTTTTGAATAGAATATTGAATATAAGCTAGAACTACTTGAAACGATTTAACTGTGTCCAACCAAATGATTATTATTGAATAGAATATTTAGTAGTAGCTAGATTTACTTGAAACAATTAAACTGGGTACAAAGAAATGATTAGTATTTGAATAGAATATTGAGTATTTGCTAGAAATACTTGAAACGATTTAACTGTGCGAAAAATGTGCTCTAACAATTCGCTTAAAAATAAAGCTACCTACAGACTATTCATTTCAAAGCACGTATATATATATATATATATATATATAGCGTTATAGTTATCGTCGCAAGAAATGGACATGGTGACACGAGTTCAAATCCTGGACGAAGCTGATTATATTTGACATCAGACAAAGCAAAATGACTTAATTCGGCATTAAATGAACAGAAAAAGGATTGATATGCCGTAAAAGTAAACAACCAGCCAACCAACCAACCAATCGTATAATGATGTTCTATAAAGACTTGAAGATCATGGTCGGCTTACCCGATTGTGACACTGATTTCTTCGACATTGTCGCAGGAGTCTTCTAAGATACATTTTTATTCATAATCCGTCGAGTTGATGCAATACAAATATCAATAGATCGAGTGAACGAAAATTTCACTCTTAAATAAAAAGCAAGTGGAAAAAATCTATTACTGGTGCAGACTACGGAGATAATAAAGCTTCAGTTGCAATTACACCATCCCTAGCCGAATGTTAGCTCCATAGACGGGAGCAGGTAGAAAGAGGCATTAGTTTCTAAGTGGACTCAGACAAAACAAAATTTCATATGTTTTAATGATGATGGTGCCATCTCATTATTAAATGTCAAGCTTCAGAAATTAGTATGCCTTCTCGTATACCTAGGTAGCAATATAACATCTACAAAAAATTATTAGAATATGCATTGGAAAAGCATAGAATGAAATCGACAGGATATCGTCCATATGAAAATCTGATCTCTCTGATTAAATAAAACCTGATTCATGTAAGTTGTTGTACTGTCTGCTCTCTTGTATGGTTGCATCACCCAAAATCTAACGAAAACAATCAAGCACAATCTTGGCGGGAACTACTCAATGATGCTGCGTGCTATTTTGGACAGATCCTGGAAGCAGCACCCCCAAAACCAGCAGTTGTACGGCTAATTACCGTCTTTGACATTTTGGTGGAATCTTTAAGGGGATACATTAGCACCATATCAATTAATGATCTCCTAAAATTACATACAGCGAATGTCAATAGATCTAATGAAAGAATCTGTTCCCACGCTAAAAAAAAGTCAACAAGCAGATAATATCCTGCAGAAACTACCACGGATCCAGTCTACCTAGACGATCTTTCACTTTTCATAGATTCACCTGGCTGCACCAACTTGACTTTAAGAAAGCGCTTGGAGAAAACCTGAACAGGAACTACACAAGGACGCTCCAGGAAATAGCACCCAACAAAACGGCAGCTGTACCACCACTTGCCTCCCATCTCATAAACCATCAAACTAAGACGAACAAGATATGCTGGCCACGGTTGCAGAAACAGGGACAAACTAACAAACAATGTTATCCAATGGACCCCTTCACATGAACACACGAGTATTGGGCGACCATCAAAAGCTCGCATACATCTCTCCGGATAATGTGTGCCGTCTAGACGACTTGATAAGAACAATGGGCGATAGGAGAAGATAGTAAAAGAGAGTCAAAAGAATCTGTGCTGTTAACACACTTTGATGATGATGATATATATACTTGTATGCCCATGATTCAGTGAGTGTTTCCTGGAATTCAAGTATATATATATATATACAAGTAAATATATATTAGTTTTTATATATACTTAATAGGATGGAAACTAGTATACGACCACAGTTTTCATTACGTCTTATAAACGACAATCATCAGGCAGAGCTCTATCGCAGATATTGAGCACTCTCCAAATTATACTGCATTTGGTCTGCCACAAAACCACGAGGTGAGATTGTGACAACCAACACTGTTATAATATATATATATATATATATATATATATATATATATATATATATTCATTTTTTCAGTGATACAAGGATTCATATGCACAAAGTACCATACAATAGTGCACTATTATACGTGCATATTCATTAGTAAATATTCATCTTTATATATATATATATGAGACGTTTCATTAAATATATATATTTAATATATCCTCAATAAATCTCAAACACACGCAAACATATTCAAAATAATGAAAGCAAATATCTGACAATGCTGTTAAATGTCTCCATATTAGATTAGAATATTAAAGATATCTTATGATTGAATTGATGTTTGGAGTGGCTCACATGCTGTGTCAGCCTTGTCCTTTCTGTTGGCAATAAAGTTGCATTACGTGGCTGGTCTCATCTCCTCTCCAAATCTCACATTACATATCAAACCAAAAGAAGAATATTATTGATCAAATCGATTCAATGAGGTGGATATAGTGTTCGATTTTTAGGAGACACTCTTGGCGCAATGATTATTGTAAAAATAAAATCAGTGACTCGAGTTCAAATCTTGGACACTCTTGGGAAAGGCATGAATCCAACTGTTCTCCTTCTATCCGTAGGTAAATAGGAAGGTAGACTGTTTTTTTTTTTATCTCTAGTAAGGCAACTAATCAAGGAGGAAAACACTGAATTCAAACTAATTTTGCTCCGCTTTAAAATTGACCATGACAGATCCTGTCCATAGCAGAGCGGTTGGGTAAATAAATGCTTTGTCTGATTTTGGACTCGTTTCACTGATTCCACTTACTTTATGAGCTGCTACTCAACGTTTCCTAGACTTTGAATACAGTGATCAAGCGTTTTGTAATGTTGTGATTCTAATTCCCGACTCTGTGACCGACAATATGAGTTCTATTGCAGGGATTCTTATTCTAGGTGCGAGAGACGGTCGGACACGAGACTTGGGGAGTTTTGAAAAGCATTCGAAAGAGTTAGTTACGGGAAGAACAACAAGAAACGATCTAAATTTCCAGGTTAAGCAAAGGCGCTTTTCCCATGAGAAAGTTACATTTTGTCAAAATAGATCTTTCCTTGGTTAATTTGAAAATACAAATTCAGGTCTTTCTGAGAGAGAGAGAGAGAGAGAGAGAGAGAGAGAGAGAGAGAGAGAGAGAGAAATAAACTGTTGGATTTTTGAGATGGTAGATTTTTCATTATTCTGTTAAATAGAAGTGGAATGTGCAATTTTAGAGCACCGTGTACGTTTAACATTGGATAAACCTCACCTGCCATTTGCAGTACTATCGTCTAAAAAAAGTCGGAAAGAAAATACTTGACATTGTCACCAAAAATTTCATTCGCTTTATTGCCGATATTACGAACTCATAAGAGATGTACTCTTATGGACCCCAACACATGGCCGTGCAAAAGCAGGACGACAAGCACGAACATACATTCAGCAGCTATGTGAGGATACGGGATGTTGTCCTGAAGACCTACCTAGAGCGATGAACGATAGGGAGGAGTGGCGAGAGAGGGTCAGGGATATCCGTGCTACCAGCACGATATGATGATGATGATGACATCTTTCTGAATTTGACTTAAAAATAGAGAAACGGTAAGTGGTATTTTTAAGTCAAACAAGGAAAAAAAACATTTTTATATAAATTGTTACCAATCTGAAAAGGGAAGGGGGTTTCGCTTTCCCAGGAAATTTTGGTTAGGATTTGTCGCTCTCTCGGTAACTAAATGACTGACCCCTACTCTCGTGTTTAACTATCTCTCTCAATTCTTGTAATTAACCTTTTGTTGTAGGTTACACTGAAGGGCCCAAGGTTTAATTGTAGAGGGAGGTGGCTACTACATTACATATCACATACGCTGGTATGATTAAGCTTTAATATCTTATTTGTACAAATACTGATAATTTTATGCAAGACGGAACAACTACTATCTGACTAGTTCCTTCCGTTTCATTAAGTGGTGTAATGGTTATCGTCGTAGGGAATGGACACGGTGACACGAGTTCAAATCCTGGACGAGACTGATTGCATTTCACATAGCACTAATACCTTTGGGAAAGGTATGAATCCAATTATTCTCCATCCAGCTATGTGTAAAATAGTAGGACAGACTAGGTTCTTCAGCCTTGGTGAGGCAAGTAGTCTAGAAGGAAAACTCTGAATTCAAACCTGTCAAACTCCGCTTAAAAATCGACCTTTTGTCATATCCTGCCATAGCGGAGGGGTTGGTAAATATGGATAATTTCAGAAAGGTATGAATCCAATTATTCTCCCTCCGGCTATGGGTAAATAGTAGGGCAGACTAGGTTCTTCAGCCTTGGTGAGGCAACTAATCTAGGAGAAGGAAAACTCTGAATTCAAACCTGTTAAACCCCGCTTAAAATC
The DNA here is from genome assembly GCA_963585895.1 of Sepioteuthis lessoniana. Classification (NCBI taxonomy): domain Eukaryota; kingdom Metazoa; phylum Mollusca; class Cephalopoda; order Myopsida; family Loliginidae; genus Sepioteuthis; species Sepioteuthis lessoniana. The sequence goes on along the minus strand of OY757911.1, from coordinate 62,702,509 downwards.
ATTGACCTTGTGTCATATCCTGCCCGAGTGGAGGCGTTGGTAAATATAATTAAGATAAAGACAAGTAAATTTCAACTAATCATAACAAATTAAACCAGCCGAGAATGAACGGTTACATATCGGTGTTTAGATTACAGCTGAGACGTTTTAATATGCGTCCAAAGTTTAATCCTTAATTTCATGTGTCGCGCTGTTCAACTTTGCAACGTTGTCGGCGTTTGGTTAATTGTTTAGGTTGGAGATAGAATCAGATGCTGCAAACAATTGAATTTAGTAATAACAAGACAGCAAGGAACAATTCGTTGCTCATGAGGAAGAAGTTTCGTCTTATTTCGTTAATTGGTTTTCACTTTAATCCAAGTTAAACCTGATTAACAGAAAGCCCAGATAAGACAGCGTGTGGCTTCTATTCTATATCCCTCTTCTTTTTCATCATCACTTTTCACTTGTATGAATTTCTTAGGCTTCTTTGTTCCCTCTACACACCTGTACCATTTCATTCCCTTTTATTTTCTCTTATGTCATGCCTTATTTCGATTAAGATATTCAAATTTCAGGAAACAAACTTTCCACATAAAAATAAACTTTTCACGTGTCTGAGAAGTTCTTATGATGTTGTAGTTAACGTGATGAATTCAGACAGCAAGTTCGAACTTCCATCGAACTATTATTCGCTACTATTGCACTATTGCTTGCATTTATTTTCGGATTAATACAATAGAGAAAGGTAGGAACCCCTTTATCCCTTAGCTAGGGTTTAAATAGTACAGCTAATGTTCTTCTGTAAGGCTTTGGCTTGGAATAACCCACGGAACCCCCGAAAGTTGATGTGCCATAAAACAAAGAACCTAAAACAGAGATTTTTACATCAAAAAGTTTTTGACAAAAGTAAGCGTCCTCCAAATTGAACATTTATGTAAATAGATTTTTCCGAAGAAGATGTTTGAAGTTATATAGTTTGTTGATAATCACATTTTATCTTTAAATTTTACCCTGAGTATTTTGTAAAGCTACGGCACCATGTCAAAACTTGTAACACAACTCACTACAAAAACGTGTCTGTTGGTTTCAGGATTCAAAATTTATTGCAACTACTTTTTTATAGTAGTCGCCGAAAAGAGAGAGATAAAGTGAAGGAATTACATAAGCCCATTAGATATACTGATAGAATAAGGAATGGAAGATTGGTCCTTTCTCCGCTGACCGGCTGCCTGTACACGTACACCGTATACTCGCGGCCGACCCCAACCGACTCTGACTATACTCCAAAATCAACTGACTGCGCCTTTGAAACCTGTATTTTCTGAAAATTATTCCCTAATTAATCTTTTAATCATATGTAATCACTAAAACTTTTCAGTGACACGTCATTTAGTGACATATCAGCTGATATCTACCTAATTGTTTATCTTAATATATTTTGTTTACGGCTGATTCTAAAATAAGCTGTCGATTCTTATTTTTGTCGGTAGTTAACAGGTGTACGCAAACAAGGTCTACGCAAGCCCTGGCCTTTGGGAATCGAAAACCTGCAACTACAAATTCAAAGTTTTACTAGAAGACAATTTATCACTAAAATAACAAACTAAAATCTCTAATTATTTTACAATTTATCCAACCCCTTCCACCCAGTATATATATAATATTGATCATTATAATACCCTTGGCTAGATATATATAGATAAATGTTGATATATTCCATAATCGTAGTCGTCGGATGTCAAACCGAATAAATATATCAGAGAAATGGAGATTATTTGATGTTCTCATCTGCTCTCGAGGTTATACACGAAAGATTGTAATGATCTATATGGTACGATTATGAAAGCTAGTTACATGATCTAATCTGGGAAATAATAGGTAGTGAAAAATATATTTTGGTGAAGATGGATGAATATATAGATATATTGATATTATGCGTTTACGCAACCCTTCCGCGACAGGCAGGATGTGACACAAGGTTAATCTTTACGCCGAGCAAAATTAGTTTAAAGTTAGTATTTTCTTTTTACAAGACAGAGAGCCTAACAAGAAGAACCAAATCTCCCCTACTTTTTACCTATAACTTGGAGGGGATGGATTCATTGCTTTCCCAAGGGTATTAGCACCAAGTAAAACGCAACAGCTTCGATCACAATTTGAACTCTGGTCTCCAATTCCATTTCCATTACAATAAGTGTGCCTCCTTTCAAGGAAAACTTACTGTGTTGCCCGGAGATTTATTAAAGAATAATGATACACCATGACACATTTTGAAAATATAAAATCACTGGCATAATTCCCGTCATAAATGGCATGATTATTTCCGTGCGGATGCGTAATTCTGATTGTTTATTGTAGCATCAATCGAGTCGGATTGAAAACGCAGGAGTATCGATCGATGGAAATCATTTCAAATCCCTAAAGGGATCAGAAAGAAAAGCATAAGATGAAGAAGGCAAAAAGTAAAGAAGAAATAAGAAAGCAAACTGATCCTTTTCTTATCAAGCAATGTGTTAGGTTAAGCTGACCTAAGTATTTATCTATCGATCTATCTATCCCCGTTCATTTCTATTCCTCTTAGTCTGTTCATTTTCATACATCTCAGTTTATTCATATCTATCTATCTATCTATCTATCTATCTATTTATCTCTATCTTAGTTTGCTTATTTCTGTATATCTCAGCTTATTCATAAGCAATCCGATCGCGACGCTTCCGTCCTGGAGCTTGGGGGAATGTGGAGTAACACTTCATTGCCATTGCTTTCAGGTCAACTCTGACCGGAGTGGTAGCGCCTGATAGAGTTCTATCTCTGGGTCAAATAGAACTGTTTGACATTTTCATTGCGTCGAAACAAATAACTTACGCTAGATTGAATTGATTGAAATAGAACTTTTTAATCATATAAATGTGTGTAAACAAATGACTGATATTAAATTGAATTGTTAATGATAAACAGCAATACCTGGTACCATTTAAATAGTTAATAGCAAATAAATTTATCATGTTAGATAAAATTACCTTAAACCATTTAACTGAGTACAAAAATGAATTCAGACTCATTTAAGATATTATCAACAAAATGTGTTTACAATTCATATATATCTAATATATATATATAGCCTGGATTTAGCATAAGATAACCTCCAATGGTTGATATACCATAAAATCCAACCAGCCAAACCAATTCTATCTATCCAGTTAGCTAGCTAGCTAGCTGCTCGCTAGCGATACATACATTTATCGGGCAGGATATGACACAAGGTCAATTTATTTAAGCGGAGTTTAACAGGTTTCAATTCAGAGTTTTCCTTCTAGACTACTTGCCTTACCAAGGCTGAAGAACCTAGTTTTTTCCTACTATTTACCCATAGCTGGAGGGAGAATAATTGGATTCGTACCTTTCCCAAGGGTATTAGTGCTATATGAAATGCAATCAGTCCAGGATTTGAACTCGTGTCGCCGTGTCCAATTCCTGCGACGATAACCATTACACCACGGGCATACATACATTTATATCTACATTCATATCTACATTTATATCAACGTTTATATCTACATTTGATGGCATTCTATACAGTTATTCTTTTCTAAAAATTTGATTTACTTCGGAGTCTCAAATCAACTGCATCTTTGCATTCCTTTTAAGTCAACAAGAAGAAAAATGAAAATTAAGATAAATAGAAAATTAATAGAATATCATACTACTTCAAAGGAATTCATATATAATTTTAATATTTCCCCGCTAACCAAGTAGACTTTATAAATCTCCGAATGGCTTCTCAATTTCATAGTGCTGATTCGACTGGGGTTGTAAATACAACGACTGTATCTTTGCAGAGGAGAAAGAGTCCCCCAACGAGTGTCATTGATATGACCCTAAGCAATCTGATGGTGAGGCTCTAATAATGTTGGAGCTTTCTTCACTGCCGATGTTCCCAGGTCAATTCTGGCCCAGAGCTGTAGCACCAGATAGAGTTCTCTCAATCGATCAAATAGATGTTTTTGATATTTAAACTCTGAGCAAACAAATGATTAATGCTAAATAGAACTTTTTGATCCTTGAACTGTGTTTATCCAAATGACTGATGTTTGATTGGTTGTCATACATAGCAATACTTGAAACTTTTTAACTGCGTGCATATAGTATTGAATAGATTTATTTGTATTAAATTGCAATACTTGAAACCATTTTACTGTGTGAAAAAATGAGCTCAGACTCGTTTGAAAATGTTATCAACAAAATGTGTTTACAAATCATGTATATTTACTATATATGCATAAATAGGATTTGGCCTTAAATATCCAGCAATGGTTGATGTGCCATAAAACCAAACCAAACGAAACCAATCAATTTCATAGATGAAGCCTTATAAACCAGATTGCAGGCATTAACATTTTAATTATATAATTTCCAAAGAAGTTGCTGAATGTTGTATTGACTTGAGAGGATGACCGTTGGTTTTATTTAGAATGGAAGTAATAATGAAAATGAATCCGAAAATATGAAAAAAAAAAAAATTGAAGAACAAGGTAATCCAAAAAGTAGAATTTAATGTAAAAGAAAGTCAACACTTAAACGTTTCCGTTCTAATAAACCATCACCAGGACTTGGAAAAGATAATACCAAGTGATGTTAAATCAACGAAGCATGCTTACTAAAATACAAATCAAGGAGGAAATATATATTCAGAAAAAGGGGTGACCGTTAAGTGAATAAATCAGCGTTTGTGTTTAAAAATATTTGGAGAATCCCCCTTCATTGCCATTGCTCTCAGGTCTACTCTTACCCGGTGAGGTAATTTACTAAGCTTTTTTGCTTAGATGTAGCACAAGGCTGCATGAATTGGGCACCCAATGAGAATCGAACACACTCGTGTAGGTTTGCTAGTCTACCTTGCTAACCATTACACCACCCGAGGTGCCCCACTCTTACCCGGTGAGGTAGCACCTGACTGGCTCCTTTCTATGGGTCAAATAGAACTGTTTGACATTTAAACTGAGTGAAAAAAATGACTTATTAAATTGCAAAAAGACCAATTATATTAAAGTGAACATCAATAATACGTACCGGAATAGCAAGTGTAGGTTAAATAGTAAAAAAGACGAAAAGATTGATCACATAATAAGCAAATATAGCAAACTTGTGCTAAAGGAGTATAAGACAAGGCACGACAATGTGGAATTGTGTGAGAAATTTAAATTTAACCATACAACAAAACGGTATATGCACAAACCAGAACCCGTCCCAGAGAATGAGATGCACAAAGTTCACTGGAATTTTGCGATAAAAATACATCACCTAATTCTTGCCAGAAAAACAGACCAATGATAATTAACAAAAAAGAGAGAACTTGCCATCTGGTGAATTTTGCCGTTCTAGCGAACCATAGTGTGAAGAAAAGAGAAAACAAAAAGATAAACAAGTACTTGGACCTTGCCAGAGAACTAAAAAAAGCTGTAGAACATGTAAGTGACGGTGATACAAATTGTAACTGGTGCACTCGGAATGGTCTCCAAAGGCTTGG
>OY757911.1:62629500-62692000 GCA_963585895.1 Sepioteuthis lessoniana | reverse complement strand
AGATAGATGCATACGTAGATATATGAAATTTGACATTTAGTACTCTTTAAACTAAAACCATGGAAGAATAACAACTACTTTTATAATCTGAAGAAATGTATTGGATTTTTATTTGTTTTCGTTCAAGCTGAAACGTAAAAATAAAAGTAAATATAAAATGCAGCAAGTCTTTTCTCAGAGATCAATATATTTTGTTTATGACGGACTTTTGAGTGTGTGCACCTCGGGCTAATGAAAATGAACGATATTGATGACTGGAAATGAAAGGTGTCCAAAGAAGAAGAAGAAGAAGAAGAAGAAGAAGAGAGAGAGAGAGAGAGAGAGAGAGAGAGGGAGACAGACAGACATACAGAGACAGACAGACAGACAGACACTGAAAGAAAGAGCTAAAAATTTTATTAGGAAAAAAAAGAGTAGATGAACTTGAAAAACAAAGATAAACTTGATGTGTACATGAGACAGTGAGACATATTAGAGAAAGAGACGACGGAGAGGCATTGAAAGAGAGAGAGAGAGAGAGAGAACATATAAATATATATATCGAGAGAGGAATAGATCGGTAAATAGACAGATAGTTAGAGAGAGAGAGAGAGATAGAGAAGGAGAGAGAGAGAGAAACAGATAGATAGATAGATAGGAGAGAAGAGAGAAGGAAAGGGAAAGAGAGGGATAGGAGGAGGAAGAGAAGTGAGTAACAACAACAAAAGTTAAAGGGGTTGTCTGAGTAAAGTCACGATAAAATGATTTTTGTAAAAAATATGAAATTGGTTTGGTCGATAAACGGAGAACGAAGGAGGTCAAGAAAAAAATTCAAGTTATTGGATAAACTTGTTTCATAAACAAAGAAACTATGAAATTATTTACAACTTCTTTATATATATATGTAAGCAAATAGTTTGTAGGCAACATTATTTGTAAACGAATAAGAGTTCATTTGTTTGCCCACACTTAAATCGTTTCAAGTATTGCTATGTAATACAAATGATTTAATTTGATCTTAATTATTTGTTTGCTCACGTTTAAATGGATTCATACAATGTAAATGATTAACTAATAGGTGGGATCCTAACAGGTTCTACCTATCCGAGTTAGAATGGACCCGGGGGTAATTGCAATGAAAGGGCACTCCAGATTCCTCAAAACTCCAGGACGGGATCCTCACCATCAGAAGATTAAGAGTCATAACTAGGACACTCGTTTGGAGGTGCCCGTGGTGTAATGGTTATCGTTGTAGGAATTGGACACGGCGACACGAGTTCAAATCCTGGACTGATTGCATTTCACATAGCACTAATACCCTTGGGAAAGGTATGAATCCAATTATTCTCCCTCCAGCTATGGGTAAAATAGTAGGGCAGACTAGGTTCTTCAGCCTTGGTGAGGCAACTAATCTAGGAGAAGGAAAACTCTGAATTCAAACCTGTTAAACTCCGCTTTAAAAAAAATTGACCTTGTGTCATATCCTGCCCGAGCGGAGGGGTTGGGTAAATATGATAACTAGGACAGTCGTTGGGGGTGGTCTTACTCTTCTGCAGAGATTCAATAGCCCCAGCCGACTGGGCTAAAATAATACGACGAAAAAAGTTATATAGAAAATTGCTAGAAAAGGAAAAAAGAGATTAGGAAGGAAATCGGAGAGATGAAGAAAATTTTGAAGGAAAAAACGCTTGGTAGAAAAAAGAACGAGATACAAGGGAGCAAGGAGAGAAAGACAAGAAATAAAGAAAACAGAAAAAGAGATGGAGAGCAAAAAGTGATAGAAAAGGGAAAGATAAAGAGAAAATTGATTCACGTAGACAGAGAGACAGAGAGAGAGAGAGACAGAGAAACAGAAACAAAGTGAAAGAGGAAAGAGAGCAAGAAAAGAGAAAGGAAAGAGAAAGGAAAGAGATATTCAAAGCAAACAAGAGAAAAAAGATATAGAGAATAAAAGAGATAAAAAGAAAGATAAATAAAAGAGATTTTAAAGAGACAATTGAAAAAGATAAAGGAGAGAGAGAGAGAGAGAGAGAGATGGTTTGGTTTGGTTTCTTTGTTTAATGGCATATCAACTCTTTTTAGGTTATTTAATGCCAAACCCATTCTCCTAGAAGAACAGTAGTGGTACTATTTAACCCATAGCTGGGAGGTTAAGGAGGTTCATACCTTTCCCAAGGGTATTTGCCCGAAAGTGAACGTAATAGCGCGACTGGAATACGAACTCGCGTACTACGATTCCGCAGTCAATCGCTTTAACCATTACACCACGAGGACACCCCAGAGAGAGAGAGAGAGAGAGAGAGAGAGAGAGAGAGAGAGAGAGAGAGAGAGAAGGTTAAGGAAGGGTACATAGATAGTGAAGGGAATAGAAAAAAATGGAAAATTAAACGAAAGGAAACGAGAATTTAAAAATCTACGATTTAACGTTGATAAAGAATTTTCAATAAACGGAAAGAAGAGAAAATGAAATTGCGCTCGAGTTTGAAAAATCTATTTTAATGGCAGACGGAATAATTTAACAATAATTGATGCAACTTTCTATGACAGGAGTTTGAATTTGTTTACTATGACGTCGTAGTCCACCAGGCTAGATAGTACGCTACGAGGACTACTCTCTTGAAAGAAGTAAGTGGTGCGTTTTGGAGACTTGCTACTGTACAGCCAGAATATTTATATCAGCTTTAAAAAATTTAGCTTTTTTTGTTTTTCTGTTTATTTATTTATTTTTGAAAAGGCAGGTAAATCTAATTTTATCTAATGTCAAGAAAGAAAAAAAATCTCTTTTTGAAAAATGGCTGGACATAGAAAATAAAATAAAGCCAAACCAATACCCGAGAGAATGAAAAATAAAACATATGAGAGAGAGAGAGAAAGAGAGAGAGAGAGAGAGAGAGAGAGAGAGAGAAATTTGAGAAAGAAAGAAAAATGTTAAAAAGAAAAAAGTAACATTTATAATCTTAAAAGAAGTAAAGATTGATTTAATGTCTGTCCAATTGACATTTCATCTGAAGTTTTAACAGCAGTGTACAAATTTTAATTTTATAGAATGAAGTTTTTGATTTATGATGGATTTAGTAGAAAAAAAAAGAAAAAAATGAGACGAATAATTCCTATGAAAAAGAAGCAATAGAAATCGAATTTATTGTTATTAGAAATAAAAAAATGTGGAAAGGAAAAGAAAAGAAGAAAAATAAGCGAAAACAAAAAACAAGCAACAAAGGGGGAACAGACGACAAAATCTATTAAATAAAAAAGTGAAAGTAGCGAGACCATAGATAAGAGAGACATAGACAGCGAAAGAGAGAAATAGAAATGAGAGGGAAAACATGACAAAATCTATAAAATAAAGAGAAAGAGCACAGGAAATAAATAATGTTAAGAAAGAGGGAAAGAGAGAACAGTAGCAAAGTGCAAGATAGATAGATAGATAGAGAGAGAGAGAGAGAGAGAGAGAGAGAGAGAGAGAGAGAAAGAGAGAGAGAGAGCGAGAGGAAAGATAATTCAAATGAATTATCGAGAAATAAAGAAAAGAATGAACGAGGAAAACGAAATTATGAATAAATACAAAAGAATTTTAATCATAGAATAAAAAAGAATCAAAGAGTGATAGATAGATAGATAGAGAGAGAGAGAGAGAGAGAGAGAGAGAGAGAGAGAGAGAGGAAAGATAATTCAAATGAATTATCGAGAAATAAAGAAAAGACTGAATGAGGAAAACGAAATTATGAATAAATACAAAAGAATTTTAATCATAGAATAAAAAAGAATCAAAGAGTGATAGATAGATAGATAGAGAGAGAGAGAGATAGAGAGAGAGAGAGAGAGAGAGAGAGGAAAGATAATTCAAATGAATTATCGAGAAATAAAGAAAAGACTGAATGAGGAAAACGAAATTATGAATAAATACAAAAGAATTTTAATCATAGAATAAAAAAGAAACAAACAGTGATAGATAGATAGATAGAGAGAGAGAGAGAGAGAGAGAAAGAGAGAGAGAGAGAGATTAAAACAATAGGTGAGAAAAGAAATAGTTGAATGAAGAAAAGCAAAAATGCTTAAAAAGGCACGGATATTACTTCAATAAAACGAGAGTATAGCACTCTACAGTATTAAAGAATGAGAAATAGTTAGATAAAGAGAAGAGGAAAAAAAGAAAATAAAAAAGAGAAAACAGCAATGGAGAACAGCTATATCCAACAATAACAGAAGAGAAGAAAAAAAAACTTATTCAGTTAAACACACACCCATGCGCGCGCAGAGAGAGAGAGAGAGAGAGAGAGAGAGAGAGAAAGAGAAAAGGATGAGGTGGATGATGATATATAAAAATGAGACGTGAAGGAAAAATTGAAAATAATATAATTAAATGAAAGAGAATAAGGCTGAGTAAAAAACCGTGAAAGAGAAGGAAAGAAGCTTATGCTGTGTGTGTGTGTGCGTAAGAGAGAGAGAGAGAGAGGGAATAAAACCGATATATCTCCGACTCAGAAAAGAAGAGAATGATAGATAACTAAAAATCGTAAAAGTAGTGTTTCGAACATTGCGCAGAGATTGATGAATTGATATGAACAGAGCGAAAGAGATATATACAGGATTATATATATATATATATATATATATATATATATATATATATACATATACATATATATATATATATATATATATATATCTGAATTGTGAATGGAAGAAAACTCAACCACAGTTAATGTGCCATTATGAATTTATTTTGACGAGATTTTTTTCTGCCTCTTTACAGACATTTTTGGGAGTAAATATAGGTTTCTGTACACACACATACACACACACACATATATATATATATAAAGGAGAAAGAATTAGGCGAATAAAGAAAGCGGGTAAAACAATAAAGACCTTAAAAACTGGATCAACTGCTGCCATACGCACACACACACACACACACACACACACACATATATATATATATATATATATATATATATAAGCGTATAAAAAACAGTCTCTTTACTCTTTCACTGATAGAATCGTAAAAGATATTCTGAAACCCTATCATTAAAACCTGGGTAGTGAGATTCTATTTTTATTCGGTTGTTTAAATCGAATCTACGCGTGTATTGAGCACTTTTTTATCTATTGTATTTTGCTTTATTCAGTTTTATTCTGACTAATCATCTCCTTTATCATATATATATCTATATCCATTGATTCGATGACGACCATTAGTTTAGCTGATATCTGGCAAATGATTAACACAGGTGATTTCCTTCGAAATGGTAATGTTTTGTGTAGGAATAACCGCACTTTTTGGATGAATTGAGAACAGAGTAATCGCACACCAAGTAGACTCGTCCAGAATTTGAACTCGGCTCATTGAATACATTTTCTTATAGGATAGCCACTGCACAACACACGCCTCTGATAGATAGATAGATACTGCTATCGACAAGGACAAACGGTGACAGATAGACAGACTGACTGATGAACATATCTATCTATCTATCTATCTATCTATCTATGTCGCTTTCTCTCTCTCTCTCTCTATATATATATATATATATATCACTCTCTGTCTATCTCTCTGTCTATATATATATTTATATAGGCGCATCTTTGACCCCCAACTTAACCGTAGCTATCAATACCATAGTAGAAAACTCAGTCACAGGAATGAAGCTTGGATGTCTATTTTGTAACCAATTCGTCTCAACTTATTGTTTGGAGGAGTGGATTGTTGGTACATGTTTTATGTTATATATATATATATATATATAAATCGACCGAGATAGATCGATTGATAGAAATATAGAAAGAAAGAAAAATAGAAAGAACATGTAAAGATCAGAGAAAAAAAAAACTTGTAAGCAATGGAAGATTTTAAATCAACTCGTATTATGAGTACATTTCGTTATGTCACCCTCTTCAGATGACCGAGTGATAAACTGGAGAAATGTTTGGTACCAGACAAGTGGGGAAAATATCCACGCACGAGCGTCAACCAGACAAGTTTGACTCAGACCGGCCATTTTTCTTGTGTTTGTAATGTAATTGATATTTACACTACAAATTGTTGAAGAAGGTGACAGAGAATGACATTTTCTCAAGTGCAACCAAAATGTGAATTATACAAATAAGAATACAAAAAGTGGGACATCTAAAATCTTGGCTCTGAAGAAGCCGAAATAAAAGACAAAAAAAAAAAATGAATCAAATGAAAAAAAACACAAAACCCCCAGAAATTATTATCATTATTTCACTTCCATCGCGTTTTTCCTACCAGCTTTAACTGGTGGTCTTTTACTGGAGTTTAAGAAAGAGTAATTTTCTTTAGGTCTGCAGGACTCTTCTCAGTATTCTGGCCGATCTCAATGTTGTGGTTTGGATGGTCTCTATTTTTTATCTGATTTCCACTTCCTTAATTATTTTCCAAGCCTTTGAGGATCGTTCCAGTATTGTTTGAATCTTCGGTCTTTTCTCTCGGTATATTCGCAGAAATGGGTTCTGAGTTGTCCTATAAAATCTCAGTTTTCCTTCTAAATTCTAATTCCTCCAATATATATATATATATATATATATATATATAAGTTAAGAACGTGTCGACATAAAGTCAAAGAGATATTTGACTAAGTTTCTTATGTATGTGCTTATTAGACTTGGTGATAGCCAAACCTCGTTGAGTCTGAATCTACGATATCATAACTTAAATGTATATGAGCTATCATCATTAGTGAACACTGTTTGTTAATGTACGTAGCAAACCACACACACACACACACACACACACACACACACACACACACACACACACACACACACACACACACATATGAATATATAGTAAACTTTCAGCTGTTTAATTACGTACTTTGAGCGTCAAAAGATATAATAATAGAAAATGGTTTCACACAATAAAAAGATAAGAAGACGACGATATTCCACTTAAACTTTGACAGACGCAAATTATACAGATGATTTAGCATTTCTCACAAATACACCCGCCCAACTCAAATCTCTACTGCATATCCTGGAGCAAACAGCTGGTGTTGTATATTGACGTACCACCCGTTCGGGCTGTCAAAATAGGAAATGCACCAATGTAAATAACAGGTGCATCCGGTCGAACAGGATATTATAACCTTGACTGTGGACTGGCTGAATGAGTTCAAAATTGTGACGCCCACAAGAAGGTGGTCGTTGAACTATTATATAACTCGGTGAAGACAGGAAGTCAGTTAGTTTGGAGACCAGACCCGTTGGTGAAAAGATGCAGTAGAGAAAGCCAGCACCCAGCAGAGTGGGCCCCCAGGCCCCCAGTTGGGCAGCCCATGAGAACGGGAAAGAAACGCTGTTATGGCCAATAGAGTGAGGGTCAATATGTTGCAATTCTGTTCGGTCTCCAACTCCCTCTCACACACAACCTTTCAAATAAAGTGAGAGGTATATTTTTCTAAAGAACTGTGTCGTTCGCCTTATTGTGTCGTCGTTATGATTCTGCATGCATCTGCATGTGAGTATACAACACTGGGGGTATTGGTCTCTACGTGAACCAAAATAAAACAGTTCATTCATTTTAAACAAGAAGTAGCCATCTCTTCTTTTAGTGGCAAAACTCTGAAATTGATACACCAGTTAACATACCTTGGCAGCAATATCTCATCAACTGAAAGTGATATCATTATACGCCTTGTGAAGTTATGGATTGCTATTGACAGGTAATTGATCATATGGAAATTGGATATCTCTGATAAAATAATCTAGGATTTCTTCCATGTCATGGTTGTATAAATTGACGACCTGGACACTCTGAAAACTCTTGAAAAAAAGGCCACATGGGAACTACACAAGAATCTTACATTCTGTTCTGAACAAAATCTTGGACGCAACTCACTAAAAACAGCAGCTGAACAGCCACTTACCTCCTATCTCACAAACCGTCCAAGCAAAATTAAAGAGACATGCTGGGCACTGCTGGACAGTAAGGACATATGTACCATAATGGTACGGGATAGACGTTCCTACTACCACATGCGCGGAAGTTTAAATGACCATATTGCTACATCTAAAGTAGTTGTCGTCCCATTTTTGACCCCACCGTGGGAAAAGTTTACGGACAAAGGAAACACTGTCTTAGTTCTCTATTCAAAGATTTGCTCACAACTACAATTTGGAAGTACTCACCGGGAGAAAGAGGGTATGAAAGTTGAGTCGACTGCCTTAGCTGGACAAAGAGAAGTAACATGTCGGGAAGAGAAAGAGAGACTAGACAAAGACCTTGATTTTTCCCTAGTTTTCTGTTGCTCTAACGTGTTTGTTCATAGGTTTGCGTCTACTGTTAGGCCCCTTTTCAGAGACAACCTCCAAAATGAGGAGGGGACGCAATTTTTATCTGTCTTTACATCTTCCTGCCTGGTGTTCAACTTAACCTCTTTACCTACTCATGTCTTCTAGCCAACTCGCTCAAACGGAGTCAGCCCCTTTTTTCTGCCTGGGGTCGGCGGGAGGAACATCTGTTTTCGCAAAAGATTTGGAACCTCCGTTTTTTTCTCATCCTCAACTAACGCAGTCAGTCACGGGTGAATGACTGACCCACAACCATCGCTTTAAATTGGGTCACTCAGAGGTCAACCACTTGCTCATGTTGACTCACCACCTGCTGTTTTATCCAATGATTCTTCTTTTCTCTCTCCCTCCCTGGAAGCCAGCTTCTCGTTCTCTTGGACCTACCATATCTCGTTACACGAACTCATTTTTACAGACTCCTACACGGGGACGCGCGTGGGTTAGTCGAGCTGCCAGAACTTACATCAGTTTAGAAGATCTGCCAAAAGCGATGATCAATAGGGATTGATGTAGAGAGAGAGAGAGAGAGAGAGAGAGAGAGATAGAGAGAGAGAGAGAGAGAGAGAGAGAGAGAGAGTCAAAGAAACACGTGTTATCAGCACGACTTGATCTTGATGATGGATGATAAATATATATATATATATATATATGTTGTTGAAACGCATTTACTAAAAAGTATGATGAACAATCTTGAGACCGAATGACATTTGTAGAAATGCTTTTACATTATATTATATAATATCATATTGTATGTATTAGCACAAGTCATTGAATTGTAATTCATGGAATGTTCATGGTGATTATTATTATTATTATTATTATTCATTGCAACCTACATTAATTTCGGTATGTCTACAAAGTAAATAAGTAAAAAAGAATGAGTGAAGTAGCAAGCAAAAGTTCAAGCAATCAAATAAAGATGGAAAGAGAAAAGAAATATCCAAATATTCATTCAATAGTGTGCATGATATTTTATAATTTTCTGAAATATGCTTTCATTTTCGTGTCTGTCTCTATAAGTCCATATTGGTGCAACTAAATAACCGAAAGTTGTATACTTTCCTTTTGCCTTGTTTGGATGCATCATTAACGTTGAAGATTGTTTTGCAACAATTTAAATGCGTCTTTTCGGCTATTTTCTTTTAGCGTATTTTAGTATGAAATTTACAATGTAATAATGGCATAAGGGCATCTCCATGGAACTCCCACAGCATTATAAAGGCGACAATAGAGCACCCAATACTTTTTAGAAGAAAAAAAATAATGATAATAGGACAAGAGCCTCATGGTTAGATAGGATAAAAGAATAAATGACAAATAAGTGAATTAGGCGGGGAGGATAAAAATACACTTGAATTCATTCAAAGCAACAGTCCAGAAAGTAGGAAATTGGAAGGTATAGGGCACGTTGAGATACAGGAATTCTGGCTCAAAGAATTCACATCAATACAGGACTTTTAAAAAGGAATTATAGACCAATGATATATTATCCTATGATGTGAAAGATTGTAAATGTACCAGAATTCAAGAGAAGAGACCAATTACTCGCTTAAAAGCCACGGGCCATTCCCAGATGAAGAAAAAGAATTCCTTCCTTAGAAGTAGACGAATAGATGACCTATTATATGTAGACCAGCCCATTAAGAAGGTAAAGGAGGAGTCCATGTTGAATAGTAGTTACCGCTAGTCGTGCAAGCCCAATCGTCTGGGGCTGTAGAATACACCGACAGCTGTAGGGTAACGTCCCACCCCAAACGAATGTTCTGGATATGACACTAAAAAAAATTGACGGTTAAGCTATAGTAATGTTGGAGCTTTCTTAAATGCGGAGTTGACATTCATTACTATGGCTCATATATACACTCTGTCCCAGAGTGGTAGCATCTGAGAGGGTTTTTTTGTCCATTGGTCAAATAGAACTATTTGACATTTAAATTGAGTGCAATCAAATAAGTTATGCTAAACCGAATTCTTTGAAATAGATTTGTTTGATCATTTAACTGTTTGTAAACAAATGACTGGTGTTTAATTGAATTATTAGTGATGCATAGCAATACTTGAAATTATTCAACTTTACAAATCATATATATGTAATATATATGTGTAAAGAGTATTTGACATTAAATAACGTACAATGGGTGATATGCAATAAAACAGAAACAAACTAAATCTAGTGTATAACATTCACTTTATTACTCCAGAAGTGAACCTAATGGAAAGCTGGAGTTTGAACACGCTTACAGCGATATTGCAGTCCAGCACATTAACTGCTCCGCCACGGGAACTCCCCTGCTCAGAAACATTGACAACAGAACGGGAAAACTGCTAATGACTCACAAGACCTTACACCTTAAGGTTTGTTGGTTGATTGTTATTTTTTTACGGCATATCATATTTTTAGGTCATATAATGCCGAATCAAGTCATTTTGATAAAAAATTGTTTTAGTTTGGTTTGGTTTGGTTTTATGGCATATCAACCATTGTTGGTTATATAATGCTAATTTTTTTTTCATACAAATAAACAGTTCTATTTCAAACAATTCAGTTTAGCCAACAAAGTTAAATGGTTCCATGTATTACTATCAATCACTCACAATTCAATTAAACATCAGTTATTAGTTTACACCCAGTTAAATGTAAAAACATTTCTATTTCAAATAGTTCAGTTTAGCGCAATTACACTGTTTACTTAAATAGGACCCGATTCAGTGCTCCCACTCCGGGCCGGAGTGAACCTGGGAGTGATGGCAATAAAGGAATACTCCGAATTCCCTAAAACTTCAGCATTACATGATTGTTTATTGTCATATCCAGGACACTTGTTGGGGTGTCTTACCCGTTTTCAGAGGTGCAGTCGGTGTATTCTACAGCCCCAGCTGATTGGACAAACACAAGAAGGTAAATATTGTTATCATGATCATCATCTCTACAACCATTAGAAGAGGTTGGGCGTTTGGAACACTCCCGAAGCGTGTTACATTAAATACCAGAAAGATTTTATTTTCCGTACAGGGAGAGAAAAAGAATCCTATTTCTTGTACAAAATAACTCCCTCTTCAAGAAATCTTACCGACGGTGAATTTTTTCCTGATTCGATAATCTCAAAACTGAAACAAAATCCTTCCTTTATAAAATCTCTCTCGTCATTTTTGTTTTGTTTTGAGAATCTATCATTTGTAAGATCTGTCGTCTACCTTTCATAGAAATTTTCTTTCTTAATGTTTTTGGCTAACTAAACAGTTTAAGGGGCGCAACATTTTTTTTTAAATAACATTTTGAAATACAGAAAATCTTTTTAAAACCAACTATACTTTTTTCTTTTTTTAGTCTTCTTAATTCTTTTAACAATTTTTAAAACAAGTTAAGACACAGGGGTATAATTGGCGTATTAAGGAGACTTACTGTCACTTGATATCTTGTAAAAAATACCAGTAACACATAACTCGTGTGAAAATTCAGGCGTACATATAAAAGGAATTAAAATCCCACGGGTAATCTTGATTCATTTAGAGTCGTCATTTCTGTTGGTAATAATATTCTTTTAAAATGTTCTAAAAAATATCTGAATTAATGGAAAGCCAGTGAAGGAAAAAGTGCTTAATCGAATTATGTTTTGGAACCATTAATATTCCAAAAAAATGTTGCAGTTCACATGCAACTTGATAATCATTAAATCGTTCGTAGAAGGTTCTATTTCGCCTTTGCAATTTTGGTTTCCTTTGGAGATTTTAAGATCTGATAAGAAAAGAAAATTTGCAAAAAACGTTCTTATCAAATAACATAAAACGCTAGTTTACAAATAAAAAAGTATAATAATAATAATAATAATAATAATAATAATAATAATAATAATAATAATAATTTCCAATTTTTTCTGTACAAATTTAAATGCTTGAATTTATAAGAAATGGCGTTCGATACAAAGATTGAAATGTTAACATTTAAGAATCTACAAGGAAATTCCAGAAAATTCGAAAAGAAGTAGAGGTTAATAAATTAGCCTGATCGAGATTAACTCTCGACATCAACTTCAATAGGTCTGTAATGCTATGGGATTTTGAGACAAATCATCATCATCATCGTCATGTCATGCCGCTAGCACGGATATTCCTGACCCTCTCTCGCCACTTCTCTCTATCGTTCATCGCCTCTGGCAAGTCTTCTGGGCTACAAAACGTATCCTCATATAGCTGTATGTATGTATGTATGTTCTAGTTGGTCGTCCTGCTTTTGCTCGGCCATTTGTGGGGGTCCATAGGAGTACATCACTTATGAGCTCGTCTCTGCTTCTCCAGCAGTGTCCTGCGTGTCTGGTTCGTCTAACTTGGATAGTTGTCGTGATGGGAGGCAGGTGGCCGTATAGTTGGTGCTTTGTGGGATGTTACCGCCAGGATTTGTTCAATATTGCTCGCAACATTCTTGTGTAATTGCCGTCTAGCTTCTTCTCCAGCCGTTTTGTTAGCGTGCAGGTGGTGCATCCATACAGCAGTATCGACACGACCGCTGCCTGGAAGAAACTGCGTTTCATTTTATCGGTCAGGTCTGATTTCCATATGATCGATAGCTTATTGATAGCTGTCCATGCCTTCGTTTGCTGCGTGTCGATGTCCTTTTCGGTTGATGAGACACTACTTCCTCGGTAGGTGAATTTGTCTACCAGTTTCAGAGAGGTTCCTTCTAGTGTGGAAATGTCGCCTGCTTGATTAAAGCACATGTATTCAGTTTTGTGTACATTGACATGGAGGCCAATGCCTGCCGCGGCTCGTTCCAAACTATGCAGTAGTGTTTCGGCTTGGTTGGGCGTATTTGCCCGTATCGCTATGTCATCGGCGTAGTCGGCGTCGGTAATTGTTTTTGCAGGGTACCTTCTGCTTCTTTTCTTTGCCAGCTCGAAGCTGTTTTCTCTGAGACAAATAGATTTTCAAATTTCGGCTCGAAGACCATATAATAAAAAAGTAAAGTTGGTGACTGTAATCATGGGTGACCGGAAGGCTCCCTTTTTAATAGCTACTACCCCGAAGTGTAGGGGTGGACGTTACTCCTTCCCCAGGATAGCTCCACTTTACTCTTGATACGTACCTTATATTGATGAGTGTTAAGCAAGAAGGTATCAAGTACCATTTTCAAGTCCTTGTTATGACTCGACCTGGGCTTGAACCCCGGTCTCTCAGGCCATTGGCGAACACTCTACCCACTAGGCTAATGACGAAGATCATATCGAGTGTTAATTTAAAAAAATGTGGCTATTTCGTAGACTTTGCCGTTCCGGTGGACCATAGATTAAAAATAAAAGAAAGTGAAAAGATTAACTAATTCTTGAACTTAGTCCGTGAACTAAAAGCTGCTGTGTAACATGAGGGTGACGGTGATACCAATTGTGGTTGGTGGACTTGGAAAAGTTTACAAAGGATTGGAAAAAAGACTGGTGGAATTGGAAATCTGAAGAAAAATCGAGACCATCCAGTATTGGTAAGTTTCCCTAGAAGAATGCTCAGAATTATTCTTAATACCAGAAGAGACTTGCTATCCATCAACCGTACGAGAAAGACGGTCAGCGTTTGTTGTAGTTAAAAACTCGCAATAGCCATGATGCAACTGAACCACATACTCAGAAAATGCGCAGCCGGATACAAACTCAGCAGATCGCAAGAGAAGATCAACCACCTAATGTACATGGATGACATTAAATTATTTGCAAAAAACTGGAAACTCTCATACACGCCGTTAGAATATACAGTCAGGACATAGGAATGGAATTTGGCATAGAAAAATGTGCCATGCTCGTCATGAAAAGTGGCAAACGACATATGACTGACGGAATGGAACTACCAAATCACGACAAAATTAGAATGCTCGAAGAAAATGAAACCTACAAATACTTGGGGATCTTGGAGGCTGACACCATCAAACAAGTGCAAATGAAAGACACGACCCGAAAAGAATATCTCAGAAGAACGAAAAAACTACTCGAGACAAATCTCTCCAACAGAACCTCATCAAAGGAATAAGTACTTGGGCTGTGCCCCTAGTCAGATATTCGGGATCCTTTCTCAAGTGGACCAGAGAGGAACTTAAACAAATGGACCAAAGAACAAGGAAACTAATAACCATGCATAAATCATTACACCCCAGAGACGACGTTGACAGACTTTATGTATCTAGAAAAGAAGGAGGGAGAGAACTTGCCAGCATCGAAGACACCGTTGACGCATCCATACAACGGCTCGAAGACTACATAGAAAAACACGAACGAGGACTAATTACAGCCATCAGAAACGATACGGACGATAGAATGACAACTAGGAAACAAAAATGGAAGGGAAAATAACTCTATGACCGCTTTAAACGTCTAGTAAACAACATCTCACACCAGAAAACCGGAACCTGGCCAAGAAAAGGAAACCTTCAGAGAGAAACAGAATCCCCCATAATAGCAGTACAGGACAACGCCATTTGAACCAATCATATCAAAGCGAGAATAGATATGAAGCAATAAAACAGTAAATGTAGGCTATACGGTGACAGAGACGAAACGATCAATCACATAATAAGTGAATGCAGCAAATTAGCACAGAAGGAGTATAAGGCGAGACACGACTGGGTCGGCAAGGTGACCACTGGGAAATGTGCAGGAAATTTCAATTCGATCATACAAACAAATGGCATATGCACAACCCAGCACCTGTCCTAGAAAATGACTCGCATAAACTCCTATGGGACTTTAACATACAAACGGACAAACTAATCCCGGCCAGAAAACCAGACCTTATAATAATCAACAACAACAACAACAAAAAAGAGAATTTGCAAAATTGTCGACTTTGCTGTCCTGGCAGACCACAGAATAAATCTGAAGGAAAGTGAAAAGAAGGATAAGTACCTCGACCTTGATAGAGAATTGAAAAAGCTGTGGAACATGAAAGTAACGATTGAGCCAATTGTAATAGGTGCGTTAGGCACAATAACTAAAGGATTATTAAAAGGCCTAGAGGACTTGGAAGTTGGCGGACGAGTAGAGACTATCCAAACGACAGCATTGCTAAGAACGGCCGGAATCCTGAGACGTGTCCTGGAGACTTGAGGAGACTTGCTGTTACTCAAACTCCAGTGAAAAACCACCAGCTAACACTGATGTGAAAAAACTCTAAAGGAGTAAATAATGATAATAGACTGGGTGGGGAAATGGATCCACGAGAATTGTTGAGGATGTATAAATTTTACCATACGAGCAAATGGTATAAGTACACTTCTGGAAAATAAGACCCAGAAACCTCTCTAGGATTTTGAGATACTAACGGTTCACTTAATTTCAGCCATCCCGTTTGAACACGGGCTAAAATTGAAAGAAAGTGAAAAGAGAGATAAGTGACTAGACTTTGCTAGAGAACTGAAAATTATAGAACATGAAAGTGATGGAGATACCAAAGGTAATTGGCGCACTCGGTAGAGTCACATTATTGTTACAGGGACTGGAGGACTTACAAATAAGAAGACGAGTGGTGACCATCCAAACTACAGCATTGTTGAGATCGGTCAGAATACTGAGAAGAGTCCTGGAGAGTTAAGGAGACTTGCTGTCAGTAAGACTCTGATGAAAAACCATCAGCTAACGCTGGTGTGAAAAACTCTCGAAAGAGAAATATTAATACGTGGTACCTTCAATAAGTTTCCAGACTTTTTTGTACAGGCATTTAAAATTCCGTATGTTATTGCTATACATCTTTTGAGACGACTGACCAATTTTTCTGATTTCAGGTTCAAATGAACAGCTACTGGAGCAATTGGAATACACCCTACTAAAGACTGATTATCACAGCTGGAAATTTCAAAAATGCAATCTGGACGAGAGGACATTTTAGAAGAACGATATGCAATAAAATTATGTTTTAAACTTGGAAAATATACCACAGAAACGTAAGGAATGCTTCAGAGTGCTTTTCGACCATCTTGCGTGAATCAAGCATCAGTTTTTGAGTGGCATAAGAGATTCAAGGAAGGCAGGGAGTCTGTGAGGGATGGTGAGAGGTATGAGAGGAGTAAGGAAGTCAATACACCACAGTTGATTGGCCAAACGGATAGGGTTAGGGTTACTATGTTGAGGTTTTAAGGGAGGTTCCTAGGGAAGAGGCCAGCACTCTTCAAATCAGGTCAGTGGCATTTCCACCCGGACAATACACCAGTCCACAACTCCATCCTTGTCACAGACTATTTGATCAAGATGGGCATCAAGACAGTTCTTCAGCCTCCCTATAGTCCAGACCTTACTCCCTGTGACTTTTGGTTATTCCCTAAGCTCAGATACTGTCGTTATGAGACAGTTGAGGGGATGAAAGAGGCTGTGACGAAGGTCATTGACTCACTCACACAAGAGGACTTCCATGGGACCTGTCAGAAGTTGTTGAAACGGTACAAGTGCATTGCAGCCGGAGGAGATTACTTCGAAGGGGACTAGAGTTTCATGTATGTACTATCAATAAAAGTGCCCATAGGAAAAAAGTCTGGAAACTTATTTAATGATCCTCGTAATTTCTGCTTAAAATTATCTTATCAGTTACACAAGACAAATGGTATTTATTGTTTTTTTTTTTATTTAAGAAGAATACTAAGGTAAATTCCTTTCAAAGATTTGTAATCTGTTTATAGTGAAGACTCTCGTGGCATAACGGTTATCATCGTAAGAACTGGACACGGTCATCCGAGTTTAAAACCTGGATGAGGCTGTTTGCAATTCACATAGCGCTAATAGTCTTGGTAAAGCTATGAATCAAACTAGTTTATCTCTAGCTATGAATGAATAGTAGTGTATATTGTTTTTTTTTAGCCTTCGTAAGGCAACTTGTTGAGGAGAACGAACATTTTGAACTTAAACCCGTTGTAGAGGAATGTGCTACGCTAGATTTTTCCTGCCAAAGACACGCTAAATGACTAGCACCCCTTACAAATAAAAACAAGTTAAAGGACTTGTGAGTAAGTGAATGAATGTTTATATTTTTAGAATTAGAAATTGCTGGTTTGTTACAGAACTCAAAACAAAACCAACATAATATTGTCTTATTCCATCAGCATTTTGTCAGTTTGTTAATGAACACAGGCTTTAACAAAGTGTGCAAGATATATGGCGTGGCCTCATCCGGTAACGCTGGTCATGATGTGTTGGCTGACGGTTTCAATTCAGAATTCTTCAAATGATTGCTCTATCAAGAGTAAGGAAGTATCCTACCATTTTGCCTTACTTATATCATTATACTCGAATAGATCTGGCATTAAATAACCCGAAATGGTTGATAATCCATTTAACAAAGAAACCAAACCAGCTTATATCAGGTATTTTTCTCATAGCTTTCTATTACACCATGCTACCATTTGCCATTATCTGTCATTATCCCTCTCGCTTCGAGTCATATTCACTTCCAATTTTGTTGCTTAATGATTTCTGTTGTTCCTCATATATTTGTCTTTTCTTTAAAAAAAAAACTATCCTAAAGGCATTCTTTTTATTTATCTCTGTTAACCTGTTAATTTCATATATATATATATATATATATATATATATATATATATATGCGATCATTAGATTAATCATATTAAGTTTATAAATCAGAACAATCTTCTCACGTTATGTCGCCTAGGATAGAAATTGAGTGTCCCCGAGCACCATTGATGCTACACCATTATAATTTAGATCTCCATACACTCTATCACCGATTGAATTCTTTATTTATAAATACAGCAAACTACATCATATATATATATATATATATATATATATATATATATATTGCTGATAACTGTTTGGTGTGGTTGGGTTTCTTTATTTAATTGCATATCAACCATCGTTGATCATTTAATGCCAAAGTCATCCTTGTGGAAAGATAATAATAGCGGTGCTATTTAAGCCATTACTTTGATAATGAGTGTGATAACTGTTCAAAGTGTGTTTGTATAATCATAAACTAATATGACAATATTTAGATGAGCAGAATCCTTTTTAATCAAAATTTATCCTATGTATCAAGCAAATCATCCGTAGGAGAAAGATGTGACACAAGGTCAATTTTTAAGTGGAGTTTAACAGGTTTTCCTTCTCCTAGACTAGTCGCCTAACCAAGGTTAAAGAACAATGTCTGTCCTACTTTTTACCCATAGCCGGAGGGTGAATAATTGGATTTATGCCTTCACCAATAGTATTAGTGCTATGTGAAATCCAATCAGCCTCGTCCTGGATTCTAACTCCGTTCGCTGGGTCCATTTCCTACCACGATAACCATTATACGACGTGCACCTCCTAATTTAGATTTATTGCATGGAGTTTTCTTTTCTTTCCTGAGCTATAACTATTGCACTACAAACGCCTCTGAAGCGATATAAAATGTAAAATATTACTAGCTATTATTATGATCAAGCATTTGAAAAAGAGCCAAGTTTTAGCTTTAAGTATTGTATAAATGGTTGATATGCCATCAAACAAATTAACCAAAACAAACTAACATACATTTGAAATAAAGAATTGGTCTCTTACAAGATAACTTTTTTTTTTTTTTTATTGGATGTTGGTCTTAACATGTTAAACGTATGATTGGTTCAGCCTCAGAGAACTTTGTCCGCAATTGTTATCCACTAAGTATTGACTTAGTCTAGCAGACAGGTTGCTTAATGTGTCTGATGTTATTATGTGGTCATTCATCAATGGTGTGTGAAAGTCACCGTTGTTTAATGGCTAATGTGCTCGATTATAACATCCCAGTAAACGACTTTGAGCTCCAGTGACACTTTTATGCTTATTTTCGTACCAATACACTTGAAAAATGCATGAACTCCGGTTTGCTTCCAATTATGGGTTAAATTGTACCGCTACTGTTCCACAAAGATGGCTTTGGCATTGAATAACTCACAAAAGTTGGTATGCCATTAAAAAAAAGAAACCAAATCAAACCAAACTATCATCTGAGAAATTGAGCAGGCTCATCATTATTTATCAATTTTCGCTTTGTCTATCACAAGACATCAGGTTGCTTATCTTAAGTTTTGATATGAGTAAAACTATTTTTTGGTTCAAGAATTTGTGAGGTAATTAAAGGAAGGAAAAAGATGTTTGACTCAATGTTAACTTTGATTTAAAATTCTTGCCGTATAATGTTTGATCAATTCAGCAACTCTTTCTCTCTAAAAAAATAATCAGGTAAAAACTATACACTTTTTGAGTAAAATAAATCCACTTTTTAATCGTAAGGTTGCAGATTTACAGATGGGCCTACTTATAATTCTTTCTAATATATAGGTTTTTGATTTCACCAACCACACACACACACACACACACACACACACACACACATATATATATATATATATATATATATATTGATTATTCCCTCATCTAAGCAAGAATATTTTGAATTCTTCGATTAGGTCCAAATTTATCGAAATGACTCAGTATAATATAAAACTATGAAGAGAATTTTAGTCGATAGGATATCCTCATCTGAAAGTAAAATAAAAATCCCAAAGCAAAACAGTGGCAGACATATTTGTATTAATTTCTAGTTTTATTGTATTTTTATTTATATCAGAATTTGGTTGTTGCTAATATCCGAATGACAAGAAAAGTAACATGAAGCCATTTTATCTCCGGGCTGACTCAGGTAACAGTTAAATTGGGAAAAAATCCTTTACATTGGGGCTATGTGTACCGTTTTGTTTATGAGTACGTTGCTGAATCAGCAAAAATTCGGCTAATCAAAGAAAGCTACGACCGAATCAATATTGATTTCTACGTCAGCAGCACAGAAGATGATGTTGCAGCAAGATTTGTACAAAAATATATAATCTAAGCCCTCTTCTTAGAGTTATACGTTGTTCACATTTCTCTTTGATATTCACAACTGTCTTTCTCTCTCTCTCTCTCTCTCTCTCTCTCTCTCTCTCTCTCTCTCTCTCTCTCACACACACACACACACACACACACACACACACACATATATATATATATATATATATATATATATATATATATATTAATAATGTAGTTTGTTATATTTATAAATAAACCGTGTTCAAAATCGTTGATAAAGCATATGTAGATCTAAGTTAGGATAGCAAGTCAACGGCGATTGGTGACTGTCAGTTTCTTGCCTATTCACACATACACACACACCACACGCACGCACAAACACACACACGCACACACACACACACACACACACTCACACACATAAACGTATATTATTGATAATGTAGTTTGCTATATTTATAAATAAAGCGTGTTGAAAATTGGTGATGGAGCATATGTAGATTTAAGTTAGGATACCTAGTCAACGGCACTTGGTGACTTCTTTCTAACCGGCTTTTTTTAGTCTTAATAATGTCGCACTCAGTTGTGTCAATCAATGGATGTTCCAATATATTCAGATAGATGCAAAAAATATTCAGAGCCTTTATTCTTGAAAACTTAGGACTGAAAACATAGTTGAAAACCTTTCGTAGTCTTTTGTTTTCAATTTCACTGTATGTGAAAATAGATAATAGCAAGCAAGGTATGCGTACGACACTACAAGTTGTTCCTTCCGATTCTTGATGAACAAGACAGCAGCAGAAGTAAAGAATATGGCCATGGAGACCTACGGTATTAGTTAATTTGTACGTGTCATTCATGATGAACAAGACAGCATCAGAAGTGAAGAATATGTTCAAGGAAACTTACGGAAATAATTAATTTTTACGTGCCAGGAAAGGTTTATAAAGTTTAAGAACGGTGAATTTAACTTGAGAGTCAAGCCACTCAATTGTAGACCACAATAATTCGTAAGTAAGAACTTGAAAGTCCTATTAGACCGACCATACTCTAAGAACATTTGAATTTACCAAAAAATTTGTGCCCAAAAATTTGAGCCCATCACGCCATAGTTATAAGGCGAATGCAAAGTATAGGGAAGACTCACACATGAGTTCAGTTTGAATGGTCGGAACAAACAATGGAAAGCATCTCAAAAACTGAATCACACTTTCGCCTCAATACGAAATATCTTTTTTTGGGAATAATTGTCATTGGAGATTCAAAGAGGTTTTGTTTTGTTTTGTTTGGTTTGGTTTTATGGCATATCAACCATTGTTGGTCATTTAATGCCAAATACATTTTTATACATAAAACCAGTTCGATTTCGAACAATTCAGTTTAGCATAAATGCACAGTTTCAATGTAAAAACAGCTCTATTTCAAACAATTCAGTTTAGCATAAGTAAACAATTTAAGTGTCAAAACACTCCTATTTCAAGCAATTCAGTTTAGCATAAGTACACAGTTTAGTTCTATTTGACCCATAGATAGCACTCACGAGCTACCACTCCGAGCAAGAGTGAATCTAGAAGTGGTGGCAATGAAGAGGTACTCTTTATTCCCCAAATCTCCATCATTACTGGAATCTCATCATCAGATTGTTTAGTGTCATTATACCAGGACACTCGTTGTCGGGGGGTGTCCAACTCCTCTGCAGAAATGCAGTCGGTGTATTCTACAGCCCCAACCGACTCGAAAAATTAAAAGAGGGTTCACTAAAATAATACGAAGTGTTAAAAATAAAGATTTCGTCCCATTCAACCAACAACGTCACCAGCAGAACTTTTTTGATGAGCTATGAAATGTGTGTTGTATAACGATTTATTGAGGCTAAAAACTATTGTTACAGAGCGTTGCAGTTGTTTAAGATCGTGACGAAATAGTACAGAGGTCATGGAAAGATAAATTATTAAAATAATATCCTGCAGCAGGAAGAATTACGAGTTTACAAAGTTAAACATCTTTTCCTATGGATTAGATATAACAAGATATATTTGTATCAAGTATAACAAGATGTATTTATATAAGGTATAACAAGATGTATTTATATAAGGTATAACAAGATGTATTTATGTAAGGTATAACAAGATTAATTTCATACAGCAACCAGGACTGGTTCTTGCCGAAATAACTAGGCACGGCTATTTAAGTGGTGATGGAGGCTAAAAGATTTCGTTGGGTTTTATGGCATATCAACTATTGGAGGTTATTTAATACCAAATCATGTTTATACAAATATATTAAATATATAGGATCTCGTTTGGTTGGGTTTTATGCATATCAACTATTTTAGCTTATTCAATGCCAAATCATGTTTATAAATTAGCGACCGTTGTCGAGGGCGACCCGAAGGCTCCCTTCTCAATAGCTACTACACCGAGGTGTAGAGGAGAACGCTACTCCTTCCCCTGAATTGCTCCACTTTATCTTTGATACGTACCTTATAGTGCTGAGGGTTAAGCAAGGAGATATCAAAAACCATTTTTAATTCTTAGGTATGACTCGACCTGGAATTGAACACCGGTCTCCCGGGCCATCGGTGAACACTTTACCTACTAGTCCAATGAGCCGGTTTATACATATATTTTAAAAATATATAGGATTTCGTTTTATGGCATATCAACTATGGTAGCTTATTAAATGCCAGATCATGTTTATACATATATATTAGATATATGGGATTAGGAAACACATTTTTTTGATAACATTGTTAAACGAGCCAAAGGTATTTTTTGTACATAGTTAAATGGTTTCAACTATTGCTATATCATAGTCACAGTCTAACACAAGTCATTTATTTGCCCACATTAAAATAGATGTAGATGATATGTCAGAGATTATTTTGTTGGTAATTTCACTTTGAAATGAGTTAATTTGTTAGCACACGAGTATTGCAATTGTTTCTTAATAGTTTAATGATTTCATTTTTTACCGGACATTGGCGAAATGGTTAGAGTGTTCGTCAATGATACGTGAGACCTGGGTTCAATCACAAGTCGAGTCATACCAAAGACTCGAAAAATAGTACTTGATGCCTCCTCGCTTAACACTCAGCATTATAAGGTATGGATCAATGGTAAAGTGGAGCAATCCAGGGAAAGGAGTAGCACCCCCCTACACGTCGGTGTAGTAGCTATCGAAAAGGGAGCCTTTGGGTCACCCTCGACTAAGGTCGCCAACTTGACTTATTTGTTGCCAACTAACACTTATAATTCTATCATACATATATATTAATCATTCCTTTGTACACAAATGAAGTGGTTACAAGTATTGTTATTTATCATTTATTATTCTATTCAACATTAATCATTTGTTTGTCCACAGTTAAATAGTTCTAGGAATTGTTATTGTATAACAATTCAATTAAAGATCAGTCACTAGTTTATACTCAGTTAAATAAGCAAACAGTTCTATTTCAAACAATTCAGTTTGGCATTAGTCATTTGATTGCACCAAGTTAATATGTCAAACAGCTCTATTCGACCCATATATTGTACCCTAGCAGGTTCTACCACTTCAGGCAACAGTGGACCTGGAGGCGATGGCAAAAAAGGGGTACTCCGCATTCCTCAAAGCGCTAGCATTACTGGAGCCTCACCATCAGATTGCGTAGTTTCATATCTAGGACACGTTCAATGGGCATCTCACTCCTCAGCAGAGATGCAGTTGGTGTATTCTACAGGCCCAACCGACTTTGCTGGAGTTAAATAGTATCACTGCTTATACTAGAACGACTTCGGCCTCATAACCCACGAAAGTTGATATGTCATTAAACAAAGACAACACCACGTTCCTATAAATACTTGAGAATAATTAGTTGATTATAAAAAAAAGGTTATAGCAATAATTGTAAATACAAACAAAACGTTGAAGAAAAGATTCCAAATACTTGAGGGTGTTATTTGTCGCTGCCTCCCACCAGACACGATTCCAAATACTTGAGGGTATCCTAATAAAAACAAAACAGCCGACATTAAAAAAAATATCTTTCGCCCTAAGAGTTGTGGGAGGTCTTAAAATTTGCATAAAATTTGGCTGTAATATACACACGAGTCACTATCGTATTCATGTGAGCTTTCACGTGCTGCTTTTTGAACATTAACGTTGATAACACAATTTAAGCCGTTTACACATGACGTCATTAGCACATGATAAAAATGTTCATTTAAAAATCCACAATCTTCAGAAAACACTAGTTTTTTTATATTTATAGTTTAAAACCCTATAGAAATATAACTTCATTTTTTCTTGATTACCAGCAACGTTCCACGTTTACGCAAAAATGAAAATAACGCAGAAATCTCACTCTATCAGATATATTTACCAAAATTACATGAAAATATCTATTTATACGGTAAAGTTATTTCTTTTAAAAATGCCACTGGCTTCAACCATGGCCTCCTGACAATTTCAAAATATTCTGCTAGCCTTTCCTATGGTCTCCTTGTTTAAATTGGCAAATACAACTGTTATCTCTGCCTTCAGTTTGTCTTTGATGTTGCACAGAGTTTTGTTGGTCTCTTGCTCCACCGCGCCTCACATCTAATAATCAAGAGGATTGCCATCTGGGGTGATGTTAGCGGTGATGTGGTTGCAGAAATTCCCTAACGGCACACACTGGCTTCTCCTGTTTGTGTAGGATGGTGCAGAGTCCTGTTGCCAGACGTAGTATATTCCAGCAATCACTCTCTCGATCCAGGGGAGCTTTAGCTCCTCTAGGCACTTGATGTAGACTTCCATGTTGTGTCTAAGGTCATGTTGGAAGATGACTGGAGGCGCAAAGTCGCCATCTCTCTAGTGACCGCCTGAAACACCATGACAAAGACTGGGTGTTTCGTTTTCATCAATATATATATATATGAATCCCTCCCAGACCCTCTGAAATCTTCGTAAGAAGACTTTCAGCGTGAATGACAAATTGTACAGCATGCCGTTTCTTAATCTCTGGAGAAGTGAATTGCACCATAATGCCACATTCCTCACAGAGAGGGTCTAACTCTAATTTACTACACCGTAGATCAAACCTGAAACAAAAGAAAGTACACGCGCGAAATTAATAACTTCAGATGGCGGCAATTTATCCATCGCACTATATATATATATATATATATATAGAGAGAGAGAGAGAGAAAGAGAGCGAATCCTTTTGCGTGTCGGTATAGCTCGGGAATAAACAATGTTAATTTTCATAAAACCATCTCGGTTAGATACTGTATATTTAAATAGTTCATTTATATCAATAAAATGATAAGAATTACAAAAGTAATGGTCCTCGTGTCATCAAATTACAGTCAGATATTTAACTCATGTTTAACGGATACACATATTAAAACATAACGTTGCATTATATTATAGAATTTCATTTCTTCTCAATAGAATACAATTATTTAAAACATCCTAATTTATATGCTGTCTTCTCAAAAGAATCAACATATAGTGATAGAAGGATAACATGTGACTTCAAATGACCAAAAACTGCAAAAATTTATTCAAAGAAACTACACACAAAGGAAACTTGAACAAGTAGAAAAGAAATATCATTGGCTGATATAATTTCCATATTTTTTATAACTTTAAGCTGCCGACTGTGCATAGAAGATATATCTAGAATATCTTCAGGAGAGATAGATTCACAAATAGCTGATATTGCCTCCCAGTGTTTATCCTTAGATGAAAATTGCTTGCTGTATGCATAAATTTCAACTTAGGACGATGCTCCAAATATTTTTGATAGGATCAAAATTTAGCAAACATGCAGGCAACTCAATACGTCTGTAATTCAAAGAAAATCCTAACTTCATTAAGTATTCAATAGTTGCAATAACACTACGCTCTGGTGACGAGTCGTGCAGAGATATCCTTTTCTATTTAAATGCTAGTATATTGTGATATACATATTTCAAGGTTAGTCTTTCTGAAATCGACGTATAAACCGTATAAACGTTTAAATATTGACAGCAGTCATCCATAAATCATAATATACTGGTTGATTTGCTTTTCAATAAAAGAATTAAGGATTTAAGAGATAAACAACTTCAAAGATTCAATGATTAAATATAGATATTGTATTTATGGGACGATGAA
The DNA here is from genome assembly GCA_963585895.1 of Sepioteuthis lessoniana. Lineage (NCBI taxonomy): Eukaryota > Metazoa > Mollusca > Cephalopoda > Myopsida > Loliginidae > Sepioteuthis > Sepioteuthis lessoniana. The sequence goes on along the minus strand of OY757911.1, from coordinate 62,665,790 downwards.
TTACTTTTACAGTAGTTTATTTGGTCTGATGTCTTCTTACTAAAATTTTAATTAGCTATTTTCTTGCATAGTTTTCTTGATGGGTGGTAAGTGGCCGTACAACTGCTGCTTTGTAGGGTGCTGTCTCCAGGACTTGTTAAATATTGCTTTCAGCATTCTTGTGTGGTTGCCATCAAGCTTTTTCTCCATACGTTTAGTTAGCGTCCTTGTAGTGGATCCATATAGCAGTATTGATATGATCACGGCTTGGAAAAAACTGCGTTTCATTTTATCGGTCAGATCTGACTTCCATGACTTGTAGGTAGGAATACTTGAAACTACATAACTACGTGAAAATTATTTGTGTTAGATTGGAATACTTGGAGCCATATATTCGAGTGCAAATTATTTTTAGTAGATAGGAATACTTGAAACAATATAACTGAGTGAAAATTATCTTTATAAAATAAGAATTCTTGAAATCATATAACTGTGTGTAGAACACTTGAATAAGATAGCAATACTTGAAACCATATAACTGGGTTTAAATTATTTGTATAAGATAGAAATACTAGAAACCAGATAATTATATGTTAATTATTAGTATTAGATAAAAATACTTAAAACTCATGACTTTGGATGAATTGTAGACAAGTTCAGCTACCTAGGAAGCAGTGTCTCATGAACCGAGACAGATATCAACACGCGACTAGCAAAGGCATGGACAGCTATCAATACAAAAAAAAAATATGCGCTTGGTTATATGGTTTCGAATTTTTCTAATACAAATATTTTGTGTGCAGTTATATGGTTTTAAGAATTCCGATCTAACAAAAAAAAAATCTTCCCGCATTTATCTGATTTCATGAAGTACTATCGAATACTAACAATTTGTATACAATTATATATTTTCACTTATTCCCATCAACTACTAATAACCTTTAAACAGTTATATGGTTTTAAATATCTATTTTTATTATGAATAATCTATACAGAATTATGTAGCGTATTTTTTAAACTTCTTGAAATTTTGAAGTGAATTTATTAGATCCATGGACGTATATCATTCTCCATTCTTTGTCCATGCAAAGGTATATTTCGAGTTAATTTTTCTTACAATTCGTTTTTAACTGAGTCAAGGTCGACCCAAGTAGTTTCATAATCTAATAACTTTCAACAGATAATTATCTCCTCTTCTTTTTTAGCTGATATATCGTTTACAAAATTACATTTGCTGTTGTGGAAGATATCTATGGATATAAGTGTATTCTATCATTTGAAATTTTTACAAAATAATTAGGAATATAATTGTGTATGTAAAGATAGTTTTGTATCCAATCAAACAATATGTATCCGTAATTACATTATCATTTAATGCTTGTTAAAATATTGTCTGTATTCAAGCAGGTACTTATAGGCTTGGTGAATTTTCAATTGTTGTTTCATGGTTTTAATGATGATAGAAAGAACACAGTAAAGGATCATCAATAAATACTTTGTTTGGACGAGGACTCGCAGACAAACAGACAGAGGAGGAAAGAGAGGCTGGATTTTTAGTTGGTCTTTTTAAGCACTGTCCTGTATTGATATTATGAAGCCGCATCGTTTGTTTGACATATGATTCTTTCTCTTTTCTGTATCTGAATAAACTATAACATATTCCTTACAACGAAAGCAGTTTCTATTGTGAGATATGATTCTTTCACTTTTCTGTATCTGAATAAACTATAACATATTCCCTACCAACGAAGGCAGTTTCTATTGTGAAATATGATTCTTTCACTTTTCTGTATCTGAATAAACTATAACATATTCCTAACAACGAAAGCAGTTTCTATTATGAGATATGATTGTTTCACTTTTCTGTATCTGAATAAACTATAACATATTCCCAACAACGAAAGCAGTTTTTATTATGAGATATGCTTGTTTCACTTTTCTGTATCTGAATAAACGATAACATATTCCCAACAACGAAAGCAGTTTCTATTATGAGATATGATTCTTTTACTTTTCTGTATCTGAATAAACTATAACATATTCCCAACAACGAAAGAAGTTTCAATTGTAAGATATGATTGTTTCACTTTTCTGTATCTGAATAAGTTATAACATATTCCCAACAACGAAAGCAGTTTCTATTGTGAGATATGTTTCTTTTACTTGTCTGTATCTGAATAAACTATAACATATTCCCTGCAACGAAGGCAGTCTCTGTTGTGACCACTTCGGGTTATTGGATTTTAAGGGGGTAATTCTTGAATGAGTTATTAACTGAGTTTTTCTCTCGTCAGTCTGAGTATGTTTGTGAGTGCGAGTTAATATATAGAATGCATTTACACCATATATACATAACAATAATTGTACATATGTATGTACGTGTAGATACGTATATACTTTCTATCTACTTAATAAAATCGTCTTTCTCTATCTCAGGTGTATGAAGCCCGGTGGACACTCAAACAGTCGGACGGAGAAAACTGCAATTTAGTACAAAAGACTACTTTTCAATCTATCTGATTATTATCTGATGAATTTACATCTAAACAAAAATTTAAACCACGTTAATGTTTTTTTTTGTTTCCTCCCCATGAATATGAATTCACCTTTTTGAATATGAAGAAATATATATTACAAGAGAGGACATAACAATTTTACAGATACTGCGGCGAGGTATGGCCAAAAAACGGTTGGGAGCCACTAATCTACACATTACTTCTAAGACGGAAGATTATTGACAATTGAAAACTTTGTGGTTTATCAGATTGAAGTGTTTGCATGAGATGATATTTTATTATACCGGTTCTGTGACCATTTATCATAATTTAAAATTACATAGTACCATGTAAAAATCTGCAGTATTAACCATAAAAAATACATTCTTGCTTTAAAAAAATGAAAACCTCATTTTCTTGTAAATCAAATATATCAATATTTTATTATTTTTAGATGAACATATGCATTCCAAACGGATATTATCAGGCATTGTTCATGATACATAAAAAATTTGAATAAATACTTGTACACATAAGTACACCTGTTATAATATACGCATATATATATATATATAGTTATTTATCACGCGCCCAACCAAACGGGCGAAATGGCGCAAGGCCGAGTTTTCGGCGGGTCAGGAACATGACTGTAGCTCAGACACACTTGGCGGACATAAAAATGACTCGGGCTCAGTCAGCAGTCTCCTGAAAAGGAGTGCCTGAAGCGTCAGGCGATAACCTAGCCCCTCTAGAAACGGTTATAGCCAGTGGGGACGGGTCCCTGAAACTCAAGGAATAGGTCAGTCTCGTCCACAAAAAGCGGTTGCTGGGCTTCCCCGGCAGTCGTGTCAAGCAATCTCGACTGACCAAATACCACCAACACACAATCTAATCCCTAGCTGAACGCACAGCCTCAAACAGCTGTTCGGGAAAGCTTTGGCCAGGGTGGGAGGGGGTTGAGTACTCTCGCAAAGGAATTAACGGTTGCCACTCGCGTAATGCAAAGCTCATCTAACGAATCGAGCACTCCGGTCTCTATTAGCGTTAAATGTAAACAAATGGAACATTTTAATATATATACGTTAAATTCTCTCTCTTACGTTGAGATTGCTGGTGGCTGTCAGTTTATGGTATCAGGCTGACAGCTGGTGGCATCTAACGTGACAAGCCACTCCTATGAGTTGAGATACAACGAAATAGTGTGTCTGTGGATGACAATATATATGCAATTATATTTTTGTTTATAGAGTTACAATACTGTAGAGTATGGTAATCGTATCTGTTTTGATTGTATAATGTTCTATTTAAGATAATAAAATCTCGTTAAATTTGATTCAAATCAATGTTAACATTTCTTATAAAAAATTTAGAGGGTATACGTATGGGCTATACTATTAGTTGTCAAAATTACTGAGACGAAGCTGGATGATTTTTACCATTAAGGGTTTTCAGACTATTGTTTTCATCTTTATTGCTATTTCCCAAACGTTTCGGCTGATATGCTCTACGGCCTCCTTCAGGTGTTTGTCGAACTCGGGAACCTTGACGGAACTTCGAACTGCGTCCTTTATTAAATCCACGGGGGTCGCCAGTTCTGGTTCTGTTAGCCAGGGACACATAGCGTAACGGTTATAGGCGTTGGTTCCCTAAGCTTCCAAGGAGACAATCATCTGGAGGTTGCTGGTTCAATCCTGACTGCAGGCGAGTAACAATACAGGAATACTTAACACTTGTACCCGGTTATGGCTAACGGAATCAGAATAGGCGACCCCCGTGGATTCAATAAAAGACGTAGTTCGAAGTTCCGTGAAGGATCCCGAATTCGATAAACATTTGAAGAAGGCCGGAGGACATATCGGCCGAAACTTTGTGGAAATGGTCGGAAAACCCTTAATGATAAAAAAAATGGCTATACTATATTAAACATAGTGGTTTTTAAAATACTTTTTTAGAGAGCCGGGTTGGATTGGTTTAGTTTCTTTGAATAATGGCATATTAACCTTCGTGGGTTATCTAATGCCAAAGCCATCATTGTGTTGGATAAACAAAGCTAAAATAATCTATTATTCATTTAAAAAATAAAACAACAAATAATATCCAAATGACAAAGTTATTTGTCCTAGGGGTTGAGAACTTGGAAAATATTTTGTCCATTTCTCTAAAAAGTGTTCTTTGTAAACGTCCTTGTCAGAGCTTTGTGGTTTCAAGCGGATGACACTGCTTAACTGACATTATGTGAGTCGAGACAGAGTCAAGTAGAAAAGTAGGCAATAGATCAATCGAGAGTCTGGAGAGAGAAATTAGGGGGGGAGTGAAAAGGTAAAAATAATAAAACGAGGAACAAAAGAAAGCAATATTACCAAGAGAAATACAAATGAAAAGAAAAAAGACAAGATTAGAAATCGGACATAGAAAGAAAAAGTGGCTATAGATAGAAGAGATGGATAATTTATGAGTAGTGTTAGAAAAAGATGAGGTTTTATTAAATAAAAGGATAAAAATAAAAAGAGGAGGTGTACATATGAGAAAAAGAAGCTAAGAGAGAGAGAGAGAGAGAGAGAGAGAGAGAGAGAGAGAGAGAGAAAGAAAGATATAGATTGATAGAGAGAGAGAGACAGACAGAGACAGACAGAGACACAGATGAACAATTTATTTGTAGCGTGAGAGAAAAGTAAGGTTTCATGAAGAGAAAGAATGGAAAGAAAAGAATGTGCGTATATATATATATATATATATATATATATATATATATATATATATATATATATATGTATGTATATATATGTATATATATATATATATATTGAGAGAGAGAGAGAGAGAGAGAGAGAGAGAGAGAGATTGACAATTTAATCGCAGTATAAGAGAAAAGTGAAAGAAAATCTAAAAAGAAAAGACTGTGCGAGTAATTGATAGAAAGATAGATTAGAAGATAGATAGAGAGAAAGAGATAGATAGATAGATAGATAAAAGTTATGATTGAAAAAGATAGCGACATAGAAAATCTCAAAGATATATTTTCACTCTTCTCTCCACTGTTTTTTTTTTTCTATATTCCTTCTTTCAGTTCCCACATGCCAGTCATTTTGTGATAGGTTCTAAACGTAGAGGAAAATCTTAATCGTGATCGGCTGTCATATTTGCCAGCCACTGATCCGTCAAGAGGGTTGATTCAACCAAAAGAATCCCCCTTCTGAGAGAAAAACAAAACAGTCTCAATGTGTCTGTCTTTATTGATGACAGAAACGAACAATCAATAAGAATACGCACTTATACACACTATTAAACATAAACATTTAGCAGCCATAAAGAAATCATATACATAGGTATACACGTTCCCGTTTCATACGTGGAACGCTCCGAAATTAATGGACTCTATTTATTTTCACAGAAACTGCAACAGATACAGAGAACTCAATAACATTGTTGAATAGAGCAAACATTCAGCTACAAACCATTACTTTCCCATCAAGTCTCCATCATTGGTTATGCCTTTTTCCTTCCACTGAAAAACAACCGGCAGGCTACGCTTATAAGTGATTCACTCCAAAAGTAATGCCTCCTATCTTATTATGTTTTCTCAAAATTTTGATTGCCTAATGGGCAGGGGCTGTAGAATACACTGACTGCACCTTTGCAGAGGAGTAAGATCCTCCTCCCCAATGAGTGTCCCGGATATGACACTAAACAATCTGATGACGAGGTTCCAGTAATGCTGGGGCTTTGGGGAATGCGGAGCACCCCTTAATTGCCATTGCTCCCAGATCCACACTGGTCCGGAGGGGTAGCACCTGATTGGGCCCTATCTATGGGTTAAATAGAACTAACGGTATACTTATGCAAAAGTGAATTCTTTGAGTAAACTGTATAGCTTGAAATCGAACAGTTTTCGACAATTAAACTGTTCTTACATTTAAACTGTGTACTTATGCTAAACTGAATTATTTGAAATGGAACTGGTTTTTGACTTTGAAACTGTACTTACACTAAACTGAATTGTTTAATATAGAACTGTTTTGACATTTAACTGTAGAACTGCTTGACTTAACTGAATAGCTTGAAATAGAAATGTTTTCATATTTAAAGTGTACTTATGCTAAACTGAATTGTTTGAAATAGACTCATTTTCCTAAAAATGGATTTGGCGTTAAATAACCTACAAAGGTTGATATGGCATGAAACCCAACCAAGCAACAGATTTTCACAGGGGTGTCCTCGTGGTATAATGGTTAAAGCGATGGACTGCGGAATCGTACTCCAGTCGCGCTATTACGTTCACTTTCGGACAAATACCCTTGGGAAAGGTATGAACCCTTTCATCCTCCCAGCTATGTGTTAAATACTACCCCTACCGTTCTTTTAGAAGGATGGATTTGGCATTAAATAACCTACAAATGTTGATATACAATTAAACTAAAGAAACCAAAAATAGATTTTCGCAAGCACAATGTTATTATGGTGGTGATGTGGAAACAAATTTATAATAGTTGAAAGTTTCTTTCTTTCTATTGGTGTAATTGTGCTCTCTGTACCTGTTGTAGTATCAGTGGAAATAAATAGCATGTATTACTTTCGGATCACTCATTGCATCGGATGATTACAATGGTTCAATTATGGAGGTACTCTTGGTGTAACCGTTATCGTAGTAGAAAACAGTGACGGCGAGCCGAACTCAAAATTTGGATGAGATTGTTTGCGTTTTACATAGCACTTGTGAGAGGTATGATTCCAACTATCCTGGCACCAGCTATGGATAAATACTTGTATAGACTGAGCAACCGGTCTATGAGAAGGAAAACTCGGGATTCAAACCTGTAAAATTCTTCACTACTCTTTTTTAGACTTCCGGTCGTGCGCTTTCCCACACTTGCTTAGACTTAGCGCATTGCCATACATTTTTAGACTTCAAGTCAAGGTAACCACTGCACTTACATAATTATCGATCTTTTCATCGAATTTAATCTTCTGTTGGTTGATTGTATCGAATTCAGCACAGGAAGCCTTTATTAACAGAGATTTAAAAAAAGTGGGTTAACCTTTTTATTTCAACACATTTTTATTTGTGAAAACTTTGATTTAACGGGGATTGCTAAAATGGTTATTTATTTTGTCAGAAATTTGTATAGGATTGCGTTTAAGCCACCGATATTATTTCACTAGTTTATTCATTTAATAGAATATTGTAAATTACAGTTCATATCTCTTTCATAATAACCAATATCTTATATTTATACCAAAAATAAACGTTTTTTATGGGAACATTGGTTTTGGTTGCTTTGTTTTAATGGCATATCAACCTTTGTAGGTTTTTTAATGCAAAATCTATTCTCTTAAAAGAACAGTAGTGGTACTATTTAACCCATAGCTGGGAGGATAAGGGGGTTCGTACGTTTCCCAAGGGTATTTGCCCGAAAGTGAACGTAATAGAGCGACTGGAGTACGAACTTGCATACTACGATTCCGCAGTCCATCGCTTTAACCATTACACCACGAGGACACCTCTTTATGGGAACAAAATTTCTTGATCAATTTTGATATGAAGTAAAATTGACAGTAATTTCTGAAATTAAAATTTAATAATTTATATCATACCGTACTCCCTAATGTATTAGATCTTTCTTTTTACATTAAAAAGGCCCCTTGGTTATATACGGAATTAGGGCACGCGTACACACGCACATACACACAGAATATATATATTCTGTATATATATATATATATATATATATATATATAATGTTCAAAAGCTAGAAATGAAGAAGAGTAATAAACCTGGAGCTTTTACCTTCGTATAAATAACGGCGGTTAAACAACGTAGTATTGGGTCTACTTAGTGCTCAAATTGTTATAATGGTATATCTTTACAGATACATTCCAAGGCTGGCTATATTTGAGTTATCTTTGTCCCGTGCGACAGCAGGAAATCTAGTCAGGTCAGCAACATGACCCATATGTACTCTCTTGTGGTTATATTTTTCGAGCGAATGAGTCCCCCGAATATTCCTGGAACCGGAACTATCAAATTTTTTTTTCATCATACAACGTGTGAAAGCACGTGCGATACCCTAACCTCATCAGCCGCCAACCAGGGTGATAACATAGTTTCGGTAGCTCAAGGCGGATACCATCATACCAGATTATGGTAAGTGGTCGTGTTAAAACATAATCCCTCCCTACAAAAGCTTGCGAGCATAAAGTAGTGAAACGTGCAGTCAAAATAGACTTCAGTTTCGCTAGTAGTAATTACGTAGCCAACAGAACATAACCTCTCTCATAATAGTGTTGTATACTCATATGCAGATGCATATTCAACACAATAAAGACGAGCGACACAGTTCTTTAGAAAAATCTGCCTCTCACTTTATTGAAATGGTTGTGTGTGAGAGGGAGTTGGGAGACTGAACAGAATTGGAACAGACTGACCCCCCACTCTTACGGCCATAACAGTGTTTCTTTCCCGTTCTCCTGGGCTGCTCAACCGGGGGCCTGGGGTCCCAGCCTCTCTGGGACATGTTCCTCATTCCACCATCTTCTCTTCAACTGCAACTGCTCAATCGGGGGTCAATCTGGCTTTCTCTTAGGCATCTTATCTCCAACTGATTGAACTTCATGTGCACCGAGTTATGTAATTGTTCAACCACCACCTTCTTCTTGTGCGCGTCACAAATCGCACTCATTCAACCCGTCCACGGTAAAGGTTATATTCCTCGACCGGATGCACCTGTTATCTACACAGGTGCATTTCCTTTTATGACAGCCCGGCCAGGTCGGAGGTCAATATCCTACAATAGATATACCCCCAGCTTGCATAATATCCTGCTGAGTGGATGGATTCACTGCTCTTTTTCACACAAATTTGACTTTTTGATTCTTCTGACCTGGCAACAAGGCGCGAATCCTACATGATCCAATATTGTGCAGTAACCAATGGTAGCGTTGTTAGTCATCGACTACGAAGTACGATAGAATGCAGTTTACGATATCCAGGTCATTTACTGATAGGTTGAGTGGCATCAGCATCGAATTGGGGAGTAATTTGATGCAATATTTCCTCGTCGTTTAATGGCTATCAACCTTGTCAGTCGCCGATATAACCGTTATTGCATCACCTATCAGTTTCCTCGTATCGCAAAAGTCTGTCAAGAATTCACTTGTATACAATTCTGACTGTATTCTTAGAAAAATCCTAAATTATCCCAGAGATGTAGTGTCCCATATTTTAAACCCCTGATAAATTTTTCTATGTCACATGATGTTGAATTCTATCTGCCCTTATGGTTGGCATAACTAATAACAATAAATGAACGACTTCTTTACTGGTTACATATTTCGGAAAAAAAAGTTGATGGGCTGAAAAAAATCAGCTCTACTCAAGTCTCTAATTTACATAATTAGTCAATCTTCTATCGGCTGTATCATTACCCTTAAACACACACACACACACACACACACACACACACACACATATATATATATATATATATATATATATAGGAAACATTTAGTAAATCTGACGGTATAAAAATGTGAAAATATGAAAAAAAACGAGGTCTTCAGAGGATAGTCATAGTTTATAGTCATAGTTTTACTATAAATAAAATGTTTTTCATATCTGCATATATATATATAAAGCGAGGCAGAAATACTACCCGCATTTTCAACTGTCACTTGTGTAGTGTAGATGAATGTAGGCAAGCGGTAATGGTACCCCCATCTAGCAATCTCTTATATAAGTAAAGTTGGCGACTTTAGTCGAGGGTGACCCGAAGGCTCCCTTTTCAATAGCCCCTACACCGAGGTGTAGGGGAAGGCGTTACTCCATTCCCAGGATTGCGTCACTTTACCCTTGATCATCACCTTATAGTGTTGAGTGCTAAGCAAGATGGAATCAAGTACCATTTTCTGAGTCTTTGGTATGACCCGACCTGGGATTGAACCCATGTCTCCCGGACCATTAGCGAACACTCTACTCGTTAGGCTAATACTTTTCAAATATGTTGAGTAACAATTATGGCTTTGACCGGCCATGTTTTTAAAGATTCATAAAAAGACCAACAATCATCTCTGGCGGTACTTTTGCCACTTCTTGCCGAATAGCATACTTTTAATTCTTCTAGCTGGCTTTTTTTTAAATGCATTGACTTGAGGTTTTTAAATTACCGACCTATAGCAGAATGGATTACCGATCCGGATCGGCATCATTCCGATTAACATGAAATGAAGTCGAAAAGCTCTCTATGAAACAATAATAGATTCATTAGCATTAAAAAGACGTTTCAATAGCAAACCCTCGATTTGCAATGATAAAAGCTATAATCGTAATTGATAGTATCTAAAAAAATAAGGTAAAACATTAGCTAGATAGAGTTACTACTGCCACTTACCCAATTTCACTTGATCGGTTAAATTGAGTGAGATAATCATGCTTTCCCTTATATATATATTTTTATAAATAAAAATATATTCATTTATTATGATTAAAATGTTATCAATTTCAATTCGATCGTAATTAGGGAGACTCAGTGAACGTATTGTAATGAACTTTGTAAATTTTTACTCCTGATACGCAAAAATTAGTGTTTGGTTTATTTGGTTTGGTTTTATGGCATATCAACCATTGCAGGTTATTTAATTCCAAATCCATTTTCATACATATAAATAGTTCTGGTTCAAACTGTTCAGTTTAGCATAAGTATAGTTTTTTGTTTGCACATAGTTAAATGTAAAAACAGTTCTATTTCAAAATATTCAGTTTAACGTAAGGACACAGTTTAGTTTTATTTGACCCATAGATAGGACCCTATCGGGTGCTACGACTCTGGGCCAAAGGGGACCTAAGGGTGATGGCAATGAAGGGGTACTCCGTATTTCCCAAAACTTCAGCATTACTGGAACCTCGCCATCAGACTGTTTAGTGCCATAATTAGGACAATCATTGGGGGAGACTTGTCCCTCTGCAGAGATGCAATCGGTATATTCTGCAACTCCAGCCGATAGGACCAACAAAATTCAAGTTGCAATAATGTATTTTCGATATAAGATAAGACACTTTCCGACAAGATATGGAATAAATTTGGATACTGACTTCATTCAAAGTGTAAGTGGGGCGTTTAGTAGTTAAAATGGCACCTGCTACTGAGATTGGTGAAAAAAGAATGAAAAGCATGGCGTTTTTAGCTCGTTTTAATTAAAAATGTTTCAGTTGAATTCATTACTTATCCATATCGTGCTTGGATAAAGACATAAACATAAATGATTCAATGATGCAAAATGAAATTATAACAATTGTAGAGTAAAGTTGGCGACCTTAGTCGAGGGTGACCCGACGGCTACCTTTTCAAAAGCTACTACACCAAAGTGTAGGGGAGGGCGCTACTCCATTCACTGGATTGCTTTATCCTTGCTCCTTACCTTATAATGCTGAGTGTTAAGCAAGGCGGAATCAAGTACCATTTTTTGAGTCTTTGGTATGACTCGACTTGGGATTGAACCCCGAACTCCCGGACGATTGGCGAACATTCTATAATTACAATTAAATGGTATAAAATTGTTCAAAGGTGTTTTTAATTTTGATTTGAAAGTTCGGTCAGTTGTAAGCACAAACACTCGAAGAAGTCAGTTGACATTTTGTTGATAATATGGTGTATTTAACTTAATCTTTGATAATTGTTGATCAGAGAATCAATTTTTTTTAGAAGAAACAACAACAACAACAAAAAAAGTCTCCCTAATTCCGATCGAAGAAACAACAACAAAAAAAAAATAGTCTCCCGAATTACGATCGAAGAAACAACAAAAGAAAAAAAAAAAAAAAAAAAACTACTAAGATGAGGACAAAAAGTCCGCAATAAAAAAATCAATTCTCAGATTAAGAAGCCTCATCTCAAAAAAGGATTCCCAATAAAGACAATTGTTAATCATCTTTAATTCCACTCATCATTGCTTTAAGTGGCCATTGAGCTAATCCATACCACTTGTTGACTAATCATACTTTCGTATCTGAATGTATTATATATATTTTTGGTCCCGGATTTATATGTTTAAGTAAGACTTTTTCAATTTAAAAATCATTCTAATTTTCTGTCAAGCTTTAAAGAAGTGTTTGCGAATGAAATTTTTATGTTGGATTTATTACCCTCGAACTGAAAATGAAATCAAAGAAAGAGAAACAGGAGAAAAAGGAGACATATAGATGCAGTGTGTGAAATTTTCAAAAGTAATCCTTTAGATATCTTGACTTCGTTTACCAGAACGTTATAATGAAAAATAGGAAACATTGATAAATTGGATATTTGTCTAAAAAAATCAAATGTACGTATTTATCAACCCCATCACACGACCAGGATGCGACTCAAGATCATTTTTAATCGGAGTTTTGCAGGTTTAAATTCAGAGTTTTCCTTCTCCTAGACCGGTTGCCATACCAAAGTTAAAGAGCTCACTCTATCTTACTATTTACCCGTACTTGGAGGGAAAATAGTTGGCTTCATACATTTCCTCAGGGTATTAGCACTATGCGAAATAAAAACAGCCTCGTTCAGGATTCGAAATTGGATCACCTTTTCCAACGTCAATAACCATTGGGTCACGAACACCATTAAGAAATTCAATAATTAAATTTTCATTGAAAATAAATGTCTTGCTGAATGTTCTTGTGTGTGAAGAGTCCATTGTTATCTGTTTTCAAATGATAAAGATTTATGGGATTCTTTTGGGTATTATTATATAGCATGAACGCTGGAGAGTCGCTTGAAGCGGAGGGCTTCGTGTCAAACTTTGATGGGGGGTGCTCCCATAGCAATCTACGTAGGAGTGGACTAGCCTCGAGCACTGGTGAAATGAGGTCTCAGGCGTGAAAATTTGAGGCACGTGTTAAAAAATGATAATACCTAGTAATATACACACGCGATACTGAAAGTAACCTCATGGTGACGTAAGAACCCGAATGAAATTTTACTCTCTTGATCCTCGACACGATTAAATTAAACATATATCCTTCACTCTTCTGGTTTTCATGCAAAGCTCTTCAGGATTGAGGGGTTGAATAACCTCTAGTTAAAAGCTAAAGGAAAATATCAAACTAATTTGTTCATACTGCCTTGTCGAAATAATAAATTTAAGTAGCGGCAGATAAAGCTAAAGAAAAATATATTTTATAATCTCGAACGGACTGTCAATCTTCTTTTATAAATCAATAAAAAGAACACACGCTGTTAATGAAGAAATGATGATAAAAAACAAACATCAAGATTGGTCGAAATTGTTTTTAGAAGTAAAGAAGCACAATTTGAAAAAAATGAGGAATATTAGATATGGAAGGGATAAAAAATATTACAACTGCGCAAATAGACATGTTTTTAAAATTAGGAATTACTAATCTCAATTTTTGCTTTATCTAAAATCTTTTTTCATATTTTTTTTTCAATTTATAGACATATTGTTTGATATACCACAGGCAAGAAATCGTGATAATTTAATTGTCTTAAAATAGGTGAATAATTTTCGTTTGGCTTTGAAGCAGAACAGAGAATATTTGAGAACACTTAAAAACAACAGTGAACTTTTATTTTGAAAATTAATTCAGACTGAAGAGAAAAAAAGGAAACGTGGATTAAAAAAAAAACAAACACAAACTACATTTTGAGGACTTTATAGTGAAAATATATAAGACAGTCCAGATTAAGTGTGCCGTCAAGGGTGTTGTATAGCCGTGACCATGATTAACTATACAAACACATAATACATACACATATATACATATATACATATGGACGCAATAATAAAGACGAGCGAAGACTTCTTTAAAAAAATATACCTCTCACTTTATTGTAAGGTTTGCGTGTGAGAGGGAGTTGGAGACCGAAAAAAAACTGCAACATATTGACCTCATCAGCCCCTCTGGACATAGCCGTGTGTCATTCTCGTTCTCCTGATGCTCAACCGGAGGCCCGGGGGCTCAGTTTTCTGCTGGCTTTCTCTACCACTTCTTGTTTCTAACTCATCTTGTCTCCAACTCGTCTTATCTCCAACTCAATCAGGGGTCTCAAAGGCCCCTTCTGCCGGGTGGTGGCTTTCCCTACCACATCTTCTCTCCAACTCGTCTGATCTCCAACTCATTCGGGGGTCCCGAGGGCCCCTTCTGCCGGGTGGTGGCTTTCCCTACCACAACTTTTCTCCAACTCGTCTAACTCCAATTCTCTGATTTCCTGTCTCACCGAGTTATATAATAGTTCAATCGCCCACTCAATCGCCCACTCAATTTTTGGAATGGCATGTTTGATCGTCATCAAGCGGAAATAACTGTCATGCAGTTCAGAGGTCACTCTCTTCCGGTGCATCAGTCTATGAGTGTATCATTGGCTTTTACCTTGTCCCATTTCGTCAGCCAAATCCGCCTACGCGATTTCTTTCGATTATTGGCCATTGGAATGTGTCACTTCCTTCCGGTGCATCACTTTAGAATGGCATGTTTGGCCGGGTCGAAAGTCAATATACAACAAGGGTAATCCGAAGTAAAAATCTTTTTACCTGGTACAGGTATCTTTGGGGAACTAGAAAAGGTTTCATGAACGGCCCAAAACAGCAGCGTTTACTAAATACGGGTATTTTATCATCTGAAAAATGCATCTAAAGTCTAGTCCATTTGCCAAAAATTTTCTCGTTCCCCAGTGATACCTGCATTGAAAAAATTAGGTCTAAAAACGTTCGACTTCGGGTTAACCTTACCGTACGTTTAATCTACACAAATAGGATATTTAGGAAGATTAACAATAGCTTTACAAATTTAGGTTCCTTAAGATTCTTCGAACTTTTGCACTTATCGTCATTTTGTGTCTGAATTGAAACCAATTTCAACATTTTGCTTTTCAGACACTGATATGTAACTATGAAAATTTCTTTGATCTTTAATCACAGAAATCTCAACTTCAAAGCTGTTTATATGTAAGAAAAATTCAGAGAGAGAGAGAGAGAGAGAGAGAGAGAGAGAGAGAGAGAGAGAGAGTAACAATTTTTTTTATTTATATAAAGTTGAGTCACTTGAAAAGACTGATAGTGAAGTAACTAGGATTTGTGAATCGATTTTAACGGTTCCAAAAACAATTGAATTTGTAGAATGCAGCTTTTCTGCTTTGAATAAAATTAATACTTATGAAAGAATTTCTCATGGTCAGAAAATATCAACTGAAAATGAATTGAATGGTTTTTAAAAAAGCCATATATTTACAGCAGAGTTTCTGATCATTTTCCTCGTAAGCATCGAAAAAAATCCATTGAAGTGTTTAAAATGTTAAGATATCTTTTGTTACGACTTATGTTGATAAAAATTATTTCTTTTCGTCTAAGATTATATGAGTAATTTTTTGCTTACCCAAACATATTTTTAGAACTCGCCACTGATATATATAATCATAGAATTACCATGACAAGAAAACACCTACATGTGACATACGAAATGCTGAACAGCTTTTTCGACCTTATTAGGTATAATCAACACGGTGATCTCCACCACAGGAGATCGAACCAACATTCACAGTATGCAGAAGCCGAAACTCTACCACTGAGCCATCGGTTCATGCCACATAGAAACGAACCCGAATTAACATGTTATGGTAAATTGCGTGACCACTTTGACCTAATGTGTCTCGAAAGGTACGTATTCCCCTTACAGAGGACACGGCCACCTCCTGGGCTACGTCTTCCCAAGTCGGATTTACGAAACTTCATAACATAAGCCTCATGGGCAGGATAATTATATATGATTTTTAAATCAGCAGTGAAGATTACGGTATGCACTGCTGATAAGACTTAATAAGGTCGAAACAGCTGTTCAGTGTTCCGTATGTCGCATGTAGGTGTGTGCCGGATTTTCTTGTCATGGTAATTCTATGATATTATCAATTCCTCCATTTAAAAAATTATATATAATTATCATGCCTTAATGAGAACAAATATAAAAATATTCTTTCAATGAATTCTTACTCTTTTAAAAAATGAATAAATAAATTAAGAGTGGGGGAACAAAAGACATGGTCAAGAAGTGGTGTCAAAACTGTATGTAAATGTGATAGCCTGATGTCTTGTATCCTTATGTATCTGAGAAAAGCTTTTAACCAGCCTCACAGAACCATCGGCAAATAAATCAATAAATTAACCTATTTTATTTTTAAGAAAAAATCTATCATATTATGTTATTTATTTATTTATCTATTAAGGAAAACGTTGTGATAAACACTATTAATATTATCAAAGTTATCTTTAGTAAGAAAATCTTTTAGGATTCTATTTGATTTCTATGTAAGATTTAGATTTAGTGTTTTTTTTTTTAAATTTCTTAATATTTTGAGGTATTTTTTAATCTGAAAACTGCTTTAGGCACCAACTTCTTTTTGTTATCCCTTTTCTTTATTCATTCATTTTTTAAACGAGTAAGAATCCATTGAAAATATATTATTTATAAATTCCTGCAGTATGAAATTTATAAATTCATATATTAATAATCAAACATTGAGCACTCCTAGAGATTTATAAGAACCCTCATATATATTCTCAAATTGAATAATTCGAACTCATCTTTAGATATTTAATACATACATACATAGATACATTATATATATATATATATATATATATATATATATATATATATATATATGTGTGTGTGTGTGTGTGTGTGTGTGTGTTAATCACAGAACACGTCACCATCACCAGCAGCAGCCATTTTGTGTCAGAGTAAATTTTTTCTCAATTTGGTCCATGATGTCTGTGATTGTGACATCTCCTTTGTCTTGCATGTAAATTCTACAATCAAATTTCAACATATTCTATCAAGTTTTTCATATGTTATTTCTTTATACAACCTAATATTTTCTCCTACATACGTATCCAATCTCCAACTGTTGTTTTCTTTTTCAATAACATCAGTGATATATTCTAATCCATGTAGACTTCATTTTTCTTTAATATCTTAAGGTTATCCCTAAAATCACACTTTATCTTGATCTCTGAATGACTCTAAGTTTGATTTCTCGTGATTTTGTTGAATTATTTTTCTTACACCCACACGTTTCGGCTGCTTATATGCAAGAGGTGTATATTGCACATTTTAAGGATATTGCCAAGATTATGACCATTACTTTGGACACACACACACACACACACATATATATATATATATATATGTTATATAATTGCGGAATGATTTTTTTATACTATCATTTTTCGTTGGTTATATTTTATCATTCGGTTTAGTTAGGCTTAGAACTGTTCGGCTTTATGCACGTGCAGGTGCACACATTGAGTGCAGGTGTTCACGCTCGCGCGCGGAGGATGTGACAGTCGCAGAAGTCTTAATAAAAATCCCAGATGAGAAATAGGACTGGGATGTGATGACGTCATGCCCGGAAGCGATGAGCTTGGATTCTTGGTGATTTTGGAAAAAAAGCAGTTAGTTGAGATCTGACGCTGGACGAAGCGAGTTGAGAATCGGACCTGGGCGAGGCTGGTTGAGTTGTGGTCTACGGGATGCGCCGCGCACTGTTGGTTCAGATGGATCAGTCAGCATAGTAAAAATTGTGTCTCTCTCTCCTCGTGTCGAAAGACTAAACTCAAGAAGTCAATAAACGTTTCGTACCTGAACCACCAGAGTCGTCAGTGATTCGGGATTCCTATGCATGTGAACATTTTTCGTATTCGTATTATTATTCGTATTTTGGACGCATTCGTATTAAGGCTATATTTACATATATACCACAAACATGTAAATAAAATGGATCATCTTGTCGATTACGGTCGAGCAGTGCAATAACAGCACTTATAAACCTTTATACTTATGATCTGTTTTCATTGCAGGTTAGCGCAAAATGTGTCACAGAACCAACTACTATAAGTCTCAAGATCACCAGGCTTTAGTTCAGAGATATCTATCTATGAGAGAGTATGGCAATGACGGCTAAAGAGCAACATGATGTGTGAGAAAGCATGCCGAAACATCAACCGGATATTTCAACTCAGCGAACCAATATATATGTATATAAGTGTGTGTGTGTGTAGTTATATTAGAAATATATATTTTAAATACATATAGATATATATAAGTAAAATACATACGTACATATATGTAAATAGAATTCATATATATTTTATTTTCTTATTTTAAAGTAGTGAGTAAAGTTGGCTCTCTTTTCTATAATTACAACACCAAGGTTATACCAAAGAGTCAAAAATAGCACTTGATACATGCTTACTTAACACTTAGCACAATAAGATAAGTACTCGTCAAGGGTAAATGGGAGCATTCCAGAGAAAAGAGTAGTGCCCTCCCCAACACCTAGGTGTAGTAGCTATTGAAAAGAGAGCCAACCTTACTTACTACTTTTAAAATAAGAAAATAAAGTATATATGTATTGAAAAAAAATTTAGGGGGTGTACCTTTTCGGCACAATGAGCTAGTCAATCTGCCATATATAGCAGTAGCTTCTAATACCAGTCTAAAAGTCAGAAGGCGAACAGCCATTCCTTATAACGGAAGCCAATACTATTGTTGGACTATATCCTTATCCTTATTCTATGTTCACTAATCCCATGTGCTTGTTACTAACTGTCTCTATTGTAAATAATTTTTCCTGTAAATATAACTCTATTTCCTGACATATCGTGGTTTGTCTTTTATTACTACTACACGCGTTCACTAACCAGAACACAACAATATGAATTCTATTTCCCTTTAAGTACGCATGTGTTTTACTTATATATATATATATATATATATATATATATATATATATATATATATATATATATATATATATTATTTTGCATGATACAATCTATTTCATGCATAATCGTTGGTCCTTTATTAACTCACCCAGTGAGCCAGTAAAAAATATAAACCTCTTCATATACATATATATATATTTACTAATCTACTATCTACCAGCATACACAGTTACCAAAAAAAAAAAAAAAGAAAAAAACCCTCAGGAACAAGAGACGAAAATACCTCGAATCACCGCCCGGGGAAAAAAAGAAAAATGTCATAAGACAAAAAGAAAGAAAAGGCCAACCCCGTCACACCAGTCGAAAAAATCAAGAGATATGCAGTCAGTTGGTCAAAATAAAACTAAAACCTTTCGTAAACGCTGCAATGCCACAATTACAAGAGTGCTCAACACAAGTGGAGCCAATAACAAAATTAACTTAAATCGCGAGTCAGAATTCTCCTACCAAAGTTTCACCTTAACGGCTCATCAGGGAGTCTCATACTGACCAATGATAAAGGAGAAAACGCCGTATTTTATATTCACCAAAAACCTATCTAGCTTAAAATTTACATAACAACAAAATAACCGGTAAAAAAAAAAAAAATAAAAAATTAAAAAATAAAAAAAAAAAAAAAAAAAATAAAAAAAAAACAACCTTACTTTTATTGAAAAAAACAAAGCAAAAAACCCTCAGGTATAAATACTCAGAAATCTATCCCTAATTATAAAACAACCACCCCCTTTTGTGTCTACAACTATTTAAAACCTCTGACCTTTGGTTTAACATATCCCTACTTTTACAAAACGCTATTGCTAATTTTTCCTCCACACAAAGCATACAATCCCTATCGCCAGCCCTATATTTACGGCACTTCTTTATTACTTCCCATTTCAGTATTGGATCTATTCCTTTTTTATCCTTGACCTCCCACACATAACTAGATAACGTGGTACTATGCCTATACTTCTCGTGGGAGAAACTCGTTTTATGGTTATAGTACCTAGCCTTAAATTCCCCTTGCGTCCACCCAAAATATACCTTTTTATTTCTATCATTACCCGGTTCATTATATACTTCTACTTTATACACCACGCATTCTTGTTTACATTTGCCTTCCAGTGGGCATCTAACCTTATCCCTACAATTACATTTAGCAATCACCTTATTTTTCTCTTTACTTAGTTTAGCAATATTACTCTTATTTATTATGCCATCAATGTTGGGCATGCAACTATAACTTAATTTAACACAATTCTTATTAAATTTCTTATATAGCAGGTTCCCACTAGGAAAATTTCTTTTTAACAACTTAAAAAAATTCTTTCCCTAAGTTATTGACTACTTCCATGTTACAGGGGGGATTAAACCATAAAATTTTTCTAGGTCTATTTCTCCTTTTTTTGCGTATTACTTCTCTCCCTATCCCGATATTCTAATTTGATCCTATATCCGTCATTCTTCAATGCCTCATATTCCTGCTTGCTTCGTTCAAAAATTTCCTTAGTGGAAGAGTTATTTGATAACCTATGCTCTGTTACCTTAGGTATGTGTTTAAATACTTGTATTGGGTGGTTGGATCCCCTGTCCACATAACGCAGGTCCTGGTTCCTTTTTCTAAACGGAGATACCGTTCCATTTTATAGGTTTAAAGTAACATCAAGATAATCGGCAATTTTTAGGTCTGTTAGCGTATCTAATTTAAATCAAAACTCGCCAAAAAGCCTATGCAATCTTTTTCTAATACCATCACATTTTTTCGGTGTGCTTTTATCCACGATAATCAAACCATCACCATGATAAAGTCCATGGCTACTTGGGTCCACAATCTTATTAATGCTATACAATAATACACACCCAACGAGTTCACAAATTTCGACCCCATCATATGCCCCCATTACTGTGTCGAAATTTCCACCTTCCCCTTTTTTTATCCATATACTATCTTCATAGCATAGCAATGTTTTACGACAATGCTTAATTATCTCCACCTTGTCTAAAGGTATCACCATATATTCTTTAGCCAAATCTAACGCTTTATATAATGTCCCTTCGGTTATCGATGGGTAAAATTCCCTAATATCATATTTGATAAAGGAGCACCTATCATTCTTCTCGTACTCCTCAAACCACTTAATACAATCTTTTGTGCTCCGCCATTGGTTAATGTTTAATGCTAGCCTAAGGGAAGCACATATATCTTGGACGATTATTTTACTAACCCTACCTATCTGTTTTGGCCGGGCTAATAAGCCTACATTCAGGATTAATCTTGAAATCACTTTTGTGGTCCTTGATCGTAATGAAACAATTCTTGGTATTGTATTTTTCCACTCTATCTACAATACCTAATCTATGCGCCAACATTTTTGCTTCACCATTCAACTCCTTTTCGAGATCTGGTGGTGCTTTTCTATAATATTTAACCACTTCCTTGAACATCATTTGCTTATATTTTCCCTTTTCTATTTCGTACAAGTTACCCGACTAACCGACTTTACAAATATGCTGTCGGACTCCTTAATTCTTCTCATATCTTCACACATTTTCTGCTGGATATTATTGCGCATTTTCCTAAATTTTATCTCCTTAACCATTCCTATCATTTCAGCCTCAAACTTATCCATCTCTTTAATATGGGGGGGGGGATGTTTCCTAGTTTTAAACCCATATTTCTCCCGTCCCTCCTTTTCTGTTTTTTTTCCGGTTATTTTGTTTTTATGTAAATTTTAAGCTAGGTAGGTTTTTTTCTCCTTTATCATTGATCATTGATGAAACTCCCTGATGAGCCGTTAAGGTGAAACTTTAGTAGGAGAATTCTGACTCGCGATTTAAGTTAATTTTATATATTTCAATCATACATCTTCGATGCATCAGGGAGGTCTTCAGTGATGCGCTGTCTTCATTGCCGATTTCGGGTTATTTCTGCATCATATCAGCTCCGACAGTAACCCCGGCTTGACTCTGAAAGAGCCAAGCAGCCTCCGTGATCGCGACGTGCTACGCTCGTGCCTCTACCAAAGCAAAGAAAAAATAAATAAAAAGCCGGACTTCGGCCGTTCTTATAGACATCTGTCTTTTAGTAAACAGCCAATGAAAACAGGGCATTCCACACTCCTCTGCTATATAGTACCATATTTACCTCATCCGGTTTCTCCCTGCTACTTCTGGAATCGGTACCGAGGTAAGATGTTATTTTAATATTCGTCCATGTCCATGATTTACACTTCACTAGACTTACACGAATTTCCCGCCAAATCTGTCCTATACTAATACTACTAAACTAACATGAATTAATCCCCCGCTCAAAACTATTCAGTCAGTCTTTAACTTTACCTTATACCCCTATTCGCAAAAAAGAATTAAAAAAAATAATTATAATAATCCCGTTTATTTGGCTCACGAGATTATTTGCTACAGATTAACTCATGCTTTTTGCCAAAATTTCTCCCCGTTTATCATTAACCTATGCTCATATTAACAATCTACTGCATATTCCTAAAAAAAAAACAAAAAAACAAAAACAAAAAAAAATGCTACTCTATTCAACTCCTTACATTCTAATTTATTACTATTTCAAACCTATCTCCAGTCACCCCCTTCGTCCCATGAACTATTTGCAATTAGGTTTCAATCAACTAAAACTGCTCGTGACCGCTGGCAAATAAATTACCTTAAAACGTAGCGGACCATAACCAGTATACGAGGAAGAAAAAAAAAAAGTAATAATAAGAAAAAAACAAAAACAAAAAAAACAAAACAAAACGATTATTAAAAAAAAAAAAAAATAAAATAAAATGTCCATCTCCACTCCCAACCGCCAATTATTCTCAACCCCTCCCCCTGACATTCCGACTATCCTAACTTAGTATTAACTTATTATGCATTTATGGTTTGTAATGTGTATCTTAGTTTTAATTCTTTAGACTCCTCCAAAGTCCTCTTTATTTCTTCCATGGCTCTGATCTCTTAAGCCAAATCCACTTTGACGCCTTCAGAACTGTGTTGGTAATGTCCTTCAGCGCTCTCACTCTAGCTGCACCGACTATACCAATTCTTGCTAGGGCTCTGCCCAAAGACTGTCTAGCAAAGCCCCTGCAACCAACTTCTACGGGGTCATAATGAATCTTCCATGACTTTTGTTGACATTGTTCGACCAGTTCTTGGTATTTGGACCTCTTCCTCTCATTAACGAGAGTGATATATTCCTCCCATGACACAGCTCCCAAATAATGCACTGCTTTGTGTTATCAGAGTGCAATATTAGGTCCGGTCTTAGCGATGTTACAGCTATGTGTCTGGGGAACTTCAGCTGAGTCTCCAGATCCTCTGTCAACTGCCAATCGCCCGCGGAAGATAACAGGTTCGTTTTCTCTCTCCTCTTCCTCTGTATCTTCTCTCCTGCTTTTACGAAATTGATTTGCTTCAACTTTCCTGGTTGATGTTTACTAGCCTTCATAGCTTTAGTCACCTCATTTGCAATTACCTTGAGTACTTGATCGTGACGCCAACGGTACCGTCCATCACCCAAAGCTTTTGGGCAACTACTAAGGATATGTTGTAAAGATCCTTTCCTAGCACATAGTTGACAATTGGGGGTCTCTATCTTCCCCCATATGTGCAGGTTTGTTGGGCTCGGTAACACATCATACACTGATTTAATGAGGAATCGAATCTCGTTGAAATCCGGCCGCCAACAATCTGACCATGTAACCCTTTTCTTCTCTACATCCTCCCACCTTGTCCAGGCTCCTTGCTGACTCAGACCGACCATTTTGCCGTAACGCCCTTCTTCTACGCCCTCTCGGACTTCTTCTAGGATGAGATGGCGTCTTTCCTTGCCTTTGGCACTGATGGTATGCGTCGAGGGGAAAAATCCCAATCCCGCTCTGCCTTTAGCTATCGACCCTAAGATATCATTATGCCTAAGCCTCTCCTCCGCCACTTGCAACTCTCTCCTCGCACTCCACTTCCTGCCAGATCTTATCTGAATTCCTGCTGCCGCCACCTTTGGATCTTCAGACTCTATATACTGTAGCAGTTCTCTTGTCTTCGTGATTTTGAATTCTTCCACGAGGCTGCTGCAGGGGAGGCGCAATGCGTTGCTGTTCCCGTAGAGAGCTGCACCACTTAAGCATCTCGGTAAGCCAAGCCACCTTCTCAACCGATTACTAATTGCTCTCTCTAACGATTCCACGGTGGTAATCAGAATGTCATAGACGAGCAATGGCTACAATATCCGGGGCAAAACTGCATGCTGGAATAACCATGCCTTAAATCAACCAGGCAATCCAAATATATATATATATATATAAACACTTTCGCAGAAACACGACGTGAATTAAAGTCAATTTTACCGAAACGAATTGTTGGAATCATCATTTTCGTGAATTAACGATGTGAATAAACTATGTCGTCCAGGATTTGAACTTGGTTTCCCATGCTCACTTCCTATGGTGATAAGCATTATAACATGAGCGTATATATATTCTGACAAGGAAATCCGACACCCTAATACATTTTCCGGCTAATGGGGGAAGGAGGTGCGACTCGTTGACCTAGCCGACTATAGCAGTAAGCAGAATAGTGGAAAAAGAGGCTGTCTCTCTTCAACCGTTTCTATTAGTACAGGCCAACATGGGCATGGGAGAAACCTACCCCCTATTAGCCAAGTATATGTCAGCGGAGTAAAAGACCCGCGACCATGATTGGTACTGAGGAAGAAAACGCCAAAAAGCCAGCACGTGGTAAATTTTCAAACAGCGGAAACTAAGTAGTTGTCGTTCATTCGTCGAAGGATGAAGACACATAAGGAGTTACTTTTTGCTCGTTGAAAATCTAAGAACATAATTTGGGATATGGAGGAAACCCAAATTCCAAAGTCATGCCGCGCAGAGAACACTGAGAGAAAAGAAGAGACTTCTCCTTTGAATGGATTCAAACTCCGGTGTATGGTGAGCCTTGTTAATCGAATACCCAAAGAAAAGAATTGTCTACGAAGAAAGAGACAATCTTGGTCTTATTTGAAATAAGATGAGTGTCCTTCTACCAATGTGTTATGGAAGCCCAATAACGAGAGGAAAAAGAGAAGAGAATAAATTCCACAGAATCCCAAGAAAGTGAATATACAATTTAAGTATATGCAAATTTATCCTGCTGCATTCATGCTGACGTGAATAAAAGAAAAATTACATGATAAAAGAATAGCTCTGATAAAAAAGAGGCGAGAAAAGATGATGGAATTTTCCCCCAATGATAAACTTGAGTTTTGGAGCACGAGCTCTACCATTAAATCCCAAAGTCCGAAGGAAAGCGGAACGTGTCTATTACTAACGAACTATATTCTCACCTTCCGCCATTAACAGATATTAAATGGGGACCTCGTCCGGGATACGAATATTTTAATTGAGGCTCTTCCGTGATACAGAAAGACTTTCTCGCTCCTGACTTTTACCTGAATTGTTTTCTTGCCTTTGTTTCTTTCTTTTATTCAATAAAAGAATATTGTTATTAATCTTGTTAACTCAAACACAGCAGTTCAGAGTCCTTTTTTGTTGTGGAAGTATTGTATTTGTCGAGAACTTTGTATAACTACCCAGTTAGCTGTGTTGACTTTTAATAATTCACCTATAACCCACCTGGTGGCTTTAAAATGTGGTTCAGCTAGGGAGTTGGTGATACCTGTAACATTAGATAGCGTCGGCAAACCACAGCCAACGTCTGTGCCCTGCGTTAACTGACGGACTTGGTGGGAACGAACAGCACCCTGCAAGCCCCCTGGGCACATGGCGGCGTAACAATTTTATATATATATATATATATATATATATATATGGGTGCTTTTACACACATTTGACATATCAGAATAGTCATAAATATACATTAAGATTCATATGTTAAATATACAAATACGTGCACCCGTTTGTGTATATCTACATACAATTACATGATTGTTTGTATTCAAGTACATACATCATAATTCTATTATTCCGGACTTGCTGTGATAATAAACAGCAGTCTATCTTGAAGACTCGTTACACAAATAAACACATAGAAATTTCCTTTTGATAATTAAAAGAAGTTTTATCATCGTACAAGATTATCTTTTTTTGAAGCCATCTCTAAAACTTAATATTACATTGAATGTAAGATATATTGTCTTGTGTAAAAAAGATGAAATATTATGTTGTAAATATACGAGTGACTTTTCAAAACACGTATATAGGCAAATAAAATAGGGAGTTTATTGTTATTTAAGTTAATTCTTAAACCTCTGAATATATTAGTTTTTAAAATTTCTGAGACCAAGTTTGATGATTTGTATCATTCAGGGTTTTTGGACTATTGTAATCATCTTTATATGCACAGCGCTTCGCCCGACGTGTTCTTCGGGCTTCTTTAGGTATATCTTTTCATACTCAGGAGTCTACAAGGAACTTCGCACCTCGTATTTACTTCATCCATGTGGGTCGTTTACCCTGATTCCGCTAACTATAACCGGATACAAGTGTTAAGTAATCTGTATTGTTATTCACCTGCAGTCAGGATTGAGCCGGCAACGTCCAGATGATCGTTGATTAAAAGCTTAGGGAACGAACGCCCCTAACTGTTACGCTATATGTCCTGCTGGGCAGTTCAGGACGAATTTTAGGGAATTATAAACCAAATGTTCTTAAATCACAATGAATTACTACAATTAGGTATGTTTTTTTATGTGAGCTCTTATTACGACTTTTTTCTGAATATATGGAAATAATTATAAAACCTTGAAAACTCCACAATCATGAGAATATTATTAAGAACGCTATGAAAATAAAAATAACACATCTTTATCCAATCTACGATATCCACAAAATAAAAAAGTAAATACCCCCCCCCCGATTTGATAACTTTTCAACCGACTGGTAACAATATATTAATGCTAAATATCTTAACAGTAAGACATCTCGTCACCCGCTGCTAGATAATCGTTGTTAACCGTGGCTTAACCTCTATGTATGAATTATTTTGATACTTTAGGGAAATTCCTCACCGGAGCAGGGTGTTTGGTTTCGTTTCTTTGTTTAATGGCATATCAACCTTCGTGGGTTATGTCATGCGAAAGCCATCTTTGTAGTTGGTGGAATAAAAGGCTTCATACCTTTCCCAGTGATATCAGTCTGAATGATAACGTAACAGCATGATTGGAGCTCGAACTCGCTTACGTCGAGCTCGTAGCAACTACACCACGGAGACTACCCCAAATAGGGTAAATCTTAAATGGCGTACAGGAAGTTTTGACACAGAATTTTCCTTTTCCTAGATTGATTGCCTAACGGAAACTAAAGTAGTAAGTCTTCTCTACTATCTAAACATAGCTAGGGTGGGTATGGGGAGAAAGAATAAATTGATTCATGCTTTTATAAAGACAATAGCGTTAACTGAAAAATCGTTGCGCTATGCATACCTCCATTGCTGGAATATGAAGATTCAGGACAAATATTGTTTTTGTTTCGGGAAAGATCTTGTCAGCCACCAAAAGGTAACTATTAAATACTCAGATTTTATCTACGATTTGTTTTAAATCTCTGTTTGATTTATTGGCAGAGAAAGAAACTTAGCTCAAAGAATTTATTTGGGATATGCCTCTTCAACCGATTCCACCTTTTAGAAACAATTTTTAGAAGTGTATCTTTGGATGTGATGAATTATATCCCGCGTTTTGTCTATTTTGGATTTTGTTTTAGATTTTGCAATGATAAATATAGAAATAACAATTACGGCAAGTTCTATCTATATAAGAGATTAAATATCACTCGAAAGAAGCAGCAAAAAGCATAAATATATAGATTACATATAATCACAATTTTAGCAAAAGACTCGGTGAAGGACTGGAAGAAACCTGAAATAAAACTGAAAATAATAATAATATCAAACCATGGTCCTAAATAGTCTATGGGTGTAGCACGACTCCTTAGGTTTCAATCAGACGTTGTGGTAACCGCAAGAGATAAAAACTGAGGAGCACAAAACACCGTCTGTTGGTTCGCTAGATAGGAAAGTTTATTTGTTACAACCCTTTCAGAGTGGTCGTCGAAAAGAGAAAAATAGCGTTTGTAATGCGTCAATTGCTTTCGATTGACAGTGAAAATAAACAACCGCGAGACGAGAGAGACAGACGCAGACCTTGTTATTAAGTTTCCAGCCTTGGTCCTTAATTGTTGTAGTTCTCCGGGGTGCTCCGGTTCCTTCCCCGCATTTTCAAAGGTAATGTCCGAAGTTCATTCCTTCTTTCTACACGAAGGCTTATTCATGACCGCTTGGCTTAGTGCGGCAGTGTAGGTTGGCACCTTTCCAGAGCTCACCCAAAATGGGTGCCGACTTTTCGACACATCTTCACATCTCAGCGGTCGGTGTGGACCTGACTTTTTATTCTGTGCCTACTTAAACGACTTCACCATGGGGTTTGCTTCCGTCAACCACCGCTCATCAGGCCGATTGCTACTGAAATATTCTATTTTTAGCCTAGGTGCTCTACCCGCTGTTATCAAGGCTTGGATTTCGCGGTTACTTTCCGTCATATTCCTATTCATTTCTCTATTAATGTTCTTATAGCCTTTCTTTCTCTTACTGTTTCGAATTCCAAGTCCAGCCAAAAATAATTCATTACTAAAGTAATTGATTAAAATCCCTAATTATTTAATAATAATGATAATAATATACATTGTGCTAATTAACAAAAAACACCCCAGAGAACTTGCTAATTAGAGAATTTTTCCATTCCAGCCGATCACTGGGGGAAAATAAAAGAAAGCGAAAAGATAGATAAATATTTGAACCTTGCCAGAGAACTAAAAAGGTCCATGGAGCAACCGAGAGACGGTGATACCAATAATACTTTGTGCGCTTGGAACGGTCCCCAAATGCTTTGAAAGAGGAATGGTAGAATTGGAAATCAGAGAAAGAATTACTCTTAAACAATAAGGGATTTTAGTTAATTATCTTACAAATAATGGCGTAGCGGATAGAGGCGTTGAGTCTCTGCGGTTCCAGGTGAGCATTGTCAGAAGATAGCTGTTTCAAATCCTACCCAAGCCTGCCAGAGGTTTACTTGATCAAAAACGTGGTGCGATAGACAACAACTATGGAAGGCAGTAATTACTGGGGATACGGTTACAAGACTCAGCATTCCTATCCGAGGTCGCGGTAAATCACCTGAAGAAGGCCAGAGGTGAAATTTGGCCGAAACGTAGTGAAAGAAGAAACAACACAAAAACTACCAAGATGAGGAAAAAAAGTCCGCAATAAATAAAAATTAATTCTCTGATTAAGAAACCTTATCTCAAAATGATTCCAATTAAAGACAAGTAAAATAAATTGTTTTCTAGCAAAACTTGGAATTCAAAATTGTTTTTTTTTTATTTGTAACAGTGAAGGCGTATAAAGCTTGTTGTGCATAGACATATAAAATTTTTTAAGGATGACGGGTAATAAAATCATTTGTTAGGAATAATTTGAAGAACAAATATCAAAGAAGCGTTTCAGGCAGAATGGTAGTCAAAGAAAGGTCAGCAGAAAAAGTAAAGAGTCAGCAGACAAGAGAAGCAGCCTCGAGGGAGGTGGCGGCCGGGTGAGCGGAGAAGAAATGACTAAATCTGTAGCTATTCCTTCCGCATCGCACGTTTTAGAGTTTGTCTATCAAATCATAGAATGCATTTCCGATACTCTATCTCTCTCTTTTCAACGACTACTGCGAAATGGCTGTAAAAATAAACTTTTGAATCCAGCGAGCCCACAGACAGCGTTTTCTGTTCATCACTTCTTATCAGTGCCAGGTTACTACGGAGTCCGACTGAAACTTAAGGGATAGTGCAACACCGATTGTCTATTTGGGTTGGGTCTTACATCGGGACCATTAAGACCACAGCATTGTTGAGAACGGCTAGAGTACTGAGAAGTGACCCAAAGACATCAAGAGACTTCCTGCCACTCAAATTCCCGGGAAATCCCATCAGCAAAAGCTCGTGTGAAAAACTACAGTATGTAATAACAATAATGATAATAATAATAACAATAATAATAAAAGTTTTGAACATGAAAGTGATGGTGATAACAATTGTAATTGTTGCTCTGGGTACAGTCACCAAAGGATTAGTACATGCGCTGGAGGACTAGGAAATAAGAGGACTAGTGAAGACTATCTAAACTACAGCATTGTTGTGATCAGCCAGAATACTAAGAAGAGTCCTGGAGACTAGAGGAGACTGGCTGTCACTCAGACTCTAGTGGAAAACTATCACCTAACGCTGATGTGAAAAACTCTCAAATCAGTAAAATAATAACTACAACAAGAACGTTACTGTCATTATTTTTAACAGCATTGTTATCGGTTTTGACCTTCAGAGAACCAAGAGAAACAAAACACGTGTCTTAAATCTGTCATCACTTGTGTTTTGTACTCTTTTTTTTTTTTTTTACTTTTCTTTTCATTTTGTATCAGTCAGTTCTAATGCAACCAGCAATACTTCACAGGATATACATACAATTGTCACATTCATATCACGTGTTTTGGAAACTTTGTGTTAAGTGCTTATACTTTTGTTTTTATTTTCTTTCTTCTCCATTCTCTGGCACTGTCAAATTCGTTTTATGATACCTGTATGTTATATATATATATATATATATATATATATATATATATATATATATATATATATTATTTTGTTTAAAAAAACAAGAAATTTAGAAATAGTAATCCATTTCCATGATAAGTTTATTTCGCTTATTCAAGCTCGTCAGATGGAATTTAAATAGAGTTATATATATATATATATATATATATATATATATATATATATATATATATAATAAAATCAAATTTCGTGAGAAATACTCAGATTTACAATACAAGCGAGTGCTAAACAGATCTCTGCCCAACAAAGAAAAGAGTGATCTAGATCAGAGTTGTCCAACGTTTCATGTTCGTTGGTCACAGATCTTAACTTAGGAAGATTTGCGACCGAGGTCTTAAAATTAAGGAAGAAGACTACTAAATTCACAAGGTTAGACACGTGGCTTATTTATGAGACATTTGACGTTGTTTGCACTCTCAAATATATGGTAATATCAGATTTAGATGAAGAGGTTTACAGAATGAGCACATCAGACAACAGTGATAAATGGAACGTACCCTTGGAATGCTTCATTTTGAAAAACAATTTTTATATCAGTGTGTAGTATCACACATGCTCGCTGTTTGCAAGATGTGGATAATTAGGTTTAGGAATCGTTCTGATGGAAGTACGTTCTTCATACGGATCGAGGATGTGTCGACAAGAAACTTAGACTTCAAATCTTCTGAACACAGAAGATCAATGAGTTCCATCTGCAGTTGTAAAGTAAGTAAAGTTGGCGACCTTAGTCGAGAGTAACCCGAAGGCTCCTTTCTCAATGGCTACTACACCGAGGTGTACGGGAGGGCGCCACTCAATTCCCTCGATTGTTCCAATTTACTATCGATTACTGCCTTATAATGCTGAGTGTTAAGCAAGGCAGCATCAAGTACCATTTTTTGAGTCTTTGGTATGACTTGACTTGGGATTGAACCCCGGTTTCCTAGACCATTGGTGAACACTCTACTAATTAGGTCAATGACGACTTCTCCACAATTAACATCAAAAGGCGAAAAGAAAATTTTGAAAGTTGGCTGAAGGCCCGTATGGTTGGGTCTCAAGAGCCCCTTATCTAGAACCATGAAACGTACAAGCTATTTTACATTGCCATTTCGCAGTTTTACTCCACTGATATAATTTCTAAAGTTTCTTTGAACGTTAAAATTTCAAAAATTAAAACCAAAAGAAAGTTACTGCATTCCTGTGTAGGCCGAGAAATGATCAGCAGAAAATCATATATTAAATGCAAATGGGACAATTTTATGTATTTTCTGGTGACATTGTTTCAGATGGAAGTAGCAATATAACTCATATTGACATTTCTGAGGACAGCTAATTTCCATCGTTATCAAAATATATATTAGGAGCATTGTCTGATATCTTGGGTTCCTACAGAATTTATATCAAGCATTATCACAAAAATATTTGTTTCCTATTCTGAATGATAAAGACATAAATATCCTCAATGAAAACTGATCGTATTTCACGCTAAGTGTAAATAAATTTTGGTTGATGAGTTTTTATTTCACACTCATGTATTACTTATAAACCTTCTTGAGTCAAAATCCTGGATATTTTATTTTTGTATACTCCAGAACAATTTCTATTTTGCACTGAAACATTATTATACACGGAATAACCTGAAAATGGCTGGGCAGAGGAAACTTAAAGAAAGAAATGGAATAATTATTAATAGCAGTTCAAAATAACCCTCTAACAACTAAGTAACCTGTAGACCCAAGAGAATTACCGAGAGAGAGAGAGAGAGAGAGAGAGAGAGAGAGAGAGAAAGAGAGAGAGAGTGTGTGTGTGTGTGTTGTGTGTGAATAAAGATATCTAAATAAAATGAACTAACAGATTCAAATGCCTTCACAACTATCAAAGTATGTGTCATCAGAAAAGCAAAAAGGAAAAGTTTTTTTGATTGATTGCAAAATCTCTTATTCGTTTTTTAAGAGTTGTTTTTGTTTGGTTTGATTTCTTTGTTTTATGACAAACCAGAAACTTTTCTAGAAAATAAGACACTCACAATTTCAAGGGAGTTTTATATAACAAGGACCCGTCCCTGTCTCGACCAGAAGAACAAAACGAGTTTTCATAAACAAGAAGAAACTACTATTCAAGGAAATCACTGAGTTAAAATAAAGGAAAGCGGAAAACTTGATAATCATCCACAAAATTGCAACTTTAATCATATTCAGTTAAAAATAAATGTTCAATCATTTTATCAAACGGAAAATACTTTTCAAAATATATTTTGAAATCAAATTAATACAAACACGTAAAACTTAGAAACATCTAAATAAAATGAACTAACGGATTTAAATGCCTTCTCAACTATCAAAGTCTGTGTCATCAGAAAAGCAAAAAGGAAAAGTTTTTTGATTGATTGCAAAAACTATTTTCTCTTATTCATTTTTTTAGATTTGTTTTTGTTTGGTTTGATTTCTTTGTTTAATGACAGATCAGCCTTCATTGGTTATTTAATGCCAAAGCAACCCTTGGTACTATTTAACCCATAGTTTGGGTTGGGGATAAAGACGTTCATACTTTTCCCGAGAGTATTAGTCCTAAATTGAACGTTATAATGTTTGTTTTGCCCTCTATGACAAATATATATCGACAAGAGAATGTCGCTTCGCATGTGAAAATTTACGCTGTATATTATGTTTTTCTTTCCATCCACAGTGTGTCTTTGAATGTATCTATAGCGAACAACTTGGTTCTACTATATAAACTGGGAAAATTTAAACGTTGAATGTTTGTATTTATGCCGGGGTAATGATATTAACAGAGAAAAAAAACCTACTCTAAAGAGGAATTTAAAAAGAAATTAAGATTGGAAATGAGACTAGAAAAATATATGTCAAACATAAGAAACAGTTAAAAGAACATTTTCATTAACACGAACGTTCAAGACTGTAGAATGTAGAAAAATATAAAAAAAGAAACAAATATTTGTTGTAGTAGGATAAATACATAGGATAAATAATTCAACGAAGGAAAACTCAAAATGATAAATAAATAAATAAAAATTTAAAAAATATCAGAAGATAACAATTTCAAAAAACATTCTCATTTTTTTCAATTTTTCTGAAGAAAAGTCCTCATCCAATGTTTACCTGTCGAATGTCTATTCAGCGGTAAACTTAACCTGCAAAAGTTGAAGGCCGAAAAAAGCGTTCGAGGAGATGTCCTTTACCACTTGTAAGATCTATGATACCAGAAATTATTGAAATAATTAAAAATTGTATCAAATACTAACTTAAAATTTTCATGGAACATTTGGTGCACCTCAATTTCCGTAGATTCTTTAAAATGAACTCTATGTACTAAACCAACGAGATAGATATTTGGATAGAATCTGTAAGTCCTTTCAGAGTTGTCAAAGGATACTTGCGAAGACATGTAAAAATACTGATGCTATGCAAAGCACTTACACACGTATATGTACAAAGGCCACCGATGTACTCCAGTGAACAAAAAGAATAGTTTTGATTTTAAGCAAAAACCTCGTATTAAAATTTGGCGCGCGGTCACACACACACACACACACACATATATATATATATATATATAACACAATGTTCTATAGACAGTAAAATACAAAAAAATGTGCAAAAAAGTTGGGAGTGTTTGAGTATGCACACAAATAAAAAATAAAACAGATAAACTGATAACACAATATTCCCTGCCGGCTATTCTACCACTAATCATTTTAACAGAACATGATAACTTGTAATCATGTTATTGGTTAGTCTCTGGAATGCTAATCGTGTAACACAAAGCTATATACTAGAAGTGGAGATAGGATCTAACATTTAATGCTTCAAAATAATATCATTTACTGTGAATGAAGGAAATACACACCGGAATTGACTCAACGGCTTTCAGCACAGCATCGGAATCCACGATTTTACATCTGCCTGATCTTGCCTGATCATCGAATTTCTTGCAACCCAAGCGAAATTTCTTGAACAATCTGTTTACCTGACACTGATCAACTGGGCCTTCGCGTTTAGCATAACAAATTTGTTTGGTTGCATCAGCAGCGTTAAGGCCAAGTTTGGACACGTAGTCAATCACATTTTCTTGTTTGTCAACCCATTAGTCGTCATGAGCAAGTATACTTTTCGGAATTACTTTGATCACGGTGTACATGTGTCCATGGACGTAGTTGGGGCACCTATGCAATGAGTCAAATTTCGTTACTAAACCTAATGACTATTAAACAAGGAAACTGTCTTGAACAAGGAAATCACTAAACCAATGAGATAGACATTTGCATAGAATCTGTAAGTCCTTTCAGAGTTGTCAAAGGATGCTTGCGAAGACATGTAAAATTACCAATGCTATGCAAGGTATTTATATATGCACAGAGGCCGCCGATGTATTCTAGTACGCATACATACGTAAACATCTAAACGTACATGCGTACAAAAATGTATCTTTTACCAGAACCCAAATCCACATTTAAATGCAAAACGTTTGCCGATAAATCACAAACCAAAACTGAAACATAAGAATAAATCTCTTATTTATAAACTCACTCATAATTGTATTTAGGGCACCTCACGTGGCATAATTGTTTGCTATTTAGGCTTACCGACCATTGTTAGCGAGTCGTAGACTTACTGGGTCCCCCCAAATTCAGGTCTAGTGCTTAACTGAACTAAACTATGAACTGAAAATTTCATAAGCTGAAAAGTTTATATGCTGTGGATGCATTTTTTTTACCTATAGGATCAAAGCACTGGAGCACCGATCGAACAAGTGTCTTTACTGCCAGGAGGACATTGTTGAAAAATAAAACTCGTTTGGTTACATTTCATGCGGGTATGTTTATTAGCCTCTGAACGTTTCATTCTATCCACATTGTGATGAGGAAATATTATATCCTAATACATAATAGTATTAATGTTAGTAATAGTTGAAATTATTCAATTGTGAACAATCAAATTTTTGGATAGTGACTCGAAAATCCCTTTTGACATGCCGCGTAAATTGTGTGAGTGGCAATTCAAGGAGGAAGTCACATGCTGGAACAAAAAACAGGATACAGACCTGTTTCCTAGAGTAAAAAGCAGGCAGTTGTTTCCCAGTGGAAATACCGCGTAAATTGTATGGGTGTCATGCTAGAAGGATGTGTGTCCACGTGCAACGCGTAGATGGCAGACTAGTGTTGTGACCACCAGAATTTGCGTAGACATCCGGAATATTTTATATCCAGAAGAAACGTGAGGAGAAGAGAAGACTAGAAAAGAACTGCTACTAGACGTTACGATGTTCTAAGCTCTACACTTGCGCAAGACTGCCCGAGAGTAGAAAAACTTGAAATGGCTCAGGACGAGACTCGTGAATGTTAAGAAGCGAAGAGACACTGAAATGATTCTATGCCTTGAGATGG
>OY757911.1:62398964-62629300 GCA_963585895.1 Sepioteuthis lessoniana | reverse complement strand
GTTCTCCCACTTTTTCGTGTTGTCAGGTCTTTGGATTTCAAAGTAAATTGCTAACAGTCATCTACACACATAAAACGATCGCAAACAGCTTTCGATTTGGTTCACATTGATTTTAAAATAATGACTAATTTAAGTTGGTGATTATACCTACCTGAAGAGGCGTAAAAATCCTAGAGGCAGCTGTTTGCGTTTAAATTAGCTCTTATTTCGTTATGAAAGGTGGCCTATTCGATTGGGGCTGTAGAATACACCGACTGCTTCTCTGCAGAGGGTTACGACTTCCCCAAAGAGTGTCCTGGATGTGGCACGAAACAATTTTATGGTGAGGCACCAATAAAGCTGGATATTTGGGGAATGCAGAGTACCCATTCATGATCATCGCTCCCAGGTTTATTCTGTCCAGGAGTGGTAGCATCTGATAGGATCCTATGGGTCAAATAGAACCTAAATACGTACTACTTATACTAA
This sequence comes from Sepioteuthis lessoniana, assembly GCA_963585895.1. Taxonomy (NCBI): domain Eukaryota; kingdom Metazoa; phylum Mollusca; class Cephalopoda; order Myopsida; family Loliginidae; genus Sepioteuthis; species Sepioteuthis lessoniana. The sequence continues at coordinate 62,628,832 of OY757911.1, read as the reverse complement.
ACTGATCGTTTGAAATAGAACTGCTTTAACATTTAATTGTGCGTAAATAAAAAATGTACTTTACTGAATTGCTTGAAATAGAAATGTTTATATGTATAAAACTGGATTTGGCATAAATAACCTACAATGGTTGATATACCATAAAACCAAACCAAACTAGAATGACTTAATTCGGCGTTAAATGACCCGAAAAGGGTTAATATACTGTAAAACAAATCAACCAACTAACTCATGAAAGGTAAAAATCTATCTCTTCTCTCCTCAGTTCATGATAAATTCTAGGTTATACTAGGCTCTTTTGCCTTATAAACCGGTTTAGAAGGAAAATTCAAAATTCAAAATTCAAAATTCAAAACCCTATCCATGATGTAGCCTGGCAGGTAACTAGCCGTGTTCGGTCAGGCCAGGAATCATTTCTTTCTTCTGGTACCATGTAACTACATAAAATTTGGAAAGTAACATGTTACACTGTCAAGTAACTTCCTCATTACTAATCCGTACACCTTGACGGCGTACAAAGCGTAACGGTTATAATCCTTGGAAATGGAATCGGTGCCTTGACGAGACTCTATACATTTCACTTCTCGTTAATGCCCTTAGGAAAGGAATGAATCTGTTTCTTCTCCCTACAGTTATAGGTTAACAGTTGGGCAGACTAGTTCTTTTGTCTTGGTTAAACAACGAGTCTACCAAAAGGAAAACTTTAAATTCAACTCAGCTTTACTCGGCTTAAACATTGACTTAGTAGTGGAGGAGTTGGGTAAATAGCTGAAGACATATCCCTTGAAGACCTGCAAATATGATGATTATCTGCCCCACGGTATATGCACTCCGTGTCTATACCATATCGCCTCGATACAACGAAAGAGTTAGACTTTTAGATTCAATTTTGTACCCTGGAAATAAAATCTTTAAAAAGTCATGCTTTTGTGGATAAATTTATTCTTTGGATTATACGTTCCGCAGACTTTGATTTTATTATATAGATTTTGTAAACAGAAATTTTCTCTTGATTTTGAGGCTACACTGTCCCTCCCAATCGCCGTTTTACTGCACTATTCCCTTGAACCTTTCTGCTTGAATGTTCCGTGGATAAAAGCAGCACACACACAGAAAAAAAAAACCCAAACAAAAAAACAAAACAAAACAAAACAAAAAAAAAACAAACAAAAATTTCTTGCTGATATCAACACACCAACTTGTTCTTATGAATGCGCCGATTGATTGAAAAAGAACATTTTTATGAACATGAATGAAATGGCTTTGCAATGCAGTCGTTTAACAAAGAGCAAAAGTAGAATGACTAAAGTAGAATAAATAAATAAAAATAATAAACTTAAGGAAAAAAAAAAACACGTGAGTTGCTTAACATCGTCATTCACTTTGCTTTTGCACCGTAAAGAAAAGAATTCTAAAATAAGTCTCAGATTTTTTTCTCCCTTATTCTAAAAGCAGAATAAAACAGACGAACCCTAACCATGGGACAAAGTTCTACCGGCAATGGATAAAAGAGAAACGACTAAAGAATAAGAGAAGATGCAAGAAACAAACGATCACGAACAGTTTTATACGTAGTCATCTTTATGCTAAACTCTGTGATCTTTAAAAGAAAAACGATACAAAGTCTTTTCAAATGAACTTTTCGCAATTGTCATCCACACTTTAGGAATGATGAACAAGAGGCTGAGTTGTAAGAAATAGAAACAGCGAGGATACAGCCCTTTTCGTTCTCTTTTATTTTTAACCAACACGCAATGGTCAGTACATAAAACTGATTGACTTTAGAAATATAAGCAACACACAATTACTGAAATGTATTAGATTGGTACACTAAAGATTACCTTAGCGTCTTATTCACAATTTAAAAAATATATATGCACTGAAACATGAGCATATTCTTCCTATGTCTTTGCAATGATATATATTACCATCTTATATTGTCACCTCTGGTGGTGTAATCGTTAGCAAGCTAGACTGGTAAACCTTCACGAGTGAGATTGATTCTCATTGGGTGTCTCATTCCTAAGACCTTGTGCCATATCTGAGCAAACCGCTTAGTAAATTACTACGTTTCTATCTTCTATACAGATAATTAAAACTGTTTATTGAACCTAGATTTTTATTAAGATTAGCTTATTTTGGCACATGGCCATCAATGTTGAAGGACTTTTATTCTAATGTTAGTTGGCTATATTCTATTTAGTTGACTTAATATTTTCTTTTTTGTGAATTTTATTTCATTTTGTTTTAATTTGCGTTGCTTTTTGAAAAATAGGAATTAAAATGAAAGAAAATACTTTTTAGGAGCTTGTAAATAAAATAGGAAAGAATTAGAAAAAAGAACATTAGAAATTAAATGAGAGGATCTACATATATGGCGGTGTAATATTCATCATTATAGGAAATAGACACAGTGACCAGAGTTCAAAACCTGCACAAGGCTGTTCACATATCAAGGGAAATATACAAATCCATCTATTTTATCTGGACAGACTGGACACTTTTACCTTTTATGGCAACCAGTCTATGAGAAGGAGAACTTTGAATTAAAACCTGTTAAGCCCCGGTTAAAACTGACCTTGTATCACATCATCCTCATGCGTAGAGGTTGGGAAACTAGCTGTATTTGTCCTTATGTAAGATGGTCATTATTAAAAATAAAGGACGTAGAATCGATTTTATTAAAACTTCGGATAATTATACCCAGTTCTTACCCCTAATACATTCGGGCTGAAAGATTGTCAGTATCAAAAAGGAAAAATAGGAAGTAAAGTTGTTATGACACGTAACAAATACCAAGAGTGTGGGTAGGCACTTTTATACGGATACTCATTTGCAACGAAGAGAAAAATAAAACATACACGATGAGAGAGAAAGAGAGAGAGAGAGAGAGAGAGAGAGAGAGATCATTTACAAGAGTTTAAAATCTTTCCTTGTATGATTCTAACAATTTCTGAAAATTTTGTTGAAATTAGGACAATAATGACGGATTTAGATGTACGGACAGACATTTAGTGAATTATGAGAGTACACTGAATAAAAATTGTAGAATAAACACACTTAAAGGATGTTTCCCTGTCTTATTTTTGTTTTGTTTTGTTTTTTTACTTATCTATTAATAAACTAATAAAATGCTTTGCGTTTTTAAGGAGAAAAACGCAAAGCATTTTTTATTGAATAGAAAAAAATCCAGTTGAAAAATTATGGTGGAAAATTTTTAAAGTTTGTTGATTAAAGTTATCAAGCAGTACGGTTCTAAGACATTTTAGGTTGGGTGACGTTGAGATGAAATGACTTCAATGATTATTCAAGGTGAATAGGATATCATCTGCGAATTTTCAGACCAGAAAAATTGAGATATTGAAATATATATATATATATATATATATATATATATATATAAACTATAGACCAAAATATTTGGAACAAAAAAATATAACAGAAAGCAGCTAAATATATTTTTAACACAACAATATTCTTTTTCACAATTTTTCACCAACCAGGATACAGTAGGATTAGCGTGGATTAACAACTCACTTGTCTATATATAGCCTGTTGTCATGTCGCCATCTTGTTTTCTGAAACCACCTTTTATTCATTAGGGTAGAGTTATCTCCCCTAACACCTCCCTCTTTTAGCCTTTTGATCGTAGGACTTGTTTCGGGAATTTATTTGTAGTTGACAGGGTTTTCTACGAAGTCTACACGATTTTCTAAGTACACGTTGCCCAGTCGGCTGGGGCTGTAGAATTCACTGACTGAACTTCTGCAAAGGGGTAATCCCCCACGACGAGTGTTCTGGATAGGACACAAAACAATCTGATGGTAACATTCCAGTAATACTGGAACTTTAGGTAATGCGCAGTACCCCTTCATTGCCAACGTTCCCAGGTTCACTCTGGCCCAAAGTGGTAGCATATGATTGGGTCTTAGAACTAAACTGCGTACTTATGCTAAACTGAATTGTTTAAAATAGAACTGTTTTAAATAGAACTAAACTGTGTACTTATGCTAAGCTGAATTGTTTGAAATAGAACTGTTTATGACATTTGATTAAACTGTGTTGACAGTTAACTGTTTGTAAAGAAAAACTATTCTTATACTAAACTGAAGTGTTTAAAATCTAATTCGGCGTTAAATTACCTGAAAAGGTTTGATAGGCCGTAAAATAAACAAACGAACCAACCAACTTAAGCAAACGTTTAGGTGAAGTCGATGGATTATCCTTTGGTATATCTTGGGAACATTGTGGAGGTAGTTCGAAGGTGTCCAATAGGATATATAGTGGCAAGGGGAAGTTTGGTTTGGTTTCTGGAGGGTGAGAGGATCGTAATTAGTTTGCATGTCGAAACCAAACTGTCTAGTCTATATCTACATCATATATGACATTCCCTCAAACGACGTTGAATACGTCGTTGAATTCAACTTTATTTGCCATTGCGGTAGTCTTTAGCAAGTACGGATTGTTCTGGTACATATGTGCGTTTTACTGTTCCATGATGTTAGTTGATTTATTTCTCCATCACCATGTTCCTTTTTGGGGAATGTTTATGAGTAGGATGGATGACAGATGCAAACCGGCCTTTAAGATTAATCAGTGCTTCGGCTGTTAAGTTATTATTAAGTATTTTTGGATTAGGTGTAACTTCTGAGGAATATTTTTAATATTCCTAGTGTGGTTCCCTCTCTTTTGATTTTATGAGTGCCTTCTTAAAGTATTTGCAAAACGCTACACTTGTCCATTGATTGTAGATGAAAGAGTGGTGTTTTTATACGTTAGATGTCTTTAAGTGGGTAGAAATTTGAAAATGTAGCTGAAGTGAATGCAGTGCCATTATCAAAAACTAATATCTGTGGGATTCCAAAGCGACTGAAAATCTGTTTCAACTTTAGAATTATTTCATCTACAGTGATGCGACTCATTTGAAAAATGTCCGACCATTTGCTGTATGCATCAACAAATATAAAATAACACTTTCCATTGTTTGGTCCAGCGAAAACAATGTGAAAGCATGACTATGGTGATTCAGGGATAGTCAAAGAACTCAGTGTAGTTTTTCTGGGAGTTTGGGTGCCAGTTGATAGTAAGAACATTTGTGTGCCAATTCCTTCAACCACTTATCTATGTTAGGTAAATAAACATAGCTGCAATCAAGATCTTCCACATGGTTTATACCTTGATGACCATAATGGAATTCCTTGATCACTCTGTCATGTAATGAGGATGGGAAAATCATGCACTCAGCAAAAAGAAGAAACTCATCAACTTTTGATAATGAGGGTCGACACTGGAAGGTTGTATTCTTTTGTCTACGCTTACTTTTGTCCGTTTTGTACGATTGAAATGCATTATCTTTTGTTGCACTGAATCGGAAGCAGTGGTTATCAGATCATTGTCGAAGTGAGTGGTAATGCACTTACAGTGGATGCAAATACTGACGTGATTTCTGGCTCTGGAAGTACGGCTGTAATAACAGTCCTCTGGTGCTTTATTTTGTATTGTCATGAGGCTAGATAGTGTATCATCATGATTAATTATATCAGTTGTATTATACTTTCTAATTAAGTTATAGTCCAAAAGTGTAGTTGCTCATCTTTGCCGACGGTTTGCTATATACGCAGGAATGCATTTTTAGATCCAAAAATACTGAGATGAGGCTTGTGATCTGTGATCAAAGTAAAATGGCGCCCATAAAGCATTTTATGGGACATTTTTAAATTGTAAAGGCTATTGTTAAGGCTTCCTTTTCAATATGGCGATACTTGTGTTCAGAAGATGTTGGTGATCTAGATGCATGAGTTATTGGCTGCCATCAAGAAAATCATGAGAAATGACAGATCAAAAGCCATAATTAGAACCATCTGAGACTACAAAAATATCCATGGATAGCTCGTTGTGTGTCTGTAAATAATTGGAGAAAATTAAGGATTTTTACCTTTGTACTCCTATGGACCTCCACGTATGACTGGGCAAAAGCAGGACGACCAGTTCGAACATACATACAGCAGCTATGTGAGGATACGGATGATGAACGATAGAGAGAAGTGGCGATAGAGGGTCAGGGATATCCGTGTCTGCGGCACGACATGATGATGATGACCTTTGTGAAAGCTGTCTGACAGGCTCATGTAACATATTTTTTAAAAGATTGTTGAGAGTTGCACCTACTCAATGAAGTTCGGCCAAATAAGCACTGTAGTAACTGAATTTTTTTTAATTTGTTGGTGCCGGCATAATTTTTATTTCAGAAGTATATTCTAGGTTTGGTTGTCTACCATTTTTGTCAAATGTAAATCAAAGGTATTTGATTTTGTCCAAGAAATCTTCAAACTTTTTCAGCTTTAACATGGAATCCGTATAGTTGGATTCAGCTGAAAAAACTGCAAAAGTTTATGGGATGCAGCTGCAATGACGATATCATTAATGTATGCTGCAACTCCTGTCAATCTGTTCTGCATGGTGTCCATTGTTTACTGGAATATGGCTGGTGCTGTTTTGACTCCAAATCTAAGACGCTTAAATCTTTACAAACTCTTGCGGTTGTTAATAGTAAGGGGCTTTTTAGACTCCTTTTTAATTTGCAGTTGGGGAAAAGCATTGGAAATATATATATTTGCGAAGAAAATCCCGCCATTTAATTTATTGAAAAGATCCTCTGGAACTGGCTGTGAATACTGATATGCATCCAAATAATTATTTAAGTCAGTTGGGTAGTGAGCACCTATTTGAACTTTTCCATTTGCTCTTTTTACAAGTACAATAAGAGCTTTCCATTGAGAATAATTTGTAGGCTTTTTTTTACACCGTCTGTTTGAAGACGTTAACATTCCTTTTCAGCCATATCAAGTGCGGTATAAGGCACATGTCATTTTGGTCAAAAGTTTGTTTAGAGTCCTCTTTTAATTTCAAGATTACCTCAGTTTTAGTACAGCAACTAAGACCCTCTTGAAAAACGTCAGCGAACTTACTTTTAAGTTCTTTCGTGAAATGTTTTTCCATGTTCCAAACAGACGTAAGACTAAATGTGTTGAACACTCACTTGAGAGGAACTTCAAAAAGATTAAGCTGTTCAATCTAGTCGAAATCAATTAAATTCAATTCAGAATTTTCAGCAAGATAATAAACACCTCCAAATGCAATAGCTTGAAATAGAATATTTTCAGTTAACTCACCAGTTTGATGATTTTAATCCACAGAGACGCTCCTCACTGTGTGATCTGTTGCAGACAGATATGATTTTCCAAGTAATTTCCATTATGACTGAGATATGAATGTAATATCCGATGCTGTTTCAAACTGGAAACGAATTTGTTTGTTGTTCACTGAAATCACTATATACTTCTTGTTTTTACCGGACATGGACATGATGGTAAGTGTGTTCGCCAGTTGCCCGGGAGACTGGGGTTCAATCCCAGGTCGAGTAATACCAAATACTCAAAAATGGTACTTGATGCTGCCTTGCTTAACGCTCAGCATTATAAGGTACGGATCAAGCGTAAAGTGGAGCAATCCAAAGAAAGGAGTAGCGCCCTTCCCTACTCCTTGGTGTAGTAGCTATCGAAAGAAGAGCCTTTGGGTCACCCCCGACTGCGGTCGCCAATTTTACTGACTACTCTTGTTGTTTTTCTTGTCCACTTGAAATTTCATGAAAACCGAGTTTGTTTACGTCCACTTTCACAGTTGTTATGAAATTCCATTATTGAGTTAGCTATGTTATCCTCAGATTTTGTATTCAAATTCTTTCCTTCTTGTATTCTTTCCAGTTGGTGATTGAACTGTTGAGTCATCATAGTCAACAACTGTGAATTTTGAAACTATTCTTGTTGTTGATTTAATATTTTTTAAGCATGTTTGGATACATCGCCATTTTTGTGAACATTTTCTTTGTTTTTGCCGCCAAAAATTTGTTTTAAGCCAAAATATTAAGAACAACAAAATATAACAGAAAGTTGTTAAATATATTCTTAACACAAGAACATTTTTTAATTTCTCATCGATCAATATACAGTAGGATTAGTGTGGATTAGTAATTGACTGTTTACACATAGCCTGTTGTCAAGCAGCTATCTTGATGTCTGAAACTACCTTTTTCCCGTGAAGAGATAATCATTCGTTAGGGGAGAGTTATCTACTATAACGTCTATATTATTGTGTTGAAGTATAAAATGAATTATTAAATTGCGCTTGCTTTTCAAGATAAATGAACAATTTAAGTTAGATATAGTCAAATATTTTTACACATATAAAAGAGAAACATGCGAATAAATCTGACGGTATGCAATTATGAAAATTTAGAAAAAAACCCAAAAAACAATGAGTTCAAAGGATATATTTATTCATATATGGATAACAAGCTAAAGTTAAATGTTTTTTATACAATATTCAGGGCGATGTTATCTCATCTAAAATTATTTACAAACGAAAAAATTAAATGAAGAAAATTCTTAGCATTATTTAATCATTAGTTGTGCTCTGTTTCGAAATGTATGTGACAGAATTTAGATTCAAAAACTTATATCTTTTATTTTTTGAATTTTATTTCATTCATTCATATTTTTAAAAAGAAGGTTAACATATTTCCTGTAGATTTAAAAGAAAAAATATAACCCTTTGAAGACTTAAGAAATTATTTGAAATTTTTCAAATGTGTATCGTTTAGAAAAGGTTTTGTTATTTTTAAAATCATTTTTTAAACATTTTTATATTAAATAAAATAACGCAGTCGTTGTTTGGAATAAAAAAATCAAACTCAAACGAAATTGATTGAAATCCAATCGAAACATTTAAGATTAAGAGTGATTTATTGATAACTGATAAAATTTAATTTAAACAAAAGATATTCTAACTATTTAGAACTGATAGTATCTGGATAAGGAGTAAGTTTAAAGTTGATTAAAATATATAATGTCTATGTGTGTGTTGTTAAAAAATCTGAAGATAAAATATATCTTTAAAATTATCATTTTCTGAAATTTTATTTTTATTTTTATACTAAATAAGATAAAACAAAGTGTTTGTTGTTGTTGTTGCGAATAAAAATCAAGTTTAGAAAATATTTTGATATTCTATACATATAATATTACAACAAAATTTCTGCACTATAGCCCACTTTTTGGGTGGTACAAGTAAACTAGTAATATTTATAGAGTTTACCATCTCTAAAAAATTGAGCGACGGACGGTGTCTTGAGAAGAGGCATTGAAATCAATTCTACTTTATAAAACTAGTAACAATTAACAGTTATTAAATTTTCTATGGTGAGTATATAGGAAGTCACCAGAAGAATCGAGTCTTAATTCTTTCCTAGAGAATCGTGATGAATTTAAATGAATATCTGAGAAATGTCAACCATACAATATCGACTTTAATATTCCTTGCGTTAGAATAACCAGATAAGGAAAAAGAAAAGGGTAAAACTATGCAATAGGAGGAAATTTTCCATCAGATTGCGTTTTATATTTAATCTAAAAAGGTCAGTGATTTTAAATTAAGACCGCGAATCTCATTCTAAATGGATATAAAAAAACAAAAACAAAAACAAAAAAAGCAATCGATTACAGCAATGCAGACAACACCATTGTCCCCTTATAATCTATAACTCATTTATATATGTATTCGTATGTACCTATGAATACATACTCTGCATATATTTAATGGCGTAAAAAATTATTCACACTCTCACAAAAAATCTCAGTGCTAAACTGTTTACATTAATGCACATATATATTTTTGCCCAATCGGTTGGGGGTGTAGAATACACCGACTGCACTTCTGCAGAGGGGTAAGACCCCCGCCCAATGATATAACACTAAACAATCTGATGGTGAGGTTCCAGTGATGCTGGGGCTTTGGGGAATGTGGAGCATCCCTCCATTGCCATTTCTCCCAAGTTCAATCTTGTCCGGCGTGGTAGCACCTGATCTATGGGTTAAATAGAACTAACGGCATACTTATGCTAATCTGAATTGTTTGACTAAACTGAATAGCTTCAAATAGAAATGTTTTTGATAATTAAACCGTACTTACATTTAAACTGTGCGCTTATGCTATAGTGAATTATTTGAAATGGAACTGTTTTTTGACATTGAAAGTGTACTTACACTGAACTGAATTGTTTAATATAGAACTGTTTTGACATTTAACTGTGTAAAAATCTTTACTCATACTAAACTGAATGAGCTGAATTAGAACTGCTTGACTAAACTGAATAGCTTGAAATAGAAATGTTTTTCACAATCAAACACTACTTACATTTAACCTGCGTATTTATGCTAAACTAAATTGATTGAAATAGAACTATTTTTATAAAAATGAATTAGGTGTTAAATAATCTACAAAGGTTGATATGCCAGAAACCCAAGCAACCAACCAACAGAAATATTTAGATATCCGCCATGTTGGTGGAGCATAGAACACTCAGTATACTTTCCAAGACATTGAAAAGCAATAGAGAACCTTCTCCAAAATATAGAGAAAAAAAAAACAAATAAAAAGCACGAGCAAACAAAACGTGTTACATTTTTTGTAAGAGCAACGATCAGCGAGTAACTATAAATGTTGGCTTCTCGATGATCTTTAGTAACTCATTAGTCCACTCAAATAATACTTCAGTGTTACACCTGTGTTTATAGTAGTGATGAACATTCCATCAGCACAACAATAGATCGCACTTTTTTTGTGATGACAAAAATTCCCTTAAACGGTATTATTATCGAAATTTCCTTTCGAATTACAGTTTATTTTGATCTTCATAAAATTTTCTCAAAGAAAACTTAAGTTATTTGGAAGACTACAAAAGGTTCCAGAGTAATTCTTTTCACAGAAAGATAAAATATTAGAATTTTGGTTTTTATTGATTGATGGATTTTAATGGCATTTCAACTCGTTTAGGGTTATTTTACATCTAGAGATTAGGGAATCGATTTTTGCCGCAAATGTTCCTGTCTAATTTTGAATAATCTTTAAACAGATCTATTTAATCGATAGATGGGAACCTAATAGGTATTACCACTCTGGGTGTAAGTAGACCTGGGAGTAATGGTAATGAAGCAGTACTCCTCAGTTCCCAGATATCGAGAACTGGAATCCTGCCATTGGATTCAATTTTGTCTTGCATTCTGGGCACACATTTTTCGGCTCTCTTATACCTTTCAAGGGACACAGTCAGTGTATCTAAGGGGTTGGGTTATGTTTGAAAAATAGCACAAGATAATTGAACAATATTGGCTAAAGTTAATTTCAAATTAAGTTTGAAACTAGAATTGTCTTATATTTTTGCTTACTAAATTGAAAGATTTTTCTGATTACTCAGTAGACTAAAAAAAAGATTGCTTATTTCCTGGCGAATTTTTTAATTTTATTTCAAGAGAACCACTCGGCTAGGGCCGTAGAATACACCAACTACATCTCTGCATAGGGATATGACCCCGCCACGAGTGTCCCGTATATGCCTCTAAACAGTCTGATGGTGAGGCTCCAGTAATCCTTGAACTCTGGGGAAGGCGAAATGCCCCTTCATTGCCATTGCTCTTAGGTCCACTCTGTCAAGGTGTGGTACCACTTGATAGAGCCCTATCAATGGGTCAAAAAGAAATGTTTGATATTTAAACCGAGTGCAAACAAATGACTTATGCTAAATTGAATTGTAAAAAATAGAACTTTTTTGATAATTTAAGTGTGTGTATCAACAAAATGTGTTTACAAAAATATTTTAATACATATTTAAAAACAAGATTTGGTATTAAATGGAAAGCAATGTTTGATATGCCATAAAACCAAGCCAAGCCCAACTAAACAAATCAAGAGAATCACTATGGTTTATATGATTCAAACAATACGAAAACAGTTTTGAATATTTCGATATGAACCTTGCAAGTTTTCATTTTTGTTGACAAATGAAAAGCGATAAAAGAGCAAAACATTTTTAACTTTTGGGAGACGGTTGTATTTTTCCGTAGTTAAATTTAAGGCAGAAATTCTTTTGGACTACAGTGTAGGTTACTTATCAGCTCTGATTCTCCATCTTTCCTGTTATTTCTATCGTCATAAAAGGTTTCGTGCCATTTTTTGTAATCCCAAAAACCTTCTTTAAGACATGATGACATTTTGAGAGAATCCTACAAACACCCTGAAAGACAGATGTAAAGAAATTCCGTTGCATTTTTGTTGTTTCTAATCTGTAAAAGATAACGTGACATTTTGATAAAATTCTACTGCACAAATGCAAATATCTCACATTTTTTTATCGAATACTGATTACCTAAACAAAATCTCCGCGGCGCCTCTGTTATTCATTTAAATGGTTATTTATTTGTATTTATTCTAATAAAAAGCAAAGCGAATCACTACAGTTATTAGGCTTTTGGAATTAGATATGAATATAAATATTAACAAGATTAATGAGGCTTTTGTTTTCATTAGTTATCCTTTAGTTTTACCTTACTTTCGTTGTCTTTTGTTTGCAATCATCAATTAGACACTTTACGACCGCTAAGCCGGCAGTATGGATATTATATATATAGATACATACATGCATATATATATATATATATATATATATATATATATATATATATATATATATATATATATATATATATAAACTTTCGACAAGACTAGATCTTGCATCTCTAATACAGGTGAATCTGTCAAATTGAGACTGCATATAAGGACATTTAATCTCAGAAATACGAACATATTTTGTTTTTTTTATTCAAATATGGATTTCCTGAATGATGTAAAGGATGTCTTCCATAATTTAGTGAATCCCTGGGGTACGATACTGAGTAATTCGCCTTCATGGAAATATTTCAGAGGGCTCATATCTTCTTGTGATATGCGGTATATTGTATTGGGTTACATAGTACGACTATTAAGTATCAATTGTTGACTTGAAATTTAGAAATGTCACTATACATTTAACATTTTGCTTTTCTAATCTATCTATCTATCTATCTATCTATCTATCTATCTATCTATCTATCTATCTATCTATCTATCTATCTATCTATCTATCTGTATCTAACAACTTAAGAGCATCATGCAAATCAAATTCTCTATGTAGATGTGCCAACATTTCTATAACGAATGATTTATTCAAATTCAACAAAAAAAAAAAAAACATGCAGGCATTATTGTCTTTCACTCACATGAAAGCGTAATATATTTCTTAAACAATCCAATAAACACACATGAGTCACTTGGTGCATTTTGCTTAGAAATTTCCCGCTGAAGCACATTATTTGATTCCTGGGTGAGTTGCGAACGGCGTTTCAATTCAAACAGTTGAAATTACTTATGACATAAAAATCTTGTTCTTTTTCTGTGCAAGCGACTTAAAGGAAGGAAATCTCGTTCTTTGTTCGAAATTCTTTTCTCTTAATTCTAAGTACGAATAAAAAGGTGTCTATCAATCATAGGACTGTGTTATATCTTTCTATACAGCCTCTTCAACTAAACATTACCGTCATATACTCAGCTTATCTAGATTATTATATAAGTGTCCAAGTCATTTAGTTAACTGATATTTTTACTTGGCTATTATTCGTTGCTTAAATCATTATCAGTACAAAGGTGTACGTAAGGTACGATTAGGCAGCTATGGAAACTTTTTTTGAGGTTAGTGAAGTTGACTACACTGAACTGTAAGGTTCCCAAGCTTACTTGCTACGGGTTTGCCTCAATGGCTTTGAGCACGGCCTGATTGTCAGTTTCTTTTGCAAGCTGTATGAAATCTTCTGAGTCTTCTGATTAATGTTCTATAATCAACTGCGCCTTGACATTTTGCAAGACAAGTGTTTTGGTTGCTTCCACGGTGTTTGGGCCTAGTTCAAACTCGTAGAGTATTGGCTAGCAGATTAGACAAGGTTTCACGTTCATCGGAGTATATTTCAACTCACATACGGAGTGAAGTAACAACAAACCTATCTGTCAACGAAGTACCATAATACTACTAATTACAGTACGTATCTATCAAGGTGTGAACACCTTTAGTCACATGATATACGCAGTGAAAACTAGTACTTATAAAACTATTGTAAAACCTCTGACTCACTAAGTAAGTAAAGTTGGTGACCTTAGTCGAGGGTGATCCGAAAGGTCCCTTTTCAATAACTTCCACACCGAGGTGTAGGGGAAGGGCGCAACTCCGTTTCCATGATTGCTCCACTTTACCCTTGATACTTACCTTATAATGCTTAGTGTTAAGCAAGGCGGCATCAAGTACCATTTTTGAGTCTTTGGTATGACTCGACCTGGGATTGAACCCCGGTTCCCTGAACCATTGGTGAACACTTTACTCATTAGACCAATGGCCCGGTTCATCCTAGTATTACCTTATTTCACGAATTGATGGTACTGCTTGGTCTAAACAAACAAATAAATAAACTAAATGACTGGTTGGCCCATAAAAAATAAACAATAAATCCAAGACTGTGTAGCGGCCATCCTTAAAAGTTCATGTTAGAGAGTGTGAAAACTTAAGCGACGATTTTTAAGTTTTTTAAGACGATATCTCTTACATGAGAAGTCTGATGGTATTTGATGGTCAGAGAGGGTAGGTGACTGGAAACCGTGTTTTGAGAGGAAATCGAGTGTATCCGACCAGGGAAGTCAGAAAGTTTTTATCTCCCAAATCGAAATATGCGCAACGAGAAATATCTGATGGTCAGCCTATCTCTCTCGTTCTAGTTCTTGTATATAAATTGATCGCATTTATTATCATCGACGGATGATTGCAAAAGTAAAACTGAAATTATTTCCATTGATTTTGATTAGTCTGATAAGAGAAACATCTTACACCCAGAAAGAAATCAGGAACTTGCTTGCTTCTCAGGAAACCAAAGAAAATTCAACCAATCTTTGCAGAAAAGACAGGTAAAGAGCTATTGTTGAAAAACACTCACTCAAGAAAACAGTCCGAACCGGCTATCTAGCGCACATTCCTCTGACACAGCTATTTGTACCTGTGGCTACAAAACTTCTGAAATAGTACCCTGAATATGGGACATGATTCATTTTAGTGTGGTAACGATACACTAGTACCAAAGTAGCAAATATTATAGCTAGATCTTTCATTAGCTGAATATCCTCTTTGATAAATTTGTTCCGTGTAATATATTGTCTGTGTTAAGATGATAAGAGTCAGTTGGCTTCAATTTAATTTCCTGCTGGTTTCTTTGTTTCCTATGCAATTTCTTTTCGAAGCTGACCATCAAAAACGAACTTACTCGGTAATGTAACATTTTGATTAGACAACCAACGAGTATAAGCGCCGCAAAATTATATTTACTTACACTCTCTGTTGAGTAAGAGGCATTTAAATTGATATTTAGCAGTGGATTTATGTTTAATCTTATTTATTAGAAGCTGTAATGAGTTGTGGGGAAAGTATTGCATAAAGCATAAAATAAGGAGGCGTTTTTACCAGATAATTATTTTTGCTTAGAGAAAACTTCAATATTGAAAGAAGTAAGACGATAGCAGAACATAGAAATGTTAGTCCAGAAGAGTATCACATTATGTTAATAAACATCATTATCACTATGATGATCAAGATAGCAGCCCCTTAGTATTGACGATAGCTTTCCGATTTCTTAATATGTAGTCATGAATAAATGTGGAAACCAGTATGAAAAAATAGATTAAGATTCTGAAGCTGTTGTGGAGACCATCATCAACAACATATTAAAGTTGAACTCCAGCCTTCATCTTACCAGCTTCAAGTTTCTACACAGTCTGTCTTTGTGAAAATGCACTAGGGTTTGGTTTTACAGTTACTTACATCTATCTATCTATCTATCTATCTATCTAATCAAAGCTACCAAGTTTACCCTAAAATATCAACTATCGAGGAAAAAGAGATGAATTCCAGTTCTTCTTAAAGACAACAGTGCGAAGTAAAAACAAACAACTTATAAGGCTCATTAAATAAGTTTCCAGACTTTTTTCGTATGGGTACTTTTATTGATACTAAACACATGAAACTCTAGTCCCCTTCGAAGTAATCTCCTCTGATTGCAATGCACTTGTTGTACCATTCTAGCAACTTCTGGAAGGCCCCATGGAAGTCATCTTATGTGAGCATGTCAATGACCTTCGTCACAGCCACTTTCATCTCCTCATTTGTCTCATAACGACAGCCTCTAAGGTTTTCCTTAAGCTTAGGGAATAACCAAAAGCCACAGGGAGCTAGGTCTGGACTATAGCGAGGCTTAGGAACTGTCTTGATACCCATCTTGGTCAAATAGTCTGTGACAAGGATGGAGTTGTGGACTGGTGCATTGTCCTACTGGAAATGCCACTAAACCGCACTGAGAACCTTTAAGTAATTTCGACCACCATTGTGATAATTAGTCACTTGTATACGAAAGTTCACGAGATTGCAAAAATATCGTTTGGAAATTAGTGAAACACACAGCGTACCTATCTGTTGTTTCCTCGTTCTGAGAATGCTATGAATAAACGTCGAAATATTAATTCAATCAGTTATGACTTAGTTTAGTTATTAGATATCGATTTTTCTACTAGTATTTTATATGTTTTATATTATGAAGTTGAAGAAGTAAAATTAAAAACATCAGTTCCATTACCCAGGAGAAAGGAAAAACGACTCGTTATTATGTGACTGTCTCCATTTTTAAAGTTTTTATTTTAATGATTCCGTATTTTTCTCTCATGTTTGAATTTTATCAATAAAGAAAAAAAAATATAGTTTTCCGTAAAAAAAAAGAAAATAATAATAAAATATTTAATATTTTCCTATAAAAATATTAGTACTTTCTTTGTTTAATAGCATGTCCACCTTCATGGGTTATCTAATACTAAGGCTATTAAAAAAAAAAAAAAACAACTGAGGGTTTCGTAACTTTCCCCAAGGGTATTAGTCCGAAAGTCAACGCGATTAGAGTCGCACTTTAGAAATTATGCCAGGGGGACTCACCGATATGTTTTTTTACATAAGTAAAACCACCCCTATTGTATAAATAAAATGCGAGAACAATGTGCGTGACATTTCTATTTAATCGAACGCTATTTTTAACGACACTTATTTCGATAAGGTGGAATAGTAAAACAAGCCGCGTGTTATTTTTGTCGAGTTGAATGAATCAAATCGGATTCTTTGGCCATTTTCTGTCATTTCAATAACCTTTCGAGGCATGATCAGTCTTTTAAAGGTCAGTGATGTTGGTATTCATCTTCTTTAGGTTGAATAATTTTACCTAGTCAACCGCAATGCAGTTACTAACATCAGCTAGTTTTGACCCTTGCACTTTATCTTTATTCCACATCATATAAGTTGTTCATTCAGGGCGATAGTTTTCTGTATTGTAACTATGGGAGAGGAAAGAACTAAAACGGCATTCACTAATTTGCTCACAGTAAAATTTCACAAAAATTCATAGCACCACAAAAGTTATCAAATTCACCCTTCACGAGATATAGTAAATCATGGTAACAATCAATGAAAAAAGACCCTGATAGATAGATAGATAGATAGATAGATAGATGGATAGATAAGGCTTTTCAAATCTCTGAAGGTAAGCATTATCTTTGTCCAAAACAGGAATTCTTCCAAGCCGTAGTATTGCATGACAGCGCATCGTAGACATTTAAAAAACGCCTCGAGAAAAAGTTAAATGAAAACTGCGTGCCCCATTAAATGCCCACTGGAAGCAGCACTCCACGAAAAAGAAAAGCAATACGAAAACTTGCGACCCATCTCACAAAGCATCCAACTAAGACGAAAAAAAGACACTGTTGGAGAAGCAAAAGTCTCTGTTGACTCTTACACATGGTGGCCCAGTCGTTTGGGACTGTGGAATACCTCGACTGCATCTCTACAGAGGGTTAAGACCACCCCCCACAACGAGTGACCTGAATTTGACACTTAGCAATCTGATAATGCGGCTCCGGTAATGTTGGAGCTTTGGAGAATCTGGAGTATCGCTTTATTGCCATCTGTCCCAGGTCCACTGGGTCCTGGAGTGGTAGCATCTAATAGAGTCCTATATATGGGTCAAATAGAACTAAACTGTGAGCATATGATAAACTGAATTGCTTGAAATAGAACTGTTTTGACAAAACCAAATCAAACCTACACATGGAAACACCTGTGCTGGTCTATCAGTAAACACTTACATTCACCAGCTCAGCAGGGACACTGGATGCAATCTAGAGAGCCAACCGAGAGCGATGTCCCGTTGGGACGGATGACAACAGAGTCAATGGAATCCATGCTATCTGCACGACTTCATGACGATTATTGTCAATGGCTTATTCAGTCTAATATGTTCATTCTTGTTCTGGTTTATAAGTTCTGAACAATGCGTTCTCTGGTACTTTTTGCCAAATTGCATCATCATTCTAAATTTAAAAAAAAAAAAAAACGAAGGAAAAATGACATTAGCAATAATTATTCTCTTGAGTATATATATATATATATATATATATACCTACAGAGTCAGAAAAAATCTACCTAGGTTTCACTTAACCAGACAATCAGGACAATTGTGACTAAAAAAAAGTTGAGTCAAGACTACATTTTATTGATTAAAAGAACGCTAGAAAGAATTAAGTTAGTATGAAAATAAATGATTAAAAAATAAATACATCAAATTAAATCGTACCTTATCTACTTAGCAGCCAACTCTTCATGTGCCTACAAGCATTAAGTATTTCCGACCTTTGATTAAGTAAATTCGTTGATATTATTTTAGGATGCTATGACAATTTCCTCCTCTATACATAAATAGCAATATTTATTTCCCGCTTTATATTTACGGCATATTTTTACCATCTCCCATTTTAATATAAGATCTCTACCTAGATTCTCCTGAATTGCGCATAAAGTTAGATAAACAAGTTCTATATCTATATATTTTGTGTGCAAAGCTACTTCCATGATCGTATTATATATATATATATATATACGGCTTTTGAGATTTGAAAAAGAGGTCACTCGACCGGCGGTCGAGAGTGAAGGAAAATTTACTCGATCCCAAATCTTTTAACTCGACCAACTCCATTTTCAATCGATAATAGTCAATAATTTTGCAAAATATCCTGGATAGAGAGTGAGTTGTACAGGAAGATGAATTTGCCAGAGCTAAATTTCCAAAGAAGAAAATATGAATATTACTTACTTGTATAATTAGTTTTTGGGTGCGTGGTTGTCAGAAATATGTGTTTTATCTTTCTTTCAAATGTTTGTGTTTACTTATCGCAAATGATGAGTCAAGGATGATTTTTTTCTATATGAATTTCTAAAAATCCGTGAGCGTCTTTAATCTGGACAACAGAGACACTATTGTGGAAGCGTTAATTATACGAATGTTTACAAAAGCCGGACGTCCAAATGTGAAAGGTACTGGTCATTCTAAATTCCATTTGTCAGATCTTATTTTGATGATTGTGGTATATTATGGAGATGCGACTCCTTTTTTTTAACCAGACATTTTGACGGTCGTCAGGCGCCAGGCACAAGGCCGAAGAATTCATTAGTGTCATTTTAGGTCGTTCTAAGTAACTTTGGGATCTTCAATGGCATACTTTTGGGTTGTAAAAAGAATCAGTTTTCTTTTTCTATATTTGAAGAGACATGATTCACTGCGATTTCTAATCGACCGCCGGGTGACTTGAAGAATGATTTTGATCACCCGAAAAAGTTTTTACTTTTCACACAGAGTATAAGGTGAACGGAATCTGAAAGGCATTATATATATATATATATTTATGATTTTTGTTGTTTCCTTTTAGAGTACTGCAAAGATCAAATGAATACTTCTATAACTTTAAGGGGTATCCTTTAAATCCGAGGAAGGATGTCGAGCGCAACAGTAGAAACGTAGTGATAAAATGCGAATATTAATCTCGATAAATTAATGAACAAAAACAGAAATACTTCATGTTTTGCTGAAAATAACTATGATTTTAATTTTACTAGGAAGTTAATATTAATATTTTGAAGAAAACTGACGCTCTTGTTAGCTCTAATGATTATAATGATTATAATATCATCATCTAATCCCGGCCAAACGAGTGTATAAGACTAGACATGACTGGGTGGGAAAAGTGATCTGCTGGGAATTGTGCAAGTGGATGAAATTTGACCATCCGAACAAATAGTAAATGCACAACCCAAAATCTGTCCTAGAAAATGAAACGTACAAAATTCTTTGGGATTTTGAGATTCAAACGGATCATTTTATCTCGGCTAGATGACCAGACCTTGTGATAGTCAACAACAACAACAACAACAACAAAAAGAGAAATTGCCGAATAGTGGTCTTTGCCGTCCCAGCTGACCACAAGGTAAAACTAAAAGGAAACGAAAAGAGAGATGAATGCATAGATATTGCTTGAGAAAAAAACTATGGAACATGAACATGACAGTGATACCAATTGTTATTGGCACGCTCAAAAGAGTCACCTAAGGTTTGGTAAAGAGAGTAGTGGACATGGAAATAAGAGGACAAATGGAGACCATCCAAACATACAGCATAAGTAAGATCGGCAAGAATTCTATGAAGAGTTCCGGAGACTTGAGGAGATTGGCTTTCACGCAGACTCCAGTGAAAAACCATCAGCTAACATGGGTGTAAAAAACTATCAGTGTAGATCAGGGGTGGGCAAAACTAATAATATTAATAATAATAATAATAATAATAATAATAATAATAAGCCAAAAGAAGTGACAAAAACATAAATACATGTAATCACTACCAACCCTCAAGCTTGGTCTTGGGTAACGACCCGGTGAAAAAATGGTAAGAAAACTAAAGTAAAATAGAAAATAGAATAATGATAATAACGGTTTTTAAAAGTTTGAAAGGAGGACTGGAAGAGTTGGAAAGTAGCAGAGAAATTGAGACCATCCAAACTATAGCATTGTTGAGATCGGACAGAATACTTAGAAGAGTATTGGAAACCCTATGAGGCTTTGATTTCACACAGACTTTAGTGAAAGACCCTATTGATTATTTGTTTGCGCACAGTTAGATGCTTTGAAGAATTGGAATTTAATATCAGTACTTCTATTTATCATGTATTCCCAAGTAATATAAATGATCTGAACACAACCGCCTTGTTTTAAATAATAATAATAATAATAATAATAATAATAATAATAATAATAATAAGGAGTACAAGGCGAGATACGACTGGGTCGGCAAGGTGATCCACTGGGAAATGTGCAGGAAATTTCAATTCGACCATACAAACAAATGGTATATGCACAACCCGGCACCTGTCCTAGAAAATGACTCGCATAAACTCCTATGGGACTTTAACATACAAACGGATCACCTAATCCCAGCCAGAAGACCAGACCTCATAATAATCAACAAAAGAAAGAGAATCTGCAAAATTGTTGACTTTGCTGTCCCGGCGGACCACAGAATAAATCTGAAGGAATGGGAAAAGAAGGATAAGTACCTCGACCTTGCTAGAGAATTGTAAAAACTGTGGAACATGAAAATAACGATTGTGCCAATTTTGGTTTGTGCGTTAGGCACAGTAAGTAAAGGATTATTAAAGGGCCTGGAGGACTTGGAAGTTGGCGGACGGGTAGAGACTATCCAAACGACAGCATTGTTGAGGACGGCCAAAATACTGAGACGAATCCTGGAGACTTGAGGAGACTTGCTGTCACTCAAACCCCAGTGAAAAACCATCAGCTATAACTGATGTGAAAAACTCTAGAGGAGTAAATGATAATAATAATTGTCGGTGCGCTTGGAACGGTCCCAGAAGGTTTCGAAAGAGGATTGGAAAATAGGAAATCAGTGGAACAATCGTGACCATCCATTGTTGAGGTCTGGTAGCATACTGAGTAGAATCTTGAAGACATGAGTAGACTTGCTCTCCCTCATATAACAATGAAGACCAATATCTAACGCTGATGGGAAAAAAACTCGTTATGATTATATTTTTATTATTATTTTGTCTTAGAAAAGAATCCTGTGGCTTATTAAGATGGTGATAACAATAAAATTAAAGACTGAAATCATATATCTATATGAAGTTTGGCCAAAAGTCATCGACCTGCGTTGTAGAGAAAGACCATTACTTCTATTGTCTAACAGACACTAGCAAAAGCCAAATTTCTGCTGCATATTATGAAAATTTGTAATTTGTTGGCTTGGTTGTTTGTAAAAAAGTGTGTGTGTGTGTGTGTGTGTAAAACAAGATTTGAAAGATTAATAACAACGAAAAGGAAATTTGATGATAGAGAGGGGGGAGAGAGAAAGAGAGAGAGAGAGAGAGAGAGAGAGAGAGAGAGAGAGAATATTTTCCCCCTATCTCTTTTTTTTTTACTTTCATTGCCAGCTGCATTTCTTTATTAATTTGTTAAACTGTACACTTGGTATTTGTCAACATGTAATTAAATCGTTTAGAAACAAGATATGTACACCGATTATAAGAAATTACTGATATTGGATCGTCCTATCAAACTTGTTGAATGATTTATAAAAGAAACTATATAATATATGCGTAAAAAAATAAAACAGTCTAAATGCAATCTGCTATGTGTGTAGCTGAAAGATTTATTTTAGCAACAACAGGTGATGCATGTCATTTGGAAGACAACCAAAAGTTTTAATCACTTGAAAATGTGTAAATGCAAGCATACACTGAATACGATTCCCTAACCTCTGGGCAAAGCAGCGAAAATGAGTGAAGAGGAAGTTAACGACATTTCAAGCAGGATATTTTGCTTATTACACAATCAAGTTAATAGAATCATTGGTACCTATCGATTAACACACCCATGGATGAGATTAATGACAACCAAAGTGGTTTCTTTGTTAAATAATGGAGACGGTAGATTTTATTTTGGAATATAGCGTTGATCAGGGGTGGACAAACAGTGGCCCGTAGGCCACATGTGTCAAGCAGCACTGTTCTGTAAGGCAAGCGGTTGCCTAAAAAAAAAAAAAAATAAACACTTGCATATAGACATATATGATCTTGTAATATCCTTTTGATTTTAAAAGATGCAGTCCTTTGATAATTCATAACGCAGTTCTGCGTCTATCGCACTAAAAGGTTTGCCCACTCTGAGTGTAGATAGTTAAAAAAGATTCAAAATAGTCATCCCAGAAGCAAAAATTGTTAATATCTCTCAGCTTAAGGTCAGATGAAAACTTGGCTTTCATTGGATGACTTAAAATCAGCTGACTAAAATCGTAGAAGTTTAGAAATTTAGATTGTAACTTTAATTTGGCAGGCCGAAAAACCGCAGATAGTACGGCTGTCCAATTTGCATCACTGGTCCGACTCGTCCCCGGTAAAATGTATGTACGGAGTTTAGAATATGTTGGCAGTATTCCCTGCAGAGGGGTTAGACCCTCTCAGAAAGGGTGTTATGGTTATGACTTTTAACTGCATCAGATCGTAACTCTCCAGTTCTGGAGGTCCGGGAAGTGTGATTGCTTCTTCATTACTCCCATGCCCATTCTTTATCGAAGTGATGATATATATTACATTCCTTCTTCTGTATCACAGATCTATTTTAAAAATATTAGTATTTCATAGGGCCGTGTTCAAAAAATAAAAGTTATTAAGAAAGGAATACAAGAAAAATGTAAAAATAAACATATAATCCCTGTATTTTAAATGAAAACTCTTCAATATCGGCTCGTAGAATTCTTGTGTAATTGCCGTCAATTTTTTTCTTCATACGCTTTGTCAGCGTCCTCGTGATGCTTCAATATAGCAATAGTGAAACGATAGCTGCTTGGAAAAAGCGGCATTTTATTTTATCGGATAGGTCTAACTTTCATATGACAAATAACATATCAATAACTGTCCATGCCTCCACTAGTCACGTGTTGTGTCATTTTCGGTGGATGAGACGCTGCTTCCGAAGTAGGTGAACTTGTCCACCAGTTTCAGAGAACAACTATTTAGTGTGGATATATCACCCTTTTATTTAAAGCACATATATTCTGTTTTGCTTTTGTTCACATCGAGGCCTATACTTTCAGCTGCTCGCTCCAGGGAGTACCAGGGATTCGACCTGGGCGGGTGTATTTGCCAGAAGCGCTATGCTATCAACGTAATGGAGAAAAAGCTTGATGGCAATAACACAAGAATCTTACGAACTGTATTGAATAATCCTGGAGGCAACTTCCCACAAAACAGCAGCTTTACGGCCAACAACCATCCATCACAAAAACCATGGAAATTAGACGAACCAGACATACAGGACACCGCTGGGGAAGTAAGGACGAACTCATAAGCGATGTACTCCAGTGAACCCCTCTACGCAGACGAGCAAGGGTTGGATGACTTGTCAGAACCTATCTACAACACCTCTGTACTGATACAAGATGTAGTCTGGAAGACCTGTCGAGAGCGATAGGCGATGGGGATGTCGAGAGATGGTCAGGGAAATCCGTGCTAGTAGCACTATATATATATATATATATATGTATGTATATATATTTACCAACCCCTCCACTCGGGCAGGATATGACACAAGGTCAATTTTTAGCGGAGTTTAACAGGTTTGAATTTAGAGTTTTCCTTCTCTTAGACTAGTTGCCTCACGAAGGCTGAAGAACCTAGTCTGCCCTACAATTTCCCATAGCTGGAGGGAGAATAATGGGATTCATACCTTTCCCAAGGGTATTAGTGCTATATGGAATGTAGTCAGTCTCATCCAGGATTTGAACTCGTTTCACAGAGTCCATTTCCTACGATAAATCTGAAGGAAAGTGAAATGAAGGATAAGTACCTCGACCTTGCTAAAGAATTGAAAAAAATTGGGGAACATGAAGGTAACGATTGTGCCAATTGTGATTGGTGCGTTAGGCACAGTAACTAAAGGATTATTAAAGGGCCTGGGGGATTTGGAAGTTGGCGGACGGGTAGAGACTATCCAAACGACAGCATTGTTGAGGACGGCTAGAATACTGAGACGAGTCCTGGAGACTTGAGGAGACTTGCTGTCACTCAAATTCCAGTGAGAAACTATCAGCTAACACTGATGTGAAAAACTGTAGAGGAGTTAATAATAATAATAATAATAATAATAATAACCCTTAGTAAATGATTGAACAGTTCTATTTGACCTATAGATGGTATTCTTACAGTTTTTACCAATTTGAGTCGGAATACACTCGGTAGTGATGGCAATTAAAGGGTAGTCCGTGTTCCGCAACGCTTCAGAACTAGTTCATCACCATCAAATGTAGATGTTATATCTAGAACAGTCATTGTTGCAGGAAACGTCTTATCCCTTTGCAGAGTTTCAGTTGGAGTATTCTACAACTTCAGTCGTTTGGGCGAGAGATATTCTGCATTCCCTATTTCCCTTTCCCATTCTTCAAACATAAATTTGCCTTGAATAAGAAAAGTAACAGAACTTTATTTTATCATTTCAGATTATTGATGGCCAAAAATCACTTTTCTGGAAAATTTCTTCAGTTTTTTTCCCTTCATATTGACATTAATGTCCATTGTTCTATTTTCTATTATTCATTCAAGTTGAATATTTTTTAGAATGGTTCCCACACAACATTCAGACGTAGTCACTGACTTAGTCACTTCTCTTGCAGTTGAACGACATCTTTCGATGATATTTCTTTTTAAAATTCTCTTTTCTCATTCAGAAGTTTTCTGGAGTTTTTCAAGTTACATTTTCATTTGCCAATACCTTTCTTCTACCCACCTCTTCGGCCATATTATTCACAGTTTGATGAATGAGTGGGAAAAATCTTGTAATTTCTCTAGTAGATTACAAAGATTGATGCATTCCTCTATTTTCGATGTGTTATCGATATCCTCTGTCCTTGGTTGGTTGGTTGGGTTTTTGGCATATCCACCTTTGTATGTTATTTAATGCTAAATCCATTTTATAAAAATAATGTTCTATTTCAAACAATTCAGTTTAGCATGAGAACTCAGTTTAATTGTCAAAAACATCTATATTTTAAGCAATTCAGTTCATTCAATCAGTTCTAAATCAGTCAATTCAGTTTAGTATAAGAATAGATTTTTACACTGTTAAATGCCAAAACAGTTTGATATTAAACAATTCAGTTGAGTGTAAGTGCAGTTTCAATGTCAAAAGCAGTTCCATTTCAAACAATTCTGTTTAGCATAAGTACACAGTTTAATTGTCAAAGAGATTTCTTTTTCAAGCTATTCAGTTTAGTCAAACAATTCTAAATTAAACCATTCAGTTTGGCATAATTATGAAGTTTAGTTCTATTTAACCCATAGATACGGCTCTATCAGGTGCTACAATTCCAAGCCAGAGTGGACCTGGGGGTAATGGCAATAAAGGGGTACTCCGCATTTTCCAAAGCCCCATCATCACTGGATCCTCACCATCCAATTGTTTAGGGTCATATCCAGGACACTCGTTGATGGGAGGTCATATCCCTCTGCAGAGGTGCAGTCGGTGTATTCTACAGCCCCAGCCGAGTGGGCAATACACAGAGTTAATGTCAAAACAGTTTTATTTCAGATAATGCAGTTTAGCATAAATACACAGTTTAGATGTTAAACTAGTTCTATTACGAGCAATTAAGTTTAGTTTACGTATTGTTTAAATGTCAAAACAGTTCTATTTGAAGCAATTCTCGTTAGCATAAATACACAGTTTAAATACAACCCCCCCAGTAAACTCAAGAAACCACAGTCCAGTTCTATTTAAGCCATAGATAGTACCCTTATCAGGTGCTACCATACCGAGGCAGAATGGATCCGGGAGCGATGGCAATGAAGAGGTACTCCACATTCCCCAAAGCTCCGGCAATACTGGAACCTGGCTCTCAGATTGTTTAGTGTGTTACGTGGGGTAGAAAATAGGAGAAATATATTTTTTATGTACATTACAAATGTGTTTTATTTGTCCTTATTATTCCGAGACGAAAAATAACGTTGGGAAGGAGAGGCGCCAAGCATACCTCGTTCTATATACTGACCATGACCCTCTTACTTTCTTACACCGAATGAAAAGTAAGAATAGGAGATTACTGAATTGGAGTCTGATCCTACAAGAATATAGTTTAGACATCCGACACATTCGAGGCATTGATAACGTATGTGCCGATACCTTGTCACGCAGTATAACTTAAGGGCCTAAATATTTAGTGCACACATTGTAAGATACATGAAGAATAAGTACAACGAAAAACTCTGATCTGTAGAATTTTGAAAAACGATCGCGAGCAATCTTTTTTTCATTTTTTGGTGAGGAGGTGTTACGTGGGGTAGAAAATAGGAGAAATATATTTTTATGTACATTACAAATGTGTTTTATTTGTCCTTATTATTCTGAGACGAAAAATAAAGTTGGGAAGGAGAGGCGCCAAGCATACCTTTCCTCATCACGCATGATTTGCTCGGTAGTTAACGGGGCTAAAGATAGAAAAGAAAAGAAAAAAGACGACAGCAAGAAATGGAATTGAAAGTCAACCCCTTTCCACTATTTACCCATCTTAGCTAACCTTGAACTCTTGGAGTGAACTTTGGGTGACCTTACCAGCCACGTGTCAAGCTCTAAGAGTCAGTAGAGAGACCCTTTTTCGGCACCGGAAAAGGGACAATAGTAGTAGCGGTCCTGACTTCGAGGCGTCAACATCCATTCAAAAGCTCCGTCCAGTACACCCGAAATGTGACTAAGAAAAAGACAGCAGAAACCTAACAACTCCTCGTGGCACTTAAAATCAAGCCTCTTCAAGAAAAAAAAAAAAAAAAAGAAAGAACGAAAGAAAAAAGAACGAAAGAAAATAAGATTGTTAACAAGTCCTAAACCCTCAGTGAGTTTCATATTTCTCTTGCCTCTATGTGTCCACCTAGCAAATCTGTTTGAGTTGTGTTTCGTCTTGGATTTTATGTATAAATAGTAACGTTATTTTTCCATCCCCTTCTGTTGTTAAATCCTTTTTTTATTCTTATTCTTCCCTAATTAAGTTGTTAATGTAATAAATTTTGTTGTTAAATCTTAAAATTGTGTTATGTTGGTTTTGTGAGTGCTTGTCGCTTATTCCGCTGTGATTTGCCGAGAGTCTTCGATTGGAGAAATTCCCTTCCCATAGTTCACCCTTTTTTTTATCGAACCTTGGGACATTCTCGCAATTTTATATTTTTTTTTATAATTCTCATTACGTGCCAGCTATCACAGTCCCAGAGAAAGCCGGTTTGTAACAAGTGTTATATACAGGACACTCATTGCGGGGAAGGTCTTATCCCTCTGCAGAGAAGCAGTCGTAGTATTCTATTGCTCCAGCCGATTGGGCAACATTTTATGTTTGCTTTCATGGTTAAATCACACAAATATAACGGTTGATTGATTCATCGTTATCTAGATATCTATATATGATATAGAAAGAGAAAATAATATGGGATGTTATAAAGTTTTAGTAGGCCACTGTCTGTGCGTGAGTTCATATATGCTTGTGTGGAGAT
The DNA here is from genome assembly GCA_963585895.1 of Sepioteuthis lessoniana. Classification (NCBI taxonomy): domain Eukaryota; kingdom Metazoa; phylum Mollusca; class Cephalopoda; order Myopsida; family Loliginidae; genus Sepioteuthis; species Sepioteuthis lessoniana. The sequence goes on along the minus strand of OY757911.1, from coordinate 62,600,410 downwards.
CCAGAGTGACGAATCATTTCAGCTCCGTTGTTTTGGTATGGAACTGTTTCGGCACTCAGCTATTTTGGAGCCTATAACCTATCTTGAATAAGTTGATATGATTGTGAGCAATGGCGAAATATCTAAAATTAAAAGAAGAATTGTATTCCTCTTTTATGATAATACTTTAATAGTAAAAATACTTAAAAGTAGAATAGATATTAAAACTTAAAGTATCTCATTGTTGTAAGCCAAGCCAAATAAATATTCCAACGGGGCATGGGACCCAATCCTCATACCAGCGAAAAATTTCCTTATAACAGGATGGTTACTTTCCCGTTATTAGTCAATTGCGTTGCCCAAAGGTTGATATTCGTCGCCCATTTTGACACACAAATATTATTGATAACGATTCTTGTTTCTACTTCACTTCATTATTCCTTTGGAATTAGCGCCAAAACAGCCTAGCGTCAAAGCAATCAACGCCAAAACAGCTCAGCACCAAAGCACCTAACGCCAAAACACCTCAGCGTCAAAGCAATCAACGCCAAAACAGCTCAGCAATTAATGCCCAAACAGTTCAGTGCCAAAGCAATTAATGCCAAAAAGAGCTCAGCGCCAAAGCAACTAACACCAAAACACCCCAGCGTCAAAGCAATCAACGCCAAAACAGCTCAGCAATTAATGCCCAAACAGTGCAGTGCCAAAGCAATTAACCCCAAAACAGCTCAGTTCCAAAGCAACTAAAACCAAAACACCTCAGCGTCAAAGCAATCAACGCCAAAACAGCTCAGCAATTAATACCCAAAGAGTTCAGCGCCAAAGCAATTAACGCCAAAACAGCTCAGCGCCAAAGCAACTAACGCCAAAACACCTCAAGACCAAAGCAATTAACGCCCAAACAGCTCAGTGCCAAAGCAATTAACGCTAAAACAGTTCAGCAACAAAATGAATGGAGTCAAAATGTCGACGCCAAAAAAGTTGAGCCAAATAGTCCCATTCCGTATTGTGACAAAACTCTGAGGCAGAAGTAAGCAGAATAATTGGAAATCTACTGACAATCATATCATTACTCTTTCCTTAATATTTGATTTGGTGAAGTCGAACATAATTTAGTTGTTCAAATAATTATGAGCCGTATTTTCTATTGTGAACGTCTGGTAATTATGTGAACGAACAAAAAATAGATTTTTTTTACTGATTAAGATTGCAGGAACCCTTAAAGATTTTCTGAAGGGGAAGATCAAAATTAATTTTCTTGTTTAAAACTCTTCCAAATAGGAATAAGGGTCCAACTTTTCAATCTCCATAATTTTGGAAGGATAAAAAAACGTTCCTTTTTCTTTTACTTACTAATTTAATTTTCGAGAATATTTGCACTTAGAATCACAGAACATTACCAAATGCATGTTTGGTTGGGTTGGGTTTTTATGGCATCTCAACGATTGTAGGTTATTTAATGCCAAATTCTATTTATATACATATATTAAATATATATGATTTGTAAACACATTTTGTTGATAAAATTTTTTAAACGGCCTAAACTAATTTTTCTTACAGTTAAATGGTTTCAAGTATTGTTATCTAATACTAATAATTCTATTCAATATTAATGATTTGTTTGCATATAGTGAATTGGATAAAAGTATTGCTATTTACCGACTCATTGGCTAGTGGGTAGAGTGTTCGCCAATGGTTCGGGAGACCGGGGTTCAGTCCCAGATCGGGTCATACTGGGCTGACTAAATGAATAATCTATTATAGCGATTGTCATAAATTTTGGTTCTGTTGCGTTAAGTTTTTAACGGGCAGATTATAAACAATTTGTCTGTTCAAATACATATGAGAAATAATACACGAGTGCACACAACAATATGCAATCACTTATACAAATGCATTCAGTGGTGATGCTCAAGCTCAGTAGATCTGGGCCATGTGCAATCACCCTTTTATTGCCATTACTCCCATGTCCACTCTAAATTGCTTGAGTCCCATCTATGGGTCCAGCAGATAGCTTTCAAAATGAATGGAACTTTATTAATAGCTCTACAAAAATGAAGTCTTTACCTCTTTAGATGTTTAGCAGATCAGTCGGCTTTGGCAGACTTCGTCTCTACAGTGGGGTAAGACCCCCCCCACTAGTGAGTGTCCTGGAAATGACACCAAAGAGTTTAATGATGGGCTTCCAATTCTGGAGTTTTGGGGAATAGAAAAACTTCATCATTTACTATACTTAATATCATTTAACTCTGAGCAAACAAATAACTGATGTTAAATTGAACAATTAGTTTTACTTAGCAAATAATTTCAACTATTTACGATAAGCTTCCAGACTTTTTTGCACGCGCATTTAAAATTGTCGTAGACTCTTAAAAAATCAGTATGTTATTGCTGTACATCTTATGAAATGACTGACCAATCCTTATGATTTCAGGTTCAAATGGACAGCTATAGCAGGAATTGGAATACACCCTACTAAAGCCTGATTGTCACAGCTGGCGAATTTCAGAAAGGCAATCTGACTCTTTAGAACAACAATATGCAATAAAATTCTGTTTTAAACTTGGAGAAAATGCCACAGAAACGTATGGAATGCTTCAGACTAATTTTCGACCATCTTGCATGAATCAAGCATGAGTTTTTGTGTGGCATAAGAGATTCGAAGAAGGCAGGCAGTCTGTGAGGGATAATGAGAGGTGTGGGAGGAGTAAGGAAGTCAATACACCACAGTTGATTGACCAAAGGGTTAGGGTTAAGGTTACTACGTTGAGGTTTTAAGGGGGTTCAGGAAGAGATTCGTTCGGAAGAGGCCAGCACTCTTCAAATCGGCTCAGTGGCATTTCCAGCCGGACAATGCACCAGTCCACAACTCCATCCTTGTCACAGACTATTTGACCAAGATGGGCATCAAGACAGTTCCTCACCCGTCCAATAGTCCAGACCTTACCCCCTATGACTTTTGCTTATTCTCTAAGCTCAGAGGCTGTCGTTATGAGACAATTGAAGAGATAAAAGAGGCTGTGACGAAGGTCATTGACACGCTCACAAAAGAGGACTTCCATGGGGCCTTCCAGACATTGTTGGAACGGTACAACAACTGCATTGCAGCTGCAGGAGATTACTTTGAAGGGGACTAGGGTTTCATATGAGTACTATTAATAAAAGTGCCCATACGAAAAAAGTCGAGAAACTTATTGTATGCCCCTCGTAACTTTGTGAAAAGGAGTGAGTTATGTCAAATAGGATAATTAGTGTTAAATCGCAATACTTGGAACCATTTAGTCATTTACTAAGCTTTTTACTAAAATGGCACATGGGCGTATGAATGGGGCACTGAATTAAACTTGAACTCACTTGTTTGCTAGTCTACCTTAATAACCTTTAAACCGTCCAAAGAAACCTACTCGTTATCACCAAATTGAGTGCAAATAGAACTATTATTGTGTAACGCTAATAATTTCAAACATTTTACTGTGTGAAAATAAATAATATCTGGCTCGTTTAAAAATGTTGCTTATAGACTATTCATTCATCAATCTTATATACATATATATATATATATATATATATATATATATATATATATATATCATATGGTAGTGTCTGTGACCCTGAGTTTCATACTTTACGCATTTGGCATCTTATCATCCAAGTTATGGGATAAATATTACTTCCGTCTGACAAATACCTAAGCATGAAACCCAGGATCACAGACACTAACATGTAATATATATATATATATATATATATATATATATATATATATATATATATATATATATATAACAGTGAATGGTCGTCACTATCTCACTTGGTAGGTGTGTGGTCAACCAAATGCGTTATAATTTGGAGAGTACACAATGTCTGTGATAGAACAATTATATCATGATAATTAAATACATATTAGTTCACGTATATATTTAATAGCATGGATGCTTATGTGAGACCGCTATTTTCATGGCATATTTTTACGACAATTTTCAGGCTTGGAAAGCTCTCTTTGCCTGATGATTGTTGTAAAAAGACGGCATGAATACAGCGGTTGTTGATAATCATCCATGCTAATATATATATATATATATATATATATATATATATATATACGAGCGCTATCATTGATATTGAGACCTATTTAATAATATTACAATATTTGGTCCTCCATTAACTCACTAAATGAGCTGGTGAGACTCATAAACCTCTACAATATATATATATATATATATATATATATATATATATATATATATATATATATATAAAGGACTTCGAATTAAAGATCCTACATTCTTTGATATGTCATAAAGCACATGCTACCAATTAGAATAAACGTAAAAGTGAATGCATCATTAAATAGTGCCAAATGCTATGAAACCCACTAATTTACTGAACAACGTATTCCTATCATGTTCTTCCATTCACTTTCAAACTAATCCCCTTGGAAAAATATGAACCTTTTTGTCCTCACCCCAGTCAATGTGAATGGGAGCGTCTTCGTGGCGTAGTGGCTAACGTGCAATAATGTGACATCGTAGTAAACGAGTTCGAACTTTAGTAGCAGTATTGCATTTACTTTTGAACTAATACCATTGGGAAAGGCATTGACTCCTTATCATCCAAGCTATGGGCTAAATATTACCACTAATGAACTTCTAAAGGTTGGCTCTGGAATTAAATAAAATATGAAGTTTGACATGCCATTTAACAAAGAAAATAAAACTGACCAGCGTGTACGCATCAACGCACATGTAGTATTTGGCATTTCAATAAATGAAAAGAAAAAATATTAAACTTATAATTTTGAGTTATTTCTACTCATATGGCTAAAATTTAAGTGTATTTAAACAAAAAATAGCTCAAGTTATTCGAATCTAAAATGATATCAGCTTTTCTGAAACACCTATACTTGGAACGAAAAATAGATTTATATGATTCTTCAGATTTATATTTTTCTTTTTTCTTTCATTGTGTGAGTCATTATTTTTCATTTGATTCCTTTCGTTTGATAAACTTTTGATTTAGAAAAAGAATCTGAGTAAAAAATAGCTTATATGACTCACTTAAATACGTACCAAAATTAAAGTAAAAAAAATTAAATGCGACGCTTCGTATAGAATTTAAATCTCTTTTATCACGCATATTCCTTAGTATTGGCGTGTTTGCAGGATTTTGACAACCACCTCCCCATTCGTCTGCGCGATTTTGACTCATGACAGTTGTTAATTTTATATATACTGACTCGTTTCAGCGTGACACATTTGGGTTAACCGATTCACAAATTGAAAGGCATTCGCATTTAAAAATAAATATATATAACATTTCATAAATATTTTAATCAATCGGATGTGATTTTCTAATCACAGTCATTATATGGATCAATTCATTTAGATCCTTATAGAAGTCGATTTTATAAGCACATAATGTACTTGATGCATTAGAAAATGAAGAAAAAGAAGCCCTATCTTTTTTCAAAGTGTATTTTGAATCCGAAAGACTAATATCTTGATTTGAAGACGCAATTCAGATATTTCAATTATTTAAGATCCACGATTTAAATAAAAAACAAAACAAAATAAAACGAGCTTTATTCTCCAAATTATTGGAGATCTTCGAAAATGTGTTTGTTTTGCTAACAATATAATTAAAATCCAACAACCGCCGTTGTTCCATGAAATTAGCTTAAACAAAGATTTAAATAAGGATGTAATACTACAACCTGTCGGGTAAGGAAATGATTAAACTTGTACCCCTTGTGCCAGTTCACTAAGGGTATAACAAATATATTAATATAACAAATATATTAATATAACTAATACATTTTTCATACAACGTGTGAAAGCACGTGCGATACCCTGCCCGCATCAGCCGCCAACCAGGAGCGATAACACAGTTTCGGTAACTCAAGACGGTACTGCCACTCCAGGGGCTACCAAGCTGCTTTTGCCACCGGATAGGGTATTTAAAAGAATTATATATATATATATATATATATATATATACGCCAGATCAACTAAAAGCAGAGATACATTGAATGTTCATCTTCATTTTTAGTGCAGTTTGTGATTTTTAAAAACGCGTTTACTTTCGACCGTTACAATAACCGTTTCTTGATGTTACGTAATCACACGGGAATAGTGGTTCCACGTACATTTAATTCATGCTGAAGGCTTTTTACTTTCGACCAAATCCAACTTAATGCATATTGCGCCTTGAACTGGAGACGATTTGAGTCAACTTTCAAACTGCAACCAGTGATTCCTATTTTTGAAAGAAACGAAATGACTGAGTGTCCTAAAAACCCACAACGACCAACCTCAATAGGAATCACATGGCATATCCAACTCTTTTTCACACAGTCGGCACGCACTGTCTTGTATCGGTAAACAGTATAGTACCATGAACGCGATTTTCTAATCATTGGGCATAAAATAATACTAGACGGGTTGAAATACCGTTAAAAATCAACCAATCAATCATAAATACTTGATGATATGTAGAGAATAAAAAATAAACTCCTCCAGTCAAAAGAATAATAATCATATACCATACGTACTGCCAGGTAAAGGAATAACTATACAACGATAAATCGACGGATGTGTTGATGTGCATTGGAGAGTTTCATCGTTGTCTTACAAAATCTTTCAATGGTGACACGATTACATTTTCAATCAATAGTTACTAACTCGACAATTCAGTGTATCGATGATATGAGTTTGTTGAACCGCTAACAAGTGTGAGTAACAAGCAGATATAATATATTTGCTGAACATCTGAAAGTACAAACACAATTTGGCAACAAGAAACTAACTGGTGTACCTTAACAATAGAAAAATTACCGATAGATAACAGCTGAAAATGTTGCTTCAAAACATATGTAATACTTTAGCTATGAAGAATACTAGCAAAAGCAATAATCTAAAGGATTCATAGGATATAAGATTTTGTGAAATGAATTGAAATGCCCAAATCATAAAGTAAAAACTAATAATAGTTTTATATAGGTTATATAATAATAATAATAATAATAATAATAATAATAATAATAATAATAATAATAATAATTAAAGTAAGTAAAGTTGGCGACCATAGTCGAGGGTGACCCAAAGGCTCCCCTTTTGATAGCTACTACACCAACCTTACCTTATAATGCTGTGTGTTAAGAAAGGTAGCATCAAGTACCATTTTTTGAGTCTTTGGTATGACTCGACCTGGGATTGAAACCAGGTCTCCCTGGCCATTGGCGAACACTGAAACCATTATGCCAATGTCCGATATGTAATAATAATAATAATAATAATAATAATGAACGACTATTAAACAACATCTCACACGACAAAACCTGGCTAAGACAGGGAAACCCTAAGAGAGAAACAGAATCTCTCCTAATAGTAGCACAAAACAATGCCATAAAAACCAATGGTATCAAAGCAAGAATAGATAAGACTCCACAAAATAGCAAATGTAGGCTATGCGGTGACCGAGACGAAACGATCAATCACATAATAAGCGAATGCAGCAAATTAGCACAGAAGGAGTATAAGACGAGACACGACTGGGTTTGCAAGGTGATCCACTGGGAAATGTGCAAGAAATTTAAATTTGACCACACCAATAAATGCACAACCCAGCACCTGTCATAGAAAAGGACACACATAAACTCCTATGGGACTTTGACATACACACAGATCACCTAATCTCTGCCAGAAGACCAGACCTAATAATACTCAACAAAAAAAAGAGAACTTGCAAAATTGTCGTCTATGATGTCCCAGGTGAACACAGAATAAAGCTGAAAGAATGTGAAAAGAAGAATAAGTATCTCGACCTTGTTAGAGAATTGAAAAAACTATGAAACATGAAAGTGACGATTGTACCATATGTGATTGGTGGATTTAGTACAGTAACTGAAGGATTATTAAAGGGCCCGGAGGATTTGGAAGTTGGCGGACGAGTGGAGACCATCCAAACGACAGCATTATTGAAGACGGCCAGAATACTGAGAAGAGTCCTGGAGACTTGTGGTGACTTGCTGTCATTCAAACTCCAGTGAAAACCATCAGCTGAAAATGCACAGCCGGATCCAAACTTAGTAGATCACAGGAAAAAGTCAGTCATTTAATTTACATGGATGATATCAAACTATTTGCAAAAAATGAAAAAGAACTGGAAACCTTAATTCACACAGTTAGAATATACAGTCCGGACAGAGGAATGGAATTTGGCATAGAAAAGTGTGCAATGCTTGTAATGAAAAGCATCAAACGGCAGCTAACTGACGGAATGCAACTACCAAACCAAGATAAGATTATAACGCTAACAGTAAACGAAACCTACAAATACTTGGGTATCTTGAAGACTGACACCATCAAACAAGTGGAAATGAAAGACAAAATTCAGAAAGAATATTTCAGGAGAACTAGAAAACTACTCGATACAAAACTCAATAGCAGAAACCTTATCAAAGGAATAAATACCTTGGCTGTACCACTCGTTAGATATTCTGGACCCTTTCTCAAGTGGACCAGAGACGAACTTAAACAAATGGACCAAAGAACAAGAAAACTAATGACAATGCATAAGGCTTTACATTTTCAGAGACAACGCTAACAGACTATATGCTTCAAGAAATGACTCAGGAAGAGGACTTGCCAGCATTGAAGACAGCGTTCACGCATCGATAGAACGAGTCGAAGACTATATACAAAAACACGAAGGAGAACTCATTACAGCCACTAGAAACGATTCTGATAACATGATGGACAACAGAATGACAATAGCTAGGAAACAAAAATGGGAAGGAAAACAACTCTATGAGCGGTTTAAACGATTAATAAACAACATATCACACGACAAAACCTGGACATGGCTAAGAAAAGGAAACTTTAAGAGAGAAACAGAATCTCTCCTAATAGCAGCACATGACAACGCCGTAAGAACCAATCATATCAAAGCGAGAATAGATAAAACTCAACAAATCAGCAAATGTAGGCTAAGCGGTAACAGATGAAACGATCACTCACATAATAAGCGAATGCATATCATAGTCAATCTTTCCATGGAACAAGATACCTTTCACCTAAACCCTTCCCTTTTTTTTCAGCTCCCTAAAGAATATCTTCACTTAAAAAAAACTTAAATGAAACCTGATACATTTGTCTTTATATCTCTTCCAGGTTTCCTACTGCAACTATACCCCCTCCACGATCTTATCATTTCTCCTCACATGCGTTTAAATAGAAAAAAAAATCAGAAAACGGTCACTGTCAGAAGTTTGAGATGAAATAAAGCCGAATGAAATATCACACATCTAAATTTCAGTTAAGTGTTTGAGTTATCCAACTTTCCACTTATTTCTACCATATATATATATATATATATATATATATATATATATATGTGTGTGTGTGTGTGTGTGTGTGTGTGTGTGTGTGTGATGAACATTTCCTCATTTAAGACGTTTATTACAATATAAAAACCATTTTATATTACCAACAAGGGTATGTTTCTTTGTTGGCCGTCGAGATTGATGTTTTTGCTCCATCGGTGTACCAGCACAGAATTATCCACCTCTACGCTCAACTGATTAGAGCTGACCTTGCACCTCTGCAAAAACGGCATCCTCTGGGCGGAATAACCTCTCAAGAAAATGTTGTTGAATGATATCCCAAGGCAGTCAAGCTGAAATGCGTGGTGAATGCAGTAAAACATCCCAATAATATCAACCCATCCGCCGGAACATATTATTTTTCAGTCAATTGCTTTAGGACTCCGCGAGATGACACTTTTCCATATTCTAACTTCTTCGTGGTGTACTGACTTTAGAACATCAAGTTCTCTAGCGATATTACAAAGTTTACCCAGTCTTAGTCATTTTAAATCAAAGCTTCATTGAGCACAGGGTTGTGATCCTTGTTTTACGTGGATGGTCTCTACCGGACTCATTGTCTTGATTCTTATGGCCTTCTGAGAAAGCTAAACACAAGACTGATACCCGATCCATACCAGCTACATACACCGTACATCTGTAACATATACAGTGAGATATGAACAGTCAGTTCAGGGGAGAAAGAAAAATCAAACACACACACACACACACACACACACATACATACATACACACACACACACATATATATATATATATATATATATGTATATGTGTGTGTGTGTGCGTGTGTGTGTAAAAATCCATAGATCGATAAGCATACATAACTATATTTAGGCAAAAAAGGAATTTCACACTCAGGCATACATACAAACACACAGAGCTATGTACCCCCTCACACCTCCACACACACACACGCACACATACACACACACACACACACACACACATATATATATATATATATATATATGTGTGTGTGTGTGTGTGTATGTGTGTAAAATCGATAGATCGATGATGCGTACATAACCCTGTTTAGGCTAAAACACGTATTCACTCAGCCATTCACTCCCTCACACACACACACACACACACATATATATATATATATATATATTAAGCAGCTTATATTGAGAATTACAAAATGTGCTTAAAAGAACACTCTACAGTGAAAGCCAGACTCTTATATATATATATATATATATATATATATATATATATATATGATTGTGTGTGTGTGTGTGTGGTGTGTTTGTGTGCGTTTGTGTACATATACTGATATCCTTTCTCTGGTAACTTATATAATATATGATGATTTATATCTTTTGGCAATATGATAGACATTAATATCGAATAGAATCATGATTGATAAATTAATTGATAAGTACCAAGTGGGATCAGAATTAAGTGTAAAATCTAAAATAGCTGAAAGCCACATAGATAAATATATCTACGTATCTTTGGATCATTTGCAAGAAAATATGACGAAGAAAATATTTAACTGAATATCAGCAACATAATAGACAGTGTCTATTGTATGAGTAATCGGGTGGAAATTAAATCCATCCTAAATTGGCTTTGCTCGCGTTTACGATGCTCTGAGAAATAGAAATATTGACGAATTAATTTTTTTTTTTTTATCATAGAAGGATCAATTTAAGCAGATAAATATGTATCAGGAGCTTATATTCAAGACGTGCAAATGAATCTAAATTTCCATTTATGGATCTCTTTAGCATTTTTATTACAAAAAATTGTGATGCTTTTGAAATTAAGAAAAATGCAATTTCCGAGCCAGAATCTTGGCTGAAATAATTGAAAATGTGTTGTCACATAGAATGAAAACTCTATGAAATTAAATTCAGTTCTATTTTTCTAAGATCGGTTGGCATTTTTTGAATGTATTTACCTAACCACTCACCCACAGGTATGATGCGACACAAGGTCATTTTAATTAGATTACAGCTGGTTTTAATTCAAATTTTTCCTTCTAGACGGGTTGTCTTGTTTTAAGGTTTCACGTATGAGACGTCAATACAGAGAATAAAACTTTTAAACTCACAAACGATTGGGATCTGGTCCCCAGTGAATATAAAATTATTCAAGTCCAGATAACAGCAGTTTAAAGACAGTCACGAGATAGATCATACCAAACTTGAAATTAAACAGCTGACACGCATTAGGCATTTTATAGTGATTAGAAGATTTATTTTCCCAGAATGCAATGTCAAATTTCAACATATTTTAGACCGGAAGTTGTCTACAGCTTATACCACCATAAATTCCGTCTTTCCTATCAAAGCTAAAGAGCTCAAAATATCCGATTATTTACCCATCATGGGAGATGAGAGGGATTCAAGTTTTTCACAAGGGCGTGAAGTGAAATCGAAAATCTCTTTATCCAAGATCTGAATTCAAGTCACGATTGTAGCCATTTCACCACGACCGTCCCAATCAGTCTTTGTACCAATCTGGCGAAGTAGGAAGGCTATTCCAGGCCTTGAACATCATTAGTTTAACCACAATAGCTTCAGAACGAAACGTCGGGTATGTAGCCAGTTTACGATCCTTAACCATTCTGGTGACAATGCCTAAATCTGTGGCCGATTTAATCAAATTTAGCATTTATTCCAAAACGACGCCAGGTTCCCCTGCCAACTTGTTATATAAAAGAACAAAATGGCTGAACATCCACTGTCTGCCTGGCTACGTCTCAAATATTTTTATTCCAACGAAGTAAAAACATTGTTAATAAAATGCACTACCGTCTTTGCAACAGTTAAGCAGAAATAGTCTAAAAATAGATCTCTCTCAATCGATTGCAGACATGTCATCAGCTTCACTAACGGACAGTACTTAGTCCAGAGTTTATCTAATGTCGACAGAGATTTGTTGAAATATATTCTTTAGGTCTCTGGCGTAGTTTGCTTTTACTGTTGACAAAGACGGCTTTGGTATGGCAGGATTTGTGCCAACGATTCTTAGGATGTTGCTATGTTGTGAAGCATGCAAAAGTATTCAAAGTTTGGTCATAGTAAACGAATTCAAAGTACAAAGCCAGCTGTGCTGATAGTGGAATCAACAAGAATGCAGTTCTTCGACACACATACATATACACACATACAGACACACAATAAATAAATAAACGGACAAAAGACTAAAAAAAGGGGGGGAAAGTGAATATTTTAGTTTGTTTAAAGAGGCCCATCAAGACTAGTCATGTGTTTTGGGTACTTTAAAAATGATTTTAAAAAAAGGGTTGATGGTTTTGTTACGTAAAATTGTTAAATAGAAATTTGTTTTATAGAGGGAATTAAGGAAGCAATACATGAAAATATTTGTCACAATCAATATAAAATTCTTAAAGTCACAGCTTGATGCTAATTGGTCCATATTTTATCATGCTGGTTCTGTTTTTTCTTCACCCTTTTTGTAAGGAACCTGTCTCCCGTTGTATGGTGGCTAACGTACAGCACTTCAACATCATTGTATGCAAGTTCGAAATCCAATTCCGTTATAACGTTCACTTTTTGACTTTTACTCGGAGAAAAAGGTATGAACCCCTTTATTCCCCCAGCTATGAGTTTAATAGTATCACTATTGGTTTTTCTACAAGGAGAGCTTTGGCATTAAAAAATCCGCCAAAGTTGATATGCCATTAAACAAAGAAACCACAGCAAACCAAACCAACTGTCTGCCTTTTCATGTTTAATTTTGTCCAGAATTACGAGCTTTTGTTACTGGATTATTTTCTTGTAAAACATGTTTACATATGTGACACTGTAAGCTGTTCTATGTATGTGCTATATTGCATATCCCTGTATTTGTCTATATGAGTATATATACATATAAGTGTAGCCTATATATATATATATATATATATATATATATATATATATATATATATATATCAGGGGCGGAGACGGGACTAGTGCTACTCGTGCCCGGCACGACCAATAACTCGGTCAATGTTATTCAAAATGGATTAAAAATCATCCATTAATTTCAAGCAAACATACTTAATCTGATCTCAATTAAATTACGTATCTATTCAAGTTTCGATAACCTAGTAGCCAAAAGTTCATAAATATATCTGGGAATAATACAACGATGCTGTTTTGAACGGATGGTCTTTGTCCGGCCACCGTCAGATTCATTGAACATCCCATAAAATCGGCTATAATGTTGAACGCCCAATCCGTGCCAGGCACTAGACCCTTATAATAACAGTAATGTTAGAGAAATACGCTTTTGGCTGTAGCCAATAGCAAGAGCAACCCTAACACTGTGCTCAAAAATCTTAGCACGTTCTGACTGCTGATAGATGTATTAGGGAGAGGGAGAGAGAGAGAGAGAGAGAGAGAGAGAGAGAGATGGGTGATAGCAGATTAGAGCCGTCGCCGACCTCGTCATCATCATCGCTATGGTAAATGTTGGTTTATCGGTGTGTTTTAATTCGTTTTTTTCACTAACAGACCTCTATTTTTTTAATGAATGTTGCATATATTACATTCTGTAACTAAAATTTGTTTATTTGAATACATTTTCAACAAATAATCTTTATTTTAAGCGAAATTGAAACTACTAGCTGTGTCTGTGTATATTGTCATCAGTTTCTTTATTCTAATAAACATATTTTTCTCATCATAGTAATGAACATCTTCTCTTTTCTTCTATACTTTTGAAAGGAAAAAAAATATCTTATCTACTGTATTAACAAGACTACAAATTATATAGTATCTTGATTGTTTACAAAAAAAAAACACCATGCAAGGTACATTTGTCAATCTGTGCTATACAATGGAGAATCACGCAATACCAACTATGATGACTTACTTTGGGTCCACGGACCACGGGTTGGGAACTGAAGTTGACAGAGGGCAGCGGGGGGCACGAGTAGCAAAAATAGGCTAGAGTCGCCACTGATATATATATATATATATATATATATATGCATGTGGGTGCAAGAGTATCTATATAGATGTCTGTAGACATATAATTATGTATATAGATTTGTCTTTAGGGAAATATCAGACAGATAGCAAAATAATTTAGGGGGTTCGGTAGATTTTAGTGGCTGATAAAACAAAAAGAGAATGATTTCTCGATGGAGATAAAAGAGCAAGTTTTTCTTTTATGTCCCTAATAAACAGAAGTTTCTGAGGTTATTACAGTCAGAAGTCAGTAGACAAAGGATATTATCTTTAGATACATTATTTGTGAAAGGTCCATGCAACAGGAGCGGTTTTCTTTTTCGGAAGTTGGGATTCCATATATTATGATGTGTGATCAGTAGTTGGACAGAGTAGTTGCGGTTCGCAGATGCGATAGATTGTGTTACCGGCCCAGTCCGAACAACTTCATCTGCTTTTAATCTACTTTGGTTTGTCACAAGAACATATTCAGCAAATTAAGAATCCTCTCATTTAGGCTGAAAAATGAAGTCTTATATACACTCTCCCTCTTCATCAGGATAAACTGAAGGACAGAGAGAGAAAGAGAGAGAGAGAGAGAGAGAGAGAGAGAGAAAAGAAAGTGTATTCTACGTTTATTTATTTATTTATTTTTGTGGTGCTGATCCGTGGTTAATACAGTTTCGTCTAAAACCGGCGATCAACTACTTTTTGAGAAAAAACACAACGTGGGAGGGATCAAAAGCTGGCGAGGCTGGGTGAGCTATCGACTAGTATGCCAATCATATCTAAAGGTTTTTCAGTTTAAATATTCTGACCACAAAATTAACCACATTCTATTCCTTATTGAATAATATTTATATTTCATTTATTAGATATAACATAAAATTTCATTTCTATGCCATCACCTGAAGATTCCATAATATTATTACCTGTGTTAATGTAAGGACACATTTTCTCATTACTTTGTAATGTTTTGCAACCAACAAATTAATAAATATATTTTCGTAATATTCGGTTTTATTTTAGTTTTATTAACATTCGGAAAGCGTAAAGAATAGAAACGAATCAGAAATAAGGATACTATAATACGCCACAATTAAATTGATGTAAAATTTCTCATTATCATTTTCTGTACAATGTTTAAGATATCTTAGAAGTATCTTTGATGTATACTTAGTGAATTCAGACAATTTGAAACGAAAAAAAAATGGTTCCAAAGGATCTTACTGAAGCAGACACCACCTAGTTTTTATAAACTAGGCTTTCTCTTTTGACGATTCGGATGGATTTAATTCCAAAAATTCCAAAACAAATCGGATCATGGATAGATCTATGACGAATTTCAATTCTTCAATGTAATGACTTAGATTACATAACGTTTTATCTTTTCTGGCAAGATAAATTTTGAAACAATATATAGGTTTAAACGATTACATTTGTAGCAGAAAGAAACCTGTATTTTTTGTTTGGCGCGTAATTTAATTTGACTGTTAGGATCAACGAATCTTTACACCCAATCAGGATGACTTGTCCTATTCATCCCGAACCATCTTTCCTAGCAGCACCAAAAATTGAAGAAAGCCCGCGAATCTCTCACTTGCTCAGAAATCCTAACTGGAAACGGACGTCTTGTCGTCTGCTCCTGAATAGCAGTAGCACCATCATACACTATGAAGAGAACAATCAAGTTTATGGACCCCTTGGGTCTATTCTTCTGGACCAAAGGATCCTAGTTAAAAACAAATTAGATGATACACTCTAACAACTTCCTATCTTCTTTCCTTCCTACGAGACTCGCAGCATACCAGCGTAAACCCCTTTACTTCATGGTGCCATTAAAACCTTCATTTAAAACCTAACGACGTCTTCGTTCTTCTCCACCACCTTTATTTTCCATCAACATTTAGCGAGGGGATAACAACCAATGTAATACCAATGCTACCAACAAAATACCAACGCAACCAACGTAATACCAAAATAACCAACGCAAAACCAACGCAAAACCAACTTAAAACAAAAACACAATAATAATAATAATAATAATAATGATAATATCCCTATCGCTATACATTAACAAAAAAATATTCCAAAATTAACTAATTTTATCATAATCATCATAATCATCAAGTCGCCCGGACAGCTCAGATTTCGCTGATTCTCTCTCGCCATTCGCCCTTATTATCCATCGCTCCCGAGAGCTGATGAAAATAAGTTTTTGGTGGTCGGCTAACACTGGTACGTCAATGTGTAGGGGGCCATAGAAGAGGGTCACATATGAGTTCGGATCTGCTTCTTCAATAGCCATGAAGGATTACCGTTAGTTTTATATGCTATTTTATCATAACTCATGACTAAAAGAATTTTACTTTATGTACACTAGTGATATTTTCAAAACCTTTAATTCTTAACATAGAAAATATCACCAGCACCATTTCGAATGTTTTTCCTTTCCTGCTTTTTTAAGGTTTTATTGCGATTAGCGTTCCTAATTTAGCTGCCTGAAAACTTCATATCCAAGTGAAACCTCACCAATATTTTCCCTTAGACTTGAAATGTCTTTCACAATATTTTGTGGTGAAGCTTATACAAGACGACACCTCATGTTAAATATTAAAAAAAAACAACACTTAACTAAATTGGATTTCACGATTTTTTTTATGTTGTCACCGAATACATTGATGTAAAGATATTGAATCAAAAGTGATTAGAGTATTACGGAACGGCAGTTTATGTATCTACCAAACCCCTTCGTTACGAGCAGGACGCTACTCAAGGTCATTTTATGTGGAGTTCTGCTTGTTTGAATTCAGAATTTTTTAGTACTTAGGTTGGTTGGCGAACCCAGGCCAAAGAACAAGATCTACCCAATTATTTACCTATCGATGAGGAGATGGATCCAAGGGCATTAGCACGAAGTGAAACGCAAACATCGTTGTTTAGGATTTAAACTATTTTCACCGACTCCATTTCCTACGACGATAACCGCAACACTAAGCACACCTCTGGATAAAGCAGTGTAAGCTAAGGAAATCTTTTGGGGATTAAATCGTGATTCTATGAATATATATACCAAACAATGAATAAAAATATTGAAAATTTGGTAGCAAATCTAAAATATAAACCTTAATACTTATAATTATAAGTTCAAATAAGATTAAGCGATTAATTTAATATATTTTTCAATTGATTGAATTTTCTTTTCTTTTTCATTGGTAATATTTAATATTTGAACCTAATCGAAATACAGCATAGTTATCAGATTTATCTACCCTGGTTATGGTAATATCTAAAACTTTTCGTATGATTATAGAAACAATATTAGCACAGCGCAGAAAGTTGAACCATCCCCTTGGTCAATTTCTGAGTTGAAGTTATGGAAATCTGCCGTTATATGATATTACCTAAGAATATAAGTATATATAAAAAGTTAATGTGTTTAACCTATATTTTATTAGACTAAAAAGCCAATGTTTATGTGGGATAGCAATATGAGACTACCACATCGATTCCTTGCAGCCCGTTTGGTCTTTAATATATTTGCGTATTTGTTTTCGACATCTGTTATCAGAATTTGATCTCGTTTAAAGAGCAGGATCTTTGGTGTTGATTTGTAAAAAAGTTTTACTTTGATAAGAAGAATAACGCTGAGCATTTGTACTCCTATTTGTACAACTATTTGTTTAGTTTGAAAATATGAAGTATTTTGTATCAGGCTCGAACCTCAGGAAATCTGAGACAGTTGACAATAACAAATATGGCTCTGCAGTCGGAGATGTCTCTCTAGGCCAAACCTTACATTCAACTTAGGTATAGTTTGAAAACAAAAATAGCTCATCTCTATCAGTATTCCCCTCTGGAATGAGCTATTTCTGTTCCCACTTTAATACGACCATGTGTTAGTTTCTGTTCATGTGGGGAGAATAGATACCTACTAACCTGATAAAGAATTTGCTAAATCTAAAGTCATTCATGACAAGAAATCTATATTTAGATCCTAGTGATCTCCTCTTAGGCATCACTTCACCAGTGCACTAGAAATGGTAGAAGCGAGACCTTTCACTGATTCCTTCAGAAATGAGATGGTACAACTAAAAACAACTGTTCCACCCAATGTATGCTTGATATCCTCCGTTAGAAATGATTATATGCTATATACGATCACTGAGGGATAATGTTGTTATCGTTCTTGTATAGTGCAAATATATATCAACAGGTTGCGAGATGGGGATAATATTAACTTTCTTTTGGTGAGAGTTACTTTTTATATGTAAAACTTTTAAGGAAAGAAGGTAATCCGACAAATACACGAGACAATTCATTTTTGTGAGAATTAAAAAAAACAGCTTTATCATCAAATTTTTTCTTTCTTTCTCTTTATCTCTTTTTTCGTTCTCTTTCTCTCTGTATATTCTTATATATGTAATTGTGTTTGAGCTTTGGTTTATCTAGTTATTTACTTAGCATTGGCTAGTGATTGCCAGAATAATGAGCACTTAGTGAGACTCAAATTCACTTGCAATTGGTTGTTAATCTACTATTGCACAACGTAAAGCACTGCTCGAGATTTACTTCAATTATGATGGAACAGTATATGTAATATAAATTGTGCATAGAAGTTAACAGAGTACACACACACACACACACACACACACACATATATATATATATATATATATATATATATATATATATACTCACATAAACATTGTCTTAGACTTTTAGAATAACATCTAAAATATTAAAAATACGCTTACCTACCAATTAACCTAATTATATATATATATATATATATATATATATATATATATATATATATATATTCGTACCCCCATGGGGGCTGAGCACTCTGGCGAAGGAATTTACGGCTGCTGCTCGCATAATGCAAAGCTCTTCGAACGAATTGAGCACTCTGGTATCCGGTAAGGTATAAAATGTAAACAAACGAACGCTACTGCTGTTGTTGATACTTAAAACCTTACAATTCCCTTGTTGACGTGATACGCTTGTTGGCCGAGCGGTTTGATACTAAGTCTAATGTAAAGTTGGGCGGGTTTCGATACCAGCTTCAAACGTCGTACGTGTCTAGCTACACTGAAGAGTTGTGAATGAACGAAACAGTCTCTCTGTGGATGACAGTATATATATATATAAACCAATGTGTTTTCGTATTCAGCTATATTTTTATAAGCAATGATTCACCTTAACCATGGGTTATCTATTTAGCTCGTCTCTTTTTAGAATTACCAGAATATCCGACATCACTAACTAATTAAACAAAGTAAAACCAACAATCATTTGTATTGTTATATACGGATGTTATAATAGAAACATTTTGGTCGAATGTCACACAACCATGTCCAGTTATCTAATATGCGCTGTTTTAGTTGATTATATTATATTTCGTCACTGTCATACAATTTTACGCGTTACTGATGATCAGAATATGTGGATCCAGGTTTTGAACTCAGGAATAGCAGGTAAGTGCAGCACTTTTAACCAAGAAATATATTTCTTCTATTAGATCTTCCTAAAAGACATCTAGTTTTTCGAACCTTTCCGTCTGATATTAAAGGTTCAACATTCCTTATTACCTCAGGATCATAATAATATATGAAGATGGCAAAGTGTTACTCGTCTGAAACATTTTCTCTATGATATTTCCAATATAAAACTACATAAATGTTGAAAAAGACGTTTGAATAAACCAATATATGATAATTCTTGATCTAAAAATTGAAGAGATATTATAGTAACAACTATTCAAAAAAGAAAACTTTAGAATTCCGTTCTATGTTTGTTCTGGGTCATTCAATGATCCTAATTTCTACCAAAAAAATTCAGACAAAAAAAAAAAAAAAAGAAGAAAAATAAAATAACAAATCCAAAGCCCCCACTCTCCAAATAAAAACAAAACAAATAAAAACAAACAGAACAAAACAAAGCAAAAATAACAAACACAAAATGAAAACTTGTCACTTTGATGATATATTTAAAACTGACAATTATATTTTGTCTATTGTATCGAGGGCAAATAAAATGATTGGCTGGCTGGTTAAAAATGTTATTTCAAGGGAATAAAATGTTCTTTTAAAATATATATAAAACTCTAATAAGATCTAATAGAGACTAATGTACTCAGGCCTGGACTCTAGTGTCTGGACATCGAAATTGGTGTTAATTATTGAGATCAGAGAACGTACAAAGAAAAATGAAAAACAATAAGAATAAAAAAAAATACCGTCACAAGGAGAGATTAGAGAAATTAGGATAAACTTCTTATATAAAAAGTGTTGTTTTCTGGTTAGTGAACACAAGTTGTAGAAATAATAAGACAAACCACAATACGTGAGGAAAATAATTATATTTGCAGGAAAGAGTATTTACAAGAGAGAGACTGTTAGTAATAAGAACATAGGATTAGTGATAGAGTAATGATATACTTCAACCATAGGAACGGCTCTTCGGGTCTGACTGATCTCCGCTACTGCCATATATGGCAGATGGAACAGCTCATTATGCTGAAAAGGTAGGTGATACCCAACAGAAAGTATTAGGAAATATGATCTAATTGAAACTGTCAAAATAATTACATGGGATTTGTTTAATCATGGTAGACATTTTTTCATTATTTCTCCACAAACATGAAATTTACTTTTAAGACAGATTAAAAAAACTTAGTCTGTTAACTGATTCGATTATTTTTCTACTAGAACAATATATTTTTAGAAAAAAAATTGGTTAATAAGATCAATAACAATAATAGCTTAAAGAATTAAGATTAAATTGGATAATCTAAAAAAAAATGGTTAGGAAACGAATTAAAGAGGACTTTTTAAGAACTATCTGATGAATTGTTTAACAGAATTCAGTTTGTATATAGATATTGTGTTAATAGTGTATGTATTCAGGGCAAAGTTTGTTTTTAAGTTGATGTAAGAATATTGTAAAATGCGGAAGTACCCTAGGATGCAAAACAAATGAATAAATCAATAAATCAGGCATGAGACGAGAAAACTTAAATACAACAAATAAACAAGTGTGATCAATTCCCTCAAAATGCATGGTACTCAAAGACTGAAAATAGTTTTTTTAACGCAATGTAAAACATTCCAAACGAGTCGAAAAAAAATGAAAGGAAATTCTTCGGAATCAATGTTGGTATCGTGTTCCACATTGTTTGGGAATCACTTGAAAAAGGATCTGACCTTGGTATTTTATGTTCCACTCTCGGAAAGGTCATCCCACTTGATTTAGGATGGCTTTAACCGGATATATGATATAGATATGGGATATTTTCTCATTTTACGAAGAATGTTGAAAGCAAAAAATTGTATCTTTTTACAACTGCATGCGTCGGTTACCTGAGCGAGCAATCAAAGCAGACATTTTTATCTTGTGATTTACTCAAATTCTATTCAGAGAATGCATTAGAATTTACGCATATCTATATTATTATTACAAAATGTGGAAATTTGTGTGTTTGTGTGTTTCCAAGTCATGATCAAACAGAAATGATTGACTGATTGTAACGGTATGACAGTCCGTCAGGGTTATTTTATGCGTGAAGTTTAATTAAATTATACTTTTATATTTAGATTTTTTGTCATTTCTTAAGACGTTTTGTATAAGATTATATGGTATCAAGTATTCCTTTCTAATACAAATAATTTGCAAACAGATCTATTTGACCCAGAGATTGGACCCAAACAGGTACTATCACTCGAGGTCAGAGTGGACCTGGGTGGAATGGAAAAGAAGTTGTATTCTAGACTCCCCTAATCTTGAGAAGTGGAGCATCAATGTCCGATGCAGTTTAGAGTTCAACCCAGGACACCTCCTTTGTGGGGTTTCTTACCCCTCTAAGGAAATACAGTCAGCGTATCCCCTCACCCACACAACTAGCCAAATTGAAATTTCTAGAGACCTGATTATTTTGTTTTGAGATCGTTCTTAGCCATTCTTTTGGGGGACACATAGTGTTCGTATTGATTAAGAAAATAGAATGAATCGGTCCAATTCCAGGGTATCTGCCTCCCCGTTTTTAAAAATAAGGACCAGGCGTTTGATGCGTCTCTAAATAGGAATCCCCACGGAAATGAGCAATTTTTTTACCCATCCCAGGTTTGCTTTTTGTGGGACCTTCCAATAAACCGATTTGATGCCATATCTCAACATTATGAGGAGTTGGGAAAATACTGAGACCTGAATTTTGGCATGAATATTTGCTTGAGCTCGCACTTTAATGCAGAAAATGCGAATTTGAGCTTTGAGGTCATCAAAGGTTACACAAGGGCATAATATAGTTAATTATGCTATTTCTGGTCAAACGGAATGAGATGGAGACTTTGATATGAAGAAGAAGTATTTATAACCACACACAAGCTGGGATAGACAAGGTTATATCCGATCTCCGGGATCATATCCTATTCATGAGGTCATCGGGGATTCTGGATGTTATCGTATACTAAAATAGCTTATAATCAATAGGTTATAATAACAGAAGGCTTTGAATTTCACATCAACTGACATCATTACCTAATACAAATATTCATTAAAGATGAGAAAAAATTAGGTTTCTTTGTATACTTTTGATCATTATGTTGCAGATTAAACTATTTCTGCAATTCTTTTGTTTCGGGATGAACTGAAATCTTCAGCAAGTTTTGAATAAACTTTTCTTTAGGAATTTACACTCATTTGAGCGTTCTTTTTATCATACAGGTTTAACTTTTAGATAAATCGGTTTAATAACTTGTTAACTTTTTTCTTTTTTTTCTACATGTAATTGCTCTTCATTACAGTTCTTAGATTATCATTATGATAAGAAGTTTTGGATTAAGTGCATTGGAAAGAAAGGATTGGTTTGGTTTGGTTTCTTTGTTTAATGGCATATCAACCTTTGTAGGTTATTTAATGCTAAAGCTATTCTCCTAGAAGAACAGTAGTGGTACTATTTAACCCATAGCTGGGAGGTTAAAGGGGTTCATACCTTTCCCATGGGTATTTGCCCGAAAGTGAAAGTAATAGTGCAACTGGAGTACGAACTCGCATACTACGATTCCGCAGTCCATCGCTTTAACCATTACACCACGAGGACACCCCCCGAAAGAAAGGAGACTATGTTGAAAAATAAAAGTTCTCTGCCTAAAAATACATGTATTTGATAATTGCGAGGCTATGTACCTACGGATTTACATTGGAAACTGTATTCCGTATGCTTGGAACCGTTTGAGATGACCGTGATTTTAAACGATCAGGCCATGTGAATTAAATGATTGAAATAAGAAAAATCTTGTTATACGCTTTTGTTGTATACTCATAATGAGGGATGAAAGATAAACGACAACACTTGGTTATAAAAATATTCATGGAGGTGCCCGTGGTGTAATGGTTATCGTCTCAGGATGTGGACACGACGACACGAGTTCAAATCCTGGATGAACCTGATTACATTTCACATAGCACTAATACCCTTGGGAAAGGTATGAATCCAATTATTCTCCCTCCAGCTATGGGTAAATAGTAGGGCAGACTAGGTTCTTCAGCCTTGGTGAGGCGACTAGTCTAGGAGAAGGAAAACTCTGAATTCAGACAGACGGAGACAGAAAAAGACAGACTGCTATATTGACCCCTAACCCCTTGACCATAGCACGCTGTGTTATTTTCAAGACCTCACTTAGCACTTCTTCTTCTCGGTCAACAATACACAACCGGAGGCCGCTGTGGGCCACCTCCTCTAGCGCGGCGTTCTCACTGACTGCAAGCTGTCTCTGACTCAGGTCCTCATGTGACTGACTAACAGCCCCGAGCATCTGTGTATATCATTTCAAAACACCTATGACTCCTAGTTATCCACATGACTGCTTTCGCTTATTTACACAGGTGCATCCTGTTCAGGAAAATATCTGATTGACGGCTCGGTCAAGGGTTAATATACAATCCTTTTTTTTTCTTTTATTCATGCTAAATTGTTCACTTCATCATCATGTCGTGTTATCAGCACATATATCCCTGACCCTCTCTCGCCACCCCTCCCTATCGTCCGTTGCTAACTTTGATATTTTCTTGATGGGTGGTCAATGGCTGTACAACTGCTGCTTTGTGGGGTGCTGCCTCCAGGACTTGTTCAGTATTGCTCGCAGCATTCTTGTGTAGTTGCCACCCAGCCTTCTCTCCATACTTTTTTGTTAGCGTCCATGTAGTGCATCCATATAGCAGTATGGACACGACTGCAGTTTGGAAAAAACCGTGTTTCATTTTATCGGCCAGGTCTGTCGATAGCTGGCCATGCCTTTGCTAGTTACGGGTCGATGTCTGTCTCGGTTGATGAGACATTGCTTCCAAGGTAGGTGAACTCATCAACTAGTTTCAGAGAAGTACTGTTTAGTGTGGCAACGTCAACTATTTAATTAAAGCATATGTATTCCGTCTTATCTGCGTTGACATGGAGGCCTATGCTAGCAGCAGCTTGTTCCATACGATGTAGCAGGGTTTCAGCTTCGGCGGGTGTATTTGCCAAAAGCGCTATATCATCGGCTTAGTCGGCGTCGGTAATTGTTTTTGCGGGACACCTTCTGCTTTTTCTTTTGTTAGCTTGAACCCGATTTCTTTGATTTTATCGATAGATGATCTAAGCACGCAGTCTAGACAGATGATAAAGAGATATGGGGCTAATGTGTCTCCTTGCTGTACACCTGCTACAATGTCGAAGTAGTCTGTGTCTCCATCCGGAGAACGGACTTTTACTTTGGTGTTTCTATAGAGCATCATTATGGCTGCGACGGTTTCTTTTGTAGGCCGTAGGCGAGAAGAATTTGCTCCATCTTTCCTCTGTGAATGGAGTCAAAGGCCTTTGTAAAGTTGACAAATGATATTGCTGCCTGTAGGTTTTTTGCGCGTACACCTTCAAAAATTCGACGGATAGTCAAAATTTGTTACGTCATGGATCTATTTTTTCGGAAGCCATTTTGGTTTTTCCTAAGTATGTTGTTAATTTTGGGTTCTATGCGGTTCCGTGGTTGGGAATTGTATATCTTGGCCGCTACGGTCGTATCTATTGATGTAATAGTTTGATAATTTAATATAATCAGATATCAAATATAGCTTAACTTTAGTTAATCGGAAAAAATTGAATTTATAAAGAGGAGAATTTTATTTTGGGTTAGGGGAAGAATAAAAAACACACAAAACCAGACACGCTGGTCCGGTGAGAGCTGTGTACTGGACCAGAAAATAGGAGTAAATAAATGATACGTTAAAAATGCTAATGTCCTCGCAGATCACTAAAAAAGACAGTGGCGCGCATTTAACTGGTTGTTTGCAACAACAAATCATTGGGCGAGTGGTCTATAATCGTCCAAATAAATAAAAAGCCAAATTATTTCTTTCCACTTTTGCGTAACAAAAAAAAAAAACCCAACAAAAACGAATTGTCCCCTTCACCCCAGTAGACCGCCCCCAAAGCTACCTAAAATATCAGTAGTAAATAAAAGTCCAAACGAAGAAGAGCATTTGAACTCAGGAGCCAAGTGGAAGAAATATGTCAATATTGGTCAGTATGTCTTTAATTCCAATTTAAAATGCTGAATTTTACAAAATGTTATGCTGTATTTTGTTTGTAAAATAATGCTTAAACTATGCGTTTTAAATGTAAAGGCACGCTTACTCTACTGTAAAGCCAATTTGATATTAAGCCTATCCACATGTCAGCGAACAAGGCAGAATGTTTTTAAATATCTTCTATCGAATAATTTAAAAATTCGTAAAGAAAGCCCTAACAGTAGTTTAGAAGAAAAAGCCTAGAACGCCTAATGCTACCACAGAGCTCTAATTCCTGAAGCCTGCTAGGTCCCCAACTGTAGGATGGAAAAAAAAAAAAAAAAAAAAAAAATGAAAAACCCTTGGAAAAGTCCCAATACAGCAAAAAAGTATAAGTCAGTATTAGTGAAAGTCATAAGAAAGTACCTTAATGTTGGACTTTAACTAAGTTAAAACTTAAAACAAATTCTCCCCCCCTTTTTATTTATTTATTTATTTTATTTTATTTTTTTTTTTTTAATTTTTATTTATTTTATTATGTACACATGGGAAGCAGCATGATGTACGTTAAGGTATTTGAATAAACCAATGGACGACCAAAGTCAATACCCAAATGGGTCCTGGACGTGAGTTTGACGACTTTTCGCTCAGGATCGACAGTTCGATCGGGGAACTACTGCTGCTCCTCTATAAGAGTGGCTTCTATAGAAGAGAATAAAACAGCCATCGAAAGATAACCATGACCCACACTCAAACCACTTACACAAACCGCATCGCTCTTCGCGCGGGTAAAAAAGGGGCGCGTCCTGCTGAGGTTGGAGCCCTGGCCTCGGTGTTCGAAAAATCAGCTACAGAGCTCAAACAATCAAAACTACTAAAATGCAAGCAAACACTACAAATAGCCACATTTAACGTAAGAACCTTAAATAGAATAGGACAACTCCCAGAGCTAATCGCATCGGCCGAAGAACATAAAATAGACATAATATGCATACAAGAACACAGATACACACACACAGAAGATATCAAATATCACGAAACTAGCAATGGATGGTCGCTCGCCACTGTATCCGCATGGAAAAACTCTGTCAACGCCGCAGTGGGAGGGGTAGGATTGCTTATAGGACCTAGAGCACTAAAAACGCTTAATAGCATAGAGAAAATACAACCTAGAATGATGGTAGCTACATTTAACGGAAACCCCAGAGCAACAATCATCTCATGCTACAGCCCCACCAATGTTAGTGAAGAAAATGAAATAGTCACCTTCTACGATGAGTTATCCTCATTAGTGCGTAGCATCCCGAAACACAACATGTTAGTCATTGGCGGAGACATGAATGCACAAATCGGGAAAAACGGAAACAACAAATACAGCCTCCACAACACGTCAAATAGAAATGGACAACATCTAACAGATTTCATGATAGAAAATAGATTAGCATGCCTCAATACAAACTACCAAAAAAGAGAGGGCAAACTATGGACATACACGTACGCAAACAATACTAAAGCTCAGATAGACTACGTCCTTATAAACAAGAAATGGAAGAATAGTGCATTGAATTGCGAGGCATACTCCTCTTTTGAGGGTGTGTCCACCGATCACCGAATAGTCACAGCGAAAATACGGTTAAGCCTACGAAAAAACGACAAACGAACAGCGACCACCAAACACTATGACTGGGCCCTATTAAACAACAAAGATGTCAGAGATAAATACGTATTAGAATTGAGAAACAGATTCGAAACACTACAAGAAAAGACGGAAAAAAGTACACCAAACGACGAATACGAAAATTTCGTCAATGCACACCTTGAGGCAGCAGCAAAATACATTCCAACAAAAATTAAAACTAAATATAGAGTCCCATGGGAAACCTTGGCGGTGAGAGAAAAACGTGCACTAGTGAAAACAGCCTCCAAAAACTATCGAAAAACCCAACAAACACAAATGCCTTAAAACTAAAAACGGCACAATATCAATTAGCAGGCATATATATAAAGGAACAGACAGAATACATTCAAAATCAGATAGATAAGATCAGAGACTCGGTAGAAGATAGACAATCTAGAATTGCCTGGCAAACAATAAACGAAGTGAGCAGAAGAAAGAACACAGCCAAAGCAAAACTTAAAGCAGCAAACCAACAAGAAAGAATAAAACTGTGGAAACAGCACTTCGAAAACTTACTTGGAAACCCACCAAAAATAACGCATGAACCAATCACCAGAATAATTAGCAAACAATTAGACATTAAACTTGGACCGTTCACACAAGGAGAACTCGACTCGGTTCTCAGAAAAATTAAAAATAGGAAAGCTGCAGGACTGGACGAAATTCCCCCGGAAGTATGGAAGACCAGACAATTCGACGACATACTGCTCCGACACTGCAACGCAGTATACAATCAAAATCCGATAGATAGATGGACGAAGGGATGCATACTCCCCTTCCCTAAAAAGGGGGACCTCGGATTAGCCAAAAACTATCGAGGCATAACACTTACATCCATAGCTGCCAAAATCTACAATGCCCTACTACGAAACCGCATAGAACCCAAAATCGACAACATACTTAGAAAAAACCAAAATGGCTTCCGAAGAAATAGATCTACGACCTCACAAATACTAACCATCCGCAGAATCCTTGAGGGTGTACGGGCAAAGAACCTACAAGCGACATTAATATTTGTCGACTTTACCAAGGCTTTCGACTCCATTCACAGAGGAAAGATGGAACAAATCCTACTAGCGTACGGCATACCTAAAGAAACCGTAGCGGCAATAACGATTCTCTATAGAAACACTAAAATAAAAGTACGATCACCAGATGGAGACACAAAATACTTCGACATTGTAGCAGGAGTACTACAAGGGGACACGCTGGCTCCGTATCTCTTTATCATTTGTCTAGACTACGTACTTAGAACATCGATTGACAAAATCAAAGAGAATGGCTTCGAACTGACGAAGAAAAGAAGCAGAAGATATCCCGCAACAACAATTACCGACGCCGACTACGCCGATGACATAGCGATACTGGCAAATACACCTGACCAAGCCGAAACACTTCTGCATAGCCTGGAACGAGCAGCAGCAAGCATAGGCCTCCATGTTAATGCACACAAAACGGAATATATGTGCTATAACCAAACGGGGGACATCTCCACTCTAGAAGGAACCCCTCTTAAACTAGTAGACAAATTCACGTACCTAGGAAGCAGCGTCGAATCAACCGAAAAGGACATCGAAACGAGGTTAACGAAAGCATGGACAGCTATCAATAGGCTATCGACTATATGGAAATCAGACCTAACCGATAAAATGAAACGCAGTTTCTTCCAGGCAGCGGTCACATCGATACTGCTATATGGATGCACTACATGGACGCTAACAAAACGGCTGGAGAAGAAACTAGATGGCAATTACACAAGAATGCTGCGTGCAATCCTCAACAAGTCCTGGCAGCAACACCCCACAAGACACCAACTGTACGGCCACCTGCCCCCTATCACGAAATCTATTCAAGTTAGGCGAACCAGACATGCAGGACATTGCTGGAGAAGCAGAGATGAACTCATAAGAGATGTACTCTTATGGATCCCCACACACGGCCGCGCAAAAGCAGGACGACCAGCACGAACGTACATTCAGCAGCTATGTGAGGATACAGGTTGTTGTCCTGAAGACCTACCTAGGGCGATGAACGATAGGGAGGAGTGGCGAGAGAGGGTCAGGGATATCCGTGCTGCCAGCACGATATGATGATGATGATGAATGACTTTTGCGTAAACTGGAGGGCGTATCAGAAGCTGATCATTTCTGCTCGGTGAGGGGAGTATGATGTTTGAAGACCCGAAACTACTCAATGAACCAATCAAAACACGTCATTGACGACACCCTGTGGTTCGAAATGTATTAAGGCGTATATTTAAAGTCTAAATAAATTTTCTTTCATATTTCTTTCTTTTTTGTCCTGATCACAAGAGTAGGATTGTGACATTCTATAATCTTCAAGGTACCCAATATAAATCAGAAGAAATAGTCTTTTACAAGATAGTAGCTCGTATCCTGTTTATTATAAGTCTTGCATGAATATCACTTTCACGGAACGAAATCTGTAAAGAAATAGTTACTTTTTCTAACTATTTACTTTATATAGTCATTGTTTTAAATCCTTCTTCTCGTATCGAATGTTTAGCCACCAGTAGTTGAAATACATTTATAGATTTACAAAAGATGCCGTGACAAGGATGAGTTATCTTAAGTTTTCTCAAAATCATCGCTCGTAGTGTATTTTATAGAATTCATAACTTATGAATATCTCGTGCAGGGTTTTCAAAGAAATTTAAACGGTATAATCACACATTTCTTTAATGAAAGGTATTTTTGAATAATATCCTTTCTAGATCCAAGAAAAAGAAATAAAAAAAGAAGAAAAAGCTAATTTTCCATTTAATTTTTATGAGCGGACACATCTTTTCAAACGACTCAATATCACGCTTTACAACACTTAAAATCAACATACCAGCTCCTCGTAAAAGAGTACTGACCAATAAACACCATTAATCAGTCACTGCGAAGAATCTTTGATAAAAAAAAAAAAAAAAAAGCAACAATGACCACCCCCTCAAAAAAAAAAAAAAGAAAAAAAAAAAACACAAGAAACCTAAGTTACATTTGAAATAGGCTGAAACTGGCAAAAATAATAGAAACTTTGTCTTCATGACTTTTGAACCGAAATTTCATGATTCTTTTGTTTATTTTTAAAAATTAGATTTATGTCTCAGTTGTTCAGTTTTGCTATTGAGTCAAAGATACAATCTATCGTAACTGATACATGAATTTATTATTTGTTCGACAAAAGTTGAATGGTTCCGTATTAAGGATAACTTTCTAATAGGTTCGACGATTTTTGCTTATCAGATTCGTACAGTTTCAGCAATGGATAAGCATCATATTTTAGCGACAAAGCCATTGATTCAATTTTAGTAGAAAAGACTAAAATCTTGATTTATACAAACGCAGTATTTCTATTAAAAAACACAAAAACATTTTATCTGAATAAGGATATTTATCCTGAGTATAATTAAAAGCTGTGGTTGATTATTGTATCGGAATGTTCATAGTAGATATAAAAACTGAGATAGACAAATAGATCAGAACAGGCATGATAGTTGTATATGAAGAGATGTAGATATGAGAATTGATATATATATATATATATATATATATATATATATATATATATTGAAAGATAGATAGATAGATAGATAGTGAGAGAGAGAGTCAACCGAGACTGATGAAAAGAGAGGCACTTAAACAGATAGAAATTGTATAGAAATATTTAGGTAGATTTGATGATCTATGATATAAAAGATCACACACACACACACACACACACATACTCACACGTGTGTGCTTATATATATATATATAACCTAATAATTTCATAAGAATATAAATGTTTTAACATAAATCCGAGTTGTCGAATTCAATATTTATTTTGGCTTTGTGTTATTTTATTGAGAACATTACCGCTAAAGTTTACAATTTGCAGGTGTATACGAAACATTAAGCAATCTTTTTCTTCTTACCGTGATGTAGTTAATTTGGCAGCACGAGTGTACGATGTGAACCGGTGGCTCAGTTTTAGACTTCCTGCACTGCATTCTGTGGTTCGATCTCCGCTCGTGGAGGTCAGGGTATATCCTGCTGATGTCACCTAATAAGGTTGGAAAAGCTTTCCAGTAGTGCCATATGTCGTATGCAGGTGTTTACCTGATTTTCTGGTCAAGGTAATTCAATTCATTAATCTGTTAACAACATGAAGTCATTTTTTGCATTGAATAATTCTATTTTTATGATCAAATGGTATATATATATATATATACAATGGTAGACTGAAAGGTTCAGAGGCTGTCAAAGATACTCTCATGTGTGACTAAATGAAGTTTACTTTTGAACATTGTCCCTCTTGCGATCCACACAGTTATTTCATTGGTGTTGTAGTGCTTGAGTCCCACTGGTAAAATACATCAGCAGTCGATATGACACTATCAGAAGAACATTTTAGCCCACCTTTGTATATATGGGCAGGTACTTATTTTTGAGTGTGTATAGATTTTGCTGAATTAATCATTGTTTTGCTTTTTTCTTTAATACCTGACTTAGCTGAAAAACATATTGAAAATCCTTCATAAAAGACTGGGATACACTTTACTGAATACCAAAATATATACTGTGATTATTTGAAACAATTACTTTATGTTGAAGTAAAGGAGCAGAAAGTATTTGGAAATTGGAAAAGCAATATCTTCATAAAAGATTATGCTTGATTAGATCAAAAGGCAACACTGAAGAGGTTGGACATGATGGCTTAATTATTTGATTTTAGCGAAAGGAAGCTCTTCAAAAATGAACATTGAATTTCTTTGTTAGGCTTATTATCTTAAAATGTAACAATGTATTGGATGCCGGTAGTTACAGATAAAACTGTATTGTTTTCCTCCATTCAGTTTAGATGAGAAAAGTTTGTTAAATATTCAAAGCTCAAAAACTAGACCTTGCAAACACGATTAAAAGAAGCCAGCACTCATGCACCCATAAAAGAATCGATCTAAAAACAGAAACATGCATAAATATACGAGATTCATTAAATAAGTTTCTAGACTTTTTTTCGTATGGGCAATTTATTGATAATACACACATGAAACTCTAGTCCCCTTTGAAGTAATCTCCTCCGGCTTCAATGCACTTGTTGTACCGTTCCAACAACTTCTGGAAGGCCCCATGGAAGTCCTCCTGCGTGAGCGTGTCAATGACCTTCGTCACAGCCTCTTTCATCTCCTCAGTTGTCTCATTAGGACAGCCTCTGAGCTTAGGGAATAACCAAAAGTCACGAGGAGCAAGGTCTGGATTATAGGGAGGCTGAGGAACTGTCTTGATGCCCATCTTGGTCAAATAGTCTGTGACAAGGATGGAGTTGTGGACTGGTGCATTGTCCTGGTGGAAGTGCCACTGAACCGATTTGAAGAGTGCTGGCCTCTTCCGACCTAACCCTTTGGCCAATCAACTCAGGTGTATTGACTTCCTAACTCCTCTCACACCTCTCATCACCCCTCACAGACTCCATGCCTTCCTTGAATCTCCTCTGCCACTCAAAAACTGATGCTTAATTCATGCAAGATGGTCGAAAAGCAGCCTGAAGCATTCCATACGTTTCTGTGGCCTTTTTTCCAAGTTTAAAACAGAATTTTATTGCATATCGTTCTTCTAAAGTGTCCTCATGTCCAGATTACATTTTTGAAAATTACCAGCTGTGACAATCACACTTTAGTAGGCTGTATTCTAATTCCTGCTGTAGCTATTTATTTGAACGTGAAATCATAAAAATTGGTCAGTTATCTCATAAGATTTAAAGCAATGTCATAGTGAATTTTCAAGAGTCTACGACAATTTTAAATGCCAATATAAAAAAAAAAGTCTTATTGAAGGCACCACCTCTTTTGAAAGACCTTGTGAGGCAATTGTTATTGTCGTAGCAAATGAATAAGACAATCCAAGTTCAAATCATGGACAACACTGTTTGCATTTCGCATAATTCTAATACCCTTGGGGAAAGGTATCGCATCGAATTCTTCTTCTTCTAGCAATGGGTAAACAGTTGGACGGACTGGGATATTTAAACCCTGTACGGCAACCAGTCTTGGAAAAAGAAAACTCTGAATTCAAGACTGTTAAGCTCCGTTTAAAACTGACCTTGATCAAGGGATGCAAAGGTGCCGCAAGATAGTAGCTGTCATTCTTGCTAAATTTCGCTGGTTTCCATGCGTTACACTCAAACTTATAAGCAGCCAAGTGTAACCCTTAATTTATCTTGATTAAAGTCTTGGTAGCGCCCTAGCACTAAGTTTGTTTTTGTCGTATCTAACTTGTACTTTGAAGAATTCACTGACATTTAAAAGAAGAAAAAGAAGAAGAATCTATCATTTTTGTTCTTGACATTGGCAATTTTCAAATCGTCGGTGTTGTCGATTAATCACGTGGAACTATCTGAAAAAATATCTCCAAGGAAAGTTGGTTTCTTTTTAGGTTTGGAAGTGGCACTAAAGATAGTCGTCGATATGATATCACACGTTGACATTGAGTATACATACAAATGTCACAAAGATAAGTGACATATTTCACGAAAATATAAAACTGTAAACGTGAAATAAAAATCATCTTGGCGTAAATAGAATAATAAGAAGTACGCAATTCCCATTTGGTTAGATAGTAAATAACACTACAAATAAAGTCAACAAAACAAATATATAAACACCCACTTATAATGTACTGAAAATATATTTACATACAAACAAATGTTATGATATCTCAACACTTGTAAGTACACTTACATATACAACTACATACGTGTACGCCCACATACCCATATACGATGCTTGCTCAGTCGGCTAGGGGCTGTAGAATAAATCGACTGCACCTCTACAGAGGGGTAAGATCCCCCCAACGCATGTCCTGGATATGATAGTAAACAATCTGATGGTGAGGTTCGTGTGATGCTGGGACTTTAGGGAATGCGGAGTACTCCTTCATTGCCATTGCTCCCAGGTCCACTTTGGCCCGGAATGGTAGCACCTGATTGGGCCCTATCTATGGGTTAAGTAGAACTAAATTATTTACTTATGCTGAACTGAATTGTTTGAAAGAGGACTGTTTGACTAAACTGAATAGCTTAAAGTAGCAATGCTTTTGACAATTAAAATGTATTTGAATTTAAACTGCTTACTTATGCTAAACTGAATTGTTTGAAAGAGAACTGTTTGTGACATCGAAACTGTACTTACGCTAAACTGAATTGTTTGATATAGAACTGTTTTGACATTTAACTGCGTAAAGAAAATCTATACTTATACTAAATTGAATGGGTTGAATAAGAACCGATTAACTCAACTGAATAGCTTGAAATAGAAATGTTTTTGACAATTAAACTGTGTACTCATGCTAAACTGAATTGTCTGAAATAGAACCAATAATTTTTTAAAACATTGATTTGGTATTAGATAACCTACATAGGCTGATATGCCATAAAACCCAAACAACTAAACCAAACCATATACGATGCCCGTTCAAAAAGTACGAAGAATGAATCTGTATTTACCAAAACGGAAATGAACACTGAATAAAACGCTATTTTTTTTCAAAATAATCCCGGTGACAGTCCTTCCACCTGAATCAGCTGAGGGTATAGAATACACCAGCTGTATCTCTAAAGAGTACCATGGATATAACACTAAACTATCGGATGATGAGGATCCAGTCCAGGAGATTTGGGGAATGAAAAGTACACCTTGATTGCCATTACTCCCTGGTCAACTTTGACCCGGAGTGGAAATACATGTTAGGGACCCACCTATAAGTAAAATACAATATTTTCTGTACTTGAAACCATTTAACAGTGTGCAAATAAATGACTTTTAACTCGTTTAAAAAAGAGAGTTGAAATTAACCATTTTACTTCAAAATTACATATAATATGAATGTCAAAATTCACTAGATGGCAATTTTTCTTTTTTGTTAGTGAGCATAAAGTCTTGTCTTCTAGCCAGGATTAGGTGACCCGTTTGTCTCCCAAAATTCCAGAGGATTGTATGCATCTCATTCTCTCGTATGGCTTCTGGTTTCTGCATATGTACTTGTGAGTATGATTGAATTTCAGTCTCTTGCACATTTCCCAGTTATTATTATTATTATTATTATTATTATTATTATTATTATTATTTACTCCTCGAGAGTTTTTTACCATCAGCTAACGCTGATGGTCTTTCACAGGAGAGAGAGAGCAAGTCTCCTCAAATCCCCAGGACTCATTTTAGTGTTCTCGCCGATCTCAATAATGCAGTAATTTGGATGGTCTCCACTCATAGTCTTATTTCCAAGTCCTACAGTCCCTTTAATAATCCTTTGGTAATTGTACGAAAAGCACCAATCACAATTGTTATCATCGTCACTTTCATGTCCCACAGTTTTTTTTCAATTCCTAGCAAGGTCGAGGTATTTATCCTTCTTTTCCCTTTCTTTCAATTTTACTCTGTGGTCAGCCGGAACAGCAAAGTCCACAATTTTGCAAGTTATCTTTTTTTTTATTGGTGATTATTATAAGGTCTGTTCGTCTGGCTGAAATTAGGTGGTCCGTTTTTATTTCGAAATCCCATAGAAGCTTGGGTATGTCATTCTCCAGGACAGATGTTGGGTTATGTATATACCATTTGTTCGATTGTTCAAATTTAAATTTCTTGTACAACTTCCAGTGGATCACCTTGCCCACCAAGTCATGTCTAGTCTTATATATCGGCTGTTTTGTTGCGTCTTATCTATTCTTGTTTTGATATGATTATTTTTTTTAACATTATTTTGTGCTATTTTCAAGAGAGATCCAATTTCTCTTTTAAGGTTTCCCTTTATTAGCCACATTCACGTTTTCTTGTGTGGGATATCGCTTATTAGTCACTTAAAACGTTCATAGAGTTGTTTTTCAACCCAATTTTGTTTTCTGTTTATTGTCGATCGGTTAGTCCTCATGTTGTCAATATTGTTTCTGGTGGCTGTAATCTGTTTTCCTCCACGCCTTTCTAAATAGTCTTCAAGTCGTTGTATTGTTGCGTCAACACTGTCTTCAGTAATGGGAAGTCCTGTTCTTCCTTGCTTTTCTTGCTATCTGTCAACGTCATCTCTGGGATGCAATGCCTTGTGCATGGTCATTAGTTTTCTTGTTCTCTGGTCCATTTGTTCTACTCAAATTGACTTCAAGAATGGTCCCGACTATCTTCTGAGGGGGACAGCCCAGGTATTTATTCCTTTGATTATTATTATTATTATTATTATTTGCGAGTTTTTCACTCAAGTGTTAGCTGATGGTATTTTACAGGAGTCTGCAGGATAGCAAGTGGCCTCAGATCTCCAGGACTCTTCTCAGCATTGTGGCTGATTTTAACAATGCTGTAGTCTGGATGGTCTCGATTCGTCCTCAGATTTTCAACTCTTCAAGCCACTTTTCAAGCTTTTCAAGACCGTTCTAAGCGCGCCAACTACATTTAATATCACCATTGTTTTTATATTCCACAACTTATTAAATTCTTTATTGAAGTTTCTCTTTTTGTTTTCTGTAATTTTTACTCTGATGTCCGCTGGAGCAACAAAGTCCATATGACAGAAGGTTTTTTGTTTTTGTTAATCATCACTAGGTCTAGTCTTCTGGCTGGAATTAGAAGATCTGTTCCTATCTCAAAAGCCCAGAAAATATTATCCATCTCATGCTTCTGGATGGATTCTGGTTTATGCATGTACCATTTCGTTCTCTGGTCAGATTTTATTTCTTGCACAATTCCCTGTTGATCACCTTTCCCACTCAGTCGTGTCTAGTCTTATAATCACTTTGCGCTAGGTTGCCAGATTCACTTATAATGTGATTGGCGTTTGTTTTGTGCTGTTATTAAAAGAGATTCGGTTTCTATCTTAAGGTTTTCTTTCTGAGAGATTTCGCCTTTTTTTCCCTTAAAATATCAATGCAGTTATTTGCATCTGGTTGTTGGTATATCTTCATGTATGCTCCATCGACCTATTGTTAGAATTTTCTTTGTCATTTTGGAATGTCTTGTTTTGTCTGCATTGCTTGATGTGGTCTCGGTATTTTAAAGTCTCCCTTCTTTCACTAATACTTTTTTATTTATCTCTTCAAGTCGCATTATCAGGCTTGTCTGTTTTTTTTTATTCTCATCCCAACATATCCACGTGTTTTTTCTTCCTTAGTACTTTCGCTTGTTATCGCAATTTTTTATCTGTCCTACTAACCGAATTTCCCGTCCAAATTTTGTATATCGTTTTGGGTTCCTTTGGGATACACCGATTTTATCACAGACTAATTTTGCTCTTGTATAAAATAGCTTGTTCAGTTATGCTGTGCATTAAAATATTTCGTTATAATTCGTTTACTTTTTCGGTTTCTATCAAGCCTTTTTTTCCGATGTTAGTTTTTAAGAGATGGTAATGTAGTTTTCTTTTCAGTCACAATTTTCTTAATCAACACTAGATTTATTTGTCTTCTCCCGTTTGTATTTGTTTTTAGGATCTGAGGTGTGGGATGTTTCGGTTTCCTGAAATTATTGTATCAATTCATTTTGGGGATCCTTTTCTTTTCAGAACTTGATGTTTCGTTTCGGATTCGGGGATCATGTTCATATCCTTCCCCATTTTCTAGTTTACATATTTCTTGTATTCTAGTATTGATATCATTCTAGATTGGTTTGCAATCTTGCGATATAAAATCGAGCGAATTCACAACGACTCTCTATCATTATTTTTCTATACCCGCTTTGTGTCGGATTATTCTTAAAATATCAGTGAAGAACGTTTTTGTTGTCTTTTTTGGTCAATTTTTTCCCGTTGGGGTCTCTCTATTGAGTAGTTACCTCGTTGTCATTCATGTACCTGAACAGCCAATATTTCCCGAATGCTTCTCATTTGCCCATATTTTCTATCAAGAGAGCGCCTGCCGATGATGACTCTTAGATCTGTCACCTGAGTCTCATGTTGATTTGGATTGGAGGAGTAATTTTTTCATGGATAGTATAATGTGGCAACCCTGACCCAAGGGTTGATTAATTTCTGTGTTCATGTCACAAATGTGACCAGTTATTCTTCAGAGGACAATTCAGCGGGCCATACACTCATACACACAAAAATACTTGTTTACTTATTATTCGTCATCGGGCATCTCTGCTTTTAGTATTTTATAACATCAACCTAAAAAAAAAAAGAAGGTGTGCCGATCATATACACTAATAATACAATATATATATATATATATATATATATATATATATATATATATATATATATATATATATATAATTCTCTTAAGTAATTCATTCGTTAGTTTCCGAAATTCCATCTATAGTTCTTTTTATCATTTTCTCTGAAATCATCCAATTTAATCCTAAAATATTTTACGCAATTGTTTTTTTTTATCTGATTGAGCAATTTCTTTCAAAAATATATTATTCTGTTACCAAAAATCTAATTCGTTTGTAGACTTAGTTTTAAGATCTGCCTTGACTTTGAATTTTTTGTTCAATTAGGGATATTGAATATAATGTCTATCATAATTAGAAATTCTGTATAATTTAAAAAAATAATTCAATAAGACCACCTTCCATTCTTCTTCTTAGTAAAGTTGTTAATCCTAATTTCTTCAGTCTCAACTCATTACTCTAATTTTTTACTCTTTTTATTATTTTTGTCATTCTCTTTGTAAGCTTTCCAATACCAATATTCTCATATTCCGATTTTCATGTCTAGTCATGTAGTCCTAGCCAGAGATCAATATTCCATATTTCCCATGAGTAAGACCACACCTAAATACTTTCTTATAAAAAGGGAATTTTCTTCTAAGCCGAAAATACCATGATTTCATGCTAAAAATTGGTTTGCCACTGCGAGTCTGATTCAAAAAGACAGTCTATGGAGTGGAAATATACTGACTCTCCACTAAAGAAAAAAGTTTCGGGCTCAGCGGACAGTAAAAAAATTCATGCTGAAAATATTTTGGGTGATGAAAAGACCCATTATTTTTTATTTTCTTGAAAAGGCTGCATCCGTTAACAGTGTTTCCTCTTGCCAACTTTTTCGGTAGATTTCACCTTATTTATTTATTGACCATCGTAAACAATTCACTTAGTATAAGTAGAGATTTTTGTACACACAAAGTCAAATATAAAACAGTTCTATTTCAAACGATTCAGTTTAGCATAAGTTCACTTTTTTGCTGACACACAGTTGAATATAAAACAGTTCTATTTTAAACAATTCAGTTTAGCCTTAGTACGCAACTAAACACAGTTTGAATGTCAAAAACAGTTCTATTTCAAGTAATTCAGTTTAGCATAAGTACACAGTTTAGTTCTGTTCGACCCATAGATAGGATCCTAGTTGCTACCACTCCGGGTTGGAGTTGTCCTGGGAGTGATGGCATTAAAAGGGCACTCATCTATTCCCCAAAGCTTCAGCATTACTGAAGCCTTACCATCTGATTGCTTTGTGTTATATCCAAGACACTCGTTGGAGAAGTCTCTTCTGCAGAGATGCAGTGGGTGTATTCTGCAGTCCCATCCGACTGGGCCAGTATATATATATATATATATGTGTGTGTGTGTGTGTGTTTGTGCACCTCCTACACTTTTAAACATTAACACGTGCAAATATCTAAACACAATCAATAGTGTTTAATTACGTATCAATGGTTGATCCGAATACATTTTTCACACACACACACACACACACAC
Source organism: Sepioteuthis lessoniana (assembly GCA_963585895.1). Classification (NCBI taxonomy): domain Eukaryota; kingdom Metazoa; phylum Mollusca; class Cephalopoda; order Myopsida; family Loliginidae; genus Sepioteuthis; species Sepioteuthis lessoniana. Next base: position 62,560,250 of record OY757911.1, on the reverse strand, counting down.
ACACACACACACACACACACACACACACACACACACACACATACACACTATGTAAACACAAAAACCAATACCTGAGTAAATAAATATACTCACACAGAAGATGTGTCAGAGTTAACGCTGAATAAGTTTTGGTCATTAAGGTTGATGCCTGTTGCAGAAATAGTAACGGGGGAATTTATTTAGAATTATTTCCACTTCACAATTAGGGACGAAATAAGAGAGAGTCAAAATGATTGATTGTGGGTGCGAGGCAGAGAAATGCGATTTCCGGACTATTTTAAGAGTAGAAATAGTGAACTTTCGCACTTTTCGGCTGAACGGCTGGTCTCCTCTTTTAACAAAAGGAATTCAAAACACAAAGACACACATATACGTACAAACATACACACACATATCTATCTATTTATCTACCTTTGGTGGGAGAAAATTACAATCTTATTTTTAAAAGGCCTACTGCTTATTCAGAAGTGAATTTACTATGAAGATGCGACTGAGAACTTTTACGCACGCTATATAATGTAGGCCAAGAGTCAATAACAGAATAATATCATTGACCCTTCTGTTACATTTACCCCTCTAATAAACAGTATCACCCATGAATAAATACACCTACGAAACATTTTTCACACATAAGATGTTGATTTACTTCTAAACCAAAATTACTGGGATAATATTATTTGGAGTAGAGTCAAAATTATTAAGCATTACTTATTTCTAAACTCTATAGCTTTGAAACTCTCTAACAATGAAAAAATGCATGAATATATATCAAGTGTATAATCATTTTGGGGATGTTCTCTATTCATATTAGATGGAGACTTCTGTTTGTGTAGATTTTAGTAAAAGGTAATACCTAATCATATCCGTTTTGATTGTATAATGTTTCACGAGAAATAATAAAATCTTGGAAACTTTGGTTAATAAAAATGCTTCTACGAAAAAATTCTCATGGATGTACTAATAGGCACTCCAATACACACACACACACACACACACACACACACACATATATATATATATATATATATATATATATATATATATATATATATATATATATATAAACAATTGCGCCAAAATAACGTCATCGGTTTATAATCTTTGCTGGATAGAACAGGGTTGTGCCTTTTGTTGTCGAAAGCCAACTTCTGAAGTTACGGGTCAGAGAGAGAGAGAGAGAGAGAGAGAGAGAAAGAGGAGGAGGAGGGATTATTTTTATAGCACGAAATAAAAACGTGATGGTGCGTGGATTATACTCGACTTTACTGCATGTAGATGCAATTCTGTCTCTATACGTCTCGCGTCTACTCCCCGGGCTATCTGCCCAAAATAAATAGCTTCTCTTTTTTGTCCTGTCAGACCTAATTAAGTCTCGCATCGATCATTCATATTTTGGGCCCCCTCACCCCCACTAAGGTCGCGACAAGAAGATAATCTCTAGCTTGATTTTTCCATCCGCGACTTTATCTTATATGATTAAACGTGTATCCAGACTGGTAGATTCGCAAAATAACCGAATAAATGCCTAAAAGCACGTGTTCATAAACTAAGATTATTTTGGAACTGTTTCTTAAAAAAATAACAACCAGCTGTTGTCAGCCATCGATGATAGAATTTAAGCAAAAGTTACTTTTAAAATTCCAAGTTTCGTTGATACTTCATGCTCACTTTGACTATTTTAATCATAAACATTTACAAAAATTATCAAAGTATATACTGTGTGAAAAAAAAATTTACACACGACGCGCGTCATAGATGAGATCCGAATTAGAGTGTTATATAGTTATTTCACTTGAAAAATACTTATATTATAATGTGATAACTATGTTAAGGGAGAAGAACTGGGGAAAATGTTCGACTGCGGCCTCGAAGTAAGTGAGTTCACTATTACATTCACTTTTGGACTAAGAGTCATTGGAAAGGTATTGAAACCTCCTTATCCCCCCACCCAACTTTGGGCCAAATATTATCGCTGCCGTTCATCTGCTAGAAGGACTTTGACATTATATAACCTACGAAGGTTTTTATGAATAGGATTTTCGTTCCTGTATTTTTAAACTGTCAGCAAGGAGTGCGTGGTGTAGACAATTCTGGAAAAATAGGATCCAAGACTCATTGGTTCCCCGAACAAAAATAGTAAGACGTCAAAATAAATCAAATAGTTACGGGAACCTGATTGGACAGAATAGTCCCAGCTAGTGTTTTCAACTACGTTCGTGCGTTTTGGATTTGTCCCACGCAAAAATAAATCTTGATTTTGGAACTGGTCACGTGATCAGGATACCTATATATTCCACGCTTTCAGAAATAACTTTCTCTTTTGCTTTTTTGCTCTCATGTGCTGGCACAGCTTCCAACATTCTCAGTTCTCCACAGCACGAGACAACTTGACAGCAACACACAAGCGGAAAATGGGAAAACATGCAGCCGGTCAAAAAACATTCTTAGCCCAAATAAAATTAGTTCATTTGCCATCCTTCAATATACGAAACTTTCTATGGACGAAGACGTCACTTCACACTTACAGACACACACATTCAGCCAGCGAGCAGATGAATACTTTGCTGCTATGTACATTTTGTTTTCATGTGTATATACATACGTATATATATGTAAGTAGGACTTGTTATTTTTTAACCTCACTGTCCTACGGACGAACACAGGTACATACAGATATATTCGAACAACAAACACTTACATTTGCATGATATTCTAATTACAAACACCCACACACTCAAATATCTAACAAACATATAAGCATATTTGACATTTTTTTATTAACTTTTCCTAGTTTGTTTTGTTATACAAAATTATTTTTTTACATTCTAATTGTTGTGGAATTTCTTTTATCAGCCTTGTTCACATTTTTTGTGCTATTACGACAAGCGGAGTTTTATTTCTAATAAAACCTCGAGAAAAACAAACTCATCTCATAACGTGTACTGATTGCCACTACTTCATTCTCAACAAATGGACATACCATCCTTCTCATATGTCATTCATTACAAAAAACCAAACCAACGTGAGAACTCCTGTTCTTTTTTTCAGTCTGATGCAGCCAGGACTTTATCATGATGCTATAAAACTTCAAGTAGGAGAATAACCTGTTACCAGCACCCCCCCAACATAATAATTAAAAGATACCCCCAGGTAAAACATGGAATAAACTTTTTAAAATACACATAGAATTCCTTTCATTTGATTTTAAACTAAATGAATTCGATAAACCTCAATGTAGTTGCATGATTTATTGGACACTTACTTTTTATCCCATTGTTTTTTGTTGTCGATTTCGTTGGCAACCTAATGTTTCGGTCGATTAATTCTACAGCCTCCTTCAGTTGTTTAATCCGTGAGAAAAGGGTTCGGTTTCTTTTTCTGTGTTCATGTTCTTATAGAGCTAATCCTTAAAGCAAAACATATCAATTTCATTTTTCGTATTTTCTTTCTCTTCTCAAAAGTGAAAAGTGTGTAGGAACAGAAACGGAGCAATACACTTCGTAAAATGAGAATCGTATGTATTTGATCAGATGTTTAGAGGTGTACCCGGGTTCTTCCTCCGTGCACAATATCTTGTTCACTCCTCCCTCGTTCCTTTTTTCTTCCTTCCCTGCATTCTTTTTTTAAGACAGCACAACATAAGAAGGCGAGGTCTATGGCATTTTTGGCACTCTGTGTATGTGTATATGTGGTTTTTCTGAGAACTTTGCGAAAATTCGAAACAACTACCAAAAATGCTGACTCATCTCTACGCCCGGTTCCCAGTCTCTGTTTGGCCATCGCTTTCACTGCTTCCGTGCTGCCTTCTGTCTGCCCGAGACCTTTCTCTCATGGGTCTCTCCCCCCAACAACGAGGCTCTTAGACTGCTGTTCTCTTCGACCCTGAGTCCCAGACTTTTACTGACCAACGTCCCTGGTCCTTTCTACCTTTACGGTCACGGACCTTCATATAGATTCACGAGGGTTCTCGCTGGCACAGCTCTTTGTTTGGTTTGGTTTGGTTTCTTTGTTTAATGGCATATCAACCTTTGTAGGTTATTTAATGCCAAAGCCATTCTCCTAGAATAACAGTAGTGATACTATTTAACCCATAGCTGATAGGATAAGGGGGTTCATACCTTTCCCAAGGGTACTTGCCCGAAAGTGAACGTAATAGCGCGACTGGAGTACAAACTCGCTTACTACGATTCCGCAGTCCATCGCTTTAAGGACACCCCCACAGCTCTTTGTGGAGACTTCACTCCAAAATAGACAAAGAACGATCTTCCTGAAAATCTATTGCTGTCCAAAATATCCTATAGATAAAATGCTTTCTTTCGTCATCCATCTATGAACACACATCCACTCATGTACATCTATCTATCTATCTATTATTGAGTGAATAATAAGGATTTATACATATCACGGAATAATCAAGGAAAAGATTTGATGTACATGGATGGACTGAAAAACAAAAAGTAAAATTATTCTACAATTGTAAGGGCATCTCTATGCTAAATGGAATCTTTCTAAAAGGGTGCAGAATAATCGTCCCAACTGATCTATGTGAAGAAATTCCGAAATCGCATCCTCCCAGAACACCAAGGTATTGAGAAGTGTATTATCCAACCAAGAGAACATGTTTACTGAGATCACGACAGAAATCAAAGACATGGTTCGTAACTGCAAGGCGTGTCTTAATGAACGCAACAGACTACAGAACCAATTATACCCCATGAAATCCCTAATTTACTGGTACAGACACCTTTGAACTCCACAAAAAAAAACCTGTGGGATCGCTGTTATTATATCACCGAGTTTTTCGACATTCACTCTTTCACAGATAATCCCTCATTGTTAGCATGCATCTATGAGTTTATTGCTTAGAACGGGGATTTCTTATCAACATATTTGTATCGATTTCTTCTTTTTGCTACAATTTTAGCAAACTGGAAACTCTTTTATACATACTTAAATATGGCGTGAGAATATGCCAGCCGAAACGCTGTGTAGGTAAAAATAGCAATAGCTGTCAGAATAATTACTTTTCTTGAAATGACATGAATTAAAAGTTAAAAATCACTTGATCGAGTAGAATGCCTAATTAGTCAGCTGTTTTCCTAAATTAAAGGAGAAATAAAATATTTACAGTTCAGGGATACGTAATTAAATTTAAGCGTCAGTATTTTATTGTGCATTCATGAAATTACCTTAATTTGTTTGCGTACTGAATCGCACATAACCCTTTTGGAGTGATAGTCATACATAAATAGTTAGCCATTCTCTAAACTACAGAAAGTGATTCATAAAATCACAAGACGCGCCGAAAAACTGAGCTGAGCTTATAAAGTATCCATAAATTGGTAATAAAATGAATTAGAAAAAGAATACTTACTGTATTGTCACGAGTAATAAATCATCCCATATAAACCATATAATTATTAAACTTAGCTTAATTACTAAAATTAGTATAAACTTTTTGGCACGTGGTTGAGATGCTAGCATATATTGACCCAACCTATCCGCTTTGAGCAGGATTTGGCACAAGTTCAACGTTTTGAGCAGAGTACAGTACTTCCCCCTACCATGACTTGCTGCCTTTAGTTGGAATGAGGGTGGGCGGGAATAAATATATACATGACTCTTCCAAGGGCATTAGCGCAAAGTGAAATTCAATCGACTTCGTCCAGGATTTGAAGTATATTTCTTTTGAAAATAACCGTTTCGCTAAGCGACTGAGAAGATTGTATAGAATCAGGATTTCTTATAAAAATAGTTTGATAAGAAACCCACTTATTTGGCAGCAATACTGACTGACCACTTTGATATACTCAAATTTAGCCTATCGGCTAAATAGACTACTGCACCTTAGAGAAATGTTCAAATGTCTCATGTATAAATTGGTTGGTTGGATTTTATGGCATATCAAACTTTGTAGGTTATTTAATGTCAAATCATGTTTCTACATTAATATGTGATTTGTAAACAACTAGTTTATAAAAAACATTTTTAAACGAGCAAGAGCTCGTTTGTACACAGGTGGTTTCAAGTATTGCTTTTAACATTAATAATCTAATAATTCTATTCAACACTATTCATTCATTTGCACACAGTTAAATGGTGTAGCTATCTAAAACTAACAATTCTCAATAACATCAGAGATTTGTTTGCACATAGGTAACTGATTAAACAGTTCTTGGTTTTAAAGTTCTATTTGACCAATGGATGAAACCACATCAGGTAAAACCATTCTGAGTTAGAGTGGACCTGGGAGTAATGGTTATGAATAGTATTCAAAATTCTTTAGATGTTCCACATCACCATCAGATTGTTTAGTGTCTTATCCACGACACTCGTGAGGGTGGAGTATTACCCCTCTTCAGAGAGGAAGTCGGTGTATTCTACTGCCCCAACCGACTGGGCTGTGTCACATGGAATTCGTCAAAAGAACAAATGGTGATAAAGTAGAATGAAAGAGGTTATCTGACTGTGACTGTATCAAATTAAAGGAAAAAGTCTGTGAGATAAGGGATTTATGGAGTATATAATGAAAACTCAGAAAGTTTCTCTTGTATCATAACTTAATTTTCTACACTCATTTTGATCAACTTTGAATGAGGAACATATGGGGAATCTTAACGTGTTAAGATAACTTTCGTATGAATACTTGTCTATACATATATATATATATATATATATATATATATATGTGTGTGTGTGTGTGTGTGCTCACGCGTGCGCGCGCGTGCGCGTGTGTGTGCGTATTGGTATGTGGATGTGGATGTGCATGTGTGTATTGGAAATGCATATTTATGCATATGACTTTCGTAAATGCTTATAAGGATATGCTAATGTGTGGGTTTTGTAGATGCTTCTCTCTCTCTCTCTCTCTCTCTCTCTCTCTCTCTCTCTCTCTCTCTCAATATATATATATATATATATATTCGATCCCCGGTCGAGTCAAACCAAAGACTCAAAAATGCAACCAGATGCCACCTTGCTTAACACTCAACATTATCAGGTAGGAATTAAGGGTAAAGTGGAGCAATCCAGGGAAAGGAGTGGCGCCCTTCTCTACTCCTCGGTGTATTGGCTAATGAAAAAGGAGCCTTCGGGTCGCCCTCTACTACGGTTATTCACTTTACTTTATATATATAAATGGGAACTCATCTTATTTCCCTTCAAAAATGTTCAATTTTTTTGCCAAGAATTGGCTCAAGACGTTGTAATTTTTGTATCTGAATTTTTGCATTCATAAACCATTTGATCTGGTTTTTAAAATTCGAAAGACTTCGCCGAGGTCAATATTTGACTTGCTGCAAAATATTTGAAGCTTCAAAATGCAAAATAATTATAGAAATCTTTTCCCATAAAAAAAATATTAAAATTACAATTTCTTCGCTTATTAGAACCTTAGCTAAATCATGAACTTTTTTTGCTAATTTCCTGCCTACTTGAATTGTAAAAATAAGCGAAGAAAAAATATTTCTTCAGTTAGTACGGACTTGCCCGTACATCCTCAACTAAGTCTGCCCAGTCGGCTGGAGCAGTAGAATACTACGACTGCTTCTCTTCAGAGGGGTAAGATTCCCCATCACCAACGAGTGTCCAGATTATGACATGAAATAATTTGATGGTGATGTTCCAGCAATGCAGGAGCTTTGGGGAATGTGGAGTACCCGTTTATTGCAGTTGCTCCCAGTTCCACTCTGGCCCGGAGTGTTAGCAACTGATAAGGTCCAATCTATGGGTCAAATAGAACTAAACTGTGCACTTTTGCTAAACTGAATTGCTTGAAATAGTATTATTTTGACATTTAAACTGCGTACTTATGCTAAAGTTACTTGTTTGAAATAGAACTGTTTTTACATTTAATCTGCGTACTTATGACAAACTGAATTATTTGAAATAGAACTGTTTTTACATTTAAATCTGTGTATTGCCTAGTCAGCAAGGGATGTACAAAACACCGAAAGCTTCTATGCAGAGGGTTAAGACCCTCCAATGAGTGTCCTGTATATGACACTGAGCAGTCTGATGATGCGGTTCTAGTACTGGTGGTGCTTTGGGGAATGCGGAGTCGCTGCCATCGCTCCTGGTCCACTTGATTGGGTCATATCTTTGGGTCAAAGTAAAAAAAAAGGAAAGTTGTCGACCGTAGTCGAGGGCAACCAGAAGGCTCCCATTTCAATAGCTACTACACTGAGGTGTAGGGGGGGCGCTACATTTTTCCCTGGATTGCTCCACTGTACCCTTGATACGTAACTTATATTGCTGAGTGCTAAGTAAGGAGGTATCAATTACCACTTTTAAAGTCTTTGGTATGACGCAACCTGCGATTGAACCCATGTCTCTCAGATCATTAAGCGAACACTCTACCCGTTGGGACATATAAAACAAAACTGTGTACTTTTGCTAAACTGCATTGTTTGTAATAGAACTGTTTTTGACATTAAAACTGTGTACTTATGCTAAACTGAATTGTTTGAAATAGAACTGTTTTGACATTTAACTGAACTGTTTTGATGTTCAACTATTTGTAAACAAAAACATTCTTATACAAAACTGAATTGTTTGAAATTTAATTCGGCGTTAAATGATCCAAAAAGTGACGATATGCCATAAAACAATACAACCAACCTATCAACTAACAGAAAGTAATTAATTATTGTTTATTCCAGTACCTTTGGATTATTTCTTTTGAGCGAAAATCACCAAAATTTTCTTTAAAAAATAAATTCTATTTCAATTCGTTTCATTTTTCTTAAACTGAACCTATACCAAAGCAGTACAAAAGAAACTTTAGAACCCCGGTGTAACTTTGTCGTGGTAACAAGTTGACAAGTGCGAAACTGTTAAATGTCCATCAAAAGTTTATTTACTAAAAAAAAAAAAAGAAGTGAATATGGACGCATGAGATGACCGTCATCTAGACAAAATTAAGCAACATATCCAAGTGAGAAAGAGAAAGCAGATACAGACCTTAAAATGTTCCTACTTCTAACGTGCTTGTACACTGGGTCTAATACTTTCTTCTTACATCTTCGTGGCTCAGTTTCTACTGACGTCTTCACCTTATCGAGTCCTGTCGTCGACTATGGAAAGGACACAAATTGTCCTCTTACTTCCGCCTGTCGTGTCACAAGCAACTTCTACTCGCACCGAGCATGCGTACAAGCTTTCGGACCTCCAATTTTCCTAAGTCATTTTCAGGCTTCTTATTCAGCGACTGCTGTCTGCTTTATCTATTTATATATCTATTCAGTCAATTTTCTATGAGCCGTTCGATTACGTTATACGAATGTTTGCATTCATATTTGGGTCAGAAATATTCATCTGTCCCGGGGTGATATACAATTAGCTGCTGTTCACATTCATATCCGTTAAAGCATGACTAATTCTCCCCCTACATAATGATATTCCTATATAAAGATTTCTTTAAGCGCACAAAATAGATTCCTTAATGTTAAATTAACAATTACTGCTATATTTCATTGCCCGAATTTTATCTATATCTATTTAAAAATATCTATACTCTGATTCGTATTATCTTTGCATACAGGAAAAGATTTTGTATTTCTGTTCTTCTGCAAACCTTTTGAGCACTTTATAGAAATGAAATCAGCTGATAGAATTTTTATTTATTCATTTTCTGCTTTATCCACTGCACATGTATATATATATATATTCATATATATTGTCATCCAGAGACAGACTGTTTCGTTGTATCACAACTCTTCAGTGTGGTTAGACACGCAGGAAGCTTGAAACTAGGATCGAAACACGCCCAACTTTACGTTAGACTTAGTATCATACATCTCAGCCAACAAGCGAACCACGTCAGCTCGAGAATTATAAGGCATTATTTAGTCATGAATTTTTTCATATCAGTAGGTTTTATCAAAATTGATAATTAATTAATTATTGTATTAATATTTGTAATCTTCAATATAACCTGTTTATTACGATGACACAATCCAGCACGTCAGCCAATATGCCACAGGGATTCTTTCATAACCTTCGCTATATATATATATATAGTTTGCCATATTTATAAATTAAGATAACACAATATCAGTGACCATATATATATATATATATATATATATATATCTTTTTCCTGTTAGCTTAGATTAAGAGGCAACCACGCGTATTGAGTATCAGTTTCTCACCTATGCTATCATCAGACTTTGTTGGACTTTGTGGGACTTGATTCAATGATAACATAGGCGAGACACTGACAGTTCTAAGCGCCGTTAACTCTGTGTCTATGCTATTCTCAGTTATATTTACTCTGGCGAAAACATGTGCAAGTACATTAGTTTTAATGTGTAACTCAGTAGCCGTGATGGTTAATCATTTTATTATCTGGTTTGGTTGTGCCGCGAGTTTTTCAGCTGGCTGCTAAGTTTGCTAAATTCTTTGAGAGGAAATGTAAGTCAAATTGGAAAGTTAAAGTAATTACACCAACGACCAACTCAGGAAGACTAAATGTAAATAAAATAGATTCATGTCTTGTCACAGGTTTGATTGGGGAAATGAAAACATGGTAAACATTTGGGGACATGAGTGACTGACGCAATAACTTTACAAGATAACATCACCCTACCTATATCCTGAATTTAGATATATAAAGATTAACGAATTTTGAAAAAGTTGTCCGTTAGGACAGTTAGAAGTTGGCGCTTGAAGAGTTCGGGCTGGCCGTGGGTCTCTTTGTGTCTGTTCCTAGACCCCTACAGATTTTCTCTCTTTTTCTCTGTATGCAGTCTGAACATTGAACAATAAATGATTGTTCATTGTTGACATAGAGTTCTTCTTGTCTTTGAATTGCCAACAACTAGGCAAATTTGTTCCAACGGATCACCTCGACCGTCAGAAGAAGTTCCGGATGGATTGTGTTATTCCCTATCAACTGACCCATCAAGCATAGCGTGGCACCGAGGGGATTGATAAACAAACTATCTGGAAACACATTTGGTGCCATTACCAGGCTAAGACTAAAGTAAAAGTACCGTGAGAACAATAGTCCTGCATTTGGCGCTATTACCTGATATAATATAGATTATAAGACGAGTCATTATTAATACATTTGTTAACGCAAAAATATCGTTCATAACGGTATTACATTTGGTGCTTGTATCGGAGTAGGTAGTCATGACCGCGATATTGATACAGTGGTGCCGCGCCAAGATATTGTTACATTTAGAACCGTACCCAAACGATAGCGTTACAAATGGTAACCGACCCCAGAACATCATATCATTTGGTACCGGACTAAGCGATAGACTTATAATTGGTGCCGGACCAAACCATAGTACAATATATTTGGTGCCGTGCCCAAGATAAGTGCTCCGATGGAGCAAACCATAGTGTTACATTTGGTGCCGAACAAAACGATAGTATTACATTTGGTGTCTGAAAATCCACAGCACAGCCAGACGCAGGATTCGCCACTGATAACCCACAGCATTATTATGGAAGTACCTGTGGTGTAATGGTTATCGTCGTAGGAAATGGACCCTGGGACACGAGTTCAAATCCTGGACGAAACTGATTGCATTTCACATAGGACTAATACTCTTGGGAAAGGTATGAATCCAATTACTCTCCCTCCAGCTAAAGGTACATAGTAGGGCCGACTGGACTCTTCAGCCTTGGTGAGGCAACTAGTCTAGGAGAAGGTAAATTCTGAATTCAAACCTGTTAAACTCCGCTTAAAGAATTGACCTTGTGTCATATCCTGCTCGAGCGGTGGGGTTGGTAAATATGGATAACCCACGACACAGCCATAAGCAGAATTAGACCCTAAAAACCCATGCCCAAGCAATGGTACTACATTTGGTGCCGTGCAAATATATTAAGCATATTGTTTGGTACTTGTAATCGGAACAAATTATTGTGTTATAAATGCAATAAAATATTACATTCAGTTAGAAAGACTACTGAAAATAAAAAAGAATGTAGACAAAAATATTACACTATTTTTTACTTCATTCTAATTGATTTCTACATAAGATCATACATTGCGTTGCTTTATGTGAGTGCAAATGTTTTTAAAATATTAATATTGGACAAAGTAAAAAGAAAAAAAAAATTGATAAAATGAAAAGTATCATTTATTATTATTATTTAGAATTAAATTATTTCGTTAAACTTCTTTGAAACAGATGGGATATAATTGACGAATAAAACAGTTCTGACGCTAGCTCTTTTCATTATTCCCAGCTTTCACGGCTAAATTTAAATTTTTAAGTAAATTAGTCAATAAAGAATAACATTATTTCAAATAGATTTCCTTTAGATTTTTGCTTATATTTCTTTAAAAAACAAACTTGTCGAAATCAATAATACGAAGCAAATATTTTTTGAAAATCGAATTTTGAAAATGAATATGCGAATTAGCCATCCTATTCCCACTGTAAACTGTTATTTTGTTGTATAGATAAAAACAATTGCACGTTGTAGATATGCAAAGAAGGTCAATTTTATTAATAATATAAAACAATTTTCTAAACGATTGGGATAAAAGAAATCATGGAAAATGTAACGTGAATAGATAAGGGAATTATGATGTCTGTAGTTTCAGCTGCAGACGCATAGATCTCCATTAAATATATATATATATATATATATATATATATACTTATTTTTACCATACACATAAAAGCATATATTATTGCTTAAATAAATCTTGTTTTGATTTATATAAGTAGAAGATATTTTTTAATATTCATGTACCACCACGCAGTGCATAGTTTTAAGCGGGAATCTATACGTTTTACATGGTAGTCGAACCCAGATATAACTTCGCCATAGGAAAAAGTAACGAACACACAGAAACCCTGTCCTGGTTCACTAACTCAAAATTTTATTTGCTTATAAACATTTTATAGTCGTCGGGGGAAAGAAACAGATCATAAAAGCTGAGACGACCACGTTTGCTGAACAAAAAGAAACAACATGTCATGAAGTGAAAAAGAGAGGCTAGAAATTCGCCTTTAACTATTCGGCTTCGTGTTGTAGCTCTAACGCTTTTGATTGCTGATTTTGTCGTCACTGTTGTGCGTCAGGTATTAGACCTCTTTTCGGAGCTCTCCTCCAAAAGGAGGCTCGTAATTTTCGTTTCTCTTAATATCTTCATGGCTAGTGTTCAGCAGTCGTATTTACGTCATCACGTCTCCTAGCCAACTAACTCTCAAACTCCAGTCGTCCCCTTAGAACTAAAGAGTCGGAGGGAAGGGACATATCCGTTTCCGGAGGTTCCACACCTTGGCAGAAGATTTGGGATCCTGTTTTTTTTTGTTTTTTTTTTGTAGTTTTTTTTTAAATTACTGTCGTCATTAAGCCGTGACTGGCTGATCAACAACCAGTGCTTTGGACTGACTCGCTCAGGTCAGCTGGCTGTTCTGTAGACTCTCTGTCTGCTTTTACCTCTTATTATTTTTCTTCTCTCTCTCTCCTTCCCCAGGAATTAGTCTACGTTCTCTTTCTAAGTTTGATCCTCCATAAGCTTCCCAATCACGCTATATTAGCTATGCAAGTAACGTTGATGATGTCTTCTATTTTAGACTATTAATTTTTGCTACTTTATTCGTCAAATATCAAAAACAACATCAACAAAAGTTCATTTGGTAAGGTGTCTTTGTTTTTTAGCATATCAACCTTCATAGGTGATTTCATGCAAAAACCATTCCTGTAGAAGAACAGTGGTGGTGATATTTAAGCCATAGCTAGGGAGATAAGTAGGTTCTTACAATTCTCTTGGGCATTAGTCCGAAAATGATCGAAATAGTTCGATTCGATTTTACAATCCATCGCTTTTACCACTATTCAAGTAAGTCAACCCCACACAATGAGTGAATAAAAAGTAAGTTATTCAAAGTAATAGCTGAATACATAAATCTACAGCATTTTTTACTATTCATTCAGTCTGACGCCGAGAACTTTTTCACACAACAGAAAGCAGCAGAAAAGAGGGGTATGTAATTTATAATAAATATTGTTAACGCAGTATAAGTTTCTGTGCTATTAATAAGATAAAGGAGGCAGCTGTGCTTAGAAGAAGTAATAGATATATTTGTAAGATTGTTAAAGAGAAAATAATATGAAGCAAGAGTTATTTTAAGAGATCACACTAGATACTCTGGAAAAGTTTAGAATATCGAGGCAACAGAGAAAATGGAAAACTGAGAAGCTGAGGAAAGAAAAATAAAGGTTTTGATCTACACAGAAAATGAGAACATCCAAACTTGCCTTTGTTTGAATATCATTTTAGTACGGTTTTTCTGAGTTAAATATACTTATCTGTTTAAAAAGAAATTATAGGTATTTATCGAAAGGAGCTGGTACATAATTGTTCTTTTCAACAGTTTGCTTTAAATGATGCAGTATCTTACTGGCCATTTTTAATTAAATTATTAAATGATGCAGTATCTTATTGATCATTTTTAATTAAATTATTGCCAAAGACATAAATTATAATATTTTTGCTTATTTTGATTGAAAGACGTTCGCGTATTGGTTTTCGTCGTAGAATATGGAATCTGCGATCTGAGTTCAAATCAAGGCTGTTAGTACGTTACTTCGTGCTAAACCATCGATCCATGTGTTCTTCCTCCAGCTATGAGTATATAAATAATACTAACCTCGTTGTGTAAACGTTATTGGCATAAGAATGGAAATGGCGGCCCGAGTTCAAATACTAAACGAGATTGTTTGCATTGAAAATGGTGATTCAGAAAGGTATGCTTCCAAGATATTCTCTATGGGTAAATATTAGGACAGACTGGGCTCTTTAACTTTGGTATTGTAACCTGTCAAGTAGAAAGGACTCAGAATTCAAACCTGTTAAACTCCACTAAAAAATGATCCTGTGTCATATCCAGCTTGTGTGGAGGTGTTGGTAAATACATATACATATAATTTCCTATAGATTTTGAGCATAATTTCCTTTAACCTAGATGATGGTTCATATCAAACTAATTTCACCTGAAATCTGAGCACATTCGATACTTTATTTTTCCGAACCAACTAACCAAACAACTAACCCCCTGGCCCAGTCGGTTGGAGCTACAGAATACGCCGACTGCTTCTCTGCGTAGGAGTAAGACTTCTCTAACGAATGCCCTCTATATGACACTAAACACTCTGATAGTGAGGCTACAGTAATGCTGAAGCTTTAAGGAATGTGTAGTGCTCCTTTATTGCCATCGCTGTCAGGTCCACTCCGTTCTGGTATTGTAGCACTTGATAAGGTCCTATCTATGAGTCAGATAGAACTAAACATTGAACTTATGCTAAACTGAATTACTTGAAATAGAACTGTTTTTACATTTAACTGTGTGTGAACAAAGAAACTGTACTTATACTAAATTGAATAGTTTGAAATAGAACTGTTTATACGAATAAAATGGATCAGACATTAAGTAACTTAAAATGGTTGATACGCCATAAAACAAAACAAACCAAACCAAAACCAGCTAACCCCAATCATTTAAAATATTGAATAATGTTTTCTGTGAGTAGAGATTTGCCACGTAACTTACCGTAAAGCATAAAATATAATGCGTTTAAATTCTACCCTTCTATTATTAAGGGTGTGTCCGTTATAAAACTCACTGTATAGGTAAAAAGAAAAAAAATTGATTAATTGATATCAATGTTAACATTTAATAAGCTACATACAGGAAAATGTCTCAACTATTGGGGGTTGACAAAGGGGAAAACTCACTTTCACTGGAATTAATTGCGAAACTATCGTTTAGATTATTATAATACAGTGATGTACCCAACTGTCAATAAGATTTATTATGAAAAAAAAAAGACCTTTTATGTCTTTTTTTATTTATAAACATCAACAACAACGTAATAACAACGTAATATCAACGAAGCGCATGTGATTTGTTTGGTTTTGTTGGATTTTATGGCATATCAACCATTGTAGGTCATTTAATGTCAAGTCCTCTTTATACATATATATTAAATATATAAGATTTTGTTTGGTTGGGTTTTATGGCATATCAACCATTTTAGGTTATTTAATGCCAAAACCTTTTTATAGATATGTATTAAATATATAATTACTATTTTTAAACGAGCCTTAGTTTATTTTTTCATATAGTTAAATGGTTTCACTTATTTCTATCTAATATGAATAGACAGTTAAATGATCAAACAGTTCTACTTCAATTTAGCATAAGTATAGTTTCTTGTTTACACACAGTCAATTATTTGATTATACACAATTATATGATCAAACCGTTATATTGCCCAGTCGGCTGGGGCTGTAAAATACACCGACTCCACTTCTGCAGAGTGGTAAGACCCTCCGAATGAGTGTCCTGATATGACACTAAACAATTTGATGATAAGGTTCCAGTAATGCTGGAGCTTTGGGGAATGCGGAGTGCCCCTTCATTATCATCGCTCCCAGTTTCACTCTGTCCCGGAACGGTAACACTTGATAGGGTCATAACTATGGGTCAAATAGAAGTGTTTTATATTTAAACTGTGTACTCACCATCAGACTGTTTAGTATAATATCCAGGACACGCATAGCGGGAGTCTTACTCCTCAGCAGAGTTACAGTCAGTGTATTCTACTGCCCTAGCCGACTGAACCTGACGCACGTGTGAACATGTAAATATATAAAACATAATTCTATCTTGATGGAGATTATGTATGTATCTGTCGACGAAACCGACGTTTCAATTCCCTAAATGTTTCACGTCACATTCCGCTTGATTCTTTTTTCATTTAAATCTCAATTATAAATAGATTATTTAGCTCTTTATAATGGATATTATGTCTGTGACTACGACTGAAACTACGTCACCAATGATATCACAAATCACCAAGTTGTTTACGTTACATTCGGCATTATTTCATTTTTTAAAATCTAAATCTCAACCATTCCGCGTGATTTCATTCTATTTAAATCATAATTATTAATCATCTTTTATCTTACTATAAAGGGGATTATGAGTTTGTCTCTAACCAAAACTACGTCACCACTGCCGTCACAATTCCCTTAGTTATTTATGTTTGATTCTTAATAATTATTACATAATCATTATTAATCTTAATTAGAATCTTATTTATCAACAATATCTCTAATAGAGTCTAGTTGAGTTTGATTTACCTCAAACAATCATTACGTTTAAAATCATATGCTATATAATTAAGGTAATGATTTTTTATATTAATCATTTTTCGTTAATTATATTTTATTATCTAGTGTAGGCATTGGCCTCCATGTCAATGCACAGAAAACGAAATACATGTGCTTTAATCAAATAGGTGACATTTCCACGCTTGGCGGTAGCTCTCTGAAACTAGTGGACAAGTTCACCTACCAAGGAAACAGTGTCAAACGAAAAAGACATCGACACGCGACTAACAAAGGCATGGACAGCTACTGATAGGCTATCAGTCATATGGAAGTCAGATCTGACCGAGAAAATGAAACGCAGTTTCTTCCAAGTAGCGGTCGTGTCGATACTGCTATATGGATGCACTACATGGATACTAACTAAACGTATGGTGAAAAAGCTTGACAGAAACTTCACAAGAATGCTGCAAGCAATATTGAACAAGTCCTGGAGGCAACACCACACCAAGCAGCAGTTGTAAGGCCACCTACCTACCATCCCGAAAACTATCAAAATTAGACGAAACAGATATGCAGGACACTGCTGGAGAAGTAGGGACGAGCTCATAAGTGATGTTCTCCAATGTACCCCCTTCAAATGGCCGAGCAAAAGCAGGACGACCAGCTCAAACCTACATACAGCAGCTCTATGAGTATACGGGATGTAGCCCTGAGGACCAGCCAGAAGCGATGAACAATAAGGAGGAGTGGCGAGAGAGGGTCATGATGATGATGATGATGACTTAGTTTAGTAAGGCTTTGAACAACTCTGTGTCTCTTACTTCAGGGGTATAGTCAGATGACGCACTCTTACACAAGTTCGGAAAGGATATAACAATTATCATCTGTCATAATAAACACCCAGACAGGAAATTAGGCTGGATGGTCGTTAAAGTGAATTGAATGGGTGACTGAAGTCGTACCATGAAGATACGGTCTTGAGAATTTGAGGATTTTGAAAAGACGGGTAGTTGAGTTTCGACCTTTAAAGTGCGCAGTTGGGTTTTTCGGATCTGATCAAAGTAAATCAGTTTGTGTCTCGACCGACAGAGATAAGTTGAGATCTTAGACACCACAAAATGCGTCGCGCGCACGTGTGTGTGTGTGTGGATGTCAGCATTGTGTGGTTGGCATAGGCTTTTATGAGTTGTGTCTCTCTTCTCGTGTCACCTCGCACTGAAGGTAGAAAAAAATAAACTTGTTTGTATCGCCGGATTTGGTATTATTATTGTTGTCATTGATATCATTATGCCTATACAATACATATCAATAAGCATTAAAGATTTACATAGTATATATTGTGGATGATTTTGCGTACTTGTTTTAATGCAACCAGATGTATTAAATGATTACATGGTGTTATTGATTTCTAATAATATTGTTTTATTCTCAAATGTATTAATAGCAATCCTTTCGATTATTCAATATAGAAATTAATTAAAATGAAATAAGAACTGGTGTAATCTTTTTATATTTGTTCATCTTTAGTTTTGTTTGTCTTTCTAATATAATATATTTTATTCCATTAGAACTTGTCCGAATAGCGCTTAGCTATACTACATTTGCTGCGGCTGCCATTATGTCTTTTGCTGCCAATAATAATTATAATACCTCCAAGTCACATGACTTGAAGGTTTTTATTAACCAGAAGAGGGACGAGAGGAATAGTTAAGAAAAAGAATGATGAAATATAAGACTTAAACAGTAGCTGGGAATTAAATCATACGAATGTTTGTTTTGTTGTTTAATGGCATATCAACCTTTTTGGCTTTTTCAATGTCAAATCAATCCTTCTAGAAGATCAGTAGCGGTACTATTTAACACATAGCTTGGAGGATAAGGGGGTTCATACCTTTCCCAAGGGTATTTGTTCGAAAGTGAACGTAATAGCGCGACTTGAGTTCGAACTCACTTACTTCGATTCTGCAGTCCAGTGCATTAGCCGGTCGCCATACACTTGCACATACGTGTGAATGGGTTAATAGGAGAACGTTCCTTATGTGTTCGTCCTTACTTCTCCAGCAGTGTCCCGCATGTCTTGTCCCCCTAGTTTGAATGTTTTCGTGATGAGCGGTAGGTTGCTGTACAGCTCGTGTTTTTTTTGGGGTGTTGACTCCAGGGCTTCTTCAATACAGTTCATAGCATTCTTGTGTAATTGCCGTCAAGCCTTAGTCAGCGTCTAAATGGTGCATCCATATAACAGTACTGATATGACCGCTTCTTGGAAAAACTACGTTTTATCTTATCAGACAGGTCTGACTTCCATATGACCGATAGCCTATCGATAACTCTCCATGCCTTTGCTAGTCACGTGTTTGTCTCATTTCGGTTGACGAGACACTGAACTGGTCCACGAGTTTCAGAGAGCCACCATTTAGTGTGGAGATGTCGTCTCTTTGATTAAAACATATATACTCTGTTTTATCTGCGTTCACATGGAGGCCTATGTCACTGGCTGCTCGTTCTAGATTATGTGGCAAATTTCTGGAAGAACAAAAAAGATACCGCTGGGGGACAAGAGGAGCAAATGATCTACAATATATAGACCGGCACATTATTAAAGAAGCCACCACGAGGCGAGAAAATGTAGCCATGCCATAGATTACAATAAAGCCAGTGATATAGTCCCGCGGACTTGGATAATAGAGTTTTTGTAAATGTGAAAGATATCCAACAAAATTCTAAACTTCATCACGAATACCATGGAGAACTGCAAATGGAAATGACTACTGGAAGAGAATCTTAGCAGAGGTAAAAATCCAAAGAGGCATTTTCCAGGAAGACTCGCTTTCACCACTTCTATTCGTTATAACAAGAATGTCGCTCAACTACGTAATTAGGCAATGCATGGGTGGCTAAAAATTTACTAAATCACAAGAAAAAATTAATCACTCTATGTACATGGATGATATAAAGGTATTTGCAAAAAATGAAAAAGAACTGGAGATCCTGGTACAAACAATAAGAATATACAGTCAGTATATTGGAATTGAACTTGGCATTTAAAAACGTTCCATGCTCATAATAAAGAGTAAGAGTCAAGAAAGCAATAGCACGCCCGAGGAAAAAGAAAAATACAAGTATTTGGGGTTTTTGAAAGCGGACTCCATCAAACAAGCAGAGACGAAGAAAAGTAAGAAAAAAATACATCAAGAGAACGAGATATCTTCACGAAACTAAAATCTGTCACGGAAATCTTATCAAAGGGATAAACACCTGGTCAGAGACATTTGTGCGATACTCGGGACAATTTCTAGAATGGACAAGGGAGGAACTCTTACTAATGAACGAAAGGACAAGAAAATTGATGATTATGCACAAGGATTTACGTCGGAGAGGTTACATAGATAGACTGTTTGTCTCAAGAAAAGGAGTAAGAGAACTCACAAGTTTTAAATATTGTGTTGATTTATCAACACAAAAACACGAGGATTACATTAAAAAGTGTATAGAAAGGCTAATTACAGCTGACCATAAAATCATTGGTAATATAATTACAGATGGGAGAACAACAAAAACTAGGAAACAGAAATCGGAAGAAAAACAACTGTATGGATATTTCAAGCGACAATCTAGCGATATTGCACGCAAGTAAACATAAGAATAGGTACGAAAGGGAAATCTAAAGAGAGAAACTGACTCTCAACTAACTGCAGCCTAGAACAATGCCATTAGGACCAATTATTTTTAAGCGAAAATCAATAAGACTCAACAAAATAGCAAGTGTAAAGTATAAAGAAAAAAAATGCAATGGTTAATCACAGAGAAAACACATAAAGCAAACTTGCGCATAACAAGTACAAGACATGGCACTAGGCTGGTAGGGTTATCCAATGGGAAATTTTGTGAGAGATTAAATTTTGACTATATTACAAAATGCTAAATGCATAAACTAGAATCTATCCTAGATAGTAAGACGTATTATGAGCTTTGAGATAAAAATGGATCATAATCCCCGTTCGAAAACCAGAACTGGTCTTAATTAATAAAAAAAATTAATTGCTGTCTTGAAGATCTTGCCGTTTCTACAGACTTGCTAAAAAAGAAAGTGGAAATATAGACAAATACTTGTATCTTGCCTGAGAACTTAAAAAGCTGTGGAACATATGGGTGACTGTAATACCACTTGTAATTAGTGCACTTGTAACAGTCCAAAAAGGCTTGGACAGAAGAGTGGAAGAAGTGGAAATCAATGGAAGAATCTAGACCATCCATATTATAACATTGTTGAGATCGCCAGAATACTGAGAAGAGTCCTGGAGACTTGACACTTGATGTCTCTCAGTATCCAGTGAAAGCCCAGCAGCTAACGCTAGAGTGAAACACTCACAAGGAATTAAAAAATAATAATAGCAAATGTTAGTTATGTGGTGATAGAGACGAAACGATCAATCATACAATAAGCGAATTCGTCAAATTAGTACTAAAAGAGTATAATAGACACGAATAGACACGACTGAATGGGGAAGGTAATCCACTGGGAATTGTGGAAGGAATTTAAATTTGACAATACGAACAAGTGGTATATGTTCAACCAGGAATCCGTCCGGCAGAATGAGAAGCACAAAGTTCTCTGGGATTACGAGATATAAACAGATCACCTAATCTCAATCAGACGACCAAATCTAGTGATTGTTAACAAAAAAAAAAAGAGAAAAAAAAAAAAGAGAACCTGCCTAATAGTAGACTTAGTTGTTCCGGCAGACCACACAGTAAAAATAAAAGAAAGCGAAAAGAGAGATACCTACCTCGACCTAGGTAGAAAACCTTAGGATTAAAAAAAACTATGGAACATGAAATACGGTGATATCAGTTGGAATTGGTGCACTTCGAACACTCCTCAAAGGACTGGTAAAAGAACAGGAAGACTTGGATATATGAAAGGACTAGTGGAGACCATCCAGACTACAACATTATTCAGATCGACCAGTATGCTGAGAGGAGTCTGGGAGACTTGGGGAGACTTGAGGAGACTGTCTGTCACTCAAAATCCAGTCTTAAACCATCAGTTAACGCTGGTGTGAAAACCTTTCAAAAGAGTAAAATAATAATAATAATAATTCATTAGGAATTGTGCAAATGATTAGAATTTGATCATTCAAACCAATAGTATACACACAAACCAGAATTGATCGTAGAAAACAAGACTTTGAGAGACAAACGGATCATTCAATCCTGGACAGAAGTTCAGATCTAGTGTTAATTAACAAAAAAAAAAGAATATTTAGTCTAGTGAATTTTGCTCTTCCAGTGGATAATAGGGAAAATAAGAGAAAGGATAGACAAATACGTGGATATTGCTACAGAGATGACAAAGCTGTAAAACATGAGGGTGAGAGTGATACCAAAAATATTGGTTCTCAAGGAGTAGTCTCCAAGGGCTTAGCCAAAAAAGACTGGCGGAATTCGAAATTAGCGAAAGCATCAAGACAATCCAGATCACAGCATAGCTAGACAGGCTAGAATACTGAGAAGAGTCGTAGAAACCTGAGGATACAATCATCATCATGTCGCGCTATCGGCACGGATATCCCTGACCCTCTTCCACCCCCCCTATCGTACATCGCCTCCGGCAGGTCTTTGGAAGAAAGTGCGTTTTATTTTTTTTTTTTTCGATCAGGTCTGACTTCCATATGACCGATAGCCTATCGATACTTGTTCATGCCTTTATTAGACGGGTGTTGATGTCTGTCTCGGTTGATGGGACACTGCTTCCTAAATAGGTGTACTTGTTAACTAGTTTCAGAGAGCTGTCGTTTAGTTTTGATATGTCACCTGTTTGATTAAAGCACATATATTCCGTCTTGTGTGTATTGACATGGAGACCAATGCTTGCTGCGGCTCGTTTTAAAAGTCCCTCAAATTCCCTGGAGAGACCACCAGCAAACGCTTGTTTAAAAATCATTAACCCCGCGTCAAATCACTAAAAATGACTGAAAATAAAAGATACAATTTGAAATTCATTTTAAAAAATCATGACTGAAAATAGGAGATACTACCATCCCAAAAGACTCAAAACAGGAAAAACGCCAAGTTAAAAATCGAGAAGTTGAATAATTATCAAAAATATACTAACGAGTGACATCACTGAAGTAAACGATATAAGTTAGGAGGAAAACTAGTCCGTGACAAAATAGGTATCCGCTTCTAAGGAACACAAACGGTAATACAAAAGATAGAAAATAAATTAGACATGAAGAACAAAGAGATGGCGGGTACAAGCGAAATCACTTAGGAAGGAAAGATACAGGAAACAATGGAATGACATACAAAAAAAAAAACAGGGAACAACAGGAAAAATTCGAAATACAACTGGATGAAATAAAGCTGAAAGAATAAAACAGAATAGCCAAATGGATGAAGAACATCAAGGAATTTCAAGAACTAGAAGAAGAACCTCAGGTCGACATACACCTGGGCTTATTCAAAGCGGCAAACTTAATTTCTAGTTTTTAAAAATCATGTCAATGCAGAAACTGAGTTAAATACGTGGAAGCAACAAACTTACCCAAATAGACAACGAAATACCCTAAGTAAGAACGACCATAAAAATTAAAACATCCTCCGCAACAGTTGATCGATAACATGTTTACCTGTCTGCACAAATAAGAAATGAAATATATTTCTCATTAGTATGCCGAAGACTATTTCCTAAAGTATAGAAAAGATTATAACTGGGAAATAAGAAGAATAGATTACCCATTATATATAGATAAACACAGAACTGAGACAGCTGAAAGTACAGTACTGTTGGTATCGGTTAGAATATTCAGAAGAGTCTGGCAGTGGTGATGATACACGGATCTCAATCTTATTAGTGATAGGAAAAATAAACAAATAATAATAAAAATAATAATAATATTCAGCAAATTAGCCAAAAAAAAAAAGGGGTAGAAGACTCGATACGACTTTTGAGGAAGGTGATCAACAGAGAATTGTGTAGGAAACGGAAATTTGACCATACTTACAAATGCTATGGGTACAAGCTAAAATCATTCTGGAGAATGAGACGCACACATTTCTCTGATATTTTGAGATAAAACGGATCTCCTGATCTCGGCCAAAAGACTAGACCTGGTGATAGTTAAAAAAGAGAACCTACAGAATAGTGGGCCACAGTATGAAGATCAAAGAAAATCAAAATAGAGACAAGTACTTAGACCCTGCTAGAGAGTTAAAAAGATTATGGAATATGGAGGTGACAGTAATATCAGTTGTAATTGGTGCGCTTTGAACGATATCCAAAAGCTTGTTAAGGGGGCTGGAAGAGTTAGATATCGAAGGACGAGCCAGGACCATCCAGACTACAGCATTGTTGAGGTCGGCCAGAATTCCGAGAAGAGTCCTGGAAGCCTGAAGATATACGCAGTCACTCAAACTTCAGTGAAAGACGATAATAATAATCTACCGCAGCCAGTAAGAGCATTGGCAATATAAGAGCAAACAGAAAAGCAACAAAAACTAGGAAACGGAAATGGAAGGAACAATAACTCTATGAATGTTTCAAGCGACAAACTAGTGAAAAGACCTGGAGAAAGGAAACGAAAGGGAAATTTTAAGAAGGAAACCGAATTTCTTCAAATAGCTATACAAAGCAACAGCGTAAGAACCGATAATTTAAGTTGTGCGGGAAAAGTAATAAAACAGTTAATAACATGATAAACGAACACAGTAAACAAGTACAAAAGGAATACAAGACCAGGAATGACTGGGCGGGAAAGGTGATCCACTGGGAATTGTACAAGAGATTGAATTTTGAGCGTATTACCAAATGTCATATGCACAAATCAGAATCAGTAAAGAAGAATGAAACGCTTGACTTTACTGTATTTTGAGATAAAAAAGGGGCCACTTAATCTCGGTCAGAAAACCAGTTTTAGAGTTAAGTAAAAAAAGAAAAAGAAAAAGTGAACCTGTCATCTTGTAGATTTTATCGTTCCGACAGACCACAGTGTTAAGCAAAAAAAAAAAAAAAAAAAGAAAGCGAAAAGATAGAAAAATTCTTGTATCCTAGCAGAGAACTAAAACAGCTGAGGAGCATGCAAGTCTTCTTGAAACGGTCTCTAAAGACTTGTTGAAAGGACTCGAGAAATTAAAAAATTTGTCGAAAAATCGAGACCATCCAGACTACAGCTTTTCTAAGAAGAGTTCAGGATTATGAGAAGAGTCCGAAAGACCTAAGGAGGCTTGTTGTCACTCAGACTCCGCTGAAAGATAACCAGCTCACGCTAGTGCGAAAAATACACAATAATAATTATAACACCAATAAACACCAAAAACAAATAATTATTATGGTTTAATTGTTGTGAATCTATATATATATATTTTTTATTGCTTATTTACAGAAGTTTAGAGAATTGAATTAAACGAAGGTAGGCAACAACACTGCAAGTAATTTTAGTTCTTCCTTCAGACCTCGAAACTTTGGTGAAACCTTCGCACGCTTCTTTCACCGGGAGAATAACAAAACACACAGCCGCCACCCTATAAACTTGAATGGCCAAACAACAAAAATATAAGGTTAACTACTCACGTTTAAACCGGTGCAGGAGGAGAAACATTGCGTTTTCAATTCCGCGGCTACTACATCCCAAGGTTACCACGAATTCTTCCTTGCTGTCTCTCTGCATCTTCCCCTCTTCATGTCTTGAACTCGAAAGGATGAAAACCACGCCCCAGAAGGCTCGTTGCGCATGCCTTACGAGAATCTCACACCCTTACGTTTTTCCGGCGAGATTCCCTCCGAGCATTAACACATTAATTTTGTTTGTAAAAATGTTTCCGTAAGACATTCAAGGAAGATATTTGTTGGTGCAGTAGAGTTAAACATTTCCAACTTTTATCATAAAGCTATTTACAAGCTAATTTTCAGCTTAATAATTGTAGAATAGGGACGGTATTTTTTATTTACTATAAATCATGAAATAAACTGTGTAAATTGGACACGACTTTTAAACATGTAAATTAAAAAAAAAAAAGAATTATGTATAAGTAAAGTTTTCTCTTTAAGTAAAGTCTATTGAATTATTTTGAAATCATAACAAGTATAAATATTTTACGCAGAAACTCCAGAATTCTTTTCAGAAAAATTAACTATAAAAGTAATGCAAAAGAAGAAGTTACTCGTTGGAAACTAACTCTAACCTCAGTGCAAAATAAACCCCAACAAATAATCCTTAAGATTATGGATGGGCTTCTTATTTTCTGATATCAAGCTACTGTCTTATATTTCTTTAAGCATCTCCGGTAAGAATAGTAAAAAAAAGAGATACTTTTTTATCTTCTTGTCTGATAATTCTATTCCCTTCCATTATTCTAGTGAGAAATTCATATGAAAAAAATCCCTCCCCACCAATTTTCTTAGTTGGCAATATAGGACACATGTCATATATTCTAAAAAATAATTCTATTTTATGCATCGATTTCCATGATGAAGAGAAAAATATAACAAAAATACAGTTATAAAAAGTGATAACAAAGGGTTACATTTTCTTTGGTTTTTGTAATCAATTCTTAACCAAACAAGATGGCGAACGGCCAATTTATAAATTTATGTTAAAGGAACTGAGTGGAGTGTTAAAAAAAGAAGAAAAAAAGACAATTTTCACCTGTCACAAATGACAGTGAATCTGTAGAAAATTCCTAGTGTTTATCAAGAGTAATAAGTGGCTAGATTCAATTTTCTCAAATTCACCATTTATAAGAAGTGGGTGTATTGGTTATTGTCGAAGAATAGACCCGGTTGGCATGGTTCAAATTCTGGACGTGACTGTACATTTAACTTTGTGCTAATGCCCTTCTTGTCAAGCTGTTGGCAAAAATAGTAAGGCAGATTGGGGTTTCTAGTCTCAACACGCCACCTGTCAAAGGGAGAAAAAGACTGAATTAAAAACCTGAGAGAGAAAACGTAGTGGCAAACGTGCTGGGTTGTGATATTTTAATAAGCGAGTTCGAACTCCAGTCGTGCTAGTGCGTTCACTTTCGGACTAATACCCTATTAACCACCATATTCACTCAGCTGTGCGTTAAATAGAACCACTTCTATTCTTTTATCAGGATGGCTTTGATATTGAATAACTCATACACGTTTATTTGGCATTAAACAAAAAATAACAAAAAAACAAAAAACAAACAAACAAAAACAAACAAAAAAACAAACAAACGAGCCCGATAGAAAACTTAGTAGTGTTGCTTAACAAATCTTTGGAAAAGTAGTCCACGATTAGTCTATTATCAACACATCCAAAAGTTGTGGCTGGTTCTACGTAACCCTTCACCATCATAATGTTATATTGTCATATGCATGTTCATGCAAGATATATACTGACGCAATGAATAACAGACGCAGGAAGACCTCTCACTTTATTGCAAGGGTTCGAAAAGGGTTACTCAAGGTTTGAGAGGGAGCTGGAGACCAAACAGAACTGAAATATTTTGACCCCCACTCTTATGGCCGTCAACGTTGTGTCTTTCTTGTTCTCCTGATGCTCAACCGGAGGCCCTGGGGTCCTCTCTGCTGGGTGCTGGCTTTCTTTACTGCATCTTATCAGCATCTTCTCTGGACCACAACTCATCAGGGCCCCAAGCCCCTTCGGCCTGGTGTGGCTTTCCCTACCACATCTCCTCTCCAACTGGCTGGAACTTCAACTGTACTGGAACTCCAACTCAACTCGCTTGACTTCTGTCTTGACTGAGCTATATAATAGCTCAACGCCCACTCGATCGCCCACTCAATCTTTGAAATTGCGTGTTTAATCGTTATCAAGCGGAAATAACTGTCATGCAGTTTAGAGGTCACTCTCTTCTGGTGCGTCAGTCTATGAGAGTATCATGGGATTTTTTAGCTTGTCCCATTTTGTTAACCAATTTCCGCCCACGCGATTTCCTCTCCTAACTGCCATTGGAATGTGTCACTTCCTTCCGGTGCATCACCTTGAATGGCATTTTGGGCCGGATCGAAGGTCAAAATATAACAATAAACAAATCACTTATTCTGCTATTAACTCGCCCGAAAAACGTGGCTGGATCTAAAAAAGCCTTCTACACTATAAACAAATGATTTGTTCTCTCATCTTATGCAAAAATTAATCTATCGAGGTTGATATACCATTACACTATGAAACCAAACCATCATCAATAAAAATGTGGTTGAATCTAAATAAGACTTCTATACTATAAACAAATCAGGTGTTCTGCTGTCAACTCTTTTAAAAATGTGTCTGGTTCTGTGTATGCCTTCACAAATCATTTGTTCGGCAATCAACTTTTCCAAAAAAATAATCCACCCGGATTGATATTTTATTAAACCATGAAAACAAACCTTTATCCATGTGTTTTGTACAAAACTAAATATAAAGAAATCACCTGTTTAGTTTATTTTCTAAGCTTCGACTTGTGATTGATTTTAATAGCTTGTAAGCTCATGTGTTTAATACCAATAGATTAAAAGAATTGTGTTTATTTACGTTTGCATTTATAGTTTTGCATTATTTTTTCTTGGGAGTTTTGCACTATTATTTGATATTAAATATTCCTATCTAATACATATAATTTGCACACAGTAGTATGGTTTCAAGTATTCCTCTCAAATACTAATAATTATGTGGTTTAAAATAATTATTTCTATTTAATGAGAGTCATATGTTTGCGCATAGTTTTATGGTTTCAAGTAACCAGTAATAATCCTTAGTTAATTATAGCTTCAAGTAACTAATCTTAATACAAATAATATACAGCAATATGGGATCACGTATTCCTATCGATTAAAAAAATTGAAAATGGATTTATTTGACGCATAAATAGGATCCTACCATGTATAACCAGTTCATTCCAGTGGGGCCCGTGGAAATATCAAAATTAAGGGGTAGTTCCCGGAGCCTCACCATCATACAAAATTCAATGTCATAACTAAAACAACCCCTTTGAAGGAGTCTTACCCTGCTGCAGGGGTTACAGTCCGCGTATTCTTAGCTTTGTCCACAGGGCGGTGAAGTATTAGTGGTAGATAGAGGTGTAACATATTGACCCCGGCTAAGCTGTCAAAAGAAGAAATGCGCCTGTGTAAATAACAGGTGCATCCGGTCGAAGATATCAGGGGGCAACCTTGACTCTCGAAGGGTTGAATTGAGTGCGAATTGTGACGCTCGCAAGAAGTAGGTGGACGTCAAATTATTATATAACCCCAGCAACAGGAAGTTCAGATCAGTTGGAGAGAAGATGCTGGAACGAAAACCATTTCCCTGCAGAGGCTGGGCCCTCAGGCCCCCGGTTGAGCTGCCCAGGAGAACAGGAAAGAAATGCTGCTTTGGCCAGAAGAGTTGGGGTCAATATGTTGCAGTTCTGTTCAGTCTCCAACTCAAATCTCTCACAGATAATACCTTTTGCAACCCTTTCGAACCCTTTCAAATAAAGTGAGAGGTATATTTTTCTAAAGAACTGTGTCCGCTCGTCTTTATTGTGTTGAATATGTTTCTGCATGCATGTGCATATAAGTATGGTACAGAGGAATGCTTAGATGTATTCCCTTTAAAGAAGTCTTGTCGGCTGGGGCTGAAGAATACGTCGACTATATCTCTTTAGTGAAGTAAGACTTCTCTCGCAACTCATGGTAAATCTCCTGTGGCATAGCATTTGGTAATGTGGAGTGCCTCTTCATTGCCATTATTCTTAACTTCACTCTGATCTGGAGTTGTTGAACCTGTTTGAGTCCAATCTATGTGTCTCAACGCTTGAAATCTTTTCTCCATGTGCAACGATATGTTAACTATTAAATTGAATTACTAGTATTAGATAGCAATTCTTGAAACCATTTAATTGTGTACAAACAGGAATATCAATGTTAGCAATACTTGAAACAATTTAACTGTGTGCTAAATAATGATTAATATTAAATAGAATTATTGATGTTTGATCGTAATACTTA
This sequence comes from Sepioteuthis lessoniana, assembly GCA_963585895.1. Lineage (NCBI taxonomy): Eukaryota > Metazoa > Mollusca > Cephalopoda > Myopsida > Loliginidae > Sepioteuthis > Sepioteuthis lessoniana. The sequence goes on along the minus strand of OY757911.1, from coordinate 62,530,197 downwards.
AAACCATTTCACTGCGTGCAAACAATAAGTAGCGTATGATTGAAACCATTTAATTGTATGTAAATAGAAATACTATTGCTACAGATAATTACATGTGAGCAAATCAATCCATTAGAATTAAATAGTAATACTTAGCTGTGTGCAAATAATAAATAGCAATAATTGAAACCAGTTTACAGTTTGCAAAAAAAAAAAAAAATGAGCTTTGGTTCGTTTAACATTTTTTCCTACAAACTATTCGTTTACAAATCATATAACAGGAAATGGCATGAAATGATAAGGGTTAATATGTCATACAACACAACCTCCCACCAAAAAAACACAACCAATCCCAATCTAAAGGGCAAATGCCGACACAGTCGGCTGGAGCTGTCGAATACACCGACTGCATTTCTGTACAAGGGTAAGACCCCCACCTATAACAAGTGTCCCGGATAAGACACAAAACGAACTAATGCTGAGGTTCTTGCCCTGAAGATTAGGGAAATGTGAATACCCTTTCATTATCATCACTCCCAAATCCACTCTGACCCTAATAGTAGTACCAGTTACTGTCCCATCAATGGGTTAAATAAAATATTTAATCTCTGCCTATAATTGAAACTATAAAACTGTATGCAAACAAATGACTTATATTAAACTGAATTTTGGTTTATATACAGCGGGGAATGTAAGTATTTCATCCCTGGTTCATTTTCTGAGTTTTCCACCCTATGAAAATAGGAACTCTGGAGGTGCCCGTGGAGTAATTGTTATTGTCGTAGGAAATGAACACGGCGACACGAGTTCAAATCCTGGACGAGACTGATTGCATTTCACATAGCACTAATACCCTTAGGAAAGGTATGAATCCAATTATTCTCCCGCCAACTATGGGTAAATAGTAGGACAGACTAGGTTCTTCAGCCTTGGTCAGGCAACTAGTCTAGGAGAAGGAAAACTCTGAATTAAAACCTGTTAAACTCCGCTTAAAAATTGACCTTGTGTCATATCCTGCCTGAGCGGAGGGGTTGGTAAATAGGATAAAAATAGGAACGGTCAATAATTTTCTGGTTAAGTCCGTCTTGAAAGTGAGATATAGAATATAAAAAAGTCTTATGTAAATTTTTGAACATTTATTTGTTTTTATTGGAAAAACAAATATTTCACTCCCCTACCAACCAGCAATGACTCAGGCCCACAGACCGGTTATGTGATCAGGAGACATATAGACTAGTCCTATTACTCAATTATTATTTCTAATCAAGTACTCATTTCTTATATAAAATACACTAGTTCACAGAATCCTTCAATGAATAAGAATCTAATCTCTCCACAATGGACAAGAGAAAAGAATTGTCTAAGGACATTTGGGACAAAATTGTATACCTGCACAAGACTGGAATGGGATACAAGACATTTGGCAATCAGCTAGGGGAAAAGGAGTCAACTGTTGGTACGATAACAAGTGTTATGGTACCCAACCTGCGTTTGGTAATGAACTCTTCCGTGAAAATTAATACCAGTCTCTGTATTTATTCTCGGCTAACACTTGCCACTCAGACTGACTTCTAACGCGTTGTCAGCCGGGGATGAAATACTTATTTTCCCCACGGTAGCAATACTTGAATTCATTTAACTGTGTGCAAACAAATGATAAAGACTAAATAGAAAGAATACTTGAAACTGTTTAACAGTGAGCGAATAATTGATCTCAAGGTCATTTAAAAGTAATTCTACAAACAGAGCATTCGTTTACGAATCATATATACTTAATACCGACGTATAAACAGTATTTAGCATTAAATAACCTTCAAGAGTTCATATGCCATAAAATAAATCCAACCAATCATCACTTTAAAGAAGGCTCTGTGTCGTATTTTGCGTGTGTGACAATATGTGACTGTAAGTAGCCGGTTCGATGGTCTGTCTCCAGATCCAATCAACTCAATCTTCGACCAAAATTTCTCGTTCACATCGTGAGGACAATTTTGACAAGACTACAGTTTGATGAAAAAAGAAACAAAAGAAATTGACTGAATTTTTGTTTACAGAATGAATTATTTCCTATCCATACTTTCAACACCTTCATATATCACAGATAATTTCTTCTATATTTTTGTTACCTCAAAAACTTCCCGAGTGACTGCGCTTCTATCCAAACCATCGTAAAGATTGGCATGCCCACTGGGGGATAAAAATCTATGAATTTATAAACGGTCGTGGCATATGAATATAAGTGACGGGGGTAATCTGTTTGCTTCTGTAAGTGAAAAAAGTATATATCTGGACATAGTAGGTGGAAAAGTTGAAGTAAGGGAGGTATGTCACTTTTATCACTGTTGAAAGTTAGCCCATTATTAAAAGGCGGTTTAGATACGCCTATTTAATTACGTATTTTAGTATATTCCTATATATTTATGTCAGTTCACCGGTATGAATCTATCTCTATCATATTCTTTTTCCATTCTTATGCATAAATCTATCTATGATGTACGAATAGATACAGAAATGTTATCAGCCTAGCAAGAAGAGAATACAATTTAATGTTTTTATTTTATTTTTTTTAAAACTTTTATTTATTCATTTTGAAAGTTAAAGAAACTCGGGAAACAATGTACGAAGAATGACAAACTTCGGGAGGAATATGTTCGTTCAAGTCATTTCTTTTTTAGCATACCTTCGTATATATATATATATATATATATACCTTTAAGAAAAACAAAATTAGGGCACTTAAGGATTATAAATTTATTTCCATCCTGTTATGAGTATTGATATGAATCAATTGCTCGTACTGGACATTGGCATAATGGTTAGAGTGTTCACCAATGGCCTGGGAGACCTGGCTTAAATCCCAGGTTGAGTCATACCAAAGACTCAAAATATGGTACTTGATGCTACCTTGCTTAACACTCAGCATTATAAGGTAAGGATCAAGGGTAAAGTGGAGCAATCCAGGGAAAGAAGTAGTGCCCCCCTCTGCACCTCGGTGTAGTAGCTCTTGAAAAGCAAGCCTTCGGGTCATCCTAGCCAACTTTACTTACTTTACTTACTCCAGATTTAACAGGACTTCTTCAAATCCTAATGGATATAAGGAATACAGCTAGAATGGGCACAGGAGGGAAGGGTGTGAAGGGAGTGGTGAAGAGGGGTAAAGAGTTTCCTCCCTATTTCGGCCAATTCTGGTTTTTCTTTCGTTACCAGTCAGAACCATAACAGTATAGTCAGACGTATGTTCTAATTTACTTTCTACAGTATTCCCGACCCCGGATTGACTGGACTGAAGAATCCATACACACACAAACACACACACATTTATATATATATATATATATACCCAAACTCTTCGCACTGGTAGGATGTGACACAAGGTCAATTTTTAAACGGATTTTAATAATTTTGAATTTAGTTTTCCTTCTCCTAGACCGGTTGCCGTAGCAAGGTTAAAGAGCACTGACAGCCCTACAATTTGCCTGTTAGCTGGAAGGAGAATATTTGACTGTACCAAGAGCAACAATCACAATTGGTATAAACGTTCCAATTACAATTGGTATAAACTGTTCAACAGTTTTTCAATTCCCTTGCAAGGTCAAGTATGTATCCTTCTTTTCATTTCTTTCAATTTTACTCTATGGTCAGCCGGGACAGCAAAGTCCACAATTTTGCAAGTTCTTTTTCTTAATATTATTTCACCATAAGATAACAGATTAGCTTCATCAAAATATTTTATAAAATTTCATAAAAGGCAACAGTATTTTTTCCTGGTTAGAAAATTTAGCATAATACTCTGAAAGATACATTCTTAACGACTGTAATAATGAATTCTGTCTAAAGTTCTCAGGTGAGGACTGGTTATAAATCACATTATGTACATAGTTCAGACTACTATCCTCGTTTTCGTTGTTGTACTCGGTTGTTGTGCTTTCCGGCTTTCTTCCATTACCTTTCTTAATCGCCGGCAACCTTCAGGGAATTTGAACTTTACTTACTCCATAGAGGTAGATTAATTCGGTTCCTTTAAAAACCATGAGGCTCTCTCTCTCTCTCTCTATATATATATATATATATATATATATATATATATATATATATATATATATATAAGAGTGTTGGTCATCACTAAATCACTTTGTGGTTATGTGTCGAACCAAGTGCAATATTATATGGAGAGTGCTCAATATGTAGGATAGAGCTATTATATAATAATGATAATATATATATATATATATATATATATATGTATATATATATATATATATATATATATATATTGCAAGTCTCTTCATATATAAATTGAGGTCTCGGTAGCCGTTAAACAGATGTATGTAAACAATAGTAATTGTGATTCATAACCGGTTAAAATTTACTTCGCTGCTACTGGCTCCTCGTGGCTGAAGGATTAGAGACTTGGATTGGCGTTTGAGTTAACCGGGTTTCGATCCCAGCTACGGGAAGCTAATATGTTTAGCCACACTGATGAGTTCTGATAGAACGAAACAGATCGGTCTGTGGATGACTATATGTATATATAATCCATGGAAAATATTCTGCAACCCTCGGTTTCATGATGTTTTTTGTAAAACAACAATCATCAGGCAGTTAAGAAGATGGAATGAATTGAAAATCGAAAATACAGACAAAAACCGTTTGGGTTTCGTTTGTGTGGGTTTGTAAGTGTGTGAGTGTATGTGGGTGTGTGTGTATGTGTTATAGTTACGTGTGGATGTGTGTTTTTAGGTTAAGTCAGGCCAGGAACGTAAAGCGTTGGGTTTAGCAGAAACAGATTCAAGTGTATATTAATTCGTTACATTATTTTTTTAGGTGACTCTAGCTATGGAACAAAATATCATCACTGCATGTCGGGGAGAATGAATAAGAATTTGATTTGTAAGCGTGTATGAACGGTTGTGCTATGGTAGACTAGAATTACAGTGGGTATAAGTAAGGTTATATTGTGTTGTAATATGTTGGTGTAATATTTACGGGAGGGAATTGTATAATAATAATAATAATAATAAATAAATGAAATATTGCGTAAATATTATGTATTATGTATCTAATAGGTGGTATGTATGTAATAAAATAATAAAGGGGTTAAATAATAGTTAGTGTGTGAAATAATGGTTATATGCGTAATAAATTGTATTATTGTAATAATAATAATAATAATACTATAATAAATAAATGAAATATTGCGTAAATATTATATACTGTGGATCTCATAGGTGGTATGTGCGTAATAAAATAATAAAAGGGTTAGATAATATTTAGTGTGTTTGTGTACGAAGATGATTATAACTGAGGGGTAGGTTGTCGTCACTGAAAGGTTAAAGAAATTGATTAAGGAACTAGATGGCGAGTTTGGGTGTAGCAGTTGGAATGTTGGGGTTGTTATTTAATAGTTATATGTTTTTGTTGATGTGTGGTAAATCCACTATTGTAGAAAAGTTTAGAGTGAATTTGGTTGGTAAGGTGAATGCTATTTAAACAAATATACATATTCACAATCTCCGATATTAAGCACTTTTTATTTATAAATTTAGCTAACTACCATATTGATTTTGAATGCTTTTAAAAAGATAATTTTTACATATTTTTTCAGTCATTTCGTGTTTTCCTTTTTTCACGCAAAAGCTACGACTTTTTGTTTGTCAAAGCATGGTATACTTCGTATTTTGTTTAAGCCGAAATTTATTCAGTTGTAGAATAATAGAAATATCTTGTTTATCTGAAATAACTCCTTGAATTATTTTAGCACATTTAAAGCTTTTAGCTTATAAATTAATCATCAATGAAAAATTCAAATAAAAGCTTTTGAATTTCTTTTATGAAAGCAATGAAGTATGGAGGCGCATATGGTTTAATGGTTAGTGGTGCCGAAAATGTAATGGAGACCCGAGCTCAAGGAAATGGGATGTAAGGCATGAATGTAAATTTCCCTTCAACTATAAGTAAATAGGAAAGCAGTTGAAGCGCTTGAGTCGTTGAAGAGGGCTATCTTTTTTGGGCAATCGATAATTGGTTGGCTCAAAGATTATTTTGCCCAGTCGGCTGGGGCTGTAGAATACACCGACTGCAGCTCTGCAGAGTGGTAAGACCCCACCCCAATGAGTGTCCTGAATATCACACTAAACAATCTGATGGTGAGGTTCCAGTGATGCTGGGGCTTTGATGAATGCGGGGCATTCCTTCATTACCATTGCTCCCAGGTCCACTCTGGCCTGGCGTGGTAGCACATGATAGGGCTTTATTAATGGGTTAAAAAGAACTAACGGCATACTTATGCTAAACTGAATTGTTTAACTAAACTGAATAGCTTGAAATAGAAATGTTTTTGACAAATGAACCCTACTTACATTTAGGCTGCGCGCTTATACTAAGCTGAATTGTTTGAAATGTAACTGTCTTTGACATAGAAAATGTACTTACACTAAACTGATTTGTTTAATATAGAACTGTTTTGACATTTAACAGAGTGCAAACAAAACATTTACTTATATTAAACTGAATCATCTGAATTAGAACTGTCTGAATAAAAAATGAACTGTACTTACATTTTAAACTGAGTGCTTATGCTAAAATGAATTCTTTGATATAGAACTATTTTCATATAAAAGTATTTGGCGTTAAATAACCTATAAAGGTTGATATGCTATAAAACCCAACTAACCAACCAACGATTATTTTTGCTTCTGGTACCATGTAACCTAATAAGTAATGTTATTTGGTATTTTGAGAGAAGATAGGCGACATCAAATAATCATAACAGCCATGATAGATGTCATCCAGATGAATTACTCAGCTCGGTCCCTTAACAAGTTAATAAGCTATAGAAAACTAAATTTAGAATGGCCCAGTCGCCTGGGTTGTGGAATACACCGACTTCATCTATGAAGAGGGATAGGACTCTCTCAATGAGTGTTCTGATATGACACTAAACAATCTAAGAGTAAGGTTTCAGTAATGCTGGATCTTGGGGAATGCATAGTACCCCTTTTTGTCATCGCTCCCAGGTCCATTGTTAACCGGAGTAGTAGCACCTGATAGTATCTTATCTATGGGTCAAATAGAACTAAACTGTGTACTTATGCTAAACAAAATTGGTTGAAATAGAACTGTTTTTACATTTAACTGTATGTAAATAAAAAACTGATGTTTAATTGAATTGTTACTGATGCATAGCAATACTTGGAACCTTTTCACTTTGTCGACTAAACTGAATAGCATGAATTAGAACTGTGTTTGACTTTTAAACTGTACTTATGCTAAACTGAATTGTTTGAAATAGAACTGCTTATATGTATAAAATGGATTCGGCATTAAATAATGGTCGATATGCCATAAAACCAAACCAAATGAAACCAAAGCAAATTAAGTAAAGTTGGTAACCTTAGTCGAGGGTGACCCGAAGGCTCCCTTTTCAATAGCTACAACACCGGGATGTAAGGGAGGGCTCCACTCCATTCCCTGGATTGCTCCACTTTACTCTTGATCCTTACCTTATAAGGCTGAGTGTTAAGCAAGGCGGCATTAAGTACCATTTTGTAAGTATTTGGCATGACTCGACCAGGGATTGAACCCCGGTCTCCCGGACCATTGGTGAACCCTCTACTCATTAAGCCATTAAAACCAAATTAAATTTAGTATAAAAAACGGCAAATTCTGAAAATCTAAGATTAGTTTTCCTTAAGGAGTTAAAAATGTTTCACCTAAAAAAGAGATTCATGCAAATAATTGTTCAATTTGCAAAATCAAAAATATTTTGTATGTTATTTCATTTGGTTTCTTTGCGAGCTTAAAAAACCTTCAGAGATTATATAATGTCAAATTCATCCGCGTTGAAGAAAATTGAAGGTAATATTTAACTCATAGCTAGGTGCGAGTTTATATCTCACCCAAGAATATTAATCCGAAAGTAAACGGAATAACTCAAATAGAGTTCGAACTCTCATATCATGGTGTCACAGTCCCGTACGTTAGCCCCTATGCCACAGGGACTCTAACTTGAATGTTATTAAAGTGTGAATATATATTTTCTATCAACTTTTGTTATCTATTTCCTTAATATTACCTGATATGAATTGATTTGTTTGAAGAAAATGACTCAAAACTCGATGATGAATAAGAGACAAAAGAACCATATTATTGGATTGATTAGAATGTTTTGTTTGGTGTTTGTTGTTAGATAACATAAGGAGCATTTAATTCAATTAAAGATATAGTGCCTATCATCACATTGAAACAGATGTTATTAGCATGTAATTTAAATGATAAGATGTTAAAAATGGCGTATTTTTGTTGACTGATTCTAATATTAAAGATGAAAGAAGATAAACAACATTTTTCTTTTTTTATTCAAGGAATTTAGAATTTACATTCAAATTCTAAAATGATGTTCGAAAACAAGGAAGAAAATAATAAAGAAAATATATTGACTGATCAAACTTGTTAGAAGTGGTTTGTAAGTTTGATGTTACTGCATGATTGGATAGACCTTTTGAGATTGATAGCTATCAAATAAATTATTAAAGAATTATCAACTAGGAGGCGCTCTTAACTTAACACTTACTCTTGCTGGAAATGGAATCGGTGACCTGAGTTCAAACCCTTGACAAGGCTGTTTTAATTTCACTTCGTGCTAATGCTCTAGGGAAAGATTTGAATCCGTGTGTTCTCCTCCAGCTACGAGTAAGTAGTAGGGGAGATTGAATTCTTTAGCCTTTGTTGGGCAAACAATTTAAGTGAAGTGAAACTCTGAATTCAAAATAGATTTACCCGGACAAAAGTGACCTTGTGTCAGACTCTGTATGTGGCGAATAAATGCTTAAAATAAATAACTAAAGCGTTGAAAAAACTTTGCATTAGCTTTGTTTTATTAGTCGTTTTTATGTAAGGATTTCTCATTGATTAATTAAAAAACAATAAAATCAACAAAGAAATCAAAGGATAAATAAATTCCATTGTACATTTAAACGTTCTGTTTTTTCAATAAAGTTATGACAAGCGATTAATAGTGGATAATTTACAACAACATGAAACGTAAAGGATCTTTAGATTGGTTTCTTTGTTCAGTAGCATATCAACCTTCAGGGGTTATTTGCTGCCAAAGATAAACTTTAAAAGAACAATAAAGGTAATATCTATCTCATGACGGGGGCGGTGATAACTGGGTTTATACCTTTCCCAAGAGTATTTGTTCGATATTTAACGTAACTGCGTGATTGGAGTTCGACCTCACTTACTACGATGTCGCAATGCAGCGTGTTAACCACTCCACCACCTGAACCTCTTCATAATAGATCTGGAAAAGAAAAACTGTCGTGTGAAAAAACGGCGATAATCCAAAGGTGATACTATATATGATACAAATGTAAAGGAGTTATCTATCACGATCTTTGTTTTGAAAAACAAACAATTGATTCGATATTGATGACACTTAGCATAGTGTGACACAAGTCTGCAATCAAGACAGAATTCCCCACTCTTCAGTGTACTATCCAAAACTGGCTTGTTATTTTTGACACACTTACAACAGGTAGTCTATAAGAGTTTAGCGTATGTGGTACCACCAAATTGTAATTAGGAGACTAAAACCGTTTTGCTAACCACTAAGCTAAGCTATCATATTTTGTCTATTGTAAAGACAGGAATCTATTTGAGGTAGTGAACTGAGAATCAATACTGACAAATCATTTTTCTATTTGCCATCTCACTTCATCTATCGATTTGAAGTTGCATGCACAGGCCGGCATTTTGTTGAAAAATATCTCTACATTGACAAAGGGATGAAAGAGAAAAAAAGTGAGTTGAATTTTAAATATTGTAAAGTATCTTAAAATGATTTGATAAAACCACTTTGACAAGAATATTTCTTTCATTCAATACCTTAACAGTTATTTAGTAAGGAGCCTTTTAACCACCCGTCGATATATTATAAGATATAAATTGTCATATGAAATACATGCAAATATAAGGAAATATACATGAATATATAAGTGATATTTTATGAAGATTCCAGTTAATTGAATTACTGTGTCTGTTCAAAAGTCAGAAGGTCATCGGTTCAATAATCGTGAGTCATTCTACAACCCAATATGATTCCATTAAAATGTTAGTTTGAATAGAATTATTTTTGTTCATTTGTTCGCGTTAATATAATACAATTTTGTATTGCGAATCTATATAGTCTTGCCTTATTGGATTCAAGTTTTCGTGAGCCCAATTAAAACATCTTATTTCCTTTACTCCATGCCTGAAAATCCCTATTGTTCTTCTGTCACGTGCAACATGTAAACGCTGACCCTTTCTGCTTCCATATTAACAGAACGCAGAAAAAATAGGATCTTTTATTTATTCTGAGGAGACCGTCAAGAGAAGCATTTATCTGATTGAAAAATAGAATGCGATTAAACGAGAACACTTTCGTGAGTATTCAACAACAGGATTTTCCTTTCTAGGACAACGATTGAAACAAGTAACGATGAAAATACTAAAACAGAATCTACCAACTATAGTATTCCTAAAGAAGATTATCACTATGAAACTACGTCCTCTCTTTTTAAGTTAGTTTACACAAATGAATATTAAGATTCAATACATGAAGAGAATTGTTCTAAAGTAGAAATAACCTGAATTGAAAGTAATCTTTACAGAGTCACGTAAGACAGATAAAGACACAAAATAAAATGCTTTTACAGAATAGGAACGAATATTTAAATAGATTTAGATAAGGATACATTAAGGCGTAGCAAAACTAATTTCGTTTTAACTCAAAACATTTTCAGCCCACTCGGCTAGGGCTGTAGAATACACCAATTGCTACTCTGTTGAGGGGATGGCTATCCCTCAAGCGTATCCTGGGTATGGCATTAAAACATCTGGTGGAAAGGCTCCAGAAATACTGGAATTTTAGGGAATGCGGAGTACTCCTTCATTGCCATTACTCCCTGATCCACTCTGGGTCTTATCAATGAGTCAAACAGAAATGTTTGACATTTAAACTGAGTGAAAACAAATGACATGCAGAACTGAATTGTTAGAAATAGAACTGTTTATATAACAGATGTTCAATGGTATTTTTAGATACTTAACAATACTTGATACCATTTAATTATGTGCAAATAAATTATTAATATTAAATAGAATTATTTGTGTTAGATAGAGATTCTTGAAACCATTTAATTGTGTACAAAAAGATGAGCTCAGGCTCATTTTAAAATGTTATCATTAAAACGTGTTTACAAATCATATTTAATGTATATATATATATATATATATATATATATATATATATATATATAAACCGGTTTTGGCATCAAATAACCAACGATAGTTGAGATGCAATAAAACCCAACCGAACCAACCAAAAGATTATTTAATGTAGTCATCTGAACACTATTTCTGACTCCATCTAACAGAGAGAGAGAGAGAGAGAGGAGGTTGTACAGCAGCAGTAACCAAGGAGTCTTTGCTCTCATTGTTGATACCCTTGCAAATCCCATAACCATATATGGGTTCACACCAAACGAACCTGAGGAATAGATGAATAAAAAGAGGCCAAATATAGTACCATAGCTTGTTCCGGTACTAATTTATCACTATTGCTATGTCCGGTAGCAAATGTGTTTCCTGATAGTTTGTTTATCAATCTTCTCTGTGCCCACGCTGAGTTTGAAAGATCCACATATAAGGAATGACACGATTCACCCGAAACTTCTTCTGACGGTCGGGGTGATGCCTTGGAACAAAGTTGTCTGGGTGTTAGTAACTCAAAAATAAGAAGTCTGCGTCAACAATTAACAATCATATATATCTAAATTCAGGATATTGGTAGAGTGATTTTATCTAGCTAAATCCTTGCGTCATCTCTCACATGTCCCACAGTCACTGTTTTCATTTCCTCCATCAAACCTGTCACAAGATGTGAATGCATTTTGTTTACATTGTGGCCTTCCTGTGTTGATCGTTATGTACTCGCTTAAACTTTGCAATTTAATTTTCATTTTCATTCAGAGATTTTGGCTAATTGCTAAATGAAAAACTCTTGGCCAAACTAAACCAGGTAATAAAATAATTAACCATCTCGGCAACTATGTTACATAATAAGTGAATACCTGAAATTGGTGCTAAAAGAGAACAAGACTCGACTCAACTGGTTGGAAATGTGTAGGAAATTTAAATTTGAACATATTGACATCTAATATATTTACAAATTAGAATCCCTCCAGGAGAATGAGATGCACACAAAAAAAAAAAAAAAACAACAAAAAACAACAACAACACAAAACAAAAAAAACAAAACAAAAACAACTGAAGACAAAAAAAAAAAACGAAAAACAAAATCAAGCAAACAAAACAGACAGTAAAAAAACTGTTCTATTTTCAACTTCCAGCTAGTTGGAAATATTTTTAAAAAATTCATCTACAACTTAGTCTTTTTTTAATGGGCTATTAGTTTCCTGAGTCTTTAATCTAAACCTCTATTCATTATCTGATAGGCCTTTCTTCACTCCAATTTCCACTCACTGTATCAATTGCTGGTTATTTCACCTGATTTTAATCAGCAGAATCCAGTGGATGGGACATACTTCGACCGGCTGTGGTGTCAGTGGCACGGATCTGGTCTGGTGTGTCTCGTCTCTGGACACACCTCGAGCCTCAGGGGGCCGTCCTGCCAGGCCTTAACCCTCCTTGGAGGGGTTAGGTTTATCACCTGGTGCCCGAGGCGCCCCTTTTTAGGAGAATGCCGACGGGACCCGAGGAAGTTTTGGGAATGCCGGGCGCATCTGGGCTACGGCCCTGAGCCCGGACCCACATTAAAAAAGGCCTTATGCCACAATTGTCCTATTGGTAGGACGGCTGACAAATACCGCTAGTTATTTCAGCATCTGGTAATTCAAAACAAGAGTCGTTATTGAAAGTATGCGATTCTCTACTCCTCAATGGGTTTTGTCTATTTCGTCCCACCGATAGTCTTTCTAAACTGATGTAACTAGACGTATACATATGAAGATGGACAAAAAAGTTCATGGGCTGAAAAGTTCAAATGATGACGTTATGTCTACTATTGAATTTTTTTTCCAATATGATTTAAGCACAGTAACACCGATTGAACAAGTGTATGGACCGCTAAGGGGACTATGTTGAAAAAGAAATTTTATTAGGTCAGATTCCACGAGAGTAATAATAACCGGCTCATTGGCCTTGTGGGTAGAGTGTTCGCCAATGGTCCTGGAGACCTGGGTTCAATTATACCAAAGACTATAAAAAATGGTACTTGATACCTCCATGCTTAACACTCAGCAATATAAGGTACGTATCAAGGGTAAAGTGGAGCAATCCAGGGAAAAGAGTAGCGCCCTCCCCCACACCTCGGTGTAATAGCTATTGAAAAAGGAGCCTTCTGGTTGCACTCGACTATGGTCGCCAACTTTACTTTACTTTAGTAATTTACTAAGCTTTTTGCATAGATGTGGGACAAAGACATATAAGATTCCTTGAGAATATCTCAATCTGTCTAAGAACTTTTCAGCCGACCCTCGTATATTGGGGAATTGCCAACTACCACATACGCGTAAATGCAAAGTTTTTCTCATGAACTGAGTACTCTGGTAGCCGATAAGCATATATGTAAATAAATATATACGTAAAAATTCCTACGCTTACGCCGAAAGGCACGAAAACTTTGGTGTATGATATCCGACTGACGTAAAGTCAGTCGAGTTTCAATCCCAGTTTGTAGAGTCTCACGTGTCTAGCCACACTGAAGAGTTGGTAAAAAAACAAAATAGTCTGTCTGTAGATGACTATATATATATATATATATATATATATATATATATATATATATATATATATATATCAAAGAATAAAATAACTAATGTAGTCAAAATATTTGCAATCTGCATAAAATAATGCAATTCAAAGTGGAAACGAGAACAAAAATAAAATTAGCATTTTAAGTATATTTGTATAAAATAGATGCAATTTATGCGGAGAATATAGCTATTGTATGTACTTTAGAAACTATATACATTTTACACAATTTAGAAAATATACAATCCCGAGGAAAATATTGACTTACTACACGTTTTAGACTTGCTTTTATTTTATTTGGCAGTGAAAAAGATAATAACAAATCAAACGTAAGATATTTTTCTTTCAAAGCTGAATATTCTGGCTTCCCAAAATACACCATATACAAACTAGATTAGATTGAAATTAATGCTTTATTTTTTTATTTTTATTTTTTTTAAAATATTATATATTATATATTATATATTTTATTATATATTTGATGGCATATCAACCTTTGTGGGTTAATCTAAATAACTCCCGCAGTCATCCTTTTAGAATAACTACCGCAGTCATCCTTTTAGAACCTACCATTGATGGTAGGTTAAGGAAGATCATACTTTTCGCAAGATATTATTCCAAAAGTGAATGTAATTGTACAACTGGAGTTTGAAATCACTTATTACGTTGTCAGGTTCAAAGCAACAGAGACTCTCCACGTATTAATTACGTACGCTCGTAAAAGTAATTTATTAAAAACTTGAAACACTTGTTTCTATTATGGGTTTGAGAATCCCCTTTATATTTACTAAAAAAGAACAAAATCGTTTCCTTTAAAGCCAATTAATTTGGCTTTTACGAAATATTGATGAATGATTATGTGACTAATTTGAACTTTGCAGTTAAACTGAGATTGTTCATAGATCTTTCCGGAAAAAATAATAAACCATAACTAATAATGGACCTTTGATGGTTTGGTTTGGTTTGGATTTATGGCATATCAGTAATTTTAGGCTAATTAATGGTAACTCCTATTTATACATATATATCAAATATATAGTATTTGATATATATTGAATATGTAGGATTTGAGTTGGTTGTGTTTTATGGCATATCAACCATTGTAGGTTATTTTATGACAAATCCACTTTATATATATATATATATATATATATATATATATATATATATATATATATATATATATATATATATAATTTAGTTTGGTTGGGTTTTATGGCATATCAACCATTGTAGGTTATCTGATGCCAAATCCTCTTTATACATACATATTAAATATATAATTTAGTTTGGTTGGGTTTGATGGCATATCAAGCATTACAGGTTATCAAATGCCAAATCCTCTTTATACATTTATATTAGATATTTGGTTAATGTTTTTAAACGAGCTTGATCTCATTTTTTCAGAGTTAAATAGTTTTACTTATATCTAATACAAATACATTGTTAAATGTAAAAACAGTTTTATTTCAAATATTTTCGGTTTTGTCCCATTTGACCTGTAAATAGGAAAATATCAGATGTTACCTCTCAGAGCCTGAGTCGACTGGGGAGCGATGGCAATAAAAGGGTACTCTGCATCCCTCAAAGCTCCAAAATTACTGAAGCCTCACTATCAGATTGTTTAGTGTCATATCCAGGACACTTGTTGTGGGAGTTGTACACCTCTACAGAGAACCAGTCGATGTATTTTACAGCTTCAGCTGACTGGAAATTCCACGTGTATTGAAAAAGTAACCACGAGGTGCGTAAACGTCCGAAAAATATACAACGACGGAAGTTTTTAACCTCTGGTCAGTGGTCACCGGGTAGGAAGAGAGAGGGATAGAGAGAGAGAGAGAGAGACTAGTTGTCACACCACCCTGAGCGCTTGTTTGGGGAGGGGGCGGAGGGCACTCAGTTGAGACGTAGAGAAAAGTCTAAACGTAACTGACTCACTACTATCGAAAGAGAGTATGTGCTCAGAAGCAAAATAAGAGAGCGTAACGGTGGCCTCTGTAGTGATTTGACCTTGAGGCAAAACGAAGAAGCGAAGATGATTAAATGTTTTAAGTCGACCCTGTGCCAGCCTCTTGGAGGCAGAACGAATAAGTAGAGTTCTCTGAGATATTGTATCTCATTCTGGTGGTAGTCTTAACGTTTCTCATCTCTCCCAACTCTCTCTTTACGCAACTAATTTCGCCAACAATATACCTTTTGTATGAAAAAAGGAGACGAATATTTTTTATGAATAAATGTTGTGATCCTTTTCTTCTCTTGGTATACAACAATAGTATAAGAAGAAAATTTTGCCAACTGAGTCATTTATAATTCAACAAGCAGACCTACAATAGCTTTATTAACAAAGTGTTCACTCATCTAAGTATTAAACAAGTTCACAGTTGCTTAAAATCCGTAATCTGGTCAGAACTTGTGTTTTAAATGTGACTTTACCATTAGAAGTACTTTTTAATTACATTTTCAACTTAAAGTAGAACAAAAGAGTAGAAAAATATTTCCAGTCACAATATATTATTTGATCAAAAAGGGAATGAAAGAAAAACTTATAATGGTGAGCGTTAGAAAATATTGTTTTGCACAACGCAAAAAATAAATTATAACATTCAAATAATATCAAATCAATAACCAAGAAAACATTAACATTTTATCAGTAACGAAGAAAAACTAATATTTCGCTAAAATATTAAAAAAAAGAATAAATGATATAAATGTAATAGCAGTCAATAAATGTTATTTGATGGAAATAATAATGTTTAAAACTTGTAGAAATGCATACAGAAAATGATAGAGGGACAGAAAAAATATATATACATTTGGAAAGAACAATTATCAAATAATACGTGTTTGTAAATATCATATATATATATATATGCGTGTGTGTGTGTGTGTGTGTGTGCGGGTGTGTGTGTGAGAAATAAATATATTTTCAAAATTAGATTGGGATGTTTCGGTGAGTATAATATCATCATAATGCTCAAGCTAAACGCAGCAATCTGATTTTTTTCTCACTCTGAGGGATTCTAAAACAAAACTTTTTTCATATATATATATATATATATATATATATATATATATATATCAAAATAGGTAGGTCCATGAACAGATTTGTATTTCTTGAATTTATTTATCAAATAAATAAATTTAAAGAAATACAAATATCTTCGTGAACCTACCTATCATAAAATATAATTTTATTCTTTCTTTGGATATACAACAAGCATACATATATATATATATATGTATATATATATATATATATATATATATATATATATATATATATATATACAAATTTGTGTGTGTGTGTGTGTGCGTGCGTGTGTGTGTGTGTTAAAAAATTTCTTAGATTTATTAGATTTGCAGTTTATACCCAAAACAAAGAAAGCACATCAGTACAAGTAGAATGTTAGATATAATTTTATACATTTGCTTTACGTATGTTTCATTTATTTGTGCAATTTCATGATTTTGCAGGTTTTAGTTAATAGGGGTGTACAAAAGCTACACAAATTCCCTTTTAAAACCTAAAGTCTGAATGCCATTGTGACACAGGTAAAAACTGATTTTCCGCTGAAAACCTCTGCACACATTAAATGTTACTCCATAAAAGAAAACGACCAAAATAACGAAAACTTTCTGAAAGTGTACGAAAGCACGTGGCCAACGGTGCAATTCCTTTTCGTTTAGTTCCACATTGCTTTAAGATCATTCTTCTCCAGCCTTTTATTTTATATTCACAATAGCAACTTTCTGTTCTCTTTTTTAAAAAATAAGTTTTAGAAGAACTCTGTTACAGAAGGAATTTTGTGGGAGGGTTTTTAGACTCCAAGAACAATGTTTTCTACACGTATAAATGATATTATAATACGTTGACACAAACGTTTTCCACCACTAGGTAACTAATATCTACTTTAACAATGTAACCTTAATCCCTTTTCTTACCGAAAGCTCAATTCGCTGCCATTTTCTAAACATTTCCATTCACAGATAAATCGACGAGAAATATATTTTGAATTTTGAATATTAGATAAAGCATTCACAATTACTATTCATTTTGGACTTATTTATTCATTTTATTATAATTTCATTTGCTCATTGCCTTAACCTATGCATCAGATTAACATAATTTTATATAATCAAGGAATGATTTTTTTTTATATTAATCATTTTTCGTTAATGATATTTTATCATTCAGTTTGTAAAGGCTTTGAACTATTCGAGACTCTTAGTTCAGATGCTTAGTCATTGGGTGCACTAACACTCTGCGAAAAGGAAATGACAATCACTGTTTGTCATAATAAACCCCCTGACAGGAAATGGGGCTGGAGTGTGGATGACGTGCCCGGAAGAGATGGTCCTGAGAATTTGAGAATTTTGAAAAAGAGTCAGTTTAGTTTCTACCATTGAGAGATAGAGTTGAGTTTTCTACCGTTGCGGCGGCGGTTACGTTTTTCGGGTCTCGGCCGGCGAGATAAATTGAGATGTTAAACATCACAAGATGCGCCGCGCGTTGGGATAGGGTTAGTATCGTAGGAATTGTGTGTCTCTCTCCTCGTGTCGCCATGAACCGGACCCAGAAGTTAATAAACCGTTCATATCGAAACAACAGAGCCCGCCTGTATTGTATTTGTATTTGCATATGTATTGTATATGTATTGTATTACGGTTGTGTTTGATATCATTATGGTTGTGGTATACAACAGTAAGTCTTGCATATTAATTATATTTAACTTTTCCATGTCTTGTTATTTTTAAGCAACAGTTGCAGATGGTCTTCTTTAACAAGTAAGTAAAGCAGCTACCAGGTTCCTGAGAAAATATGGATATCGTGTTGAGTCTCGGAAGATTACACAGTATTTCGTATTCTATGCGTATGACTGTCTCAAATGTTGCGATGAAGACAGCATGAAAGAAAATAATATAAAATGTTATTGTTGTCAAATAAAACTTGATATTGACGTTATTACTATTATTAAAAATTTCAGTAAAGCATTCTATATAAAAAAAATCCCAATCTTCAGGGAATAAAATCTGTTCTTTTGTCATAGAAACAGAATTAGGAAAGTTAAAGCCCTGTCGGCTGGGGCTGTAGAATACACCAACTACATCTCTGCAGAATGATAATATCTGTTCCAACGAGTGTCCAGGATATAACACTAAATAATCTGTTGGTGAGGCTCCAGTAATACTGTTTGATATTTAAACTGTGTGCAAACAAATAGCTTCTACTAAATTGAGTGGTTAGAAATAGAACTGTTTGATCATTTAACTCTGTGTAAACAAATAACTGATGTTGAATTGAATTGTTTGTGATACATAGCAATTCTTGGAACTATTTTAACTGTGTGCAAACAAATGACTAATTTTACATAGTTACTGGTACATGGCAATACTTGAAAATATTTAACTGTGTGCAAACAAATGATTGATAGTAAATAAAAATATTTAAGTGTACCAAAAATGAGATCAGACTGCTCTAAAGACTAACCTACAAAATAACGTTGTGAATCATATATATTTAATATTGTAGTAAAAATTTGGCATTAAATAACCAACAATCGTTGATATGCTATAAAACCCAACCATCCAAACTTGGGAAAGCTTAATTTATGTCGTCCTTATTTTTTAATATCCTTGAAATTACTGTTGCGATGATCAAAATAAATGATTATCTACAAGTGCGATATCTAGTCACAAAAGGTAATTCGATTAAACTTGTCAATATAATGTTCTTTTAACCGGAGTAAGATATTGTATTGTTACATGAAGACTATACTTTTTTTTAAACAAAGAAACAAACTAGTTTTTTACTGAATCTAATGAGAAAATAGCAATAAATGTGCTTGTCGAATGTCACATCCAGGATTTCCGGTTAGCAGTTGGAAAAACGGTGACTGCGGCGTATTCTGATATTGTTTTTTTTACAAATCTGCAACATTTGGACTCTCTCCTCCCGACTCTTATTAATGAAAGCAGTCATCAAGCTACTTCTGAGCAGTTTCGCCTGGTCTTCATGAAAGCGTTCGTGTCGGGTGAGGGATAAAATTTTTATTGCTTGGTTTCAGGATCCTTCCTTCAAGGCAACACCTAAACCCTCGCCTAAAAGGCTACAGTTAATTGCTCGTATTCTGAGGTCCGCAGGAGGAATGCCGGCGGAACCAATAATTTTTTTAAATCACTACGCATGAGTAACGATTTTTGCGTGGCACCACACACTAAGCTGACCTTGTGTCACATTTTGGCTACCTGGTTGTAGTTAAAGTGTCTTTTTGAAGATCCGTTTCTTTGGCAGATGAGCAAAGACTTATTGCTAGTTTTCTCTAATCCCCAATGCACCTTAGTAGTCTTTTTATGTGAACAGAGTTGCGTCGATAGTTTCACTAGGATGAAGTAATCATTATACACAGTACTTTTAATGTTCCCCTTGACGGATAGTTAAATCTTCTGCGGATCAAGTTCAAGAAGTCACGTTGATGGGTAATTGCTACTGGCTTTTGCGATTTCTGATGACATAGAATTCTAATTTAGCATTCATAACGGGAAGGAGTCCCCATGGCTTGACTGAGGCTTCGAAGTTAGTAAGTTTGAGTTCCAGTCCTGCTATGACATTTACTTTCGGACTAATACTCTTTGGAAAGGAATGAACCAACGTATATCTTCAGTTATGGGTTAAATGGTATAATTTCTTTCCTTCTACAAGCACTGCTCTGGTACAAAATAATTCACGAAGATTGATATGTCATTAAATAAAGAAACCCAAATAACCAATCTGTAACAATCTGGTGAAGAAAAAGGGGAATTTTTTCCAAGTCATTAGATTTATTTAAATGTTTGACCTTTGCGATTGATTTTAAATTTCTAGGGAATTCATTTCTCTTCTTTTGAAATTTGCTTCTGGTATTCGTATATGATTGAATATGATTTGCTAAATCATAGTTCTTAAGCATCATTCGGCATTGAAAATAAATGCAGGCAAAAATAATCATCTAACGTATTTTTTTCAAGGACGAACTTTATCGGAATGATTACCATTTCAAACACGCAAAAACAATAGTATTAGCAGTTATTGATTGCAAATAAATTGACATCATTACGTTTCCCCTTTGATGATATATATTTAAATTATTATCATATTATTAAAGTATTTGTACTCTCATAAGATTAAACCATAGGAATTTAGAAACCATATTAAATAGATACGAAATAAAATATTTTTGTACTTGTAAAATATAATCATAGATTTTATTGAGAACAGAAAACAAAACCAACAAAACAAGTTAATTGATAATCTTACTTAACATTTAATAAATATATACCCCAAAACAGTTATTAAGTCTACCACAGGAATAAAATAAAACTAACGATACAATTATTTTATAATGGTTTGTGATCCCTGAGAGAAGGAAGTGTGAGATTTTGGAAGTGTTTCTCTTGTTGTGAAGTCTGAAGTAAAAAGGAACTGGCGTAAATTAAGAATTTCTTCGATGATTGTATGGAAAGTAAGTTCCCGTACAGTCGTCTGAGCTTAGTATAAGTTGACTGTATTTATTGCTGAGTGATATGGCTTCCCAAAGGAGAGTCCTGATATGACACTCAACGGCATTTGATGGTGAATCTTCATTACCATTGCTCTCAAGACCACCAAGACCCAGACTAATAGTTCTTGATAAGGTCTCTTACATGGGCAGAATAGAACTGGATAAAAGTGATTTGTATTAGATAAAAATATTAATTTCCCTATAACTGTAAATAATTTGTATTAAGAATCATTACTTGAAGATATAATTGCTAATTTAGGATTATTATTATAAGTTACTTGAAACGTAAAACTTTGTTCAAATTATTTGTATTAGATAGGAATATCTAGTTGTTGTTAGCGAGGAGGACCAGAAGGCTCCCTTTTCAATAGCTACTACACCGAGCTGTAGGGGAGGGTGCAACTCCTTTCCCTGGATTAATCCACTTTATCCTTTATGCGTACCTTATATTGCTGAGTGTTAAGCAAGGATATGTCAAGTACCATTTTGAAAGTCTTTGGTATGACGCGACCTGGGATTGAAACCAGGTCTCTCGGGCCATAGGCGAACACTCTACCCACTTTGTCAATGTGCCGGTACAAAACTGTGTAAAAATTATAAGTAGTAGAAAGAAATATTTGTTATCATGTAAATGTTGTTTTTTTAGTTGGGTTTTATGACCTATAGGTTTGGTTTGTTTGGTTTGGTTTGTTTGGTTTGGTTTATGGCACATCAACCATTGTAGTTTGTTCATGCCAAATCCATTTTTATGCATATGAATACTTCTATTTCAAACAATTCAGTTTAGCATAAATACAAGTTTAAATGTCAAAAACAGTTCTATTTCAAACAATTCAGTTTAGCATAAATACGCAGTTTAAATGTAAAAACAGACTTATTTCAAGTAATTTAGTTTAGCATAATTACACAGTTTAATTCTATTTGACCCCTAGAAAGAACACTATCAGGTACTACCACTCCAGGCCAGAGTTGAACTTAGAGCGATGACAATAAAGGGTTACTCAGCATTCCTCAAAGCTCCAGCATTACTGGGACATAACCATCAGACTTTTTTAGTTATATGCAGGGCTCTGGTTGTGGAAGTTTTACCCTTCTGTAGAGAACCATGCGGAGTATTATATATCCCAAGCCGATTGGGCAATACCACTCCAGGTTAGAGTGGACCTGGAAGTGATAGCAATAAAGGAGTACACTGCACTTCCCAAAGCTCCAGCATTACTAGAGCCTCACCACCATATTTTTTGTGTCATATTCAGGATAGTCGTTTTGGGGTCTTACCCTTTGCAGAGATGCAGTCGGTGTATTCGAACGCCCCAACTGACTGGCCTGCATATAATTGTGTACAATTTATTAATATCATTTGGGAATACTTGAAAGAAACAAAAATGTTACTATATATATACAATAAACATAATTCTCAAACTGCTTGATATAAAAAATTACCCTCTATGGGTTGATATGCCTTTAAAAGAGAAATAATGGCTGAATGACCGAATGAATGAAAATAATAACGGTTTGCCATGCTCTACGAAAATATTAATGGAAATGCACAACTATTTCCCCATTAGCAAGCAATGACAATAAAGGGTTACTCCGCATTCCCCAAAGCTCCAGCATTACTGGGACATCACCATCAGATTTTTTGAGACATATGCAGGACTCTCGTTGTGAAAGTCTTACCCATCTACAGAGAACCAGTCAGTGTATTATATAGCCACAGCCGACTGGGCAATACCACTCCAGGTCAGAGTAGACCTGGGAGTGATAGCAATAGAATAATAATTGTGTACAATTTATCAATATCATATAGGAATGCTTGAAAGAAACAAAAATATTACTATAGATGTACAATGAACACAATTCTCAAACGGCTTGACATAAAGATAACCCTATATAGGTTGATATGCCTTTAAAAGAGAAATGATGACTGAATGACTGAATGAATGAAAATAATAACGGTTTGTCATTCTCTACGAAAATATTAATGGATATGCAGTACTATCTCACCATTAGCAAGCAATGCAAGGGGGCACACTTAACGTAACGGTTATCTTCGTGGAAAATGGACTCAGTGAGGCGAGTTAAAACCCTGAACGAGAATGTTACTGTCTTCCTGCGCACCAATGCTCTTGGGAAATGCCAGAATCGATCTCTTCTTCCCCCAGCTATGGGTAAATAGTAGGTCATACTGTGCTCTTTATGGAACAAGTTTAAGAGGAAGTAGACTCTTAATTCAAACCCTACGCCTTCTGCTTAAAAATGACCTTGTATTGGATCCTGCCTGTCGGTTAATTCTAACTGCATGACTGATATCGTGCCTGTATTTTCAGATGATGCATATTTATGGATATGAAGAAGAAACAATGCGCAGTAATTGAGTTTTTAACCAAAGAAAGATCTAAAGATATCGACATACAAAGAAGGCTCAGAATTTTTTATTGTGAGATGACAATTGGTGAAAGTAGCGTGTGATGTTTAAAGTAATGTTGAAGACAAGCCGCATAGTCGATGGCAGATCCCGGAGGTCACGGAGTTCCAAAAACTTTTTTTCAAAGTGGACTTGCCAAGTGGGTTCAAACGTTATGGAAATGCATGGCTAAAAGAGATCTTCCACAAAGAAATTTTTAATGATGTCGACATAGATAGAATGCTCAGAGAACTAATGTTAAAGCATTTATAAATTATTTAAAAACATTGGATTTTTCTGATATGCCAGGGGAAGTATCAGTATAATAATACTAAAATGCGACCACGTAGTGAGCGATTTTGAACTCCAGTCGAGCTTTTACGTTCACTTTCAGACTAATTCCTTTGAAGAAGATATGACCCCCGCATCACTCCAGTTATGGTTTAAATAGTATCACTGCTGTTTTTTCTTAAAAAGGGTTGCTTTGGTTTTATGGCATATTGTAGGTTAATTAATGCCAAATTCATTTTTATACATTAAACAGTTCTATTTCAAACAAATCAGTATATCCTAAGTACACAGTTTAAACGTCAAACAGTTCTATTTGACCTGTAGATTGGACCAATTCAAGTTCTACTACTCTGGACCCGAGTGGACCTTGGAGCGATGGTCATGAAAAGGGTTCCCCGAATTCCCCAAAGATCCAACATTACTGGAGCCTCACCATTAGATAGTTTAGTGTCACATCCAGGACACTTGTTGGGGGAATCTTAACCCTCTGCAGCGATGCAGTTGGTGTATTCTGCAGTCCCAGCCGACTGGGCTATCTTTAACAAAGATGAATTCGGCATTGTATAATCCACGAACGTTGATATGCCATTAAAAAAAAAACAAGCCAAAACTTATGTGCCATTACTTGAATCAATACAGCAAAGCACGAAGAAGAAACCAACTTCATGAACGTTTTAATGGTGAATATACACTTCAAGTTTCCGTACATTTATTCTTATTGTTGAATACATATTTTTCAAACGGTAGACAGCAATGAATTTGGAAATCCAGTGATTGAGTATATCGTTTGTATCACATTTAACGCAATATCAAAGCTGGAAGATTTTCTGTCATGGTTTGTGGATCAATTTAAAACAATTTAAATCCCTGATCGTCCAAAGCTGAGATGCCCGTGGAATATCTGTTCAAGAAATAGAAATACAGGAATAATTTTTCCATTACTCAGATAAAAAGAACTCCGTTTCCCAGTGGAGTTCGCCCCATAACAAAACAAACACAGGAACGGTTCGTCAAAATTAGGTGAAATCAGATAAATACAGGAACCATATTCAATGAATGCTTGTCGGAATTACCGAAAATGTTGCAGATGTCAGAATTTAGAAGACTGAAAAATTAAAAATCTTAAAATACTAATTGCAAGTCAATATAATTTTGATTTTCACATTAGAATATTCTTGATTTTGATATAGCTAATTAAAACTTCTCTATTAGGAAGAAGAAGTATATAACTATTTTTTACCATATCTCTGTATTTATATGGCAATATTATTGCTGAAGGTTTTTTCTGTTATAGATGCCATTCGTGAAGAATATATTTGTTCGTTGTTTTTATAGAAAAAACAAAAGACACAATGGTGTATTCATCGACATGAAAATCAACCAGATTCCAATATGGCAGTAGGAGGCTTTACTTGTATAGACAACTCTAATGTCAAATTTTCTGATTTGCTTGGAGACACAAAATAAAAGAAAATGATAACATTTATCAATTGAAACTGAAAACCTTGGGACAAATAAACAGAAATGAAGGAAACTGTGAAAATGAACACATAAAAAAGATATGAGTTAATTATTTACAATAAAAAGTCAGCAAAAATTCAACCTTAATTAATATGATTTATTTAACTTTTTTCACTTTATATTTGCTTGGCAAATAGGAATTTTTTTCCCTTCAATGTGTAGCCGTGTTTTCATTAAAAGCCACCATGGTTAAAATTTGGAATAACAGCTTTTAGTGGCAACTGTTTCGATCTTAAGTTAATCATTGGAAAGATCTTTTTTCCAAATACACACTCATCCACACAACAAGTATCAAGAAATATACCAAAGTGATCAAACTTTGGATGTGATAAAACATTGGATTCATGCCTTTACAAGAGGATTTGTATGAAATGAGGATACATAGCTCAACTCAGTATTCAAACCCCTTAATAATTAATCCGCTGAAACCGGACACTTACGAATGCATACGTCTAAAAAAATATCTTATATTTTTTGATTGATGATTTTAACGGCACGTCAACTCGTATAGTGGTATTTTATGCCCAGGGGTTTGAGAATCCCGTTCATTATAAGGTTATATTTACGTTTTTTGTGTTGTAATGTAAAAGATTTTTTTACACACGGTCCAATCGAATACCTATACTTTTTGCACACACACACAATATATATATATATATATATATATATATATATATATATATATATATATATATATATATATATACGTGTGTGTGTGTGTGTGTGTGTGTGTGTGTGTTTGTTTGTTGGAGGATTAGATATCAAATTCAGGTTTGGAGTAATCTCCCCCTACCAGATATCGGAAATTTCTAAATTCTTGCGAATCGCTTTACCGGCGTATTGAACCCTTCCTAATTTCCTTCTGATATCCATAAAATTTTTCAGTGAATAAATACTTGATTGACGTTTATTGATATCGATTTTTTATGATATAGATCTCTCTCAGTTTTTTAAATATTTTTTATTCTTTCGTTCATATCTATCTATCTATCTATCTATCTATCTGAATAATGATTTGACTCAAAGATATAAATCATCGAAAATATATTTGGAAAGGAAAAAATCAAATTAGGCCCATACAATTCCATTTAAAGTTTGAATAGGCCAAAGTGCATTTTCCTGGATTTAAATATACAGTGTACATATTATATTTGAATCCTGTTAGCAAGGATGTTTGAAGGACAGACAAAAGATTTGTTCCTTTAAAGTACTATCATTACAAAACAAAAAAAGACATGTCTGAATATAAATGCAGTTGTTTTATCAGAAATTGTAGGATAGTGCACATAAGGATTGATTAGTTGTTTTTTTTTTTGTTGCCTCAGTTTGTAGCTTAATATTCATCTGAAATATTCATCTTAATGTTCGATCAGTTTTATTAATGGACAAAAATTTTGTGAAGTGTAATTACTAGGAATATTATGCTGAAAAAATATTTTTCCCGAGTAAAATAGAGATATTTTTCATCATTTGACTTACTAGCAAAAATATGCACCCTTCAGGTGGGTGTATTTAAATTTTAATATAATATAATATAATATAATATAATATAATATAAAGTTAGAAAGACTAACGAAGCTACATTATAATGCATATAAAAAGCGGAAACCTATTAAAAACATTTTTTTAGTTAAATTCTATAAGATTATTCAAAGGCTTTTTATATGTGAGTATGAATATTAAAAAAAAATATCAATATGGTGCAAAGCCTAAAAAGAAGAAAACATTTTTGAAAAATAGCTTTTAATACTTTTTTAAATTAAATTATGTAAAAATTATTTGCAACGGAGCGGGTATAATCGAAGACTAGAACTGCTTGAACGTTAGTTCTTATCTCTCCCAGCTTTCATTGCTAAATTTTCCTGTCTTAACTGTATTAGACAGTAAAGAATAAACTTTCAGCTATTTCTTTTAGTTTATGGGCTTCTTTTACCATTTATTAATGATATATTTGCTCATGTAAACAGCCAGAAAAAAGTATCCGCAAAGGAGAAATTTTCAAGAAAACCCCAATGTTTTAGAATTTAACGTAAGGGATCACTTTGTTATATAAATTTAACATAATATGATTACCCACATCCGGACGAGCAAGCATGACTGACGACCAGAGATAGTTGTGTGGGACGTATAACCAAATTATTTTTTTTCATTTTTTTTTTTTGTAGGGAAATCAGATAGAGAGGGTGGAGATTTTTTCACTAAAAAATAGGGATAGAAACAATATTAGAGGGGGTTTCTTTTTCTTTTTAATAAGTGATGAAAAGACTTAAAATAAAAAAATAAAAAAAACGCCTATGTTTCAGCAGAAAAAAAAACAAACTGTGTTTGTTGCCGATATTTTTTCTGGCTGTTTACATGTATTCGCTTGAAAAAAAAATAGAATCTAATTTTTAGTTTTCGCTAAAATAGGATGAGTTAAAGGGTAAGAATTTACCGAAAACCTTTCCTTAAATTAACGAACCAAATGACGTATCTAGATACTGGGCATTTAAAGTCATTTCAGTTGGAAATATGTGTTAATGTTTCGAATCAGTTACTGAATGCCAGTCTTTTTAACCACAAAACAATGATGGCCCTTGGTTTCCCTTTCACATTATATAAGTAAAGTTAGCGACCGTAGTCGAGGGTAATCCGAATGTTCCCTTTTCATTAGTGACTACACCGAGGTCTAGGGGAAGGTTGTACTATTTTCCCTGGATTGCACTACTTAACCCTTGATGTATACCTTATAATGCTGAGTGTTAAAAAAGGCGGTATCAAGTACCATTTTTGAATCTTTGGTATGACTCGACCTGGGACTGAACCCTGGTTTCCCAGGCCATGTGTGTGTGTGTGTGTTTGTGTGTGTGTGTGTATTTTCAAATGAAACCGCGCATTTTAAAAGTAAGATTTATTATTTTATCTACAATTTAATTATCCTCTGATTCATAGATCCCTATGTTTTATTCTTTCTTTCTCTTTAGGAAGAAATTCAAATTTAGGGATAGAATGCTTGCATCTGAGCGCCTTTTTCCTATTTGTTCCACTGTCAAATTTCAACGTTACCGACAAAAGAAAAATGTCTATGGACAGTAGACTGATTCTTTTTCTGATTGTGAAAAGACTATGTTTCTTTTTTCTGTCCCTCTCTCAGTGGATATGGTAACTATTTTCAGCAATACATCGCATCAACAGTTTTTTATCTAAAATCAAGTTGCAAACGTTTACGTGTTTTGAAAGTCCACGGTCAGTCATGTGAACATTTCCACCGATCACACCACATATTGACTCAATTTGATCTTCACTGGTTGACCGGGAATTCAAATTTAGAATTCCTTTTATTAGATATGTCATTTATACATAAAGCAATGCTCAAATGGTCCTTTACATAGACTTATTCGAACATCAGATATTAAAAAAAATTGCTATGGAATTTCTCATAAACACTTTGCTCTTAGATTTTTCAACTAGGAAATGATCGAATAAAGCACGATATAAGTATTCCCACTAGTATGAGAAGCTCAATGTTAACTAATGCGAAATGATGTGGCCATTTTTCGATATAAAACCTTGAGATTATTTGTTACACAAACTTCAGGTCACAATTAACGTAAAACAACTCATTTGCACCCCATTCGAAATAATCTTTTTTTCCTTTTTGGACGAAGAAATCTTCAGAAAGCATAGATATAAAAAAATCGTATTTCGAGCATGAATTGGAATTTCATTCCAATAACTGTATACAGTTTCATTGCAGTTCTATTGGCTATCTATCTATCTATCTATCTATCTATCTGATTGGTTTGGTTTGGTTTGGTTTTATGGCATATCAACCTATATAGGTTATTTAACGCCAAACCATTTTTATGTAAATAATCTGTTCTATTGAAAACAGTTCAGTTGAGCATAAGTACACAGTTTAATTGTCAAAAACAATTCCATTTCAAACTATTCAAGCAGTTATATGTAATAATTCGGTTAAGTGTAAATACAGTTTTAATGTCGAAAAACAGTTCTATTTGAAATAATTCAATTAAGCATAATACGGTTTAATTGTCAAAACGTTTCTACTTCAAGCTATTCAGTTTATTCAATTCATTTTAGCATAAGTATGCTGTTAGTTCTATTTAACCCATAGATAGTGCCCTATCAGGTGCTACCACTCCGGGCCAGAGTGGACCTGGGAGCAATGGCAATGAAGGGGTACTTCGCATTCCCCAAAGCTCCAGCACTGCTGGAACCTCACCATCAGATTGTTTAGTGTCATTTCAGGACACTCCTTGGGGGGGGGTCTTACCCCTCTGCAGAGGTGCAGTCAGTGTATTCTACAGCACCTGCTGACTGGGCAATCTATCTATCTATCTATCTATCTATCTATCTATCTATCTATCTATTAATACTTATGTATGTAGAATGTATGCATGTATCATTCTGTTCATATGTATGTACATGGTGCCTTCAATAAGTTTCCAGACTTTTTTGTACAGGCATTTAAAATTGTTGTAGAATCTTGAAAATTCAGTATGTTATTGCTATACATCTTATGAGATGACTGGCCAATCTTTATGATTTCAGGTTTAAATGAACAGCTACAGCAGCAATTGGAATACACCTGACACCGATTGTCACAGCTGATGAATTTCAAAAATGCAATCCGGACTTGAGCAGACTTTAGAAGAACGATATGCAATAAAATTATCTTTTAAACATGGAATAAAAGCCACAGAAATGTATGGAATGCTTCAGAATGCTTTTGGACCATCTTGCATGAATTGAGCATCAGATTTTGAGTGGCATAAGAGATTTAAGGAAGGCAGGGAGTCTGTGAGGGATGATGAGAGGTGTGGGAGGAGTAAGAAAGTCAATACACCAGAGTTGATTGGCCAAAGGTTTAGGGTTAGGGTTACTATGTTGAGATTTTAAGGGAGTTCAGCAAGAGATTCCGTCGGAAGAGGCCAGCACTCTTCAAATCGGGTCATTGGCATTTTCATCAGGACAATGCACCAGTCCATAACTCCATCCTTGTCATAGACTATTTGACTAAGATGGGCATCAAGACAGTTCCTCACCCTCCCTATAAACCAGACCTTGCACCCTGTGACTTTTACTTATTCCCTAAGCTCAGAGGCTGTCGTTATGAGACAATGGAAGAGGTGAAAAAGTCTGTGACGAAGGTCATTGACACGCTGACACAAGAGGACTTCCATGGGGCCTTCCAGAAGTTGTTGGAACAGCACAACTAGTGCATTGCAGCCGGAGGAGATTACTTCGAAGGGGACTAGAGTTTCATGTGCGTGCTATGAATAAAAGTGCCTATACGAAAAAAGTCTGGAAACTTATTTAATAATCCTCGCATGTATATATATATATATATATATATATATATATATATATATATATATATATATATATATATATATATGTGTGTGTGTGTGTGTGTGTGTGTGTGTGTATGTGTGTGTGTGTGTCTGTGTGTTAAATAAGTAGGTCCACGAAGAGATATGTGTTTTTTGGGATTTTGAGTAAATCCTAACAAAAATACCAATCTCTTCGTGGACCAACTCATCTCAAAATATTTCTTTCTCTCTTTGGACCTGCAACAAAAAATTATATATATATATATATATATATATATATATATATATATATATATATATATATCAGCTTGGTCGAGTTCGTACTTTATTTGCCTATGTCATCGTAGATTAAATAAAGGGTTCAGTTCGAGGTTCTGTGTAAGCTCCCGCGTTCGACATGAAACACTTGAAGAAGGTCGAAAGACATATCGTCCAAAAAGTTGTGAACATAAGAATAAAGAAGAAGTCAGCGGTCGAAATATTTTTTGTGATAAAAATTATCAAGCTTCATCAATGAAATTTAGACAAATAACTACATTCGTGAATTGTAAAATCTACAATGTTCATGACGTTTGAATATTCACATTTATGTGCTATACATACAAATATACATATATATGTATTCTTTTTCTGTCGCAAGAAATGATAATATCCCCAAAAGCTATAAAAACACGAGAGTATATTTGGAAGGGAAAAATCAAATTAGGCGCTTTTAATTGAATTTGCTGTTTAAATCGGCCAAAGTGCTATTTTATGAAAGGGAGATGCATTTTTATTTTAGTCCTGTTGGCAAAAAAGCATTATGTAAGAAAATTAAAATTAAATGAATAAATAAACTTGGTTTGAGACACGTGACACATTACTTACACAAGGAAAAAACAGCTGATTTGATGATATATAAACTGTCACAGAGATACCGCAGTCATAATGAAGTATAGATTCCAATGTTTATACGAGAGGCACTTTAAGAATGAAAATGCAGTTGCTTTGTTAAGAACAGCACGCTGCATTTTTATCAAAATTAAATGAAAATATCTTGAAATACTAAAGTTGGCGAACGTTATCGAGAGTGACTCGAAGGCTCCTTTTCGATAGCTACTACACCAAGGTGTAGGGGAGGGCACTACTCCTTTTCCTCGGATTGCTTCACTTTAACCTTGACCCCTACCTTATAATGCTGAGTGTTAAGCAAGGTGGCACCAAGTACCATTTTTGAGCCTTTGGTAAGACTCGACCTGGTATTGAACTCCTGTCTCTCGGCCCATTTCCGAATACTCTAACCACTTAATCTATAGTATTACTATAGATTAAATGTTATGTAGGAAGATATTGTCGATAACGACCCGTGTGGTCAAACACAGATGTCCAGACAGTAAACGTAACCGTTGAATGATTTGTGCGACAAGGATCACGTGACCATTAATATTTAAAACGATAAAAAAATGAAAAAAGGATCGGTCGAATGTTTGATATGGTGTAAAGACCTAGAGGAGAGTATAAACGTCACCTGAACAATGTAATTAAATCAAGTAAAAGAAATCGCTATTGGCTTCAACCACGGCCTCCGGACGACTTCGGAATCTTCTGCAAGCCTTTCCAACGGTTTCCGTTTTCAAAATGAGAAATTCTGCTGCTACTCTTGCTTTCAATATGTCTTTAGTGTTGCTAAGAGTTTTGTTAACTTATCACTCAACGCAACCCGCATCACAAAATAATCAAACGGATTGCAATCTGGGGAGATAGGCGGCCAGATGTCAGGGGTGATTTGTTTGCAGAAATTTTAACTGACAGACAAAACTGGCTTCTCCGGTTTTTATGGCAGGGTTCAGGCGTAGGGTTTTCCAGCAGCTACCCTCTCGATCTTGGAGCTTGATATTGAGTCTGAGGCTCAGTGGAAAGATGAATGGAGGCATAAACTTACCATCGCTTTTGATAACTCCAAACACTCTGATGTTGACTGGTTTAGCTTTAATAATTAGGAATGTGAATCTTTTCTCCGGTTGATATCAAAGAACACCGAAATCTTCATCGTGAATGTTAATAAGTAAAGCATACTGTTTTCAAATTTCTGGAAGAGTAAATTGTGTCATGGTGCTGTTGTCTTCGCAGACAGAAGTACAAAACATGTAACCAACAAAGAGCATATGCAAAATTGATAATTTGAAATTATCCATCAGACCACACACACACACACACACACACACCATCACATATATTTTTCCCAAGCAGCTGTCATGCTGATACTGCTATATGGATGCACTACATGGACGCTAACTAAACGTATCGAAAAAATGCTTGACATCAACTATGCAAGAATGCTGCAAGCAATATTGAACAAGCCCTGGAAACAGCACCCCACAAGGCAGCAGCTGTACGGCCAACTACCACCTATCACGAAAACTATCAAAATTAGACGAACCAGACATGTGGGATACTGCTGGAGTAGTAAGGACGAACTCATAAGCGATGTATTCCTGTGGAGCCTTTAACATGGACGAGAAAAAGTAGGACGACCAGCTAGGATCTACATACAACTGCTCTGTGCCAATACAGAATGTAGCCTGGAAGACCTGCCGGTAGCGATGGGCAATAGAGACAGGTGGTGAGAGAGGGTCAGGAAGATCCGTGCTAGCAGCGTGACATGATGATGATGATGATATATATATATATATCAAGTAATGCTATATCACACACCTACACACACTTCCACACAAATATGTATATATATATATATATATATATATAAAAGAGTTCTTATAAAATTTTGAGTTTGTATAGGAATAAATTACGACGACAGTAGAAATTTAGTAAAGGTATTATGAATTTAAAATTCTATTATCTTTAAGAAAATATGACTGAAATACATTAGCTGTTTATTCTGTCTGTCTGTCTGTCTATGTTTCTGTCTCTGTCTCTGTCTCTCTCTCTCTATATATATATATATGAGCTCTCATAAATATTCTACGAGGATATTTTTTAATAGAACAAGTCTCAAAACATATAAAGGCTAATTGAATTTTTCTTAAAAGAGGGATTCGATGCATGTTTAAAAGTTATAACTTTAAAATGAATTTGTATAAAGGAAAGAAAGCAAAATGAAATTCTAAAGAATAATATCATTTTATCATCTGAGTTTAACAGAATGGATGGATTCATTACTTATCGCTGATACTTTTAAAATTTCTCTAACAAACACAATGAACCAAAAACAAAAAACAATGCATTGAACCACACATTTCACAAAAGATATATTCTTTATTATGTAAGTCATACATGGCATACAAATAAAGATTAACAAAAGATAACACATTTATTTACGGACAAAGAAAATTCCTTTATATCTAATGTTTAGCAAACAATGACAAGTCAAATGTCTGTAAACATTATTCAATTATTGTCATCAAACTATCTTTTATTATTAGTTTATATTAAGTGTATTTGGGAATATGAAAAATAACAAATATCTTACTTCACAATTTCAAAAGCAATGGGTGTAAAGTTACCACCTCGTAATATTTTTGCTACCATTATCTTGCTAAGACGAGTTCCTTTTGCGCCTTCTTTCTTTAAAACCCCGGCTGTATTGCCATGAAAACTCATTTGTGTAGCCATCTAGCGTCATTCTGCAAAATTTTGGGTGTGTTAACACGATAACTGTATATGGGTGTTAAACTTTTTAAGAGGAACCATTGTCAGTTATTAATATTTTTTTCTTCTCTTTAGCAGTGGAAATATTCGTTTTTTTTTTTTATTTATGTTGCATACAAAATTGTCGTAGAATAAAGACCTGGAAATTGTAAGAAAATGACATACAACGTCATACAATGGTGAACTGAAAAGATCACACTCTGAAAAGTTAACATTTAACTACTGTACTTGATGAAATTTTTACTAATGAGATTCAAATATTACAACTAGTATGGAAGCAGATGGACTGTCTCGAAAAATGAACCTCATTTGACTACATCGCATGTTGATATTTTGGTTAGCCTGAAAACTTTTCAGCCAACCCCCGGAAATTAGCAATATCATGTTCATACATTTACAAGATGCAATCGTTGAGTAAAATAGTAAAAACAAATTGCGCACACATACACACCTACATACACGCGCGCACACACACTCTCACTTTCTCTCTTTCTTTCTCTGTCTCTCACACATACACGTTTGTCTGTACGTTTGTTTAAAGAACAGACAAGGAAGCAAGTAGGCTTTTTTAAGAAATGTTTTTTATGTAAACAAGGGAACGTTATCCTGAATAAATTGAATATAGAAATTGCCCAAAAGATTAAATATTTCAATCGCCTTCAATTGTGTCAACAACCATTTTCAAGAATTGTACAGTTTGTTTTTAAAGAATTTACACGAGGTTCATTCTTGTTGTCTCAATCCGTATAAAGAATAACATAAACTGGCCTTTTCGTATTTGATTTAAACGAAATTGGCGTGGGATACTGAAATATGAATTAATACAACCCCTTCGGGACACAAGGTCAATTTTAAGTAAAGCGGGTTTGAATTTAGAATTTTCCTTCTCCTAACCAAGGTCAAAGAACCCAATTTACCCTACAATTTACCGGGAGCTGCGAATGAATACAAGGGATGCATACATTACTCAATGTGAAGTGAAACGCACACAGCCTAGTTTCAGGTTTCGAACTTGTGTTTCCGTTTCCATTTCTAACGACGAGAACCGTTACGCAAAGCTCGTCACTGAAGTATTTGTTGACATTGTGTAACAGTCTCAGGCAAAGAATAATTATACTCTTGTAGCGTCGACTATCGCGTTTTAGATTTTATAGTTATGGCCACCATTATTTTGAGCCCATTTAAAAGACTATTGGTTGTATATACTATCACACTGTTTGTGACAAGAATTTGGTGTATTGAAGTTTCGGCTGTTGTGTGTTTGTTGAGATGCTTGGAGATAGTAGTTTGATCTGATAAAGGGCAGGTGAGACATCTTAATAGGATATAGTAGTTTGTCCGATATAAAAATTCACTTTTAGTTTTGACTGGTATTCTTTAAAGGGTCAAATGAATTCATACAGAAGATGTGTTTAGCTATTAGGTGTTATTTTTGTCGAAGCGGGTTGTTGATGATTACTAAATTGGAGGTAAAAATCACAAACTCTCAACAAGACAGCCTAGTTGGCTCGGGTTGTAGAATACGCTGATTGTAACTTTTTAGAGGAGTAAAACCTCCCTCAGTGAATGTCCAGGGTTGAACATTAAACTGCATCTAATGGTGAGGCTCAACTACCGGAACTTTAGAAAACATTGAGCCCATCTTCATCGCAATTACTCTCAGGTTCACTTTGACCCGGAGTTGTGGCACCTGCTAGGGCCTCATTTATCGGTCAAATAGAACCTTTAATCATATACTATACTTGAAACTATGTAACTGTGTGCAAAAAATTAGTTGTCGATCGTTTAAAAATGTTACGTATAAAATATTGGTTGAAAAATTATAGATATATATTTAAAAAAAAAACCTACAACAATCGGTCACATTAGAATAACAAATTGATTTCCGTCCAGTTAAAAGCATTGATATAAATCGATGCTCTAAAAAAATTAACAGGACTTTATCAGAACAAATACGAAATGGAAATAAAAGGAATTTTACACATTTACAACGAGACAAAAAAAAAAACAACTATTTCTCCTATGTATTAAAGCTACCCTAAACCTTCAAGTAACAATAAGTAACAAGAATTATAACAAGTAAAACTACATCTTGTGTCTTCCTACTTCAAATCAAACAAAGACAACAATAACAGTTACAGTAGCACAAGTCAAAAATTCAAACATTTATAACAAAATCATTCAGACAATGTAAATTGAGTATATAATTTTTTTGCCCGGTGGATTTTATTTACATTGAGCTCTTTACCAGGTATATTCAAAATTAATATACTATTTTTGAATATTTTATTTGTCCGGATTGGAATTATTCCCTATTTCAGATTTACTCGACCGAATAATACTATATATATATATATATATATATATATATATATATATATATATATATATATATATGTGTGTGTGTGTGTGTGTGTGTGTGTGTGTGTGTGTGTGAACAGAAATTGGCATTAAATTACCGATAAGGGTTGATATGCAAAAAAATCCGAAACCAACAAATCCTCAACAAGATCTTTCATTATGGACAAATGTTCTAAATGTATTTAACAATTAATACAGCACATTTCTCGACGGAGTTCTCGTAGCGTAGTGGTTAACGTGTTTGAATATGACATCGTTCTTTGTGAGTTCAACTCCAGTTGCACTATTGCTTTCACTTTTGTACAAATGTCTCCAGGAAAGGTATGAACAGCCTTATTCTCATAACTATGGGTTCAGTAGTATTGCTATTACTGTTCTACAAGGATGGCTTTAGCATTAAATAACCCACTTAATTTGATTTACCATTAAAAAGAAAGAAAAGAAAAGAAAAGAAACTTAACGTTCCCATACTACCAGATGACATCAGCTGGTGTAATACCAACAAATATGATTTATTTTAACTGTGACTATTACACAATGTCAAACGTTAATTCAGTGGCCACCAACAACTTTGTTTAAAGCAAACATGCAAAATAGCCAAGTCATACAATTCCTTATATGATCGGAGATAATGTAAATTAACATTGTCTACCGGTCCGGGAGACTGGCATTCAATTCCAGGTCGAATCATACCAAGGAATCCAAAAATGGTACCTGATGCTTCCCTACTTAAAACTTAGTATTAGAAGGTACGAATCAAGGGTAAGTGGAGCAATCCAGGGAAAGGAGTAGTAACCTTTCCTACACCTCGGTGTATTAGCTATTGAAAAGAGAGCCTTTGGGTCGCCCAACTTAAATTCCATAAATGAGGCTCCAGTCTTGGAGCTTTGTTAAATGTGGAGTACTCCTTCATTGCCATACTCCAAGGTTCACTCTGACCTCAAACGGTCTTATTTTTCACGCTCCTATCTATGAATCAAATAGAACAGTTTCACCGTTTGACTTTGAGCAAAAAATAACTTATGAAAGTGAAATTTTAGGATGACATAGCAATACTTGAAAACTGTGCGCAAACGAATGATAAATGTTAAATAGAATTATTAGCATTGGATAGCAATGCTTGAAACCATTTCACTGAAGGAAACAGACGATTAATATAAAATAAAACTATTCCTGTTAGATAGGAATTCTTGAAAACATTTAACTCTGTGCAAACAAATAATATTAAATGGAATTATTAGATAGTGTTTGTTAGGAATACTTGAAACCATTTAACCGTGTGGAAACAAAAGAGCTCTGGCTCTTTAAAAATATTATTTTCAAACAAATCCTTTATAAATCAAACACCCTATATATATATATATATATATATATATACGATTTGGGATTAAATAACCAAGCACGGTTGATATGCTGTGAAACGTAACCGACCAATCTGAATTCAATAAAATCAAACTATCACTCGAGAAAATTGCTGGAGGCACAATCAAATGTGTTTGAAACCCTGAATTCTTTGCACACTTTCTAAATTCATTCAATCTAGAATCCCATATCCTTCTGGTCAAGCAAGAAAAACTTTTTAAAAGATCCCAAAAAGCTTTGTGAGGTGCATTTAACAAATATGCATTAATGAAAATTGCCACACACACACACACACACACACACACACACACACACACACACACATATATATATATATATATATATATATATATATATCATCATTATCATGTCGTGCTGCTACTACTGATTTCCCTAACTTGCTATCTCACTATTCGTCTTTATCATCTATCGTTTCCAGCAGGTCTTCTTGACTACATACTGTGTCCGTACAGAGCTGTTGTAGAAAAGTTCTAGTTGGTCGTCCAACACTTACATGTCCGTGTGAAAGGGTCCATCGGAGAACGTCATTTACGAGTTTGTCCTTACTTCTCCCGCAGGTTCCCGCATGTCATGTTCGTCTTATTTGGATGGTTTTAGAGATGGTAGATAGGTGGCCTTACAGCTGCTGCTTTCTGGCACGTTTCTTCCAGGATTTGTTCAGTATAGCTCGTAGCATTCTTGTGCACTTCCCGTCTAGCTTTTTCTCTATGAGCTTAGTCAGCAACCATGTGGAGCATCCATATAGTACAATTGATACGACCCCTACTTGGGAAACGTTGCGTTATATTTCATCGGTTGAGTTCTTCAATATGATCGATAACCGTTTGATAGCAGTCCATGATTTGGCTAGTTGCATATTAATGTCATTTTCAATTGATGAGACACTGCTTCCGAGGTAGATGAAATTATCCACAAGTTTTAGAGAACTACCATTTAGTGGGGAGATGTTTTTTTTTTATCAAATCACATGTCCTCCGTTTTGTCTTCATCCACATGGAGGCCAATGCCTCCTGCTGTCTGCTCTAGATTATGTAGCAGGGATTCGGCTCGGGTTGGTGAATTTGCCAGGGCGCTATGTCATCTGCGCAGTTTGTGTCCGTAAAGTTTGTGCGGGGTATCGTCTGGTTCTTGCCTTTTTTCGTGTAAAACCATTTTCTTTCATTTGATCCATCGACGTCCGAAGTAAGTAGTCTAAGTAGATTATGAACGTATATGGTGTTAATGTGTATGCCCTGGCAGAACACCAGCAACACTGTCAAAGAAGTCTGTCTCTCCATTAAGTGAGCTATCTTTTACTTTCGTAATGGCTGTTAGAGTTTCTTCGGGGAAACCATAAGTTAGAAGTATTTGCTCCATTTTCCTGCTGTGCAAGAATATATAATCAAGTGGTTGGTGAAAAATTATCGGCCTAAGGAGAGAATAATTTTAAAAAATGATAATGAATTTTGCGGACACGGTCAAAGAAACATGAGAAACGATGACAAAAGTGTTGAAATGTAAAATGAAATTGTAATCTTGATAACCCTTCTCTACTTAATCAATTATATATATATATATATATATATAAATTGGGAGATGTACGTAAATGTCTGTGAGGGTAAAAATGTTACCATGCTTTCTCTCCACCCACAAATACAGACGCGCTGAGACACACACTCACACACAGAGACACAGACACACACAAATATTTATATGCGGACACACATGGATGACAATATATATATATATATATATATATATATATATATATATATTGTTGTATATATATATATATATATATATATATATATATATAGTGTGGTGAATATGAGTCATGTGTAACATATGTTTTAAGGTGTTGCCTATAGATTGGTATTCACAACATTATAAAACTTCTACCGCTGAGCTTACCATTGAATTTGTGATTCACACTCGTATCTATTCGTTTCAATATAAATTCATACATAGTTTGAAAGAGATTTATACACACACAAATTTCAACACACACACACACACACATACATACATAAATATATATATGTATGTGTGTGTGTGTGTGTATGGGTGTGTGTGTATGTCTGTGTGCGGGTGTGTATTTATGCTTTTGTATTATAAAATCTGATACAAGAGGAAATGAGAATTGAAACAAAAACGAAAATTTAGAAAAGAAAACTTTTCTATTTATCTTTCAGTCGATTTTTTAGTTATGTAACCCGAATACATGACAAGACAAGGAAAGTCATTGAATTCAGAATTCTTTTTTGTTCTTTTTTATTATAAAAACTGATTCCCAGTTGTATCAAAAAGCAGCTTTGCTAATCTTTAGGATTTCGAAACTCAACATGAGAAATTTATATATATATATATATATATATATATATATATATATATATATATATATACATGTTTGTATGTATGTATACACCTAAAATATATTGTGACAAAATATTCTTGTCTAATGTTGAAGTAATTACGTTTTACTGTTCATTACAGAAATGTACAAAACGTTGCCTAATTTGGCATAAGAGACCAACAGAGGAGCACCTAGTGTATATTGAAATCATTTCAAAATCAATATTTTGTAAATCTAATATATTATTTTAGGGGATCATTTTATATAAGGATTTAATAAGCTTAGTGTGAATAAAAGTTGCAGCTAGTAAATGTCCACCAGCAGTAGTCAAAAAACACCCAGTCGATGTGGCATAGAATACGGTGACTGTATCCACTGCAGATTGGTAACACCCTTCTACCCCCAAAAATGAATGCCATAATGAGGCTCTAGTTATAAAGATGTGCGGAGTGCCATTAATCCCAGGTCCACTCTGACACGTAGTTTTAGTAATATATATTAGTGTTCATTGAATATATCTGTTTGAAAAGTATTAGTATTTGATAGAAATAATTGATACTATATATGAGTCCAAGTTGGCGATCCTAATTGGAAGTAAATTATTTCTATTAAGAATTATTAATTGAAGCTCTAGTTGTTTACGACGGATTATAATTAGTTAATTGAAACCATATAACTGTGTTCAAACAAATCATTATTAATAGATAGAAACAGTTACTTGAAACAATATAATTATATATAAACGATTAGTATGCTTGAAGCCATGCTAGTGGGTTCAAATTATTTGTATTTCACAGGATTACTAGATATCATATAACTGTGTGCAAAAACCACTTCAGGAACTACTGTACAAAAAATATAAAAAATAACGTACAATGAATGTGATTTCCAAACATCTAAGTACAAAATCACTCTAGATGTGTTGACAAGCCATTAAAATTTATCAATAAAGCACTCAACCAATCATCTAAGATAATATTTTGTTAACAGTTAGTATACATTATTCCTACTATCAAATATATGTATCCCTCGCAAGGTACAAGTATTTAAGTCTTAATGTATTAAACTATCATATCAAATTAGAAAAACAATCGAAAGTAAATATAAATGCACAAAAAAAAGATGTCACTTATTTTTATTTTGTCTTATAAAATGCATAAAAGCATATACAGGACTATTTCAGTTACATCTGTACATACGCTATATGAAAATTTATTTCTTAGTGATATATAACACCCAGCAGGATTTTAATAGCATTAATAATACGGCTTTGCCTCCCAGTTCCATTTTTTTCTATGACCATCTGACATTCGCTCCACGTGGGTCTTATTAAGCTGACCCGATATTACTAGTTCTCCCAACGAAATACATGATAGGCAGGGCTAAATTTATCGCTTGCTGCCTGAGGCACCCATAAATGGGTAGTAGGATGAAGAATTTTCTCTGACGGCCATGCATGAGTTTTAGTTAATTGGTTGGTTTTGTTTTACAGCATATCAGCATATGTTGGTTTTGCTATATTGAATAAGTGCTGGAAGCAACACCCTACAAAGTAATAGCTATACGGTCACGTACCTCACATTTCTAAAACTATCCAAATTAGACGAACGGGGCGGAACACTACTGGAGAAGTAGGGACGAACGAAGCGGAACACTACTGGAGAAGTAGGGACGAACGGGGCGGAACACTGCTGGAGAAGTAGGGACGAACGGGGCGGAACACTGCTGGAGAAGTAGGGACGAACGGGGCGGAACACTACTGGAGAAATAGGGACGAACGAAGCGGAACACTACTGGAGAAGTAGGGACGAACGAAGCGGAACACTACTGGAGAAGTAGGGACGAACGAAGCGGAACACTACTGGAGAAATAGGGACGAACGAAGCGGAACACTACTGGAGAAGTTGGGACGAACGGGGCGGAACACTGCTGGAGAAGTAGGGACGAACGGGGCGGAACACTACTGGAGAAATAGGGACGAACGAAGCGGAACACTACTGGAGAAGTAGGGACGAACGAAGCGGAACACTGCTGAAGAAGTAGGGACGAACGAAGCGGAGCACTGCTGAAGAAGTAGGGACGAACGAAGCGGAACACTACTGGAGAAGTAGGGACGAACAAATAAGCGACGTTCTCCTTTGGATCCTTTCACACGGACATGCAAGTGTCGGACGATTAATTAGAACTTATCTACAACAGCTCTGTACAGACATGGGATGTAGCCTGGAAGACATGCCGGAAGCAATGGACGATAGAGACGAATGGTAATAGCGAGTAGCATGATATGATAGTGATAATGATTAATAATCATTTGTTTGTACACAGTTAAATGGTTCAAAGAAAAGTAAATGATCAAAAAAGTTATATTTGACCCATAGATGAGACCCACATGATTTTGATTCGTGCGTGGACTCCTTCTATAAAAGGAATTCATGTCAAATCTGACTCAGAGAAAGTTAGTTAAATACAGCATTAATAATATGGGCTATTTGCAGCAAATTTAACTCAACTAGACTTTGTTAGAGACATCTTTGGTTTCATTTGGTTGGTTTGGTTTTATGGCGTTTTACTCTTTGTAGGAACACCTTAGACCATTAAACATGTGCTAGTGGGATGTGGAGCTCAAGCTGTCACAAGAGAGCGGCATTTTAAAACAGATAATGTAAGAGATATGTTTGAGAACGTCCACATGAATGATGTTCTCTCTTTCTTGAGAGATACAGGGTTATATCCAAAAATATAACATTTTTTGCAATTCTGGAAAATTCAGCCATCCAACTTACCAATCAACTATTGTATAGCAATACTTGAAACTATTAAATCTCTGCAAGTAAAACTGTTGTGAGAACAACTACTTGGCTGTACAAACAAATTATATCAAATAAACCTGTTAGATAGAAACACTTAAAACCATTTACTTGAGTGCGAGTAAATGAGCTATGTTTTTT
This sequence comes from Sepioteuthis lessoniana, assembly GCA_963585895.1. Taxonomy (NCBI): domain Eukaryota; kingdom Metazoa; phylum Mollusca; class Cephalopoda; order Myopsida; family Loliginidae; genus Sepioteuthis; species Sepioteuthis lessoniana. The sequence continues at coordinate 62,486,635 of OY757911.1, read as the reverse complement.
TAAGGTATGCTCTCTACAATATATGCATAAACAAATCATGCATATCTATGTGGACTGGATTTGGCATTAAATAACCCGTAGTGGTTTATATGCCATAAAACCCAAACAACCAACCAACTATTGTAGGTTGTTTAATGCTAACTCCACTTTATACATATATATTAGATATAAAAGATTTGTAAACTTAAGTCAACGAAGTTAAATATTTCCAAGTATTGCTATGTATCACTAACAATTCAATTAAACATCAGCCATTTGTTTACACACAGTTAAATAATCGAACAGTTCTATTTCAAATAATTCAATTTAGCGTAAGTCATTTGTTTGCTCGTATTTTATGTGTCAAATGGTTTTCTTTGACCCCTAGATAAGACGCTATCAGGTGCTACTACTTCAGGCCAGAGAGCACCTGGGATATGAAGGGATACTCGGCATTTCCTAAAGATCCAGCATTACTGAAGCGTTGCCATCTGATAGTTTAGTGTCATATCAGGGACACACTTTAGTGGGGTTCTTACCTCTCTGCTGAGGTACAGTTAGTGTATTCTGAAGCACCAGCCGAATAAGCTGAAAGACATCTTTGATAAATAAGATATTAATTAAGATTGAATAATGATTATTTCTAATCATGGTGAATATAACGAAGATAAAGCAATTGTAACGTCAATGGTGACGTACTTTCGCATACAGACAGATACATAAGCATAACCTCTATGATAATAAAGATCAATTTTATTCAGAATTCTGTAACCTTTTAATGTTGATCTATCTTTATCGTATTTTACTGTAGAAAACAAGGTTCACTAACAAACTCTCAGAGATTTACAAAGAATGTCTGGAGCACCATCAAAAATATCAATTTCTCCACAGAAATTTATAAGAAAAGGAAACGTCTAAAACTTGTCTCTAGATATATTTTTTGAAAAGGGTTATAAAAACCAACAAACACACACGTGAAAAATAGGGAAATAGTACCGTAGAACATTGTTATATAGGATTGAAGTCCTAATTTACTTAAAAATCAAAATTAAGAAAAACAATAAAATAATTTTGATATTTTCCATTGGGAATGTCAGTATTTGATTATGAAGCAGAGAAAACTTATTCGTTAGTAAATAATATATATATATATATATATATATATATATATATATATAGAGAGAGAGAGAGGGTGATTAAATCAATTTAATCCGAGACACCACTGAGCCAAAATGGCAACTTCGATTGACTTTGGTTAAAAGTCTTAAATTTATGGCCTGTGGATTTACTTTTTGTGTCACTAAAGAAAGAAAAAAATCCCCAAATCAATGCCGACTGAAAAGGCCGCGGCTCTTGGGATTTGATAAATGATTAAAGAATCAAAAACAAAAATATGATATGAAATCAATGGAGAAAAAGAAACGTGGAATAAAAATAATTCAAAAAATAGTTTGGGAACTTAGAACAGTCGACAAATATTGATAAGTTCTTGTGGGAAAAATGTAACTCTTAAGTTTGAACATTTGAAATGGATTATTCCTAATTTCTTTTCTTTCGGTTTTAATTTTCTTTATTTTCATTGGGAAATATTTCCAATTGGCAGTATGTATTATTTATGAGTGGAGAATTTACTTTCTTAAATTCCTCTCAAATTCATATGTTTCCAAAAAGGATTAAAATCAGATCATATGTCGAGAAAGTGTTGCATCGAAAACCTTTTTTTTTACATATTATTTCATTTTTCTTTCCTCGATAGATTTCAGAATCAATTTATTATGATTTACTTCTTGAAAGCTTTTTATATTAGTATTAGCTGATGGTATTTCACTGAAGTTTGAGTGACAGCAAGTCTCCTCAAGTCTCCAGGACACTTCTCAGCATTCTGGCCGGTCTCAATAATGCAGTCGTTTGGATGGTCTCCGCTCGTCCCGCTATTTCCAAGTCCTCCAGTCCTTTTATTAATACTTTGGTGACTGTACCAAGAGCACCAATTACAATTGGTATAAACGCTACTTTTTTTTCAATTTCCTAGCAAGGTCGAAGTACTTCTCCTTCTTTTCAATTTCTTTCAATTTTACTCTGTGGTTAGCCGGGACAGCAAAGTCCACAATTTTTCAACTTCTCTTTGTTTGTTGTTTTTGATTATTATAAGGTCTGAACATTAGGTGATTCATTAGCATCTCAAAATTCCATTAGATCTTGTGTGTCTCATTCTCCAGTACAGATTCATATACCATTTGTTCATATGGTCATATTCAAATTTCTTGCACAATTCCCAGTGGATCACTTTGCCTACCAAGTGTGTTTAGACTTAAAATCTTTCTGCGTATTATTATTATTATCATTATTATTAGTAGTAGTTGTATCATCATTATTATTATCATTATTAATAATGTTGTCGTTATTAGTACTTATTCTTGTTTATTTATTTATTTATTTATTTATCATTTTTGTTTATTTAATTATTAATTTATCATTATTTGTATCTATTTTATTTCTCTACTTCTTTACGTTAATTTAATATATGTCTTTCGAATGGCATGAATTTTGGTGCTGTCGGAGGAATTTCTTTTCATGCTTATATTTAGATAATTATATCTAAATATAAGTATGAACAGAAATTCCTCCTACGGCACCTAAATTCATACCATTCGAAAGACATATATTAAATTAACATAAAGAAGTAGAGAAATAAAATTGACACAAATAATGATAAATTAATAATTAACTATCTAACTCAGATATATCTGGTTTATCATCGATATAAAGCCCTCTTTCGAAAGACATATATTAAATTAACATAAAGACATCTATTAAATTAACATAAAGACATATATTAAATTAACATAACATAAACATATTAAATTAACATAAAGACATATATTAAATTAATATAAAGACATATATTACATTAATATAAAGGAGTACAGAAATAAAATAGATACAAATAATGATAAATTAATAATTAACTATCTAACTCAGATATATCTGGTTTATCATCGATATAAAGCCCTCTTTCGATAGTTCGCTAACGGTCTAGGAAACCGGAGTTCAGTCCCAGGTCGAAACATACCAATGATGCCCCCTTGCTCAACACAGCATTATAAGGGAAGAATCAAGGGTAAGTGGAGCAATCCAGTGAAAGGAGTAGTGCTTTTCCTTACAACTCGGTGCTGTTGCTTTTGAAAAGGGAGCTTTCGGGTTGCCCTCGCCAGTATATATATATATATATATATATATATATATATATGTGTGTGTGTGTGTGTGTGTGTGTGTGTCTGTAAACGGTAAAAGCGATGACTTTAATCTGATTAAAAGAACGAAAATAATTGAATATCTTAAGTTAGCATTTTAGCGGGATTTTTTAAGCAATCCAAGTATTGATTAATCTAGAATAGGCAGATAATTGCAGATATAAATTATGTTTAATGGAAGAATTTAGGTATAAAAATGCATAAATTTTGAATAACTTTCTAAAGTCAGCAGACCACTTTTAATTAATTTCTATAATGATTCCATTAAGGTGTTGAAGATGTTTACTTACATTTTTCTTGGAGAGAACGAGACAGAAGTAGGTTGTCGAGACAAATCCTGTCGACCAAACTTATGCTAGAATAATACTAGAAAAATAAGAAAAATCTCAACCTACGTTTAATGGAAAAATATCGCTGGAAGAATGTCATCAAATGTAAAGATTCCTCATTTATTTTCAATCTTAATAGATTCTTTGACTCTTCTGGAACATTTAAAAATCATATTACATTGCTCTTACTTTCTTTCAACGAATAAATGACCACTGACAATATTCGAGCATTAGTCGATTTTGAGAATAGGTTAACTTTGTATTTACACTTGTACATTCTAATTTCTACAATTATGTTTTGGGAGTAAAAAAATGTTTCTAGTTCTTTATTTTAAGTTTTAATTTCAGTTTTATAAGTTTATTATTCATATATATATATATATATATATATATATATATATATATATATATATATATATATAATTAAATATTCTAAATTCGACCGATACGCGAGTATACACGGTACTTATTTAAAAAAATTTGTTTTTATGACAAAACATTGCAATTATTCTATTTATTTTTCAAGTTATTTAAAAAAAAATTTGATATATAAGACACAAATGTATGCACAAGGAATATCTTTAAAAATAACGTAAGTAACTATTCTTAATACAAATAATTTACTGTTATATGATATCGAGTATTCTTATCGAATATAAATAATTTGCGCAGAATGGGTGTCCTCGTGGTGTAATGGTTAAAGCGATGGACTGCAGAATCGTAGGACGCGAGTTCGTACTCCAGTCGCGCTATTACATTCACTTTCGGGTAAATACCCTTAGGAAAGGTATGGATCCCCTTATCCTCCCAGCAATGGGTTAAATAGTAGCACTACTATTCTTCTAGGAGAATGGCTTTGGAATTAAATAACCTACAAAGGTTGATATGCAATAAAACAAAGAAACCAAACCTAATTTGTGCAGACCTGTTTTGTTTCAAGTATTCCTATCTAATACTAATAATTATATGGCTCGAGTAATTATTTCTATTTATAAATAGTCATTTATTTGCACAGTTATTGGGTTTAAAGAAACTCACAGTAACCTTTAAAAACGTTTATTGCTTGAAGTAAGTATTTTTAATAAATATAGTTTACACTTTTTTGTGCATCAAATATTCCTGTCGAATAGAAATAGTTTTAAATGGATCTATTTGACCCACAGGTGGGACAATTGCAGGTACAATTACTCCTGATCAGATTGGACGTGGGAGTGATGGCAATGAAGGGGTAGTTCACGTTTACCAATTTTTGAGAACTCTAATCTCATCACCAAATCCAGGACACCCCTTTTGTAAAAGGGTTTTATCTCTTTTCGGGGGATACAGTTATACTGAAAGGGCGGCGGGTATTTTGTAAGAAAAACTTTTTGATTAATCAAAAGTGCTTTATTCAATCAAAAAAATCACAAAGTATCACTTAACAATTAAACATATTGCATTTTTATAAAGATAAATCTTCGGAGAAATAAAATCGATTGATATTGTATTGAAAACTTCAACGTGAGAAGCGAAACAATGCCGTTAATCAGAAAAAAAAAAGAAGAAAATCTGCACACAATAGAAAATATTTTGCTTGAAATGTTTTTTGTTGCTGTTCTTAAATCAAAATATATTGTGGATTTTTGGGTGATGCCAAATTTCTTAAAAAAGTATCTATCACTTGGGTATTTCTGAAACGCTGTTATTAAATGATTACGAAAATACAACCGGTAAATACGACACGGAACGTTTACTTTGTAAGATACGTGAGTGTCCCGAAAAGAACTCGGCCCAACCGAGAAGTCTCTTAACTTACTTTGTTGGATAGCCGTAAGTAATATATTTAATAGCATACATATTTCATAGTCCCAGATAATTCCCTTCTTGGTAGGAACAAGGACTTTTCATCACGCACTAATATTGTCATTACAGGATATAACCTAAATGTGATATTTCCGTATTATATGACTTACTGATAACAAACCGATAATTCTTACGATTTACAAGCATTCTGTTAAGATAATACTAACATAATTCTATATTAAAAAGCATTTATTTTAAAGCATTCATTTCCTCGCTTGGATTTATTTCTCTATCGTCTTTTATGATTAAGTAACTTAAGAGTTGTCTTGTACGATCGATATGGGTTAAAATGAAAACAGGAATTTAGCCCTTATCTTATCTAAAAGTTTCCTTACCAAAAAAGATATTCCATATTAAACCTATTGGCATTTGTAATTAGCTTTATGTAAAGAACTTGACTGTTTGTTTTCCCTGAGAGCAGCGTTTATTAAATAAACCTCATTTCATTCACTTTGCGCCACTAATTATAGAGAAGTCGCATGTTCAGATTTGATTTGATCAGTGTGAATGAATATCCTTTATGTCATAAAACAAAACGAAAACAAACACCAACAAATTGAATAGCAAAACGGAAATTCATTTTGCAAATAATAATTATAACCTGGATTCTGCAAAAGGGTTCTAATGCAAACTATTAGAAAGATGAAGTTTGTAACGATTATTGATTAGCGATATTTCAGGTTTGGGAAGTGAAATGATAGTTTTAATTTGAGTTTGTAACGCACCCCCAAATATTCTGCAATAAATCTGTACCTAAAATAAAACAATGTTGTCAGATTTGATAAGATGGCTTTTTTATTTATTAATAATATTTTCAAGTCGACAAACTGTCCGAATTATGACATTTAATCTGACTATATTGGGCCTTCATCATTGCTTTTCATCATAAGGTCTTCATCAAACTACTTTCGAGTAAAATATCATAACTCATATGTATTGAGTAACATCATAATAGAACATATATTTTGCTGTCTATCACTTCAGTCATTTCCTTAATTCTATGTAAGCAGAAATAAATACATGACTAACATTATTTAAATAATTAGTACTAGAACCTAATGTTAACTGATTAAAATCATTGACTGGGCTAATGAAATGGCTACAAATTCCATAAATCATCAGATTGGAAATTAAAAAAAATGAAATGAAACCTCTGCAATATTCCTTATCTGGGGTGATAGAGTGTAATGAATTGTGTTGATATTTCGATTGCCAAGCGTTTTTTTCTCGCCAAGCAATTCGTTGACTTTGTTGGTCCACATATGGAGATCATATCAAGGATATAGATGTTCACCTAAACATTATCTCACTGTCAGGTTGTGACATAAGGTACTATTTACCAACCCCTCCGCTCGGGCAGGATATGACACAAGGTCAATTTTTAAGCGGAGTTTAACAGGTTTGAATTCAGAGTTTTCCTTCTCCTAGACTAGTTGCCTCACCAAGGCTGAAGAACCTAGTCCGTCCTACTATTTACCCATAGCTGGAGGGAGAATAAGGGGGTTCATACCTTTCCCAAGGGTATTTGCCCGAAAGTGAACGTAATAGCGCGACTGGAGTACGAACTCGCGTACTACGATTCCGCAGTTCATCGCTTTAACCATTACACCACGAGGACACCCCTTGTGACATAAGGTAAATTTTTATGGAGTACAGCTCGCGAGAATTCAGAATTGGATTGGTCGAGAGATAGATAGGCAGATACATAAGAATAGACAGAGATAGAGAGTAACAGAATGAGATAGATGGAAAGATATGCACAAATTAAGATAGATAGATTGGTATTAACCGGCTTTGATCGATAGTTAGAAAGATTGATTGATTGACAGATATGAACAGACGGAGATTGATATAAACCATCTTAGATATATATATATATATATATATATATAGATAGATAGATGCTAATGTATATATATATATATTTATATATATAAGATAGTATAAGATATCCTTGCTTAACACTCAGCATTATAAGGTACGGATCAAGGGTAAAGTGGAGCAATCCAGGGAAGGAGTAGCGCCCTCCCCTACACCTTGGTGTAGTAGCTATCGAAAAGGGAGCCTTCGGGTTACCCTCGACTATGGTCGCCAACTTTACTTACTTATATAAGATAAACAGACTGAAAGAAAGAGAAAGAGAGAGAAAGAGCTTAGTATGGACACATAAATACTACCCCTGACAGAAATTATGGAATTAGCCCTCTTAGATGATATTTAGCTTGGTTTTGAATTAAGCTGTAAATAAACTAATAAAAGATATGATACAGGAGTTAGATACAGCTTCTACGAAGGTCCATCCATCCATCCGAGCATATGTGTGTAGATGGCGTAATTTTCATTTCACACTGTTTGCTGTGATGATGGTTATAGTCGTTGGAAATAGAAATAGCGACCAGAGTTCAAATCCTGCACCAGGCAGTTTGCATTTTACACAGCGCCAATCCAACTGTTCTCACTCCATGTATGAACAAATAGTAGGACAGACTGAGTTCTTTAAGTTTAGTAAAGCAACCGGCCATGGAGAAGGAAAAATCTGGATTCAAACTTGCTAAACTCGGCTTAAAAATGTTGACCTTGTGTTACATCCACCTCTTGCGGATGATTTAATTTAAAAACTGATTGTTCGTGGTGTAATGGTTAGCGTCGTAGCCAATAGATAAGGTGACCTGAATTCGAATCATGTACAAGACTATTTGCATTTCACATCGCGTTTACACCGTTGGGAAAAGGACAAATCCAATTATCATTCTTCCAGATATGGGTAAATAGTAGATACTAGGTGCATTAATTTTGGTATGACAACCGGTCTAGAAGAAAAACTCTGACTTAAAACCTGTGAAACTACGCTAAAAATTGACCTTTGAGGCTTCCTATGTGTGTGGATGGGTAGGTAAATAATATACACTGTCATCTTGTATTGTGAAAATAAAAATAAAAAGTTTTTTTTGGTGAAGAATGATTAAATGAAAGATAAACCTTCCTGTACATTGCTTACATTGGTGATGAAACTTGAAGAGTGTATGTGTTGTATTAGCAGTTTTACCATTTCACCCGTGGAACTACTTTGCTAGAACCTTTTTCTGGACAGTTAATGATACAATCGGCTAACAGCAAAAATACATTACGTTCCCTTGTGTAAAAGCTTTGTAAAGAAATGTTCTTTATGTATGAACAGTTGTTTGTAGATAAACATTTCAATTATTTTATAAAGTATCATACCTGTTTTACATATGAGGCACTATTTCTGCCATTGATTTATACACTTGGTCACACTCAAATCGTTAAACACTTGGCCACACTCAAAACGTTTAACAGAATGACTCTTAACTGACATTTTACTAGATTTTGCAGGAATTCTTTTCTCTGAAATATTTTTATTGCAGTCTTGTTCAAAACAAGTAATTCCATTTTGACAAAGAAATTTTCACTTTTTGCACATTCGTAAAGTAAATTAAATTGGTTTTGAAAGAATATCAACAGCCTCTACATTTTACTTCATTCTGTAAATATACGGAGCAATATATATATATATATATATATATATATATATATGTATATATACACCTATGTGAGTGTGTGTTTGTGTGTGTGTTAATGTCAAAAGCAAACATCTGGTTGTTCAAAATAATGAATGTAAAAGTGGAAACGCATAGACGTACGAGACATATATATAAAAAAAAATCAAGATTGAAAAGAAAATAAAATGACAAAAAAATGGTAGCATTTTCAGTTTCCGATATGAACACACTGAGATAAACTGATATTAGCAGGCACTATTAAACATTATGGATTTAGCACTCTAATAGGATATTCACCTTGGTTTTGCATTTATCAGTAATGAACCACACACACACACACACACACACACATATATATATATATATATATATATATATATATATTGTCTGATTTTGAGAAGATTATTAAATCTATGTGTCTCAAAATAATTGGTGTTTACAGACCAAGAAATCTCCTCAAAATACCAAATGACAAGGCTGCAACTGTAATACAGTGGTTTTTCCAATACAAGTGAACCTGGTATCCGGCTGTAACCGACAACAAAGAGTCAAGCACGTAAACTCTTGGTGTAGGTGCGAGAAACGGTCACTATCGGAGTAAAGGATTTTTGAAAAGGGCCAGTAAGTAATTGTGTTACCGACTTAAACTTCGGGACAAGCGAAACTGCAGCCTCATGGGTGGGGGGCTGCAATTGGTCTTTCGTCAACTCAAGAATACCACTTCACGTCTTCTTGTTCCTAAGAGAAATTTAGAAAGAGGGCAACACCGATGATGTCGAGTGTGGTATTTTTCTGTAACCACGTGTATGATTTTTCTTTTTTCCTGATGTTAACTCGTTGTCATCTTTTCATATTGTTATTGACTAGATTAACTTTTCTCTAGATCCAGCACTGCATCACTTCCTCGGCAGAAGTTTATGAATTGGAGTGAAAACAAATGAAAATATATTCCTAATGAATATATTAGAGAAAATTACAAAAAAACTAAAGGAGAGATTATAAAAATATCGCACTGCTTAAAAAAAAGATGAAAAACTAAAATAAAATCGAATAAATAGATGATATACGATTAGTTGGTTTGGTTTCTTTGTTTAATGGCATATCAACTCTTTTTAGGTTATTTAATGCCAAAGCCATTCTCCTGGAAGAATAGTAGTGGTACTATTTAACCCATAGCTGGGAGGATAAGGGTGTTCATACCTTTCCCAAGGGTATTTGCCCGAAAGTGAACGTAATAGCACGACTGGAGTACGAACTCGCGTATTACGATTCTGCAGTCCATCGCTTTAACCATTACACCACGAGGACACCCCCACTATAAGATTAGTGTTCGAGCCCAATAATTTAAATCATAATCTTAATCTAAATGATAAACTCCGTCACCGGTTTATCGAAACTGTGTTCATTTTTTGATAAAAGATTGCAATTGATTAATCTTCGGAATTCTTATCTCCGTTTATTGTAACGTTAATATTAAAATAGAAAAGGATGTTTATAGAGAAAGATACAAAATGATTAAAATAGAATTGAATAAAAATGGACGCCAAAATGAAAAAAAAGTCGTCACTGGTAGACGATTATCATGGCTGAATATTTACAGACTATGAAGAAGCAAGAGGGTGAAATATGTTACTAAATTGTTTTCCACTTTGTCAAAAATATTTCTTAACCCAGTCTGCTAGGGTTTTAAAACAAACTGATTGCATCTCTGCAGATGCGTAAGACCCCAAAACGAGTGTGCAGGATATGATACAAAACCATTCGATGTTGAGACTCCAGTCTTGGAGATTTACGGAATGTGGAGGACACCTTCGTTGCTATTGCTCCCACGTCCACTCTGGTCCGGAGTGGTAGCATTAAATCGGATCATATCAATGAATCCAATAGAGGTATTTGACAGTTAACCTTGTGCAAACAAATGACTTACGCTAAATTGAATTTCTAGAAAGAGAGCCGTTTGATCATTTAACTGAGTGTAAACAAATGTCTGATGTCAATTGAATTGTTAATGATACATAGCAATACTTGGAAACACTTAACTGTGTGCAAAAGAGTGAAATTAATCTTGTTTAAAAGTATTATCAATAAAATGTGTTTACAAATCATAAATTTAATTTATATGTATAAACAGGGTTTGGCATTGAATAACCTACAATATTTGATAGGCTATAAAACCAAAGCAAAGCAAACTAATATTTCATATATTTTCTGATTTGATGTTCATTCTCTCTCTCTCTCTCTCTCTCTCTCTCTCTCACACACACACACACACACACACACAGAGTTTTGAGATTATAGTTCTTTTAACAATTTATCGCTCAATTATGAATCTTAAAGGATTTAATTATGTAAAAATCATATGTATATATATATATATATATATAAAGATAGAATGATATAATTAAGTATGTATCTATTGACCATATGTTATATAACAAGTGATATGGATTTTCGGTTCGTTCCTCGTGTGCTTTGACAAGCTGTCACGTCGTGATTAGTAAACAGGGAGATGGCACTGCGTCGGGGCAGTCAGGTCCAACAGGTGCGTAACCTGATGAAGACCACGTGATATGAGAACAACGCAGTCAGTTTTAGAGAGAGGCAGAGGATCGAGAGTCGAGCCAGGGACACACAGCCGATCAGAGGCGTTAGGTTGTCTCTGACGATACGGCTTGCAAGGGGGTGCAAGCGTTGGCACCCTCTGGCTCTCAGAAGAAGGTATGGAGCAAGGAGAAGTCCCCTCTCTGAGTATATGTCTCTCCAATGATCTCTCAAACTAACAACAAACTGTGGACACCATTCGAGAATAAAATGAGAGATATATTTTTATAAAGAAGTGTTTCGTTCGTTCATTGAATTTCGTAAATCCTGTTTACTGAGTATACAACACATAGATGAGTCCACTCCACAGCATAAAAAGTTAATATTCTTCCAAACGAAAAGCATCAAGATTTTATAATTTTTGATAGAACATTATTCGATTAAAGCGATTATTATTTTGCATTATTTATTACTTAACTTTACAATATAGAGCCTCTCTAAAATAATTATGAATACTGAGCACCAGAAAAATATACACACTTTATATTCATGCAATTTTTATCTAGTTACAGTTATCATAATATTATTTTTTTAATACAGGATTTCGATGAAGGCAGTCCCCGTGGCGTAAATGCTGAACTACAACTTCGAAATAAGTGAGTTCGAATTCGAGTTGTGCTCTTGTGTTCACTTTCAGATTGATACGCTTTGGAAAGGTATGAAACCTCCGTATCCTCCCAGGAATAAGTAAAATCGCACCCTTGCTGTTCTTCTCCAATGACTTTGTCATTAAATAACACCTGAAGACTGATATGCCATGAAACAAGGAAACCAGAACAAGAATTCAAATGCTGTAAAATTAATAAGGCCAATAAATATGGTTTTTATTCAACAATGTTTCAGTAGAAATAATAATCATCTTCTTGTCGCGCCATCAGCGTGAATATCCCTGAACCTCTCTCGCCACCCCTCCCTATCGTTCATCAATTCCGGTAGGTCCTCAAGGCTACATCCCGTATCCTCACAGAGCGGCTATATGTAGGTTCGAGCTTGCTGTCCTGCTTTTTCACGGCCATGTGAAGGAGTCCATTGGAGTACATCACTTATGAGCTCGTCTCTACTTCTCCAGCAGTGTCCTACATGTCTGGTTCGTGTAAATTGGATAGTTGTGATGAGTGGTAGGTGGCCGCATAGCTGCTGCTTTGTGGGGTGTTGCCTCCAGGACTTGTTGAATATTGCTCGCAGCATTCTGGTGTAGTTGCCGTCAAGCATTTTTTCCATCCGTTTAGTTAGCGTCCATGTAGTGCATCTATATAGCAGTATCGACACGACCATTCTGGTGTAGTTGCCAATAAAATTTTGGTATTTTGGGTTTTAAAGATATTGATTTTTAAGATAAATTGTTTGAGGTTTATCTAACCAATGGTACCAAGATTTTATTATTTCTGATAAAACATGATAAAATTAAAGCAACAGGAGTTTGAACTCGCTTACTTCGAAGCCACACATCAGCCATTACACTACGGGGACTCTTCTGTTATACACTATCACTCACCAATAAGTACACGCCTAACTATATTTCAGCTTGGATTAGTTTCAGTTTCTTTATTCTATGTCAACGTTCGTCGTTTATTTAATGTCAGTGTTATACTGCTAGAAAAATATGAAAACGAAAAGGTAGACAAATACTTTGATCTTGACAGAAAACTGAAGAATTGTATAACATGAAGATGCCGGTGATACCAGTAATTGTAGGCGAACTAGGAACAATCCTTAAGTTCCTAGAAAAAGAGATTTAAAGGTTTGGAAATCTAGGGAAGAATCACGACCATACATTTGGTTTGGTTTGGTTTTATGGCATATCTACCATCGTAGGTTATTTAATGCCAAATCCATTTTTATATATATAAGCAGTTTTATTTAAAACAATTTATTTTAACATAAGTACACGGTTTAAACGCCCCAAAAAGTTGTATTTCAAATAATTCAGTTTAGGATAAATACACAATTAAAATGTCTAAAACTAATCTATTTCAAACAATTCAGTTTAGCATAAATACACTGTTTTCTTCTATTTAATCCATAAATAGGATCCTATCAAGTGTTACCTCTCCAAGTCAGTGTAGACCTGGGAGCGATGGCAATTTCTCAAATTCCCAGTATCACTGGAGACTCACTATAAGATTGTTTAGTGTCATACCGAAGAAACACGTTGAAGGAGTCTTAACTGTCTGCAGAGATGCAGTTGGTGTATTCTACAGCCACAGCCGACTGAGCCCAATACAATACAGACAACATCATTGTTAAGATCATTTGTTTGTTTGCTTGTTTGTTTGGGTTTTATGGCATATCAACCTTTCTATGTTATTTAATGCCAAATCCATTTTTATACAATAAACAGTTCCTTTTCAAACAATTCAGTTTAGCACGAGTACACAGTTTAAACCTCAAAAGCATTTTTATTTCAAGAAATTTAGTTTAGTCAAATAGTTTTAATTCAAACGTTTCAGTTTAGTATAAGCAGAGTTTTCGTTTACACACTGTTGAATGTCAAAACACTTCTATTTCAAACAATTCAGTTTAGCATACAAAAACAGTTCTAATTCAGAGAATTTAGTTTAGCATATGTACGCAGTTTAAATGCAAAAACAGTTCTATTTCATTTCATTCAGTTTAGAATAAGTACGCAATATAAATGTTAAAGCAGTCCTGCTTCAAGTATTTCAGTTTAGCATAAGTACACAGTTTAGTTCTATTTGACCCAAAGGACCTTATCAGATGGACCTGGGATTGATGGCATTAAAGGGGTTATCCGCATTTTCCAAAGCTGCAGTATTATTGGAGTCTCACCATCATATTGTTTAGTGTTATATCCAGGACACTCGTTGGGGGAGTCTTACCCCTCTGCACTGGTGCAGTCGGTGTATTCGGCAGCCCCAAGACTATATGGACTACAGCATTAAGATCAGCGAGAATACTAAGAAAACGCCTGGATACTTGAGGAGATTTGTTGTCACTCGAAATTCAGTGACTGACTACCAGTTAAAACTGGTGTTAAAAAATCGAAAGGAGTGAAAGAATCAATCTCAACAAGTATGGCATCGATACGGCATGAGAAACAGAAAATGTTAATTGACATTTTGTTAACGAACTACTCTTCAAAGCTCAATTCATCATTATCTTGTCGTGCCACCAGCACAGATATCCCTTACCCTCTCTCGCCACCCCTCCCTATCGTTCATCGCTTCTGGCTGGTCCTCAGGGCTTCACCCCATATAATCACAGAGCTGCTGTATGTAGGTTCGATTTGGTTGCCTTGTTTTTGCTCGGCTATGTGAAGGGGTCCATAGGAGTACATCACGAATGAGCTCGTCCCTACTTCTCCAGCAGTGTCCTACAGGTCTGGTGCGAGTAACTTTGATAGTTTTCGTGATGGGTGGTAGGTGGCCGTATAGCTGCTGTTTTGTGAGGTCCGCCTCCAGGACTTGTGTAATATTGCTCGTAGCATTCTGGTGTAGTTGCCGTCAAGCATTTTTTCCATCCGTTTAGTTAGCGTCCATGTAGTGCATCTATATAGCAGTATCGATACGACCTCTTCTTGGAAGAAACTGCGTTTCATTTTATCGGTCAGGTCTGGCTTCCATATGACCGATAGCTATTTATGGCTGACCATGCCTTTACTAGTCGCGTGTCGATGTCTGTCCCAGTTGATGAGACACTGCTTTCAAGGTAGGTGAACTTGTGAACTAGTTTCTGAGAGCTGCCGTTTAGAGTGTAAATGTCGCCTGTTTGATTAAAGCACATATATTCCGTTTTGTATGCATTGATGTGGAGGCCAATGCCTGCAGCTGCTTGTTCGCCACTATACAGTATGGTTTCGGCTTGGGCAGGGGCATTTGCCAGAAGAGCTATGTCATCGGCGTTGTCGGCGTCGGTAATTGTTTTTGCGGGGTACCTTCTACTTCTTTTCTTTGTCAGCTTGAAACCGTTTTCTTTGATTTTATCAATCGATGCTCTAAGCACGTAGTCTAGACAGATGATAAAATCAAAAGATGTTAATTCGAGTTTCCAACAGATTACCGTTTTCGGTCCATGGTCTGATAAGTATAACATATGGAACGAAAATTAGTCGTAAGAATTAATCTTAGTTACATATTATGTCTTGTTCGTCTTAGTTGGATGTAGCATTGTCCCTTGGGCTGTAGAATACATCGACTACATCTCTCCTGAAGGGTAAGACTTCCCCGCCAATGAAGGTCCTGGATAAGACATTAAACAATCTGATGGTATGACTCCAGTAATGCAGGAGCTTTGGGGAATGCGGTGTATCCATTCATTGTCATCGCTCCCTGGTCTACTCTAGCCCAGAGTAGTAAACCTGACAGGGTCCAATGTATAGGTCAAATAGAACTGTTTGACATTTAAACTGAGCACAAACTAATGACTTATGCTAAACTAAATTGTTTGGAATAGAACTGTTTGATCATTTAACTATAAGCAAACTAATGACTGATGTTTAACTGAATTGTTAGTGATAAATAGCAATAATTGGAGCCATTTAACTTTATTGAATTCTACTAAATTGAATTGTTAGAGATAGAATAGTTAGAAATTTAATTGTTTGTATCAACAAAATATGTTTACAAATCATATATTCAATATATATGTAAAACAGGATTTAGCATTAAATGACCAACAATGGTTGATATGGCCTAAAGCTTATCTTACCTGGATTGTTAGTAAGATAGGGAGTCAGTGGCTGAACACCGGCTATTTTTTGAGGTGCTACTTGCTGGATTGTGTGAGGTGAGGACGAACTCATAATCGTCGTTTGTTTTTTGGACTCAAACAGTAATGGCCGATTAACAAAAACTTACATACATCAGCTCTTTGTAGACACAGAACTACATTCTGTGTCTACAAAGAGCTGATGTATGTAAGTTTTTGTTAATCGGCCATTACTGTTGGAGTCCAAAAAACAAACGACGATTATGAGTTCGTCCTCACCTCACACAATCCAGCTAGTAGCACCTCAAAAAATGTGGTAGGAGCGAGGGGAGAGAGGGAGAGAGAGTGAGTGAGGTAAGAAACTCAATGCTGTCAGTGAGAATTTATCATGATAATTATGATTGTTCGGAAAATACTGTCCGATTTTACAATAAACTGTTTCAATTCTGTTCTAACATGTTTTATGATAGTCATATAAAAAACTAACATACCTCATGGTAAGTGTCATCTTTGGTAGAAGTAATGCATTACATATATATCCAGTTTCCCACCAGGCCTAGATTTGACACAAGGTCATTTTATAGAGTGGGGATACGCATGAATCGAAACTCGTGCACAGCTGTCAAATAAATACTTGATCCTGACGGCATTTCCCTGGTTCCAAGACATTAACTCAACTTTGCGTAGCAGGTACTACCGGAAGAGGAAAGCCCACTGGGACGTGGCGGTCAGCATCATACCATCCACCCGGCGCGAACGCTCGGCGGCTTCTGGAAAACTAAGGGGAGAACGAGACTGAGATGTTTAGTTTTCAAGCTTGGTTATAATTTTGCTTTATGACCATGCTCAGCCACATGTTATTACTGAAGAAGCTCACAGACTTGGGATTTGAGACTTTTCCACATCCATCTTATTCTGATATCTCACCAACGGATAATAATAATTTTTTTTTTAGCATCTGGTTTCATTTTTACGCCAAAAAGCATTATATTCCAAAGAAGTGTTCCCCAGTCAACTGGTGCTGTAGAATACACCGACTACAGCTCTGCAGATGGGTTAGATCCCACCACGAACAACTGTCCTGCATATGACACAAAACAATAAAATGGTGAGGCTCCAGCAATGCTGGAACTTTGGGAAATGCTGAGTACCCCTTCATTGCTGACGCTCCCAGGTTCACTTTGGTCCGGAGTGATAGCATCTGATAAGTTCCAATCTATGAGCCAAACAGAACTAAACTGTGTACTTATGCTAAACAGAATTACTTAAAAAAGAACTCATTTGACATTTAAACTGCGTACTTATGCTAAATTGAATCGTTTGAAATAGAACTGTTTTGACATTTAATTATGCGTAGACAAAAACTATACTTATATTAAACTGAATTGTTTTAATTAGAACTGTTTGACTAAACTGAATTGCTCGAAATAGAAAAGTTTTTGACAATTAAACTGTGTACTTATGCTAAACTGTATTGTTTGAAAAAGAACTGTTTATTTGTATATTAATGGATTTAGGATTGAATAAACTACAAAGGTTGATATGCCGTAAACCCAAACAAATAAATAAGTAATTGGATCTGCATTAAATCTGTAGATTTTTATTGTACAAGTATGAATAAACTTGTAAATCAATAGCCGAAATGTGTAGATGTTCAATAATCGTATGTAAACTCAAGAAAATATTGTTTCAATTCCTTAATCATGAAAGTTTATTTTAAAATCGGACCATATTTTCCAAACAATTTAACACGAACATTATTGCAAAGTGACATTTAGTATCAACGAGTTAAATGCTTGAATCTCCTTGAAGAAGACAACTGCGACATGATTTTATTTAATATCATAATTCAGAATGGTTTTTTTAAATGTAACGATTGACGATATAAGGTTTGTTGAAATGAGTGTTGATAATATTGAAATCGTCTCATCGCTTAGAGCATTGTGGCATATTTTCTGCCCACAAGAATGACTCATTTTAGAGAAATAGTCAACGATATAGTTGTTTTTGTCGTGTATTTTGTAGACGAAACACAGTAGGTAGTAGACGAGAACAAAGGAAGATCTAAGAAAAAAACAAAACAAAAAATTCAATGGCAGCAAAGAAAAATAATTAAGGAAGACTAAGAAAATAAAATAACAAAGCTATCTGAAAAACCACCTTGCGTGAATACAACAGATTCGAGTGGTCGATTTCATGTCGTTATTCTAACGACGGTTTCAAAACCAAAAACAAGGCGCTCAAAACAAGACGAGTGGGAGGAAGTATTGTCAGTCAACAACGTAGAAAACGAAACAGTAAATAAGCAGAAATAAAGTCTTTGGCCAATATATATATATATATATATATATATATATATATATATATATATATGTGTGTGTGTGTGTGTGTATAAACAAGGGTCATTCAATAAATAAGGGGAATATTTGTTTCCGAATTTTCTTCTATAAATATAAACGCTGAATTGTTTGAAATTGGTTAATAACAAAAATCATTTTAATTTTGCAAAAATATTTGTTGTGAGGCTAGTCAAAATCACTGCAAAGCAAGAGACTGATCCAGGTTTAAAACATTTCTTCTGTCATCAAATTCTTGGTGGGTGAGAAGGTTAAATCATTTGAAATTCACAGAAAAATGTATAATGTGAAGTATATTTTAATCAAAAATGTTCATAATGGGCTGACCATGGATTTGATCAACGAAATTGAGTGGAAACACAATAACTTTCCGGTAAAAATATTTCTGGGTGCAGTGGTCAGTAATGCAAGTCTGTCTTTTGAGATATTGAAAAGGCTCATCAAAATTGAAAAAAGGTGCATTTGTAAATAGCTATTCCTATTGCTAGCTCCCAGGGCAAAATTCATTAAATAACCCACGTATATATATATATATATATATATATATATACGGGGGTAGGGGAGTATATATATATATATATATATATATATATATATATACTCCCCTACCCCCGTAGGGTTGAGTTCTCCGGCGAATAAAGTAATCGTGTTGCCATTAGCGTTTATTGCAAGCCTCTTCATATATGAATTGAGGTCTCGGTAGCCGTTTAACGGATGTATGTCAACAATAGTAATTGTGATTCATAACCGTTTAAAATTTACTTCGATGCGACTGGCTCCTCGTGGCTGAGGCGTTAGAAGCTTGGATTGGCGTTTGAGTCAACCGGGTTTCGATCCCAGCTACGGGAAGCTAATATGTTTAGACACACTGATGAGTTCTGATAGAACGAAACAGATCAGTATGTGGATGACTACAGAGATGTATATATACGCTAATAATATAACCATCTACTTACGAAGTATTGATCTTCCCTGAAAAGCGGCATTTACGTGTTATTTGTTGGATGTTCCATAATGCGAAATCTTTGATACGGCATGCAATTTTTTTAACGATTTTCCTCTTTTATCTTTGTTTTTTCATGGGATCCCAACGATTGTGGGTCCTTTAATGCCAATGCTATCCTAGTAGAAGAGCAGCAATGATTTTTTTAACCCATTGATGGCAAGGGATGAAGGGTATATACCTTTCCTAAGGGCTTTAGTCCGAAAATGAACATAATTGCAAGACTGGAGTTCGAACTCACTTATAGCACTTTGGCCCTTACGCCACTCCTCAGTGGGATTTGGATTTTTTGTTGCAAAACACTAAAGTCTACTTTAGCTTCCTTAGCAAAATCTCATACATATCCAGGGTACCTTGACTTGAGAAAAAGTGCAACTGCCCTCATTGAAAACCCTTTCGGCGACAGACGTTGATTAGTATGTGAGTTCTGATTTGGATGCCGCTATTCAACTCCATATAACAAGAAGCATTGATGTACATTGAATTATGATGCATTCGTTCAAATTGCCTCAAGTTATATACAAAAGCCATTTTGTTAATTCTAACTTTGCTGGAAAATCTCTATTTGCCTGAATTACTGAGACGATGATTGACACTTTTTATCACTTAGAATATTCAGACTATTGTCTTAATCTTTACAACGTTTCAGTCGATGCGTCCTTCGGCAGGTGTTTCTTCTCGAACTTGGGAACCCACAAAGAAGATAGAACCGAACCTTTTACGGTGGTAGATTGTTCTTATTTGTTTAACAATAACCTGGTACAAATTGTAAGTTGTTGTACTTGTATTCGGGATTGAAATTGCAACCTCAAGATCATTTCACTTATAAACACTTCCCAACAACTGCCAATATGCGTTGTGCTATGTGTCTTACTGGACAATTCAGAGTGGATTTTTATAACGTATAAACCTGATGTCTCCATTTGCCCTTGAGATACTACTCAGTACTATTACGTGCGAATTTTTTACCTTAGCACATATTGCATTTTTTTTTTCATCCAGCCTTTTGATTATTGGTTGGCATCCCGTATTTATCTCTATATATGGTCTGCTCAACATTTCACTGTTACAGACTCTCTAAGACTTGTTTCCTGAAACTACCACATTTCAGTGAAATTATCACCAAAGAAATACGCAGAGCTATTTCTAAGGAAAGGCTAGATATACAACTGGCCCACTCCGGGCTCTCATTATGCTAATATCTAATGGACAAAAATATCAATAAACCTGATGCGCTGCTTCTTTAAGGCTTATTATTCGCCAATGTTCTTTTCTATCTATTATTTTTACTTTATCCTATCTGCGCAGATCGTTTCCTTTTTCTTTATATATATACTCTGTCATACTCGACTTTTCGATTTTACCTTGACATTCTATTTTACGATGTTTCTCTTGTTGCATGGGATGGAGTACACGCAATACTTGGTCATGTTATAATTGGTTGGAGGCTTGACTCAAAAGAGATATTTTCAAAGATTCCTGCCAATCCTGAATTTTGTCCTGATATCGAATAGAATAAATATCTTTTGAAACTCTTCGGATGGGCATTTGACATAGATTAGACAAACTGTAGTGAGTTTTCGAGCATTGTTATCTGCTCTTATGTAATGAAGTTAAAATAATAGATAAGAAATAATATTTAAAGATAAAAGGTCTTCAAAAACAACGCATGTTTTGGGCTACTGTGACCAGTTGGACAGACCTATTGTAGAGATGAATACAAAATGGAAATCAACAATCAAGAAAGATGAAAAAAAAAGCAATATGAGCAAAGGTAAAAAATCGCTCATCATAGTAGTGAATAGTATCTCATGGGTTGATAGAGATTAGGTTTATAAGAACCAAAAATTCACTCTGAATTATCCAGCAGGATACAAGGCGTAACGGATATAGACATTTAACAGAATTACGACAATCTTTCCCGTGAATTTAATAAAGGGTTCGGTTCAAAGTTCTCTGGGGACTCCCGCGTTCAACATGAAACACCCGGACATATATTTGGATCCCTTATTTGGCAGTTGGCTAGAGTGCATATTGTGACAGTATTGATATTTTTGTTCATTAGATATTGGCATAATGAGAGCCCGGAGTGGGCCAGTTGTATATCTAGCCTTTCCTTAGAAATAGCTCTGCGTATTTCTTTGGTGATAATTTCACTGAAATGTGGTAGTTTCAGGAAACAAGTTTAGTTTCCGTGATTTCTTATTATTTAAATGTCGTGTGAGTAATGGTGGATAATCATGAGAAGTGTGTGTAATTTTGTCTTTTTCTTCAATGCATCTATTGTGAATTCGTTTAATTTCATTTCTAATGTTATCTACATTGAACGTAACCTTTATCGCCGTAAATAGATGGACTTAACGTGACGAGTTCAATTCATTGATGTGGCTGTCGGCGTTTTCTTTGACACTAAGGCTCGTAAGGAAGGCATATGTCAATATCTTCAACCTCTAGCCATTAGTGAAATAGTTGAGTAGACGGGGCTAAATTGGCTTCATAAAGCAACCAGTCAAAGAGGGTAAGAAAGAATATGACTTGAAAACGCGAGGAACGTGCCGGAGAACTAGGGACACATTGGTATAACATTTTTCTGTTAACAGCTTATCCAAAAGGTGTAGTTGGTTCAATACAAGCTTTGCCTATTATAAACAAATCTTCAGTGTAAGAATTCATACGGTTTACATCTGAAGCGTTGAAGCGTTGGACCCTCATACATCGAGATTGACAGAAGAGACGGTAATCTCTCTCTCTCTCTCTCTCTCTCTCTCTCTCACACACACACACACACACACACACACACACACACACACACACACATATATATATATATATATCAACGTTGTATGCAAATCACTCTAATAAGATTATTGAACTAATTGTCGTAGAGTTATCAAATTTCCTTCGAATGTAAATTTCTTTATATACATAACATATTGATATCAATTATTATCATTTATATAATTTATATATAATATCATTACAATCGTCAATATTAATATATATATATATATATATATATATATGTGTGTGTGTGTGTGTGTGTGTGTTTGTGTGTGTGTGTGTGTGTGTGTGTGTGTAATTTATGATGAAATTCACAGGTTTGAATTCAAAAACCAATAGCTGAACTTTTTAAGGCTATCTGACGTTGTCCTTCACAAAAAGGGGTATTAGCTAGACGGACGTCTTTTATAAAACTTTGTCCCAGGTTGCATCCAGATTCCGGTACAGATACAGTCTCTTAAGACTAATTACCATGTTCAGAATCTATTACTTTTTTTTTCTTTTTTTTTATTCGTATTACATTTTAAGAGAACAGCCAGTTATATGAACTAGTTACATAACTTTTTTGTTTTTGAAAACAATACTGGTATGCTAAATTCATGAAAACTATTGATTTGAAAGATTTGCATAAAAGAAAGTATCGATTAGCAAAGAGAAGAAATGAAAAGTTCGAGAAAGAAAAGACAAAGCTCATTTGCTCTAAAATTCAAAACTTTGATAGAAAACACAAAAATAACATAAGTAAACCAACCACCACTTGTAATTCAACCGATAAAGAATATATTCTACCTTATTTTCTAATTTCTTTCTATTCAAAATTATTTGAAATTAGTTTTGCCCAGTCAGCTAGGGCTGCACAATATACCGTCTGCTTTTCTACAGAAGGGTGAGACTCACCCCTCTGGATATACGACGGAACAATCTGATGGTGAGACTTCAGTAATGCTGGAGCATTGGGAAATGCGGTTTACTTCTCCATTGCCAGGTTCATTATGGCCTGGACTGGTAGTACCTAATAGGTTCCTATCTATGGATCAAATAGAACTAAACTGTTTACTAATACTAAACTGAATAGTTTGAGATGAGACTGTTCTGACATTTAAACTGCGTACCTCTGCTAAACAGAATTGTTTGAAATAGAGCTGTTTTAACATTAAACTGCACACTTGTGCTAAACTGAATTTTTTGAAAGAACTGTTATATGTACACATACGGATTTGCCATTGAATAATCATAATGGTTGATATGCCATGAAACCAAACCAAACCAAACCAAAAATGTGAAATTATTTACTTAATCAAGTAAAGGGTTAACTGGTGGAAGGTGAGGCTCATCGATCCTGTAAAATTAGAATTAATTACGTTATTTATTATCTGTATCTAATCTATTAATCCGACATTGTTGAGGTTGTCGTATAAGATAAATGAAACATAGATAACGTTGTCGAAATCTCTGTTCTTTGGTATTGCACAGTGCTAAAGTATATTTATCAGATTTTAACTGACAGATGGGAGGACAATGGATTATTTAAGTTGAATAATTTTGATGAAGTCATCATTAAAGTAATAGAGTTCCCGAAAGACATGAAACAGTTCCTGTAAATGAAAGCCTAATAAAAGTCATTAGGAAAATAAAATGGTTTAATATCAAAATAAAGATTAATCTATAGATTGAACAGCAATGGAATCACTCAAATGTTTATGAATTATGAAATGAGTATATATATATATATATATATATATATATATTAAAAGATCTTTATCTAATCAGAATTTAATTGGGAAGTTGTAATTTGTTTTTACATGACTGGTTGTAATATATTTGAGTCGATAAAATGGTTCAGTATAAAAATAAAGATTAATCTTTAGATTGGTCATCTTTGGAATACACATCTCTTTATGAATCCCGAGAAAAGTATATATATATATATATATATATATACACTTTTCTCAGGATTCATATATATATATATATATATATATATATATATATATATATATATATATACACGTAGTGCCTTGAATAAATTTCCAGACTTTTTTGTACAGTCATTTAAAATGGTCATAGACCCTTGAAAATTCCGTATATTATTGCTATCCATTTTAGGAGATGACTGACCAATTTTTATGATTCTAGTTTCAAATGCACAGCTACAGCAGGAATTGGAATACGCCCTACTAAAGCCTGATTGTCACAGCTGGTGAATTTCAAAAATGCAATCTGCACTTTGGAAGAACGATATGCAATAAAATTCTGTGTAAACTTTAAAAAATGCCATGTAATGAAAGCTGGATCTACTAGTATGACCCAGAGACCAAGAGACAGAGTGGAAGCATGCCAGCTCTCCCAGACCCAAGAAGGCCAAACAGAGCAAAACCACCCACAAACTTTTGATGATCACTTTTTTGACTGCACTGGCATGATCTACATGCACTTGGTTTCCACTGGACTGAAAGTCGACAAGGAATACTGTGTTGAGGTTTGAAGGAAGTTCAGGAAGAGGTTGCTTGGGAAGAGGCCAGCACTCTTCAAATTGGGCCAGTGGCATTTCCATCAAGACAATGCACCAGTCCACAACTCCATCCTTGTCGCATACTATTTGACCAAGATGGGCATCAAGACAGTTCCTCAACCCCACTATAGTCCAGATCTTGCTCGCTGTGACTTTTACTTATTCCCTAAGCTCAGAGGCTGTCGTTATGAGGCAATTGAGAAGATGAAAGACGCTGTGACGAAGGTCATTGACATGCTCACACAAGAGAACTTCCATGGGGCCTTCGAGAAGTTGTTGGAACGGTACAACAAGTGTATTGCAGCCGAAGGAGATTACTTCGAAGGGGAATAGAGTTTCATGTGTGTAGTATCAATAAAAGTGCCCATACCAAAAAAAATCTGATAACTTTTTTAATGATCCTCGTATATATATATATATATATATATATATATATATATTGCACAAATTATCTTATTCAATTGCATTGAATTAATTTAGAGGGCTATTGGAATGCAAAATAATAATTATTTGAATCTAATTAATTTCAAAGTAAAACTTCATCGTCGGAGACATTTTTTAAAATAAACACGATGTTGAATGTTCAAATTTTTTGGGCGTTGTAAACAGTGTTACGTGTGATGTTTAAACACCACGCGGACGAGACTTAACTTCGGTTGTCTTAATCAATTTGATTTTGCTTTATTTTATTTTTCATTTTGTTTTTATTCTTATTTTTATTTATCTATTTATTTTTAAAATTTAAACATATATTTAAAATGTGCATGTTAATTAATGATATATTCAGTATTTAATTCTAACCTACTGTTAATCTGAAGGTGTAACTTAGTTATCAATAAAGCCTCCTTAATTCTGAGATTACGTAATATTGCTTCTGTTTTATTGGGAAAATTATTATCATTATTGTTGCATTTTATTAAATGTTTATGGAATGAGGATAAACATGCATTAAGGTGTTCTTTAATTCTGATGTGGAGTGGTCTGATTGTACTTCCTATATAAAAATTATGGCATTTTAAGTAAATTAAACGATAGTGTAAGTTTATGGGCATATATTTGGATCCGTTATTGGGCAGCTGGCTAGAGTGCATGTTGTGACAATATTGTTATTTTTCTTCGTTAGGTATCGGCGTAGTGAGGATCCAGAGTGGGCCAATTGTATATCTAGCCTTTCCTTGTAAATAGCCCTGCATATTTCTATGGTGATAATTTCACTGAAATGTGGTATTTTCAGGAAAAAGTTTGTAGAGGGTCTGTGTAGTTTACATGATTTCTTATCATTTAAATGTCGTGTGATTGATGTTGGATAATCATTGTTTCTGAGGATGTTTATAAAGTATGCAGTGTGTGTAATTTTGTCTTTTGCTTGACTGCATCTTTTGTGTATTCGTTTAATTTCATTTTTAATGTAATTTGTTTTGGCGCTGAGTGAAAGTTATGATTTGAAATGCACAAAGAGGTTTTTAGAGATGGGTTTTCTATAGAAACTAGTGTTAATTTTACCAGTTAGTGATATTTGAATTTTAAAATCTAGGGACCCTGCGTTATCCGGATGTTCCATCTTGAACTGAATAGGTCTATCTACGTTTCGGAACTTCTCATATATGGCGGTAGCTTCTTCGCTGGATGATGTGAACGTGAGTATATCGTCTATATATTTTGAGAAGAATATGCATGATGGGCAGATAGATAGTGCTCGATGTTCTCGTTGATCCATGTATGAAATGACTTGTATGCCTGATAAAGTCGATCCCATGGGTAGTCCTGATATTTGTTTGTAGATATTTCCATAGTAAGTGAAGTAAGTATTTTCTACTATAATGGGTAATAGTTGGTGTATATCTGTCGCTGTTAGTTTGTGACAATATGACTAATGCTATCACAACTGTGTTGACTACAACAAGAAACATCTAATAAAAAAATACGCATGGTTTCAAAAAAAGCAAAACCGACATAATACTCACCAAGTGAATTTTGACAAAAAGCATAATACACACATATCTAATAATACACCTTCAACGACAACTTCTCGGATAACAGACCTAACAAAATCGCTTTCTTACAATGAATTAAAATTACCCAGTCTAGGACCTAAAGTGTGGGCTTTAGTGTGAAGGGAAATTCCAACAGCTACGTCCAGAAATTGAACTCGTCACGTCAAGTCCATTTATTTACGGTAATAAACGTTAGATTCAATGTATTCTGACTAGATTCTATTGGAATGTTGTTATTCATTTTTATATTATTGATTTTAATACAACGTTTAAGTGGAGAAACTGGTTTAATAACAAAATAAGGATTAATCTACAGATCAGACAACACTGGAATCACTAAAATATTTGTGCAACATGATAATATATATATATATATATATACATGTGTGTGTGTGTGTGTATGTGTGTGTGTGTGTGTGTGTGTGTTATGAAATAGCCGAGGGATTTCGGTTCATGCCTTTGAGTTTAGTTAGGCTGAGAACCTTTCGGCTCAGCACATGGGTTGGTTGGGTGTAAGATTGAAGCAGGTGTTAACGCGGGTGCGCGCGAGCGGATGGAGGTGTCACTCAGATGTCATAACAGTCCGAGACGATACTGGGTGACAAGGTGCGGGTGACGTCACGCACCGGAAGCACGCGGAAGTTTGTGTGAGAATTTGAAGAAAATAAGAGTCGGGTTTTGGACGCCTAACGAGAAGGATCGATTTTGGAGCTCGCAGGCGCGAGGCGAACGTGCGCCCGATGGGGGCCGCTCGAGTTGGGGGCCAAATGAATAAGACAGCATCAAAGATTTTGTCTCTCCTCCTTACGTCGAAACCTTTAACTCAAAGTTAATAAAAAGGTTTCGTACCTGAACAAGAAGTAGTTACGTGTTTTTGAGATTCCTGTTCTTTATATATTCTATCGTTATGAACATTACATGTCTATTTCGCACGTGGCCATATTCGTGTATATGGCTACACAACATGTGTGTGTGTGTGTGTGTATGTAAATACATGTATCCAATTATGTATATTTGTTAAATGATCTTTACCTTATCAGATTTTAGAGGGAAGCTTTAGTTTTTTACATCATTGATATTGGCACATTTTAATCGATAAAATGGTGTACTACCAAAATAATGATTAATCTATAGGTTGGACAGCATTAGAATCGCTTAGATATCTTTGAAGCATGAAATGTATATATTTCTTTGTCAAATGATCATTATATTATCAGAATTTTATCGAGAAACCGTGCTTCTTTTTTATATCATTAATGTTAACACATTCAGTCATTACCTTTCATAGACGGTATTCAGTCGAGCTGCCCTTATTGGCTCCACCTATTTAAGAATTTCCAGTAAGAACTCATTTTGCTGTCTTTTAACATCCATTCTTTCTAAGTCTTTCCCACAGCAGACATAAATTCAATTGTAAGAGGTTATTTCCGAAGAAATCTACGCTGTAAATCAAAATCGTTCATAAATGTTTTCTTCTTAGCTGCAACCATGAAACTTTTAACTCCAAAGTTAGAAAGTGTCTTACCCTGTCTTAATTTGGGGGTCTTGCTTTACCGTCTCTTTGCAATGCTGGTTTGTTATTGCGTCATCAGTCATTTGACATTTACATTCGGTTGTTTAGAGTGGTCAATTGATTTTTGTGGAGGTAGTGGTTTGGGTGAGTATTAAGAAAACTGCCGTCCTTGTCATGTGCTTCAAACAATTTTTTAAAGTTTTTATTATATAAGATAAGTTTCTCTTTTTCTCTCAGATTATAGATCAGACGAAACCTGAAAAATGGAGCAGCTGAAATCTTGGATTAACATCAGACACATAAAGAGAAGATGTAACTGGCGAACAATTTCTGTCTGTGACGTTTCTAAAAAAATATTGTTAATAATCTATCTGTCTATTGATCTATTGGGTGCGGAAGCAAAATTAGGAATATTCGAGTATAATATTAAACGACTCTATGATGAAATAAGATTAATTTTAATTTAAAAAAACCCAACAAAATAAGAAGATAAAAACAAAACAGCAAATTTACTCAATATGGCTGTCATTATTTTCAATTATTGCACCAACACACCTTCAAAACGATTTGTATCCTTTCAAAATAAAACCTTTAGACATTTTATCCCATTTCTCCTCAATAACTGTCTTAAGCAAATCAATATTTGGATGGGTAGTTGCATATGTTTGGTTTTCTAAAATGCCGGATATGGCATAATTAAGTAGGTTAAGGTCTGGGTTTGATGGCCGTCATAAATATACTCCTGTAATTTCAGAAATTGTATTTCGCTTGGTTTTGACATTAAGCAAATCATATATTCTTTGTTGTTTCTTTTCTTGCTGACTCATATTGGGATGAATTCTAACGAAAAAGAACTTGAATGAAAGAGCTAGATTTAGATTAATCGCGTTGGTTTCAACAATTGGATTAATCAGACTAAAAAATATCTTTAAAATTATTCCATATTTTTCTTCCGCACTATCTATCTATGTCTGTTCATATCTATCTTTCTGTTTGCAAAATAAGTCGAGTCTATTCTGGTTTTTAAGTAGAAGGTGGAAACTATGTTGAAAACCTCTCCTAACGGCGTTATTTTGCTTGATGTAGCTGTTATACTTTTCGTACAAATAAATAAACAAAAGCATATATAGGAGGCATTATTTTCAGAGAAACCCTCGTATAATTTAAATCAAAGTATTTTCTATTTTTCTAGATATCCATCAGTTAAAAAAGATCCTGCAGTTATATTCAGTTAAAGTATGTCAGAAGGCTGGAATTAAGCTATTTGGGGGGGATGGAACTATAAATAAAACAAGAGAGACTTACGAGAAATTCTAAAAGATTTAGCATTATTATAATGACAGCAGGATAATCTCAGTTATCGATGTAATGAGGCAACATTATTTGCTAATTGAAAATTCTTTTGCAACCAGAGGGCATTTTTCTATTTTCAAGTAACCATAAAAACCGTGTCCATAATTCAAAAACGTCTACATTGAGAATTTCTTTAAAAAGATAGCTGGGTGTTTTCAACGGAAACTAATGTGAATAAAGAATTACTTTTTTCATTGGAATACATGTAGTTTTTATTCAGCTGATATCATTTCCGTATAATCTTTTTCTTGGTCACCAAATATTTACGATTATGTCCAAAAAATATCTTCTGATAGATATCCCAGATGAGACGTTGTCATAATTATTGTTTTACTCCTTCAGAGTTTTTCAAATCAGCTAATGCTGAAGGTTTTCCCCTGAAGTTTGAGTGACAAGTCTCCTCAAGTTTCGAGGACTCTCCTTGAGTATTCTGGCCGATCTCAACAATGCTGTACTTTGAATGATCTCCACTCGTCCTCTTATTTCAAAGTCCTCCAATTCTTATACCAATACTTTGGTGACTGTACCCAGAGCACCAATTATAATGGGTATAATCGTCACTTTTTGGAGGTGCCTGTGGTGTAATTGTTATCGTCGTAGGAATTGTACACGGCGACACGAGTTCAAATCCTGGACGAAAGTCATTGCATTTCACATAGCACTAATACCCTTGGGAAAGGTATGAATCCAATTATTCTCCCCCCAGCTATGAGTAAATAGTAGGGCGGACTAGGTTCTTCAGCCTTGGTTAGGCAACTAGTCTAGGAGAAGGACAACTCTGAATTCAAACCTGTTAAACTCCGCTTAAAAATTGACCTTGTGTCATATCCTGCCCGAGCGGAGGGGTTGGTAAATAGGATAATCGTCACTTTTAGGTTCTTCAGTTTTTCGATTTCCTTACAAGGTCTTGGTACTCTTTTCGCTTTCTTTCAATTTTACTCTGTGATCCACGAGGACAGCAAAGTCCACAGTTTTCCATGTCGTCTTTTTTTTTGTTGATAATTATAAGATCTGGTCGTCGGGCCGAGATTAGATGATCCATTTGTATCTCAAATCCCATAGAAGTTTGTGTGTCTTATTCTCCAGGACAGATGCGGGGATTTGCCTGTACCATTTGGTCGTAGTGTCAGATTTCAGTTTCTCGTACAGTTCTAAGTGGATTCGCTTGCCCACCCAGCTGTCTCTAGTTTCGTACTCTTTCTGTATTAATTTGCTGCATTCGCTTATTAAGAGATTGATCATTTCGTCTCCATCACCACATAATCTACATCTGTTGTTTTGTTGCGTCTTATCAATTCCTGCTTTGATATGATTGGTCTTTAAGGCGTTGTTTTTTCTGCTATGATGAGAGATTAAGTTTCTCTCTTAAGGTTTCCCCTTCTTAGCCACGTTTACGTTTTCTCCTGAGAGATGTAGGTTATTAGTCGCTTAAAACATCTATAGTGTTGGTTTTCTTCCCATTTTTGTTTAATGGTTATTTCCGTTCTGCTGATTCTCGTGTCGTCAGTATTATTTCTGGTCACACTTTTCTATGTAGTCTATTATAATCTTTATTATTATTTACTCATTAGAGTTTTTCACATCAGCGTTAGCTGATGGTCTTTCACTACAGTTTGAGTGACTGCAAGTCTCCTCAAGTCTCCAGGACACTTCTCAGTATTATTATTATTATTTATATATTGCGGACGGCTATACTCACCTTGGTTGCTATAGTCAGAACGTTTCAGTCGTTTTACTCTCCAGCCTTAATCAGGATAGGGAAAGTTACCGAAAACAACTAAAGGCACTCGAGGGAGGCTGGAGAGTATAGCAACCAAAATTGTTATTCCTGTCCGCAATTTTTTGAGATTTGGCAAATAAATACTTATTCTGTTAGAAGATTGATTAGTTAAAACCTTTTAAGCTTTAAATTAATTAATTGATATTTAAGCGCATTTTAGTTATAATATAAAGAGTAATGGATTTAAGAAATAAAAGTATTCATTTTCGACGAAGTTAAAATGCTTCAGTGATCAGTAATATATTAAATTGACTTACACAATTAAGAATGGTCTCAAAGAACCTCACTCTATGTAATGGAACGACAAAAAGAAAGAAAAAAAGAAAGAAAGTATGTGGAAGAGAGTAGCACCAAAGAGGCCGTGCGTGCAAAGATTACTCTGTCAGAGAAAAATAGTTTTAGCACCTGCTTCAAATTTTTGCAAGCCTAACATATGAATGTCTTATCATATTCACACACACACACATGCGCGCCCACACACACACGCGCGTGCGCGCGCCCACACAAACACACACACAAGTATATATATATGTGTGTGTGTGTGTGTGGTATGTCCATATATTCATATACAAATATTTATTTTTGTAAGTTGACTGAACTTCGTCGAGTGCGACGAGAAGGTTTCTTTTCTGTAGCTTATTCAGTGAGGTGAAGAGGAGGGTGATACTAATCTCCTTGTATTACTCCACTTACCCTTGATATGTATCTTTTAATACTTAGTGTTTAGCAACGATTCATCCAGAACCATATTGTGTCTTTGGTATATGTTATGGACCAGTAAGGGTCCGGAAGAAAGACGCGAACTTGGGTTTACGTGGAACAAAGTATATTGGAGAAAGTATAATACAACGTAGGTAAAAAGGTGTTGAACATCAGTCTGACAGCCAAAGTGTTAGGCTGCAATAAACATAACCACCGAGATGAATATTCTCCTGGTATTTATAGCAACAGGAAGAGTTCGTTACTGTCCGCAGGTTGGGTAGCATAACAGTATGACTCGACCTGGAATTGACCCTCTGTTTCCCAGATCAATAGCTACCCACTATACCAATATATATATATATATATATATATAATGAAGTCACATGGCTAGAACATATTTCCCCGACTCTCTCTCTCTCTCTCTCTCTCTCTCTCTCTCTTTCTCTTACTCTCGCTATTCGTCCCAATCATCTATCGCTCCCGGCAGGTCTTTCAGACGACATCCTGTGTCCGTACAGAATTGTTGTGGGTAAGTTCTTGTTCGTCGGTCAACACTGGAATGTCTATATGTAGAGTTTCGTGGGAGAATATCACTTATGGGTTCGTACTTACTTCTCTGGCAGTGTCCCATATGTCTTGTTCGTCTTATTTGGATGGTTTCAGAGATTGGAGGTAGGTGGCCGTACAACTGTTTATTTTGTGGGTTTTCTTCGAGGATATGTTCAGTATAGCTCGTAGCATTCTTGTGCAATTCCCGTCAAGCTTTTTCTTAATACGTTTTGTCAGCGTCTCTGTGGTGGATTCACACAGTTGAATTCACACAACCACTGCTTGGAGGAGATTCCGTTTTATTTAACGAGTAGCTTAGGCTTCCATATGATCGATAGCCTATCGATAGCAGTATAAGCCATGTGCCTAGCGGACATATAGACTGCTATCGATAGGCTATCGATTATATATATATATATATATAACGTTTATTTATATAGGTTTAAGTGAGGCAAGTTCAAATCATAGTTGGAGTTGATTACATTTCATTTTTCGCTAATGCTCTTGGGGAAGATTTGAATTCAACTCTTCTCTCCCATCAATAGCTATAATCTTATTTATCAATTTGAGATAAAAGAAAAAAAGTAAGAAAATACTTCTTCAGAAGAACAAGGAAACTTCTCGAAACCAAGTTCAGCAGCAGAAATCTCATTAAAAAATAAACTATTGAAGAATTCCCAGGTAAGATACTCAGGGCTATTTTTAAGCTGGAAAATGAGGAACGCACACCAATGAACCAAAATTAATGGAAAATGATAACTATGTATAAGATAACCCCAAGAGATGACATAGAAATACTAAATGTACGAAAAAAAAACGGATGAGGACTTGCCTGCATTCAAGATTCTCTAGATGCATTAATACAAGGACTCGATGAATACATTAAAAAAAGAACAAAGAAAGACAAATTACAGCAATGGAAACAAAAGCTAGATAACGAAAATCGAGGAAAAACGACTGTATGGAAATATCAAGCGAGAAACTAGTGAGATTGCACACGAAAAGACTTGTTCATGACTTGAGAGGGAAACTGAATATGATTGCATAGCAGCACAAAAGAATACCATAAGAATCAATTATAATAAAGCAAAAATTGATAAGACGCAACGGAATAGCAAACTGATCACCTAATCCCGGCCAGAAGAAAAGACTAAGAGGTGATAAACAAGAAAAATGAAAATATCGGACATCAAAGTGAAAATAAAAGAAAACTCATAGACAAATATTTGGAGCTTGGTAAAGGACAAAAAAGCTAAAATGTGGGTGACAATGATACCAATTGAAATTGATGCATTTTATAAGTAAGGTTTTCGGACTGCTGTCTTCATCTTGATTGTTATGTCCACAACGTTTCGGCCGATATGTCCTACGACCTTCTTCAGGTGTTAGTCGAACTCGGAAATCTATCAAGTTTCATCTCAGATATTTAGACTGCTGAAACTGATGCACTTGGAATGTTTCCAAAAGGCTTGGAAGAATGACGGAAGGGATTGGAAATCTGAGGAAAAATCAAGACCACATAGACCAAACTATTGTTAAAAATCGGCTAGAATTCTGAGAAGAGTCATTGAGACCTGAGGATCCTTGCTGTCTCTATGACTACCGTAAAAGACAAAAATAAATCTTGCCGTTTTGTGGATTTGGGCGTTCTGAAGGCAAAAAGATAGACAAATACTTGGACCTTGCCAGAGATATAAAAACAGCTGAGAAACATGAAGTAATATCTTTTGTAATTAGCGTGTTCTGAACGGTCCTAAAAAAACTTGGAAGAAAGAGTAGAAGAACTGAAAAGCAGAGGCAGAATTGAGAACATCCAAACGACAACATTTTTGAGATCGGCCAGGATACTGCGAAGAGTTCTGGAAACCTGAATAATCTTGCTGTCACCCAGATTCCATGAGTTTCGATTCCTCCTGGGAAAGACTACCAAATTATGCTGGTATGAAAAACTTGCAAGAAGTTATAATAATAATAATAATAATAATAATAGACTAAAAAAAGACCACCTTCATCCCCCACAAAAAAAATAACGAAAAAGAATAGCCCCAGTAACTAGAGACCAATAATATTTCTACCTTGGAAGTGAAAATATTCTTACAGTTCAGATTTGGGAAGAGATTTATAAGTCGCAGATTGTTTCTTTGAGAACAGAACGGGTGCCACAAGGAGAAAAGGTAATCTACTGTGTATTGATTAACACGTACTCACGGAAAACAAAATAAGGCGGAAATGTAACCATTGCGTGGATTAACTACAGAAAGCCATTGATATCGTCCCGCATAGTAGGATAATAGACTGTCTAAAAATGTACAATGTTAATCATGGAAGCCAAAAAACTGAAAAGTGGAATTGACCGCAGGTAGAAAAACATTTGCTGAGATGAAAATGCAGATAGTTTTCTTTTGGGTAGATGCGCCTTCACAATTACTATTTGTAATAACAATGATGCCTCTTCATCACATACTTAGAAAAATCAGAGGAGGCTACAGATTTAATAAATTGCAAGAAAAGATGAACCCCCTAAAGTGCATGGACGACATCAAACAGTTTGCCAAAAAGGAAAAAGAATTAGAAACCCTAATACTGGCTATGAGGATATACAGTGAAGATATAGGGATGGAATTTGGCTTAGAAAACGTGCCATGCTAATAATAAGTTGAAAAAGAAAGATAACGGAACGAATAGACTGTCAAATCAAGAAAGAATCATAACGCTTGGAGAAAGGGAAACTTACAAGTACATGGGAATATTGAAAACGGACACCATCAAACAAAATGAGAGAAAAAATTTAAAAAAAAATATGGCTCAGACGAACGAGAAAACTACCGGAAACTAAGCTCTGCAGCAGAAATCTCATCCAATAGATAAACCTAAGAGCTGTCTCCTTTGTAAGATACTCGTGACCATTCTTGGAATGGATAAGGGAAGAACATCAATAAATGGACCAAATGCATAAAAAGCCTTACATCCAAGAGATGATAAAGACAGACCATATGTGCCAAGAAAAGAGGAAGAATTGCCTTCATTGAAGACATCTTGGACACATTAATACGAGTACTCAAAGACTACATGAAAAAAGAGCAAAGACAGACTAATTATTACGATCTGAAAGAACACAGGCAAAAAAAGGTCAATTGAATAACGAAAACAAAGTAGCAGAAACGGGAAGAAGAATAAATGTATGTAAAATTTCAGGTGACAAACACATCTTATACGAGAAAACTTTGTAAATAGCTAAGAAATGAAAACTTGAAGAGAGAAACTGAATCTCCTCTCATAGCAGCACAAAACCACCATAAAGGTCAACTATGAAAGTGAAAATAGATAGGACGCAACAGGAGAGTAAGTGTAGTTTATGCAATGATAGCGACTAAACGATTTATCAAATAAAAAGCGAGTGAAACTGACTACCGCAAAGGGAGTACAACATTACACACGAAAGTATGGGAAATTGCGCAAATTGAAATTTACGCTTTCACCAAAAGGTATATGCGGTCAACGTATTCTAGATCCAATTGTTAGAATGCTTCTTGTACCAGTACATCGATGTATATATATATATATAAGGCATTAAGGTTGGTTGGTTGGTTTTATTTTATGGTTGCGCTTTATTTGTTTATATATATATATATATATATGTATATGATTTGTAAATTAATAGTTTTTAGGTATTATTTTTAAACGAGCCAGAGCTCATGTTATATGGTTTTCAACTATGATTATTTAACACTTGTAATTCTATTTGATATTAGTAATATTCCCCTTGGATATGATTAAACAATTCTATTTGACCCATAGATGGGACCTTAACCAGGACTACTCTAGGTCAGAGTGGACTTTGAAATAAAAGCAAAAGAGGGATATTCCATATTTCCCAAAGCCCCTGGTCGGAATCTTCGTTGGGCTCGGGGTGGGGGCGTTTTACTCCACTGCAGACGTGCTTTCGGCGTGTTCTACTGCCCTACCCCAGCCGACAGAACGGAAGGCAGTAAGACAGCGTGAGAAAGTAGGTTTAATAAAACGTAGGCTACCAGGATAAATATTCCGAATCAGCCAACGTGTGTATTAACATATATTTCGTTCAGTAGATTAATAGTGTTTCACACTTATGCAGCACTTTTATCGGCGTTGATATCATTAATGAATCTTTAGAAGCGATGGTTACGTTTTGTTTTGTCTATTTATTTATTTCCCCTTCACGTCTCTTGTGTTTGTTAGACCCTTGACTAGTCTAATTACTTCCGTGCGATAAAGCAAAGTGTGAAGTGATCAGGTTGAAAACACGTGCTTCACAAGAAGTCAGACAAGTAGAATTAACGACACAAGCCCCCTTCACTCTCTCTCTCTCTCTTTCTCTCTCTCTCATTTTATATCTTACGATAGCTCACCTTTCAGTCATCCCTTTCTTAATTACATCTTTTATTTGCACTTTTGGTAATTTCTTTTTGTTAAGCTTAAGACGATTAGTTCTCATTAATACTAGTTTTACATTGCCTAGACTCTCTTTGATTTTTGAAAATGGATCCTGCTAATATAATGATCTCTGCCCTTGAACTAAATTCTTTGGAGTTGCGGTAACGTATCTGATTTGTATGTCTTGGTATTTCTTATATCATTTAGTAAATTGAGTTTAACTATATGTCAATTTGTCCAGGGCTATTTTATACTTTGAGTTTGGGGAATCGCGTTCATTGTGCATTCATATTTTGCTTTTTTTTGTGTTGATGATTCTTATGAGATCTTTCCCCAATTGAATACGAATAATTTGTAAACAGATGAGATCCTAACATGTACTACCACTCCGATTAAGAGTGAACCTGAGAGTAATGGCAATGAATGCGTACTCATACTCATACCCAGGACACCTTTTTGGGGAGGTCTTACTCCACTGCAGGAGATACAGTCAGTGTATTCTAAGCCTCACTGCCGGGGCAGTAATGTTTTGTTGTTTCATTTATATAGTATCATAACAACTAAACTAAATTTTATCATTAAATATAGCAACGGGTAAAATGAAATCGTCAAATAAGCAAACACACCAGAGTAAAAGACTTTTGAAAGCGATTGAGGAGATCTTCATCATAATCATCATCATCAAGTCGTGTTGTTAGCATGAAGTTCCCTAAATCTCTCTCTCTCTCTCTCTCTCTCTCTCTCACCATCCCCATCGGCCATCGCTCTTGGCATGTCCTCTTAAATACATTCAGTATTCGCATAGAATTAAGGTATGCAAATCCTTGTGGATCGGCCAACATGTGTAAGAGTCCATAAGAGAACGTCACTTACGTGTTTGCTTGTACTTTTCCAGCAGTGCCCTGCATGTTTTGTTCATGCAACTTGGATGGTTTGTGAGATAGGAGGTAAGTGGTCGTACAGCTGCTTCCAGGATTTGGCACCGCTACATCTTCAAAGAAATCCCGTTTTATTTTATCATAGAAATTAAATTTCCATATGATCGATAATATTCCACGCCTTTTCTTCTGCATATGTTTGGTTTGGCTTGGTTTTATGGCATTATCAAGCATTGTTGGTTTTTAATGCCAAACTTTATATAATTATGAACAATTCTATTTCCGACAATTCAGTACAGATTATTGTTCTATTAGACCCATAGATATGAATCTATCAGGTGCTACCTCTCCGAGTCAGAGTTGACCTGTCAGCGATGGCAATGAAGGGGTACTCTTCATTCTTAAAAGCGCCAGGATTACTGGAACTTCATCAGATTGTTTCCTGTCATATTTGGGACACTCGTTGGGTGAGTCAGTGTATTATGCAGCTTCAGCCGACTAGGCCACCTATGCATCTGTTGACATTGCTTTCTGTAGATGATATATTACTAGCGAAGTATGTAAACTGGTCAACTACTTTTAGAAGCTTGTCACATTCGGTGAAGATGAGTCCATCTCGTTTAAAATAAGATCCTCTCAATATTTTCTGTCTGTTTTTTTTATTTTTATTTTGACATGATCAAAAGATAATATAAAAAAATAAAACATCGAAAATCAAGGGGCTTAAAAAAATTGTTTTTTTGAGAGGAAGTTTATTTTGTTTGTTTGATGGGTAGTATTTAAAATGATACATCATGAGACATACTAAAACTTTCGAATATAAACTTTATATAACTAAATACTTCTTTTTAATTACTGTGTCAAATTCATCTATGTTCATTGGCATGGTCATTTTCCAATAATTTTCACTCCCTGTAATTTAAGTACTTTTTTTAATATTTAGAATATCTTATTTCTTCTTGCAAAATTGTAGAATTAGAATACATAGAGGATGTTGAGCTTGTTTTTTTTTTTTTTTAAATATAACTGTAAAAAGAAATGACATATAACTAGTTAATTTAACTAGTTAATTTGGTATCGCTTGTGTGTGATATGGATCGATGGCTCTAAGGTAGGGCTTTAGCTCTGTGGTCACTGGTTCGATCTCCAGTAGGGGAGATCACGGTATAAACTGCTGGTGAGATATAATAATGACGGAACAGCCGTCCAGTATTTCCGTATGTCTCACGCAAGCGTTTGCCGGATTTTCTAGTCATGGTAATTTACAATATTTTTTTTCAAACAACTGGATATTCTGGTTTCATAAAATATACATTACACATAACAAGATTAAATTTATGGTACATTTTTGGCAAGCCACGCAGAGGAAAATATTATGGAATAACTCAATTTTAAGGAAAAAGAATATGTAGTTCAGAGAAAAAAAAAAGAATCCATACTTGATTGCCTCTCTCTTCGAGCATTTACGATAGCGATATTCTTTTCATGTATGGATTCCACAAATTTAAAGAAATATTCTTTATCAAAATGGTTCTATTACTTCTTGAATAGTGGTAAATAGATCTTATTTGCTGGATGGAAACTTTTCAGGGATCATTTAAATAAAAAACATACCACCAAAAATTTCAATAAAAATATTTTCTCTCTATGATAAAAAATGTTTTGTCTCTCATTTGATATTAGTTTATTTACTGTTAAATAATAATAATAATAATAATAATAATAATAACAAACGGTATATGCACAACCCAGCACCTGTCCTAGAAAATGACGCGCATAAACTCCTATGGGACTTTAACATACAAACGGATAACCTAATCCCGGCCCGAAGACCAGACCTCATAATAATCAACAAAAAAAGAAAAAAGAGACTTTGCAAAATTGTTGACTTTGCTGTCCCGGCGTACCACAGAATAAATCTGAAGGAAAGTGAAAAGAAGGATAAGTACCTCGACCTTGCTAGTGAATTGAAAAAGCTGTAGAACATGAAAGTGAGGATTTTTCCAATTGTGATTGGTGCTTTTGGCACAATTACTAAAGGATTATTAAAAGGCCTGGAGGACTTGGAAGTTGGCGGACGGGTAGAGACTATCCAAATGACAGCATTACTGAGAACGGCCAAAATACTGAGAAGAGTGCTGGAGACTTGAGGAGACTTGCTGTCACTCAAAATCCAGGGAAAAAACCCATCAGCAAACAGATAATAATAATAATAATAATAATAATAATAATAATCCTGGGCTTTGCTATCCCAGCGGACCAAAGACTAAAATTGAAAGAATGCGAAAAGAGAAAAAAATACCTTGAACTTACTAGGTAATTGAAAAATACTGTGGAACCTGAAAGTGACGATTATACCAATTGTAATTGATACTCTGGGTACAGTCACGAAAGGATTGTTACAAGGACTGGAAATAACGGGATGGGTGGAGACCATCCAAACTACAGCATTGTTGAGATCGGCCAGAATACTAAGAAGAGTCCTGGAGACTTGAGGAGACTTGCTGTCACTCAAACTCCAGTAGAAAACCATTAGCTAACACTGATGGGAGAAACTCTGATGGGGAAAATAATAATAATGAACCATAACGTGCCTACCGATAATGCTGAATATATACTAACGGCACAAATTAGGGAGAAGATCTACTACTCAATGATAAGCCGCAGACTCTTCCCCGAGGTACAGAAAAGATGCCGTAAAGGGACCAGATGTACAGGAGAACAACTATATATAAATCAACACATCCACAACGAGAGCA
Source organism: Sepioteuthis lessoniana (assembly GCA_963585895.1). Taxonomy (NCBI): domain Eukaryota; kingdom Metazoa; phylum Mollusca; class Cephalopoda; order Myopsida; family Loliginidae; genus Sepioteuthis; species Sepioteuthis lessoniana. The sequence continues at coordinate 62,445,847 of OY757911.1, read as the reverse complement.
AGACAAGACGGAAAAATCTTGATATAGCCTGGATTGACTACATAAATCCATATGATATGGTCTCGCAAAGCTAGATAATAAACTACCTAAAAATGTATATCTAACGAAACTTTATCGAGAAAAACATGAAAACGTGGAGAGTTGAATTGACAGCATAAGGGAAACGCTTATTTGAAACGAAGATCCAGAGAGGTGAACTCCTTGGAGATGCGCTATCACCATTACTCGTTGTATTAGCGATGATGCCTCGCAACCACATACTCTGGAAATGCACCGGCAGATACAAACTTAGTAAATCGCAGAAAAAAATCAATCACCTGATGTACATGGATGACATCAAACTGTTTGCCAAAAACGAAAGACAATTGGAGACCTTAATACAGGCAGTGAGAATATACAGTAAGGACATAGGTATGGAATTTGGCGTAGAAAAATGCAGCACGCTAATAATGAAAAGCGAGAAACGACACATGAGGGACTGAGTGGAACTACCAAATCAAGAAAAAATTAGAACGCTTTGTGACGCGAAATGTTTACTTTTATCCCAGAGCGGGGTTTTATTTCGCACGTGTGAAGACGGGGCAGGTTGGCACTTGATCCCCTATAGAATAAGTCCTCGTTCAGAGTTTTTCTCTCAGGCATATAAGACCTGGCATATTACGTGAGGGATTAATTTAGGGCCAGACCGACCGCCGCTGGCAAGGGGTTCCAAATTTCACACTATCCACACACCCACCAGGCCGCTTTCCTTCCTTCCCCTAGACAATGGAAGATATGAGCCTATAGGTTTTAGTCGTAATAATATTATATTGTAGTAGTCGGCAACTCCGGTTTCCCGTGTGATATTTTTAAGGAATTTATAGGACAATTTTAAGCAAGATAACATAAGGCGAACAGAAGCTGAAAAGGAAATGTGACTCAACAAATTCGTAGCAGAACTGCAAAGAACAAATTAGACCACGTGGTAACATGAAAATACATGAATCCTTTACTACAATTATATACACCTTCAAAGTGTCAAAATATTTTATAATGAATTGAACAGTCCTTGGACATAAATGTCTTTTCTTGACTTTCGTTTTTCTTCAAATTGAGAAAGTGAGAGAGAGAGGGTGGTATATAAAGTTTGGGTAAAAAGGAGAAATAGTCCCAAAGTTACTTATCTTATTTTTCGACGGGGTTCCACTGGAGAATCTTTCTTCTTTCACGGGCTAATAGACTTTAAGTTATTTTTGATACTGGCTTGAAGAACTTGGGTCCCTTGTGTCTCAGATATTCTTTTGTCTTCTACCCGGAGTAAATGGCTATGGGTCTGTCTGCCACGAGCCCTTTCCAATAACTAACTTTCTTATTATTTACTTCCGCTGAGGGGAAGGAGTCCCCACTTCCGTTTTGGGGTCCCAGCCAATCATTTGGCTTCTCTCTTCTCCCCCTTGGTGTCCGGCGACCTGAGGTTACTAAGTACCAACATCTGTTGATATCCCCTCTGTGACCTACATTCTTTCTTAACGGTCACCTTTTTGACGGGTTGCCACTGTTCATTCCAACGGGAGGATAGTATTAATGTTATTTCTATCGTCTCCGTGGGATATCACGTGACAGCTTGGAGTGGAGGAAATCTATTATACATGGGAATAGACGTGCCTGGACCCAGATTTGGGTCCATGTCCAGCTAGGCTCATCAAGCTCACATTGCACTAAGTGGGTCGATGACCAGCATAGTCAAGTAGAGCTCGAGCCTCAATTCGTGCCCGACATTCCTTTCCCCGAGCCCCTACTATAATCGACCTTCGCTTCATTGACCTTGAGTCAGTCCTGTTCGGTGGGAGGCAGACACAAATATCGGGGATATTCGAAGTAGATACTAGCAAATATGTGGAAATGAGAGAAAAAAATTAAAAGAGAATATCTCAGGAGAACAAGAGATGTACTCAAAACCAAATTATACTGCAGGAACTTTATAAAATGGATAAATACTTGTCCCCCTCGTTGGGATCGTTCTTGAAGTGAACTAGAGAAGAAATTAAACAAATAGACCAGAGAACAAGAAAACTAATTAGCATGCATAATACCTTACATCTCCTAGATGATGTTGACAGACTATATGTATTAGGAAAAGAAAGAGGAAGAGGAATAGTCAGCATTGAAGACAGCGTGGACGTATCGATACAACAACTCAAAGGCTTCATATAAAAGTGCAGAGGAAGACTGATTACAGCCACTAGAAACAATACTGACGACACGAGGAGCAACAGAATAGAAATAATAAGAAAACAAAAATTGGAAGAACAACAACTCTGTGGACGTTTTAAGCGACTAACAAGCGACATCTCACACGAGAAAACGTGGACGTGGCTAAGAAAAGGAAAACCTACAGAGATAAACAGAATCTCTTCTAATGGCAGCACAAAACAGCACCATAAGGACCAATCATATCAAAAGAAGAATAGATAAGACATAACATAACAGCTGATGTAGGTTATGTGGTGATAGAGACGAAACGATCAATCATATAATAAGCGAATGCAGTAAATTAGCACGGAAAGAATATAAGAGTAGATACGACTGGGTGAGGAATTTGATTTTCAAGAAATTGTGCAAGAACTTTAAATTTGACCATAAGAACTAATGGTATATGCACAACCTGGAATCTGTCCTGGAGAATAAGACGCACAAACTCCTCTGGATCACCTCATCACCTGATCTCGGGCAGACGATCATACCTTGCAATAACAATAATAATAATTATAATAATAAAAACTTGCCGAATTATGGACTTTGGTATCCAGGCTGACCACCGAGTAAAAGTGAAAGAAAGCCAAAAGAAGGATAAATACCTGAGCCTTTCTAGTGAATTGAAAAACTATGAAACATGAAAGTGACGGTAATACCAATTGTAATTGGTGTTTTTGATACAGTCACCAAAGAATTGCTACAAGGAGTGGAGGACTTGGAAATAAGAAGACAAGTGGAGACCATCCAAACCACAGCATTATTGAGATTGGCCAGAATACTGAGAAGAGTCCTGGAAACTTGAACCGACTTGTTGTCACTCAGTCTCCAGTGAGAAATAATCGGTTAAGACTTGTCTGAAAAACTCGAAGAGTAGTAAATAATAATAATGATAATAATAATAATAATAATAATAATAAAAACAAAGTTAAAAATGGTGAACACCTTCTAAGTGTCCTAATTCTATAATTTTTACCCTGTTTAGTATTACAGTTTGCGATCTATTTCTTTCTGTCATCTCCGTAAAAAACAAAGCAAAAAATGGTGAACACCTTCTAAGTGTCCTAATTCTATAATTTTTACCCTGTTTAGTATTACAGTTCGCGATCTATTTCTTTCTGTCATCTCCGTAAAAAGTCGTACAGTGCTTACTCTTTCTCTTGGTAATCATTAATCGGGACAGATGATTGCCTTCTTAACTATATGACATCAGATTCTCTCTGCTGCAGTTAGTTATCCAGACGAGCTGCTAAGCGGTAATTTATTTAATCACAACAATCAACTGATAGAAATAGATTTAGAAATGCAATTCTTTAAGAAATTAGGTTAATACTACCATTCCAATTCTAGAAAATAATAAAATGAAATATCCATTAATGTAGGTGGGGGATTTCAAGGGCATCTGAGATCACTACGCGAACTCAAAGCCGTCTTCTAAAAGTATAAACAAAGCAGTAATCCGTAGTAAATAAAAGATAAAAATGAATAAACCATTTATTAGTTATGCATAATTATCCTAAATACTAATAAAAGTAATTCCAAGTCCTTTACTTTTAATAATGACCATTTTACAGCCCGTGTGTGACATAAGTAAGTACAGTTAACATGGATAATTTAGCTAGACTCCACGAGAAAATAGATCTAATTCCAAGGAATGTTGTTTTACATGTTGTATTATGTGTATTACGTCTCAGTTCCTTCATCCATATATTTCAGCAGAAATGTCGCTTCTTGTTTTGAATTCATGTTTTTAAATGTTCCATGTGTCCTTGATTCTGTTGTATTTGTTGTTTTTCTTTCACGCTCATTTGTCGCCCAACCAATCGTCTTCTATTTTACAATCTTTCTTAACAATCTCTTTTTATCTGTTTTTATTTATTTATTAATTCATTCATGTATTTTTTTTTTTTTAGATGAAATTCTTTTCAATCATTACAACTAGTATTTTTACTACTATTATGCTTAATCTTCTAGATTCAAGTTGCTTTTTTTTTTTTTTATTGAAAATGACTCGGTTATCACAAAAGCAGCAAAAAACAGTGCTCGCCGGAAACAAAGAAAATAACAGTCTTCCGGGAAAAACCTGATTTTGTTTATCAGCTGGCATCAATGGAAGCATAGAGAGTATCACAGAAATCCAAATAACACCCCAAAAGTAACTCAATACTTTTAATACGTTGTCTTAAGAATTTTTCTTTTGACCAACTCAGTCCATCTACAAAGAATTCATTTTTTCCTAGTAAGCTTACAATTTTCCAGTTTTACCCCCATCCACCAAACTTTAACCGTTTAAATTGGTCACTACCATCCGGTTTTCTTCTGCTTATTTTTTACTTTATTTTCTCTCACATTTCACAAAACTTGTTAACGGTATGTTAACAAGTTTTGTTACACAGCCCATAGAAAGCGTTTTTGCTGAATACTTTTCTATCCTTTGCTTGCTATACCCTCGCCCTAAATATTAATTACATTTCTCTCTCTCTCTCTCTCTCTCTATATATATATATATATATATATCCCTATCAGTAATCTTACTACCCTATTGGAATTGTTGCTTCACTGGAAACCTATTGCCCTCTACCTTAGCACCGCTGTTAACTTACTAACCCTGGAAAGTTCACAGCGTCCAATCGGAGACGCTAGCGCCCTCGTCGAGAATCACTGGCTCAGAGTACAATTCTTTGCTAATAGTTTATTTCGAGTACCTTCAGTACACCGTGCAAAATAAATAAATATATATGTAAATAAATAAATAAATGAAATGAAATGAAAAAAAAAATTTAAATACAGGATTTTTTTTTATCTCGACCACTTCATGTGGTAATCTTTTTTTAAAATTTCTATTGCTAATTTATTTGGAAAATCACAGGTAAAATTTAAAAGTAACAACAGATAGAAATGTACGATAAAACAGATTTAAGCAGAGAATAAAAACTCGGTGCCTATGTAACATGGAATTCTTGCTTGGAGTAAAGGAGAATGTAATTGTAGTAATATCGTGGACTATTCTCTACGCGCAAGATTACAACCCATTGGCGTAGGAATATACACACACACACACACACACACACACTCCCCATTCAGAATAAAGATGCCCGAACTAAAGCACGCACACCTTATGTTATCCTTAAACCTACTTAAGCCTACTGAACATACTAACACCCACAACAACAATATATTATTTGGTGGCAGCCGGGATGAAAAAAAAAAGTTTAAGGCTTAAAAAAGAAAAACAACATTTAAAGGCTCACCCCCCCCTCCGAAAATCCGTGTATAAAGAAACAAACCGAAGACACTTCTGGACAAAAAGCCCAACAAACCAACTCGAAAAAAACAACAACAAAACGTTGTCTTTTTACAGAATTTCAGGAAAAAAACCTATCAGATAAATAATTCCAACTCTTTTTAATTATTGTCACGTGCGTCATTTTTTACGTTATCCCGCCATCTTGAATTTGCATAATCGAAATGGCATCCACAAGTTACGTCTGAAGATCGATACAGGGGCACAAGGGAACACCCTACCAGTTTCTACATTCCGTAGAATGTTCCCAGAAAAAACTGGACGCAGATTGTTTCCCAAACATAAAAAAACAATTTATCAACAAAAACTGATAGCTTATAACGGCACACCAATAAAATGCTTTGGTAACATCAAAATACCCTGTCAATACAACAAATCAGACTGGCATGTCAGCATCTTCCACATCGTGGATGTACAAGAGCCAGCAGTACTAGGGCTGCCATCGCTGGAACAGCTCAAATCTAATTACCCTTCACTGCACAGTCAAAAAAGAAGATGCATTCCAAACTCCTGCAGCAACACGGATAAATGCAACTAAAGATCTGATGCAGATGTATCCTGATCAGTTCGACAAAATTGCCTCCATGCCAGGTGCAGTCAGACTATCAGTCAACAAAAACTTACATCCACATATTGACGCACCCAGAAAAACTCCAATTGCGCCTAAAGACTATATAAAACAGGGGCTTGATAACATGGTCAAAAATAAGATTATAAGAAAGGTGACTGGACCTACTGACTGAGTTTCAAGTCTAGCATACTCGCATAAAAAAAGATGGGAGTTTGAGAATTTGCTAAGACCCAAGACACTTTAATACAGCTCTCAGAAGAACACACCATGCAACATCGACCATAGAAGAGATAACACACCAAGACACCAAGATATTCTCTAAACTTGACGTCAAAGCTGGTTATTAGTCTATACATCTCGACACTGAATCGCAATTGTTAACAACGTTCTAATCCCCTTATGGCAGGTACTGCTTTCAGCAGTTACCATTCGGACTGAGCGTTTCACAAGACATCTTCCAAATGAAAATGGATCAAATACTTGAGCAAGTTGATGGTGCTATAGGAATCGCCGATGACGTTGTTGTCTATGCTAAATCAGAAGAAGAACTTGATAAGATTCTATGCAAATAGCCGCCGAAAATGGTTTCGTGTTTAATTCAACAAAATGCAAAATCAAATCAAAAAGCATATCTTTCTTCGGAATGACATATAGTGAAAATGGTGTCAGCCCTGACACAGAAAAGCTCAAAGACCTGCAAAACGTGTCATACCCAACATGCAAAAAAGAGCTACAAGAATTCTTAGGTCTTATCACATACCTATCACCATTTATTCCCAACCTGGCTGACAAGACGCATTCTCTAAGAGGACTGTTAAAGAAAGATGCACCCTTTTTGTGGGAAGAACACCACAAGGAATGTTTTGAGAAACTCAAAACAGTAATCAGTGAAGACTCAACGTTAACATACTTTAACACAAGTGAAATACCAGTATTACAAACTGATGCAAGCCTGAAAGGACTTGGAGCTGCATAAATACAAAACAAAAAAAAACAAAACAGTCGCATATGCATCAAAGTCTCTAGTAGACGCATAAAAATGGTATGCATGTATAGAAAGGGAACTTCTTGCCATTGTATTTGGTGTCCAAAGATTTCACATATATCTATATGGACGTCAATTCAAAGTACCCACTGACCATAAGCACTTGTCATGATAATACAAAGGCCACTTATCAGTGCAACCCCTAGATTACAGCGATTGATAATTAAGCTACAGGGATGCCAGATGCAAATCGTGTACATTCCTGGACAGGAAATGACTCTTACTGATACTCTAAGCCGTCTCCCTAGCACTGAAAATACCGATACAATTGACCTAGACATTAGAGTCGATTTGGTCAGATTCAGGAGTGAACGCCTGAATGAGATAAGAGAAGAATCCAAGACTGATCCAGTACTTGATCAACTACAAGGAATCATAACAGCAGGATGGCCAGACTCAATTAAGCATTTACAAGCAGTAATACGGTCATACTGGCCATACAGAGATTAACTATCTGTCAACGATGGTATCATCATGAAGGGGTCAAGAATTATTATTCCTGAAACCCAACAAAAAATTATTTTGGACCAACTACATTACAACCATCAAGGTGTTGAAAAACACGTCTTCAAGGCAGAGATACTGTATACTGGGAGTGAATTAATTCAGATATCGAGAACAGAATCAAGAATTGTTCAATATGCCAAGAAAACCTTCCGGCACAACCAAAGGAAACTTTACAGCCACATGGTATCCCCAGCAGAGCATGGGAAGTGGTCGGCATAGATTTGTTTAACTGCAATAATCATGAATATCTGATAATTGCTGATTATTACAGAAATTTCCAATTATACGGAAAATGAATGGCCTGACAACAAGCAATATGGTCTTATCAACAATGAAGCAAATATTCTCTGAACATGGTATTCCCAGCAGAGTTGTTAGTGACAACGGACCACAGTACTCCAGTGAAGCATTCAAAGAATTTGCCCAACAATAGCAATTTGATAACATCACATCATCACCAAAATCAAATGTTTTTATTGAAAGACAAATCCAAGCAATTAAAAGAGCTCTAATTAAGGCTAAGCAAGCAGGAAGACATCCTAACTTAGCAATGCTGTATTTGCGAACAACACCAATCAACCATAACCTTCCAAGTCCAGCTGAACTCTTAAACAATCGCATTTTCAGATCAAACTTAATTGCCAAAGTTTCAACCCCAAGATTTTCAACACTGACCTTAGCCGTAAAGAACTGAAACACAGACAGGATATGCAGAAAATGTATCTTGGTAGAACAGCTCATGATCTACCACCACTTGTCCCTGAGTAAGATGTACGGATATTGGATAACCAAACTGAGAAATGGAAACCAGCAACAATCACAAGTAAATGTGCAGAACCCAGATCATACATCCTTCAACTCCCAGATGGATCATTAAAAAGATGAAACAGAGTCCAAATAAGAGCAGCAGAAACATCCAGCCATAAACAGGCTCATTTTAATGACCAAATCACTTCATTGCAAAAAGGACTTACAAATACAAACAACGTCTTACACCAGACAAGTATAAAACAGCCAATGTGCAACACAACAAGAAGTGGCCGTCAAATACACAGGACAAAAAGATATAAAACAAATAAACAAGGAATATAGCAACATCCTTCTTTTCTATTGGTAAGGGGGATGTAGTAATATCACGGTCTGTTTCTCTTGGCGTAGGAATACACACACACACACACACACACACACACACACACGCACACGCACACTCCCCATTCAGAATAAAGATGCCCGAACTAAAGCACGCACACCTTATGTTATTCTTAAACCTACTTAAGCCTACTGAACATACTAACACCCACAAAAACAATATATTACAGTAATTTCCTTCAGTTTTTTTAATGAAAAGATTTCTGGACTATGTTACATATTTTTTCCGTCTTTTTTCTTTCTGGATGAGATGTTTATTGACTTAAAGTTTGTGTCCTCCTTTGGAATTCATTGCAACATATTCAGCATCCTGGTTTCCAAATTAACGTACACCCTCTGCCAAATATGTGTAATCCTGATCACAAAAATGAGATTAACATGAAGGATCCAGCTCTATTAACATGTTGGATGTAGCCCTATTTCGACCAATTTGCTCATGTATGATAATGAATTATAATTTTCAAGTTAACAAATGAGAAAAATGCATATAAAACTCTATAAAACATTTATTTCATATAGTATATTTGGGATTGTCATTATCGTATTTAACCGATTTAAGGAACTTTCGTTAAGGGATTTTCATTTATTAGTTGATTGCTTTTGATGGCATGTCAACCTGTTTCGAGTTATTTCATACCTAGAGCTTAGGGAATCGCCTTGTATACGATTACATGTACATTTTTTGTGTATTTTTTCAAAAGAGTATTTTGCACACAGTTGTATGATATCTGGTATTCCTATCTAATATAAAAACTTGCTCACAGTTGTATGGTGTCACCTGCTCCTTTCTAATACTAATAATTATCTGGTTTCTTCTAATTATTTTTATTCAATAATGACTATTTTTCGTACACAAATATGTGATTTCACGTAACTAATGATTATAATCGTTAGAAAACACTTATAGATTCAAGTAACTATTCTTAATACAATTTACATACAGTTATATGATATCAAGTATTATTCTCGATAACGAATAATTTTTAAACAAATATATTTAGTCCATATAAGGGACCCTAACAGGTGCTGTTAATTCGAATCAGAGAAGACCCGTGAATAATGGTAATAAAGAAGTATCCTGGTCTCCTAACATCATCAGAAAATAAACCCCAACAACAGATGCGGTTCACACCCAGAACACCCCTTATAGGAGTCTTATCCATCGGTAGTGGATACAGCCAGCAGATTTTAGGGCCAATCAGCAGAGCCGGTAACTTTCTTTGAGATTGCATTAAAATGGTGAGCCGCACGGTTTTGTGTTGCGAGCTTCCGGGTCCACTTACCATTCTCACGGGCGTGCATCGGGTGGGTGGTATTACGCGTTTCATCGCAATCGGTTTGTGTCAGGTGGGGGAGGGCATCCCCCATGGCAGTACCTACTTTCATTGGCTGAGTTCATGGCGTGGGGCCTGAGGCGCCCCTCTAGGGGAATGCCGACGGGATCAAGCATTTTTGTGACTGCCGCGTATGCGTATCGATTCCTGCATGGTTCCCAACATTAAAATGACCTTGTGTCAAATCCTAATTGGTGGGAGGTTAGATAAATACTTCAGTAATCAGTGAAGTAAATATATACCCTTCAATTCTCAATAGAATTCCTCAAATTAAAAAAGAAAAATATACATCTATATTTTAGCCCATGAGGTCTTAATAATTTCGCGGATGCGTATTTCTAATCCTCTTGGGAAGACGTGGCCCTGGAGGTTACTGTGTCCTCTGTAAATAGTACGGATGTAACTTAAAAGACGCATTTAGGTTAATTGTCCGCACAATTACCATGACTAGCTAATTTTGCGTCACTTATGTGTGATATGGACTACTGGCTCAGTTGTAGAGTTTCGGCTCTGCAATTTGCGGTCTCTGGTTCGATCTCCAGTGGTGGAAATCACGGTATATATTGCAGTTTAGAAACATACTGGGTATGACATTAAACTGCATATGATAATGAGGCTCCTGTCGTGGAGCTTTGGAGAATATGCGTCACTGTTTCAGTGCCATTACTTCCAGGTCCACTCAGACACTGAGTGGTAGTACCCGTTACAGTCCCATCTATTCTAAAGTAGAATTATTCAGTTATTTGCAATTCTTGAAACGATTTGTGTGCCGACAAAGATTTAATATTAAATAGAATTATTAGTGTTAAATAGACATACTTAAAACCATTTAACTGTGTGCTAGCAAATAAGCTCTGTCTCGATTTAAAATGATATTACTAACAAACTATTTACTAAAAATCCCCGTATATGGTCACACACACAAATATGTGTGTGTGTTTGTATAAATAGGGATTGGCATTAACTAACCAACAAAGGTTGATACTCCATAAAACACAATGAAACAAAACTAAACTAAAACAAGCAAAATTTGTATACTTGATTACCAGACAGTTAAACACGCTGTATATTGATACTATCATTCTATATATAAAAAAAAACATTTTATCTACATTAAAATTTGGATTAATGACGAATACTTTGGTCCCTCTTTTTGACATAATTCTTTATCAACTCGAAAGTGTCTGAATGTTCTCGAACTAACCTAGACATTCAGAGCCATGAAACGTATTGGTCATTCCACGTGTTCTTTATTAAGGAGGTTAATTCAAGAATAATAGTTTATAGATCTTTGCTGGATGGCATGTTTTCATGGAGTATTAAAATGATCTACCAAAATTTTTCCCTCGGATATTTTTTATTAAAGAAAAAATCTTTTGCATCTTATCTGCTGTTAGTTTATTTACTGCTAAATACAAGACCAACGTAAGTATTATCTCAACGTACAATATTCCCTTTTTTGAAGATAATTTACCAAACACCCGTCCGTCCGTGCAGCTAAATCTCTGCTATTTTTTGCAGAAATCAGGAATTTTAAAAATTATACCAGGAAAGATTTTAATCTTTTGTAAGATCTGAAGCAGACTGGTTTATATGTGGGATCTATTTCCCACCTTCTATGTCTTTCTGATCTCTGTAAAAGTGTGTGCGTCTCACAGCTCTTACCCACTTTCTTGGTAATATTTATGATTGAGCAGATAGCTGTCTCCTTCCCAATATGCACTTCATTTTTTCCTATCACAGTTAGTTGTCGAGTAAAGCCGCTAAGAAGACATTAATTTCATTATAACAGTTTTACTCAGTCTAAAAAAAACTTAACATACTAAAAAAGTTTTTGTTACGTATCAAAGTTCAGAAAATGATAAAATGAAATATTTACTAATATATCCCAAGGTAGTGTCCTAGTGGCGTCAGGGTTAAAGCGATGCGCTGCGGAATTGCAGTAAGCAAGTTCGAACTCCAGTCACGCTATTACATTCACTTTCGGGCAAATACTCTTGGGAAAGGTATGGACCCCCTTATCCTCACAGCTATGGGGTAAATAGTACCACTACTGTTATTTTAGGAGAATGGCTTTGGCATTAAATAACCTACAAAGATTAAACAAAGAAATCAAACCAAACTAATTTATTCCACATGTTCATATCGAAGTTCAATAAAAATGTGTCAATTTTCCTTAAATTTGAAATAAGCATTCCCCCAAATAAAAGAAAAAAAATGACTAATTAAGGGACATTTACTTCTTTCCTGAGTCAAGAAACTTCCATCGCCCCCTTGTATATTAAAATCTTATATCCATCTAGCTTATTGATTCTCATTATTAGTTTATGAGGCGTGTTAAAAATAACAAATTAGAGCTTTATCTAAAGCTTAACGTTGTTTATCTCTCACAAAACATCCCCCTTCATTGTTGGTTCACAGTAATCATGTTTTTCTTTCAGATCTAGAAATTGTTTTTTGAAATACCTATAATATGCAGATGCAACAGCGCATTTTAGATTTCTTCTGGAATCTGAAATGGACAATCTTTCGTGGTAAATTTCAGTTTTGAAAACCAAGTTTGCTAAGCAAAATTCAGAAAGTGAGATGACTGGAGACGAGATTGTGCAGTAATAGTCCCTAACCCTGATGTTTCCTCTAAACAAAAATAGCATGTCATAATTCATATAGATAACTCCCTCCGATTTTGCCGCCAACAGCCAGTGGGATTGAATACCAACTCCCTCAAGCTAGTCAGAGGCAGTTTATTAGTTGAAGTAGACTGACGTTAACTTTTCTTAGCTGAACTAAAATTTCACGACGATAAATACACACGTAAGTAATTAAAAAGAATACTCAGAAATTTATGTACACTCTACTAACATAAAAAAATAATGCACACAGAAAAAACATATTTTGTAAAAAATTGCTTATTACCAAATGTTATACATAAAAACATATTTTTCAACTCAACCTCCTGACATAGGTTTTACTGTTTGCTTGTTTTATACATAATAAATTTCAGCATTTATCTTTTTATCACAGTACCCAAAAGCCTCCTCTAATACAATATTTAGCTACATTTTGTTACGAACTTGTAACGTATAATTTGCCACAACATTTACCCTACCCTCGTAACAGTGCTTTAACAAAAAATCTAAACTGAAATTGTCGTCAGCTCATAACAATTCGTTCAGATTTGACATCTTTAGTGAGTGGAATTGCGTATGGCTCCAGCAATTCTCCTTATAAACTATTTGCAACGTGAGAAAATTTTAACGATTTTTCTTTTTTGAAACAAACTTTTACGCAAAGATTCTACTGTGCCTAACACGACCCCCCCCCCCAAATATAGAATTACATTGCACAAAAGATTACTTTAGGTTTGATTAGGTTTTGTTTTATGGCTTATCAACCATTGTTGGTTATTTAATGACAAATCCTGTTTTGACATTTATATTGATTATAGGATTTGTAAACACATTTTGTAGATGCTGACAGTTTTATGTCTAACAATTTAACTAAGCATGTCATTTGTTTGCATACAGTTTAAATGTCAAATAGTTTTATATGACTCATAAATAGAACCCTATCAGATGCTACCACTCCGGGCCTGAGGGAACCTGGGAAGGGGTACCCTGCATTCCCTGAAGCTTCAGCATTACTGGAGCTTCACCATCCGATTATTGTTATATCCAAGACATTGATTAGTGGGAAGTCTTACTCCTCAGCAGAGATGCAGTCAGTGTATTTTACAACTCCTGATAACTGGGCTAACGTTTGCTTTAGAACGCATAGCTTTAATACTAACCAGCATGGTGTGATGCAATTTTTTATTCAAGGTATTAGAATCTCTGTTGTATGAATTCTTCATCATCATCATCATTATTTTGCATCATCAGCACAGATATCCCTGACCCTCTCTCGCCACCATTCTCTATCGTTCATCGCTTCCGGTAGTTCTTTAAGGCTACATCCTGTATCGACGCAGGGCTGTAGTATATAGGTTCTAGCTGTTCGTCCTGCTCTTGCTCGTCCATGTAATGGGGTCCACAGGAGTATGTCACTTACGAGTTAGTCCCTACTTCTCCAGCAGTGTCCCAAATGTCTGGTTCGTCTAACTTGGATATTTCTCGTGATGTGTAGTAAGTGGCTATACATTTGCTGCTTTGCCGGGTGCTGCCTCCAGGACTTGTTCAATATTGCTCACAGTATTCTTGTGTAGTTGCTATCAAGCTTTTTCTCCATACGTTTAGTTAGGGTTCATGTAGTGCATCTATACAGCAGTATCGACACGACCGCAGATTGGAAAAAACTGTGTTTCATTTTATAAAAGAGGATATTCTAATTGTCGCCAAAACATTTCATTGTCACACTGTTTTAAAAGTTCAATTTCTTTTCAGACACGTCTTGTGTGTACGGCAGACTCTACTAAAGTAATGCCTACAATTTATTTTCTCATAAAATACAACTGATATAGTGAGTACAATAACAATATATGATTGAGAAAGTTGTGGGTTTCAAAATAGTATTTTTCCACAAATATATGTTCAAAAATGTTAAAAAATGATATGTTATCAAAAATGGCATCTAACATGAAAGCGGAAATATTGGGTTCATTGACATTTTAGCACTGTTAGATCGTATTGCTACAGGGGAAAATTGGTAGCTTACGCTGTTTCAGATTTTTCTAAGCTCTGCAAAGAAGCTGTTATTCATCACAGGTGAAATTGTATAACCAATGACAATGATTATGTGAAGAAAATACAAAAAAGCAAAAACAAATAAAAACAAAAAATCAATAAACAAATCCAAAATAAGAACACGGTATTTTGTAAATGATAAAAGCTCTTTCCAATGATATTATTTTTCTTTCTGTATCCGAAGGGAGCAATCTTGTAGAATCGTTGGGGAAAGCTGAAGACAAGTGTGCTTTTGCTCCAGGATAATGTGGCCATTTACTCTGCTCAAGTTGTTATAGTTGAAGCAGCCAACTGTGACTTTTAATTGCTAACCCGTTCTCCTTACTCACCAGAAATAGTTTCATTTGACATCTTCCTGTTTTTAAAAATGAAACCCCACTTGCGTGGTCGTCATTTTAGAAACAATGATGAGTTCATATACGCTGTGGAG
The DNA here is from genome assembly GCA_963585895.1 of Sepioteuthis lessoniana. Classification (NCBI taxonomy): domain Eukaryota; kingdom Metazoa; phylum Mollusca; class Cephalopoda; order Myopsida; family Loliginidae; genus Sepioteuthis; species Sepioteuthis lessoniana. Next base: position 62,430,593 of record OY757911.1, on the reverse strand, counting down.
GAGATTTTGGGGGACCAACATGTCACCTTATTCTGTAATGGGATTGTAATACTTGAACATTGAACGCATTAATATCAAGGAGAATTATATTGAAAAACAGTGAAACTGTCTTGTTTCTTTTTGTTCTTGGTGAGACAAAGAACTTTTTAAATGAACCCCATAGATTATTTTTAGAGCGGCCTTCGTAATTTCTTGAATAAACACAGTATCGGTGCTTCCAAGAAGACATAATCCCCGGTAAGACTCTTACAGAAAACGATGTAAAATCACCGATTTTCTTTGCGATATACAAAGGACTTAGCGTGTATATTTACAAAGGATTTACCATGTACATTCCATGTACATTCATGAGTTCATAGACTCTAGAATAATGACTTTCATGTAAGCAGAATAAAATCTTGGTTTAGAAAAACAGTGAATTTTTGAAAGAGAAAGGATTCTCTAAAATTGTGAAATCCAAAAATGTCTATTAAACAAATAATGCAAAAGAAAATAGATAGATAGATAGATAGATAGAGAGAGAGAGAGAGAGAGAGAGAGAATTGGCGGGGGGAATTTTCAGCTTTCCAACAGAAGCTTAATTCTTTATAAAAGATTTTAGAATTGACGGCTCCATGTGGCAATGGATACGCCTATTAAAACCTCTTTTAAAATATTGGATGTAAATAAAAAAAAAAAGGTTAATTCCAAGAGGCAATTTCTATTACGGCTGTTTCATACAAAGGTTCAAGGTTACATGTCGATAATATCTGCCCCAGCTTTTTTTCCATCCTACCGGAATTGAGGTCTTTTTATCCTATCGTTCTGCCAGCTTGGATGGCCCACCGCAAGGGACAGCGATCGACAGCTGTCTCATCACAAATTTCGACTGCTACAGCATAGTTAGTTATATTAAGGCACAGGGATATCATACCAAGATAGTTGAAAAAATAGTAAAACTATCACATTTTATAAACGAATGTTCTAGAACTTGTCTTGAGATGGCGTTAAAGAGCCTGCCCAGTAAATTTTTCGTGGTTAATTCATCATGATAAATCAATCATTTGGTAGAATGATCGTCGGTAAATTCATCGTGTGGTAAATTCATCGCAGATAAATTATTCGTGGCTAAATTCATAATTTAACCATTATTTTTTAAGAATTGAATAAAAGAGTCGAGGGGGTCAAGATTAGGGTTAAGAAAACCGTGTATTATAAGTGCAGTTAATCTAATAGGATACATTTACCGGTGATAAATTTACCATGCAATAAATTTACTGGCGATGAACTTACTGACGATAAATTTTCTGCGATGAATTTTCTTAGAATCGATAAAGAGATAGGGAATATTTTTAGCATCTCGTTTTGGCTTTAGCGACCGATTAAAAGCTCCAGAGAATAGGAATTGAATCATGAAGTTTGGCCTGATATTCCGCCAGATTCTTAATCCTGTTTTAGGATTCTGGAATATTTGACGCCAGCATATTTGATAGGCACTTTACAAAACCCATAAATAGCGCACGTTCCACATTGATAACTGGCCATTGCATGAGAGGAAAAACTGACTCAAAATCAAGAGACTAAAGATAAATACTGAACTTCAAGAACTCTTTTCTAATTTAATGGACATATTAGGCGCTATCTTGAAATTATCAGTTTTTTTAACAAAATACATCGTAGTTACTACAGTTGTTAGCATTTCTAAACATTATTCTTTTTTTCTCTAGTTTTTCTTTCTTATTTTTGATGGTTTTTGTTTGCGTTTGTTTAGATTTTATTTTACTTTTAGTGACGAGAAACAGAACAAAAATCTAAGTATGAATTCGTATCATTTCTCCTTGGGAGGCTTCACTCATTAAATTTTGCTGCAAATGTTTGAATTTTCCAAAAATATCATTGGATAAAAATGGCCGGTAATTATAAGAGAATTTATAGCGTACTAAATAGATAAATGTATATTCTTTACTTCTAAGGAAATAAAAAGAATATTTTTGCCAAAATCATTTTGAAATAGTTTTATTTATTTTACGCTAAATATTGTGTTATTGAGGTTAGCTGTTGATTTTGATTGCGTAGTTAAGAAGCTAACTTGATAGATATTGATTATAATTAACTGTAAAATTATAATTCTGTTGCCCTTTTATAGCCTCTATCATAATTATCGTTTTCACTATTTATAAATTAGGTATATTTTAAGAAAATTCCACCCAGCAAAATATTAAGTGAGGTTCTCATGTTTAAAGCTTAACTGATTCAAGCTCTGAATGGTTGCCGATTATCAAGTTCATGTACAATATTTTGATGATGATTCTTGCTCAGATGGACTACCGACTATTGGACTCAGATATAAAACTGATCATGATTTTATCATGATTCAATCTCAGATGGGCAGCTGAGTATTCGGGCGAGACACAACATTCTGATAATGATTCCAGTTCAGATGAGCTGCCGAATATCGGACACAGACACAACACTTTGATGATAAATCTGAGTATCGGATACATACATAAAAAGGATAATGATTCCAGCTTAGAAGGACTGCTGAATATTAAGCATAGATACAACATTCTGATCATGGTTTCTGTTCAGATAGGCTGCCAGTTATCAGAAAAAAATACAATATTCTTATCAGGAATCAAGCTCAGATAGTCTACTAAGTATCGGGCGCAGATAAAACACTTTGATCATGAATCAAGCTTAAATATATAACTGAATATTGGAAGCAAATATAACACCGATCCTGTTTCCAATTCAGATTTGCTGCCAAGTATTTCTCTCAAGTACAATACCGATCTTATTTTTCCAGCACAGGTAGGCTGCCGAGTTTAGGACAAAGATAAAACACTGATCGTGATTCCTGCTCAGATTGAGTATCGAGTATCGGGCGCAGATACAACACGAATCATTTGATGAGTAACCATGTAACAGGTACCGATATAATACCCTGAACATTGATTCCAGCTCAGATTGTCAGCAGAGTAATAAGCAAAACATTTTGAGCATGTTTCTCACTCTGTTAGACTGGCGAGTATCGTTCACAGATACAAGACTGATTATACTTCTAGCTCAGATAAACTGCCGAATATCGGACACAGATATTAAACTTTGAGCATGGTTCCAGCTCATTGAGGCAGTCGAATAACATGGGCCGATATGACAATTATTTCAACTCAGATAGTCAGTCGGGTACTTAGATAACATTTTTTATTCTCAAAAGAGAAGAAACTTAATTCCCTCTGATACTCATGAAACACAATTCCATCTAATTTAACCACGTATTATTCACACATTTTATTGCGTTGTTAGAGACTTTGATATATTTAAGTGAATTTAATAAATTTCAAATTACACTATAGATGAAAGCAACGGATACACATAATTATAATTGAATCCACATTTTACAGTACAGGGAGACTTGCAAGATTCTATCGAACATCGAATTTGCAGAGCCATTACCGTACCTTCAAAATAAAGTTCTGATATAACCCAGAACAGCAAAATAAAACTGTATCCCTATGGTAAAAACATTCATTTATCCCTTCCCCACTGACTAGCTTAAATTGTCAAGAGTTGCTGAGAAATTCTTGAATAACTGAGAATACTTTCTTTTCGTTGACCTAAAATCTTATGATAAGATTGGAAGGAAAGAAATTTCCCGGAAGAGTAACACATCCGCCTAACAGACTATGACGTTAGCAGAGGCGCTAAATTGACAATAGACGACGGCGGCGAGGGAAAGTCCTCGTGGCGTAGTGGGTACTACTGGGTACTACTACTACATCATAGAAAGCGAGTTCAAACAACAGTCGTGCTATTACTATCTGATAGAGAGGCTCCAGTAATGCTGGAGCTTTGGGGAATGCGGAGTACCCCTTTATTACCATTGCTCCCAGGTCCACTCTTACCTGGAGAGGTAGCACCTGATAGGTTACTATGTATGGGTCAAATAGAACTCTGTGATATTTAAACTGAGTGCAAACCAACGACTTACGCTAAATTGCTTGAAACAGAATTGTTTAATCATTCAACTGTGCATAAACAAATGACTGATGTTTAATTGAATTGTTAGTTATACATAGCAATATTTGGAACCATTAAACATTGTCGATTTACGCTAAACTAAATTGTTGGAAATAGAACTGTTTAATCATTTAAATGTGTGTAAAGTAAAGGTTAGTTTTTAATTGAATTGTTAGTGTTGAATAGCAATACTGGAAAACATTTAACTGTGAGCAAAGAAATAATTAATAGCTGATAGAAATATTCGTATTAGATAAAAATTAGTGAAACCAATTAACTGTGAGTAAAAAATGAGTTCAGGCTCGTTTAAAAATGTTATCAACAAAATGTGTTTAGAAATTATATTTTTGATATATAAGTATGAAAAGGACTTGGCATTAAATAACCTACATCAGTTGATATGCCATAAAACCAAACTAAATCAAACCAATCAATCTTGAAACGTAAAACTGAAATCTTCTTATGATTGCCAAATGCTGAAAATGGTCTGAATTGACAAATTTATAAAATGTATTTCCTATCAATAATCGCTTCGAAAATAATACCCATTACTTTAGTATATTGTACAACAAGATTAAAAGTGGATGTTGCTGGTATAGCAGTAAATTTGAACCCTCCAAATAATAACCTATATGTTTTGCCTAATTAGAAATAGTGGTTATGCAGCAGTCAAGCAAAATGACTTCTAAAATAAAAGCAGGTATGTATTTTAATTCATACATGCAAATGAAAGCCACACTTAATCGTGTAGAAAGTATCATGCAGTCTTAAGGCCGCAGCTGTTCCCTTTTTAATCTTGATGGTGGATAAGTCATGCCGTACCGCAATTATAAAAAGGAAGTGTATGAAACAACCGTGTTCTGGCTCTAAACTTTTTATTATTGGTTTGTGACAAATAAATATGCTCACTGCTTGCTTAATAACTTAAAGCAACCTTCTTTGAGTCGAATTAAAATGTGCTGCTATTTATCGCATTTTCGGATCAGGCTTAGAGGAACCCGTAGTCGTAAAATTTCTAATGATATATCAACCATAAACTTCTGAATTAATCACCAACAGATTCTAAAGAATCCGAGAGGAGAATAGATTAGAAGATTGAGCCAAGAATTAGTTATCTTGGTCTACTTTTCATAAATATTAGATCGGTGCATGTTGATAACTCACTAAGAAATACAAAAGGCGTAGAGATCTTGGCTAAGAAATTCTATCTACTGATAATTCTAGTAAGGAAGAGCAATTTGTCTAGAAAATCTTCGATGTCGACATCAAAGTTAGTTTCACAGAAAGCATAAATCAAAAACATTATAATTTGCTTAAAAATTGACTTTGTGTCACATCCTGCTTGTGTGGAGGGGTTGGGTAAATACACATATATACATATATACACCCATGTATAACAAAAACTAAAGAACCCAGACTGCTATACTATTTACCTATAGCTGAGGAAGAAGTACAGATGGATTTACACCTTTCTCAGTGGCTTAAACATAAAGTGAATCACATGGCATGTATGCACACATGCAGACACACGCACACACACACACAAACATATATATATATATATACTTTACGGAGGTGCTTGTAATGTAATGGTTAGTGTCATAGGAAATAGATAGAGAAACCAAAGCATGAATGCTCTTTGGAAAGGTATGAATCCAACTATTCTCCCTCCAGTTGTTGATAAATAGTTGGGCAGGCTGTCCTTTTCAACTTTCGTATGGCAACTATGTCGAAATGCAATACACCGAGTATAGAATTTTGCAGCGATCTTTTAAGAACCTTACCATTTGTTAGATACCGTTCAAAAAACAGGAAAAGAAGTTCTTAGAAGGAAACGGTGGAAACTAGATATTCGTCTAAAAATCTCTATGTCAAGATTCCCGAATTTTTGCTAGCACTTCGTATAAGCCGGGTGTCTCAAACTAAGGGACACAAAAAAAGCCATTACATCCTGGGAGGAAAGGCACAGGTGGTCAAAATTGAGATAATTTCCGTTTGTTACAATGCTAATCTGCATTACAGTTGATAGGCTATTTTTTCATCAAAATAAATACGCACATGATAGTAAGGTGTTTGGTTTCTTTGTTTTAAAGGCATATCAATCTTCGTTGGTTATTTAATGCCAAAGAAATGTAGAACTGGAGTAGTATTATTTAACCCATAGCTGGCAGGATAAGGGGGTTCCTACGTTTCCCAAGGTCATTAGAAAGTGTACGTAATTGCGCAACTGGAGTTTGAACTTGCTTCCTGCGAAGATACAGTCCACTCCATTAATCCGTACGCTACAAGGACTCTCCTCGACAGTAAGAGCAAATTGTGAATTAATGCATAATTTAGACGGATAAATTTTTCGTTTTAAATTTTCCTTCATTCTGTTTTTATCTTTAGTAAATTCCTTTTTTCTGTTTTAACTTCAGTTGAATTCTGTTTTTTCCCTATTTCAATATATCTCATGAGTAAATTGCAATTGATTAGTCGATACATATTATAAAACAGAAATAAAAATAAAAATAAGAATTCCAAGTTTTTCACATTTAAAGAAATGGTACATATAATTTCTGTTTACTTAAAAAACCAGCTTTCAAACATTTTCACTGATTTTCGATTTGGGTGTGTTGTCTTGTCATCTTAAATACACCTTCCCTATGCCTAGATGAACTGTCAAATCTACCCTTTCTCATGTTATAAAAGAAAAATATTACCCATGTTCTGTTATGTCAATTAAATTTCTATAATCTCAGTGACCTCTGCATCGATCTTGTGAAATTGATTGAAATATGAAACTACATTGTACTTCTTTAGGCAGAAACATGGTCAGGGGTTAGAGACGAATTAACATCTTTTGGGAAAATATTAGTCACGAAAATTCTCCTGCTACGTCCGATAAAAGAGTATTTTTCGGGTTATAAGCATGCTGCGGACTGCGTGTCTGCGACCCCGAATGTACACCCAACTTTATTAATTTTTAGTATTAAAGTCATCGATCGGTCAAATCATTTCCTAAGGACATATCAACGCACAGATATATATAATTCTGATTTGGTTTGGTTAATTGTTCAATAACATATCAATCCTTGATGGTTTATTTATGGCAAAGACATTTTTGTAACCGGCATAATAAGGGTGTCCATACATTTTCCAAGGGCATCAGTCCAAAAGTGAACGTAATAGCGCAACTGGAGTTTGAACTCGCTTACTACAATGTCTTAGCCCGGCACGTTAACCACTGCGCTACGATGATTACATCTTAGATAAATTTAGCAGAAAAAGTAATGTCTTGTCTAACATTATTAAATAAAAAAAAGCAACCAAACAAATTTTTCATAAATTTAAGATTTTTATTCAGAAGATGGATTAAAACTTATCTCTGTGACATACGCTTATATTCGATGTAAGGGCAGATGCAAAAAACATATGAAGAATGGTATACATTTCGAGGAAAGTCTTAATTTCTATTAAAATTTAATTTTAGATTTTAACGTATCTTGTCAGCTCTCATTTCAAATATATTAGATCTGAAAGGAAATCAAGCGGAATTATTGAATAAATCTATTGAAGAATCTTCCACAAATTTACTTACCCATGAGTGAGAATCCACAAGAATGGAACAAAAAATTTATGCATCAAATATTTTAATTATCTGATCGGAGATGTTTACAAAACACTTGTTTTATGTCTTTCACACTGGTTTACAAAGAAATTGAGGCAAGCACAAAAATACCTGTTTTTACCTAATTTGAGGGTACTGAATTCAAATTTGAAATCTGTTTTGACTCATCACCTCTAGTTTTTAGATATGCATAGTGTGCATTTTGTGCATATACGGTACATAAAGGCGTATATGAATTCAGGGTTAGTTCTAATATTGTGAGACATATGGCTTATTTTTTAGTTATTATGCACTAAATGTAAGTGATAGCATTACATTATATATATATATATATAAATATATATATATATCAAAACGGATTTTGACAGTTAAGGACGCAGGTCTCAATCCACACTTTGGCAGTCATTGAAAGAGGTTGTCTCACAGGCGGCGCAGGAGGTTGGTGTCCCTCAACTATCGTGTTACACATATTTTGGGTTACTAAATATTAATATTACATTTTCAAATGCACATTTAGTTTTCAACTTTGCTTTCAACTTTGCAGTCCCGATGGTTTGGAGAGAGCCGCGAAACCACGCAGATGATTGTTATTTTTGTTTAACTAATATAACTGGTTTCAATGCATCTTCTAGGAAAAGGGTCAAATATCCCAACCTTCCATCTGCTATGAGACCCGTTCCCCATTCAGATGATCTTCCCATACCCACATCTTTCCTCATCAGATAAAGAAATGCCTTCAAGGGAGGATTCTGCCGAGTCAATATCTTTGGAAGATATTGAGTCTGCATATTCAGGAACAAGTGGCAATGAGCCACACTGGATCACGCAAGAAGACCTGAATGATCTTGCTCGTGATTTGTATCTGGCTTCTCGGCTTAAACAGTGGAACCTAGTCCAAGACTATGTAAGGATCACCAGTTTCAGGAATCGGAACGAAGACCTTGCTTCCTTTTTCGACATGGAAAACAAGTTGTGCTACTGCACAAACATACCTGGCTTGTTTACGTCCCTTGGTTTGCCACATAATCCTTCAGACTGGCGTCTTTTCATAGACTCTTCCAAGCGAAGTCTCAAGGGTGTTCTTCTGTATAATGGAAATAAATATCCCAGCATTCCCATTGCGCACTCTGTCAATCTGAATGAGTCCTATGACAATATGGAGCTTTTTTTGGAAGCTATTAGGTACATCGAATACCAATGGAGTCTGTGTGGGGACCTCAAGGTCATTGGTCTTCTTATGGGTACGCAAGCGGGCTTCACAAAGTACTGTTGTTTTCTCTGACTCTGGGATAGTCGAGCTGGAGAGCAACTATCAAGGTAAATGTTACCCCGCCATGATGAGAGACTTCTGCTGGATGCTCTTGCGTGACATCCCGGAGGCAAAAGACACCAGACCTTCTAAGAAAACACACTTTTGACTGTATGTGGTACTATGAATTGTGTAATTGTGTCATCCAAGTATATTGATTCAATCAGTGTTCTTTATCTATCCTGTCTTATCTGTTATATGCAACTCTTGAAATATGCACATATATGTTTTTACTAAAATGAGACTATTTAAAAGCCAGAAAACTAGATGTGACAGAGCAAAACTATTTATAAATTTGAATTCAGCACACCCAAATTAATAAAAAATACCTATCCCCATTCTAGACTCAGACCAAAAATTTATTTTTGTAAACCAGTATAATCTTTACTTTATTGCATCTGATACGGATTTTAATTTTTGACGCATTTCTATCGGAAATAACCCAAATCTTTCACAAAAATAACATTCATAACGTACATTTTTAAATGTTACATGTTAATTGAATATAGTAAACCATTGAGTAGAATGTCAAAACTCTTTAAATTTCATTTATATTATCATTTAAAAACAAAATAAATTTAAAGAAAATAAAGAGTTCACGATTTTTTTTACAAATTAGACAAGTATGATTTGACACAGTAAGCAGTTCAGCATTAGTATGGAGGCGTTCATAGCCTAACGGTCATCAACGTATGAAGTGGTGTAATGGTTATCGTCGCAGGAAATGGACACGGCGATACGAGTTCAATTCCTGGACGAGACTGATTGCATTTCACATAGCACTAATACTCTTGGGAAAGGTATGAATCCAATTATTCTCCCTCCAGCTATAGGTAAATAGTAGGACAGACTAGGTTCTTCAGCCTTGGGGAGGCAACTAGTCTAGGAGAAGGAAAACTCTGAATTGAAACCTGTTAAACTCCGCTTAAAAATTGACCTTGTGTCATATCCTGCCCGAGCGGAGGGGTTGGTAGATATGATATGATAAGTGGACACGTCTACGTTTCCTGAATCAGGCTGTTTAATTTCATATTTCGCTAATACCACTGAGAAAGGAAACAATCCAACTATTCGCTTTTCGGCTATCGGTAATTAGTAGGGCAGACTGGGCTATTTAACCTTGGTATGACAACCAGTTTACAAAAATAGGAAAACTGAATTCAAACTAAACCTGGAGAGGGATGGGCTCATCCAGGCTATTCCTTCCCCCAGACACGCAAAATGATAAGTGCCCCCATGACCAACTCAGGCCATCTTATAAGTCTTTTTTTCAGAATGAGACGAGAGATCGCTAAAGAATAAGAGGAAATGTTAGTAACGAAATGGTTGAGTCAGTCAAAGGAAACTTTGTCAATTATACTCAGCAAGATCATGAAAGTGAAGCAACAATAAACATGCTCAGAATTAGACGGGTAACCACTTAGGAACAGCTGTTATAGTCAGCACTAAGGGGGTGCAGTTATATTATATCAGTGTTTCAGACAAAGGAAAACTGTGCAAAAACAAAAACAAAAACAAAAAAACAAAAACAAAAACAAAACAAAACAGAACTAAATTCTATTTTTGTATTGCTCGATTTTATATTTAGACTGATCACTCAGGAGAAATTTCTCCTTTTTAAGATCTCAATAAGTCTCAATATGTCGCAGAGAAAAACTATCACATCTGCTTTGCTCGTTCATTCTGGTTTTCAGAGATTTCCTTTATATTAGACAAACTTTTATGCACAACTTTCATTTGCCAAAAACAAAAAAAGTCATTGAGCAAGAAGGTGAAATCGAATATTGAGGTAGCTATTCGGGAGGTATCAGGACTGCAATCTCAATGGATTTCTCCAACTCATCTTTTATAGAGGGGAGGTGTATCTTTGCATCCTCAAAAGTTTTTATCGAATCTTCTAAAAGAGGGCTTCTGTCAGGAAATACTCGAAACTCTAAATTGCGGCACAGGAATCAAACAACGTTCTCTGAGTAAAAACGAGGAATTTGCCATGGCTTAACGGCTAACGTGCTGAACTGCAATATCTAAGTTAATGAATTCAAACTCCAGGCATGCTATTACGTTTCCTTTGGGATTATAATCTTGTAGTGAATAACCCCACCTTATCCCACCAACTATGGCTTAAATAGTACCACTCCTGTTCTTCTACAAGGATCGCGTAGGCAAAAAAATAATCCACGAACGTTGATATGCCATTAAACAAAGAAACCAAACCAAGTTCAATAAACAACAAAATTTTTGTTAAGTGACAGGCATTTATAAATAGTCTATTAAGATAATTTTTTTGCAAAAAAATCTCATGAGTTGATATATTTTCTTTTACATCGATAATTAAGCTAGCATACCGTATTTGACGGCATATAAGACGCACGGGTGTATAAGATGCGCCCCATTTTTAGCAGAGCAAATCAAGAAAAAACAAATTACTAATATTAAACGTGATGACATTTATGTAATGAATATTATCAATGACAATGATAATCTGCATAATATCCTTTTAAATAATGATAATAGGCACATGAAAATTACTCTATAGTCTAATCTTATAGGAGTTGCCAGTTGGCTAATTTAAGCCGGTTATTGCGAATTTTACACCTACATATAGCATATCAGACGCAGGTGAATTTTAAAATATTTTTTTCGAAAAATAAATTCCGATAGACCTGGGTTAAATCACAGGTTGCATCATACCAAACACTTTAAAAATGGCACTTGATTCCTCTTTGCTTAGCACTCAGCAATATAAGGTATGTATCAAGGGTAAAGTGGAGTAATCCTGGGAAAGGAGTGGCGCCCTCCCCTACAGCTCGGTGTAGTAGCTATTGAAAAGGGAGCCTTCTGGTCGCCCTCGACTAAAGGGAGACAACTTTTTACATGCGGTTAATCACAGTAATTCTTGCCATAAACGACGAGATGTTTTCATTCATTGATATTTCATTGTGTCTATGGGTTCAAAACAGCAGCCACAGTTATAATAGCTTAGTTCTCCCCCCCAAAAAAAGCTACGGGAATCAGAGAAACAGATTTTATGATTGTTAAAATATTTATGATGTAAGCTTTAAGTAACGTTTATGAGTGCTATCCGATTAAAATTACAAGTCACGAATATTGTAGAAACAGTGAATCGGACGAGGCGTGCTTAGAATATCAGTTATCTTCATGGGAAATAAAATCAGCGGCGCGAGTTCGAAATCTAGATAAAACTGTGTGTGTTTCACTTTGCTCTAATGTCTTTGGGAAAGGCATACATCCAACTTTTCTTTCAGCTAAAGGTGAATAGTGGGACATATTGGGCTATTTAGTCTTGGTTTGCTAACAAGTTAAGGAAAAGTCATTCCTATGCTTAGATCATCATCATCATTATCTTCGACGAGTTGTGATGATAGCACAATTTTCCTTTAATCTCATTCGCTATCTGTCCCTATCAGTCATTTTTCTTGGAAGGTTCTCGAAACTGCATCAAGTGTCATTAAAAAAAGAAAAAAACTATGTAAGGAAAAAAAAAACTATCAAGAAAATTGGTAAGCAAATTTTAGATTATTTATTTATAATTTCATTTTCATTTATATTATTAACTATATTACTTCGCATGTAAAATTGCATTTATTAACCCCAAAATATCAGTCTTTAAATTTAGTCACTGAACATAAATTTTTAAAAGATCCCCTCCCGTAACCAATGAATAAAAGACACAAATGCTAATTTTCTGGATGAATGCGGAACAAACAATACGCTTCTTTTCACACACCCACATATATACATTCCCATCGACAGAAAGACTGTTTTGTTGTATCATAACTCTTCAATGAGACTAGACACGTAGGACGCTTCAAGCTGGGATTGAAACCCGCCCAACTTTACGTTAGACTTAGTATCACACCGCTCAGCCGTCAGTTGATAAACGTGAGTTACGGAATTATAAGGCATTATGCAATAGCTTTTGTTTGTTTATAATTTGCCTTACTGGATACCATAGTGCTCAATTCATACGAAGAGCTTTGCATTATGCGAGTGTGTGTCTGCAAAATGCAGCATGTAACATTTCCTGGTCGCTGGACAAGGACAGACTTCGGTCGACCGTGTTCGCAGTTACAGGGATCAGGTCGGGTGTGTCTTGGTTCCGATGACAATCGGTCGAGGCAGTCTGACATGGATTCGAGGAAACTGGTATTCATGTCACGTGTTCAAAGACTGGCGATCGTCGACCAACGGGGGTCTGTCCCCCAAGGATCTAACCCTCCTGGGGGGTTTAGATTCATCACCTGGCGCTGAGGCACAACTTTTTAGTTGAATGCCGACGTGGCATGAGGCCTTTTGGGGGATGCCGGCAGTGTCTTGGCCACGCTCATGCGGTCGAACCCACTTAAAAAAAGCCTTGCGCCACCCCCCGATCTTTTGCTGGGGTGTGCGATAAATGCCTGTTACCGATGTGATTAAATATGCCGTTGTTTATGTTGTATCGTTTTTAGCTCCCTATGGTTTTAGTATCTTTCCTCGAGGATGTGAAATGGTAATTTACTAAGCTTTTTCGCTTAGACGCGGCACAATGCCGTATGATTGGGCCACCTAATGAGACTGTTACTCTCTCGTGAAGGTTTGCAAGTCTCACTTGCGAACCATTACACCACCCGAGGTGCCCTTTGTGGGTGTGGAGTAGATTTCTTCTATGAAAAACTGACACACCTGCTTGGCTTTTAACCAGTAGTAATTTACAAAGCTTTAAAAGCTTTGTAAATTACTACTATTCGATATGGCACAAGGCCGTATGAATGCCCCCCCCAATGAGACTCGAACTCTCTCGTGAAGTTTTCCGTGTCTAGCTTGTAAATCATTAGAACACCCGAGGCACCCATGTGGATGTGGAGTAGACTCCAATGAAAATCTGGCAAATCTGCTCGGCTTTTAGCCAGTAAAAGTCAGGTGTAATCTCTAGTTTATGGCTTGTTAGAGGAACAAGGGTTCTTATAAAAGACAGAACACTAAAAGATATATTTTTTTTAATCCTAATAGATTTACATCGATATTTTCCCCAGCAGCTGATTTAATACCAGGAAGTATTTTGGCCTGGCTGTAAAATTTGTAAAACACTGAAGTAACAAACAACATCGGCTAACTTTTAGTGACGGCAGTGTATTTGGTTGTCAGTAGTTAATTAAAAAGTTTAATTTTGTCAGATACAAGACAACGGTAAGGTAGGAAACAGTTAGGATCGAACTTGTAACTCTAGTAATATCTTACAATTATTTCATGGCCAACACTCAATGTAGATATCTCTTTATAGGAAAAGGGAAAATGTAGCTTAATATATATATATATATATATATATACGTGTGTGTGTGTGTGTGTGTGTGTGTGTGTGCGCGCGTTTAAAATATTATTCTACTATGCATAATCAAAGATATTTATAAATAAGATAATGATACATACATATCAAATAATTTTATTTATATATATAAAAAGCAAACAACAATATATGTGTATATATCATTTAATCCGATAGTTTGAACATTTACAGAGATTACACAAGGTTTTCAGAGGATGATCTTATTTATTGACTTTTTTTTGCCAACGTTAACCAATATAAATAAATAAAATCATTCACTGAAGATCTTGTATTTTTTTATCTCACTACATTTTCCTACACATATTGACTCTCTCTCGCCATCAGCCATCACACTTGGTGAGTCCTCTCTCTCTCTCCACCTCTCTCTGTATCTACACACACACACACACACACACACACACACACGTATATATATATATATATATATATATATATATATATATATATATATATATATATGATTAACATTTGACATTGAAGCCGTTTTTAATCAGTAAAACCTTTAGAGTGCTACATGCACAAAAATGCTGAGCAATATTAAAACAAAACCACTGTTAAAATTCACGACTCCGATTTTAATTTTGTCGATCATCAGGTGAGCTAATACTCGACATGTTTGGGTTCTGTAAGATTCAACTGAATTAATAAGGAGTTTTTTTTAGAGCCCTGTAGCTATCACGTAGACACGTATATTTATATACATATATATATACGTGTCTTGTTACTTTGAAGAGTTGTGATACAACGAAACAGTCTGCCGGTGGATAAGGATATATATATATATATATATATATATATATATATATATATATATATATATATATATACAGGTTAATTAAAAATTCCATTCTTATCTTAATATCTTAACATGATGTATTACTCGAAGCGAACATGACTCCTTCTAGGGACATACGAAAAGAAATGTATGTCACACTTAATGAATAGAATTGTATAATTTTTCAGCGGTGAATATAATGTCATTTGCCAATTCTGGGGTGGGAATATTTTTTATCTGAGAACTAGAAATTATATATAAGTAGACACACACACACACACACACACCCACACACACATATATATATATGTGTGTGTGGGTGTGTGTGTGTGTGTGTGTGGGTGGGTAGGTGTGTGTGTGTCGTTCGACAGAAGTCGTTCATTTAAGCATGTTTCATTAAATAATGAAGACAACTTTTTTTTGTATAATTTATTTAAGATCCTTTTAAGTTTTCTAATGAGTGTCTTACATTCAGATTGGAATTGGTATATTAAGTTCCCAAAATTGTCCTGTGTGCTTTCGGACCCTTCATAGGCCATCATCAGAGGTTGCTTGCTTCTTATTTTCGGTCCCTCCTTATGCTATCATCAGGGATTGTTTGCTTTTTACTTTCTTTATGCTATAAACTTTCAAAAACTTTCAAAACTCATTTTTTTTTTAAAATACAAACACACCTTACGCAAGCAAGCAATCTCTGATGATGGCCTACGATGGCCTCTGATGATGGCCTACGAAAGCGATCGGAAAAATTCATCTACCAATGACAACCTGAAACTAAGACATTTACCAGAAAACTTGAAAGGATCTTAAATAAATTATACAGACCAAATTTATCTTTATTATTTAATGAATATACGTGATGAATTCAATAAGTTTCCAGACTTTTTTGTACTGGCATTTAAAATTGTCGTAGACTCTTCAAAATTCAGTATCTTATTGCTATACATCTTATGAGATGACTGACCAATGTCTATGATTTCAGCTTCAAATGAACAGCTACAGCAGCAATTGGAATATAATTGTCACAGCTGGTGAAGTTTAAAAATGCAATCTGGACGTGAGGACAATTTAGAAGAACGATATGCAATAAAATTGTGTTTTAAACTTGGAAAAAAATGCCACAGAAACGTATGGAATGCTTCACACTGCTTTTGGAGCATCTTACACGAATTGAGCAGCAGTTTTTCAGTGGTATAAGAGATTCAAGGAAGGCAGGGAGTCTGTGAAGGATGATGAGAGGTGTGGAAGGAGTAAGAAGGTCAATACACCAGAGTTGATTGGCCAAAGGTTTAGGGTTAGGGTTACTATGTTGAGGTTTTAAAGGGAGTTCAGGAAGAGATTCCATCGAAAGAGGCCAGCACTCTTCAAATCGGGTCAGTGGCATTTTCATCAGGATAATGCAGCAGCCCACAACTCCATCCTTGTTACAGACTATTTGACCAAGAATGGCATCAAGACAGTTCCTCAGCCTCCCTATAGTCAAGACCGTGCTCCCTGTGACCTTTTGTTATTCCTTAAGCTCAGAGGCTGTCGTTATGAGACAATTGAGAAGATGAAAGAGGCTATGACGAAGGTCATTGACCACGCTCACACAAGAGGACTTCCATGGGGCCTTCCAGAAGGTGTTGGAATGGTACAACAAGTGCATTGCAGCCGGAAGAGATTACTTGGAAGGGGACTAGAGTTTCATGTGTGTACTTTCAATAAAAGTGCCCATACGAAAAAAAGCCTGGAAACTTATCGTATGCACCTCGTGTGTGTATATATATATATATATGTATATATATATATATATATATATATATATATAGGCGATACTTCTATATTAAAAGAGGTGTGCCTAGCATAATTGTTTTTATCTTGACTGACCAGAGTTCAAATCCTAGACGAGGCTTTTTTGCAGTTCATTTTGTACAAACGCACTAGTGAAAGTCATGAACACATCAGTTCTCCTCCCTCACACTATGGGTAAATCGAAGTGGAAGCTGGGTTCTGTAGCCTTGGTACGATAACCAGTCTAGAAGAAGGAATACTCTCAATTGAAAGTAACATTACTTCTCTTAAAAATCAACCTAATGTCACATTTGCCCGTGTCGGAGAAGTCCAGTAAATATATACTCGTATAACAGAAATCTTAACTTTTCAATCCTGAAGAGGTGTTGTTATGTTGAAGAATGTGCCGATAGCGACCCCTGTGATTTGATCACGGATCTCCAGCCTACAAAATCAGCTGTTGAAATCAACTGTGCTGTTAGGATCACGTGACTAGAAATATTAATATATACAAACCAGTCAGACAGAGGTATGGCGTGTTAGTTTTGTTTCGCATTCCATACGCTGTATTCGACATAGTACGAGAATGAAGAGATTTTTTAAGTATCAGCTAAAATTATCCCCCTCACGGAACATTATTAAAGAGGCGAGTAGGAATCGTTTCGAACATTATAAAAGGTCTCAGGGGCACAGGTAGCCTGGAGAGGCCTAGCGGTGAGTCAAGCACATGACCGATGCAAATCTCATCTCACTTCAACGTTGGTGGTACTCAACCTATGAGTCAACGTACTGAATTGCGTAAACTTTATACTAAGGAGTTTTGTACTCGAGTCATTCTTAAAACCATTACTGCCCCTAGGGAGATATCTAATGTTTGGTTTGGTTGTTTTTCTTATTTATTTAATGGCATATTATGTTCGTTATCTAGTCGGCTGGGTAAGGTGGAAGACTGTAGAATACACCGACTGCTTCTCTGCAGAGGGGTAAGGCTCCCTACAACGAGAGTCCTGATATGACAGTAAACAATCTGATGGTGAGGTTCCAGTAATGCTGGAACTTTGGGGAATTCAGAGTACCCCTTCATTGCCATTGCTCCCTAGTTCACTTTGGCTCGTTAGCATCTGGCAGGGCCCTATCAATGGGTTAAATAGAACTAAACTGCATACTTATGCTCAACTGAATTGTTTTAATTAGAACTATTTGACTAAAGTGAATAGTTTGAAATAGAAATAAACTTTGTACTCATGCTAAGTTGAAGTGTTAGAAATAGAATTGACTATTTGCCTAAAAATGGATTTGGCGTTAAATAACCTTCAAAGATTGATATGCCATAAAACCCAACCAACCAACCAATATCATCTTCGCAGCTTATTTAATGCTAAAAGTATCCTAGTTGAAGAACAGTACTGGTGCTATTTAACCAACTGGGATAGAGAGGTTTATAACTTTCCAAAGGTAAACGAATAGCGAGACTAATGTTCGAACTTGCTTTCTACAATGCTGCAGTCCACTACGCTAAACATTACGCCACGGTTGATTCTCTCAGTAATGATTTCGTAAGTGTTCGTAAAAATTTTTTTCTTTCCAAACTGGATATACACATAGACAAGACGAGGAGATGACAATGAGTTCACAGCAAGAAAAAGAAAAAAGACCGTGGGCCACGGAAAAAAATACTACTCCCTTTATTACTCTATTTCAACCTCTTTCTAGACCAGTATAAAAAACGGAGACGAGAAGAGGTATTTTTTTTAATCGTTGATGGAATAGCTAAATCAAAGCCCGTCTCTGAATGAGGGAATAGCAGTTTTGCTGGCTTTGAAATTTAAGTCATTACTTGTAGCTCTGCTTGTATAACATTGACTGACTGGATTATTTACAAAAATCCCAGAGTATAACCGTTTCTTGAGCCCACCGTAAGAGTTCTCGTGAGTGACACATTGTTGTCGGTTACGCAGCCGGGAAACAGATTCATTAGTAGCGAGAGGCGTCTACTGTATATAATTTGCTATATTTCCCATGCCAATTGTCTTTTCAAAGGCAGTCCCATCGTCATCGTGTGTGAGAGGCATACTAAGCTGATTGAGAGGCATACTAAGTAAATACTAAGCTGACTTTCGGTTAGTCTTTTGCCAACTTGCCTTAAATACTACTCTGCATGTATTGAACACATTGACCCAATTAAATTCCCGGCAGCAACATCTAATAAACATAAAACATGAAACGACTTTAGCTACTTATAGGCTCCAAGCCACATCACGTTCCAGTTATTAGGTAACTTTCTCTATAAGAAAATCCAGTCTAGCACAGAATACCGAATTACAGTAAAATCTCTTACTTTGCCTAGGGGCTACTAAATTGTGGAATTAACTGTTACTTTGGAATTAAATTTGGAATGGGCAAAAACGTGCAAAATGCGGAACTACATCGATCTGAAATAGAAATATAAAACGCGAGGTTGCAGAGATGACTGCTATAGAAATCAGTTATCGGATATTCAATGGCCGCTTCTGCGAGACATCAGCTTGTCTTCGAAAAAGAATGGCCCCATGATCAGGAAAATACGAGGGAAAAAAAGACGTCTTGGAGTGGGGATTTCGACGCCAGGAAGACGAAATCGAAAGTCATTCAGAGACAGAAACCTTCACTAGCCTTCTGCGCGCGTATATGTACGCGCGTGCACACACACACACACACACACACACACATACATCTGTGTAAGTGAGCATTCGTGCATATTTTTCCACTTTTTATCTCAGTTTATGTTTCAGGATGTGGCAGATACAAGCACGTGTCGAAAATGTTTACGAAGTTTGATCATGCAGTCATTGAACTCGTGGAGATTGAACGATCAGATATTGAAAAATTGATACACTGGAAAACTGCTGCTTTAATAATAAAGCAATATTTTTTTTAGTCTATTACAGTAGATACGCCCTGCGTTCGGGTCTCTGAAAATAATTCCTTACTACGCATAATTTGCTTTAAGACTGCTGACCGTATGAATGAGCCCCATAAGGTTAAATAGCTATTTCAGAGAATTTCTCTGGGCCTTCTTTTGTAGTAAAGTATTTTCGATTCTTTCCGCTGGGACTGTAAGTCAAAAATGACCGCAGTTTCAACGAACAGTTTTAAAAAATCGACAATTTATTTAAGAAGGTTATTTATAGAAAGAAAGAAAGGAGGTAAAGATTTGAAGAATATTTAAAAAAATAAAATGCGTTTATAAATGAGTAGAACATTCGTACCCACTCTCAAAACAGACAAAAACCAAAACACAAAAGCAACTATTTATTTATCTGCTTATAATAAGAGGTTAACCAGTTGAATGGCTTTTAGGTATCTTGGGGAAATGAGTTTTAAAAAAAGAAAAAAAAAAGAAGAAAAATCAAGCAAAAGAACAAACAAAACAAAACAAAACGAAAACAAATTAAAAAAAATATCTACGACTTTTAAACAATTGTGTCCTTTAAGAATGTTTGTCACGAAAACCCAAAACGAACACTCCCTTGGGCGTGAAACTAAACTGCATCAGATGATGAGGTTCCAGTTCTGAAGTTATGTTGAGTGAGGAGCACACATTTATGGCTATAACTACCAGGCCCACTCTGAACCGGAGAGGTAGTCCTTGTTGAGGCCCCATCTATGGGTCAAATAGATCTATTTGAAAATTATTAGAACTAGAAAAATATTTGATACCATAGAACTGTAAATTATTTGTATTAAGTATAGTTATTTAGACCTATAATTAGTTTTTACCCTGTGGGCTGGGTGTAGAATACACAGACTACATCTCTACAAAGGGGTAAGACTCCCCCAATCAGTGTCCTTGATAAGACACTAAACAATCTGATGGTGAGGCTCCATTAATGTTAGAGCTTTGGGAAATTGGTAGCACTTGATAGGCTCCTATCTATGGGTCAAATAAAACTATTTGACATTTAGACTGAGTACTTATGCTAAACTGAGTTGTTTGGGATATAAGTATTTATACATTTAACTGTTTGTAAAAACTCTACTTATGCTAAACTAAATTGTTTGAAATAAAATTGTTTGATTCTTTAACGGTATGTAAACAAATGACTGATCTTTAATGGAATTGTTAATGATGTTTAAAAATGTTATCTGGAAAATGTGTTTAGAAATCCTATATTCAATATATAACTATGAAAAGGATTCGGTATTAAATGACCACTAATGGTTGATATGCCATAAAACCAAAATAAAACTAAGACTAAACTTAAACCAAAACCAAACTATTATTGTTTACTAAGGATTATAACTATTTGTTACTTGAAGTCATGTAACTGCGTAAATAAACAAAATTATTATAAAATAAAAATAATTACTTGAAATCATATAATTATTCATATAATATAATAACAGCTGAAGCCATACAAAGTAAAGTAAAGTTGGCGACCGTAGTCGAGGGTGACCCGAAGGCTCCCTTTTCGATAGCTACTAGACGGAGGTATAGGGGAGAGCGTTACTCCTTTCCCTGGATTGCTCCACTTTAACATTGAGCTGTACCTTATAATGCTGAGTGTTAAGCAAGGAGGCCTCAAGTACCATTTTTTGTGTCCTTGGTATGACTCGACCTGGGATTGAACCCAGGTCTCCCGGGCCATTGGCGAGCACTCTAACTATTGTGCCATTATTCAGTGTGTAAATTATTTGTATTAGATATGAACACTTGATATCGTATAACTATTTGTGAAAAAAGAAAAAAAAAAAGGAATTAAAATGTGAGTATAAATAAAAAGAAAGAAAGAAAGCTATTCTTTGATCTAGTGGCATAAAATAACCCTGGACGGGTTGGCATACCTCTAAAACCAATGAATGTCACTCAATCAATTGAAACCATATCTACTTCCAGGACAGTCTTAAATATCTTCTATGGAGCAAAGTCTTTTCTTTGTTTTATATGAGATTGAAAAGGGAATTCCTCACTAAGTTCTACACAACATTTACGCTCGCAATTGGCTATTCTGACTTCGTCGCGTAGTAAGCATAGACTATTTTATATTGTTTTATTGAAGATCTAATGAACTCCACGGAATCGATGAGCTCGGATGTTCTGATAAGCATCGGCACGGTTTTGTAGAAGGCTAAAGAGAAAAACAAGAAAAGATCCCAATTTCCTTGGTAAAGCAAATACCGTTATCTACAAAATATAATTTACAATTAGATATTGATCTTGTTGTTTCTATTGAATTGAATACTAAAAGGATCCGTGTATTAAGTATCATGTAAATTGTTATTGTATATTTTTCTATCATTCATTGCGAAGACATTGAGAACATATTTATATAATAAAATTGCATATCATTCATTGTCGCTCAAATAGCTCCCTTTATTTATTTTCGTTCTGTGGAATGTCCACGGGTACTGCTAGTTTTTATATTGACCTTATAAAAATGTCACCATATGAGTTAGTGTATGTATATATGTATAAGTATGTATTCTTATGTGTCGAGACTCTCTTTTTTTCTTTTTCTTTCTGATTTGGGTTTAAGCAATGTATTACTTCAGGTTTGCGACGAATTGTTTTCTTTCTCTATATTAAAAAATGATACGACTGCTTATCTGTTTGTCTGCCAATCTGTCGATCTTTCTCTTTCTCTCTCTCCCCGTTGTGTTTAATGAAGGGATTAGTATTAACATAATGTTGTTGTAATAATGAGATATTACAAAATTAGATTGTTTACTTTTGATTAGTTTGGTGGTGTTTTATTGCACACTTGATATTTGGTGGTGTTTCTTATACACATATTACATATATATGTATATTGAGCACTCTGGTATCTGGTAAGGTGTAAATGTAGACAAACAAAAGCTATTACAAAATGTCTTGTGATTTCTGAGCTGACGTGGTTCACTTGTGGTTGAGAGGTATGACACTAAGCCTAACGTAAAGTTAGGCGGGTTTCGATCCCGACTTCAAGCGTTCAATGTGTCTAGCCACACTGAAGAGTCGTGATACATCGAAAGTCTGTCTCTGGATAACTATATATATATTTAATGATTGTAGGTAACTTTATTTTTAAACGAATTACAACTCGTTTCATTGCATACAGTCAAATAGTTTCAAGTATTGCTATTTAACATTGGTAAATATATTCATCAAGTATTTCTATCTAATAAGAACAATTTGCGCACAGCAGTTTGATTTCAAATAACTAATGATAATAATCGTAAGTAAATGATAGAACAGTTCTATTTGATCCATAGATAGGATCCTAACAAGTACTAACACACTGGGTTAGATTAGGCCTGATTGTAATAGCAGTTAAGGGGTACTTCACATTAAAAAAAACATACTGGAGCCTCACCATCTGATGTAGTTTAGTTTCGTACTCAGGACATGGATACTTCTGAGTCAGGATATAGTTTATTACAGATTATCAAAAAGGCTAAAATATGTTGGGTTTGTTTGGGTTTTATGGCATATCAACTATCGTTGGTCATTTGATGCCAAATCCATTTTTATACATAAAAACAGTTCTATTTCAAACAGTTCAGTTTAGCATAAATACACAGTTTAAATGTGAACAAGTTCTATTTCAAGCAGTTCAGTTTAGCAGAAGTACACAGTTTAGTTCTATTTAGCCCTTAGATAGGACTCTATTGGGTGCAACCTCTCCTGGATAGAATTGACCTGGGAAGGATGGCAATGAAGGTGTACTCCGCATTCCCCAAAGCTCCAGCATTACTGGAGCCTTACCATCAGATTGTTTAAGGTTATATACAGGACACTCGTTGGGGGGGAGGTCTTATCTCTCTGCAGAGATGCAATCGGTGTATTCTGCAGCACCAGTCGACTTGGCCAGACTGAAATAGAGGAATATTAATACATTAGAAATATGAATAATAATTATCGAACATCCGTGAAGATGAAGAGAATTTGACAAGTAGTGAAAAGTTTTGTAATCAACTCGTTTTTAGCAGTGGGGAAATATGTAATAACATTGCTATTAGAATTTGATTTTCATTAAAAAAAATTGTAAATATATTTGAAGGCACATAAATAAGACACACTAGACTATAATAAACGACTTGCAAATTAGTCCCGTAATAAAAATAGGCTCAAATAAAAAGTGGTCAACACACACACACACACACACACACACACACACACATATATATATATATATATAGTTAACTTATTTTATTTCATTCGCAGTCGGGTATATATATTCTGATTATCATATAAAGCATGTATTTGTATCAATCAACTCCCCACCACACATATACACACACACACACACACACACACACACACATATATATATATATATATATATATATATATATATCATCATCATATCGTGCTGGTAGCACGGATATCCCTGACCCTCTCTCGCCACTCCTCCCTATCGTTCATCGCCCTAGGCAGGTCTTCAGGACAACAACCTGTATCCTCACATAGCTGCTGAATGTACGTTCGTGCTGGTCGTCCTGCTTTTGCGCGGCCATGTGTGGGGATCCATAAGAGTACATCTCTTATGAGTTCATCTCTGCTTCTCCAGCAATGTCCTGCATGTCTGGTTCGCCTAACTTGAATAGTTTTCGTGATAGGGGGCAGGTGGCCGTACAGTTGGTGTCTTGTGGGGTGTTGCTGCCATGACTTGTTCAGGATTGCACGCAGCATTCTTGTGTAATTGCCATCTAGTTTCTTCTCCAGTCGTTTTGTTAGCGTCCATGTAGTGCATCCATATAGCAGTATCGATGTGACCGCTGCCTGGAAGAAACTGCGTTTCATTTTATCGGTTAGGTCTGATTTCCATATAGTCGATAGCCTATTGATAGCTGTCCATGCTTTCGTTAACCTCGTTTCGATGTCCTTTTCGGTTGATTCGACGCTGCTTCCTAGGTACGTGAATTTGTCTACTAGTTTAAGAGGGGTTCCTTATATTAATATTAACTCAAATCACCCTAAAAACATAATTAAACAAGTCCCAAAAGCAGTAAATTTAAGAATATGTAAGCTATCTGCAAATGAAAAAAATTTTAAAGAGAGTAGTAAGAGGTATATAGATGCCCTTAAAAATAGTGGTTTTAAGGAAGATTTTAGGTATTTAAAAGAAGCTATAACAAAAGAGATTAATCAAAAAATAAAAATAAAAAAAGAAAAATTATAAAAATTATTTTTGTAAACTTGCTAATATAGATGTAGGAAAATATTTTTTAGACTGATAGATAAGCATTCTAAACAAGATAATATATTACATAAAATATTTATAGAAAAACCTTGAAAATAAGTTATTCTTGCACTAGAAATATTTCTCAAAAAATAAATAGTCATAATAATGAAATAATTAATGAATTTCATAGCCGAGTAAATAATAATAATATTAATAGTAAAAAAATAGAATGTAATTGTAAATCTCGAAGTGATTGTCCTATGAATGGTTTGTGTAATTTAGATAATGTAGTATATCAAGCTATTATTTATCCAAAAGAGGACATAAATGATAGAAAATCTTATATTGGGATTTCGTCCACTAATCTATCCAAGTTAGACAAACCAGACATGAAGAAGCAGGGACGAGCTCATAAGTGATGTACTCCTATGGACCCCCACATATGGCCGAAGAAAAGCAGGACGACCAGCTAGAACATACATACAGCAGCTATGGTAGAATACGGGATGAGGCCCTGAAGACCTGCCAGAGGCGATGAACGATAGGGAGAAGTGGCGAGAGAGCGTCAGAGATATCTGTGCAAGCGGCACGACATGATGATGATGATACCAAAAAAGTAAAAAGACGTTCTGTATCTGCATTAATAATCTATATATCTACCCGATCCATGCAGTCTTGTATAACTGGATCTCGCGTATTGGTTGACTCTTGATTTATACTCTCAAAATCATAACTGATAGAATTAGATTTTGAAACCACGAATTATTACTTGCACTTGAAATCATTTTAGAATACTATTATCTATTGTGGGGATCCATAAGAGTACATCTCTTATGAGTTCATCTCTGCTTCTCCAGCAGTGTCCTGCATGTCTGGTTCGTCTAACTTGAATAGTTTTCGTGATAGGGGGCAGGTGGCCGTACAGTTGGTGTCTTGTGGGGTGTTGCTGCCAGGACTTGTTCAGGATTGCACGCAGCATTCTTGTGTAATTGCCATCTAGCTTCTTCTCCAATCGTTTTGAGCGTCCATGTAGTGCATCCATATAGCAGTATCGATTGTGACCGCTGCTGGAAGAAACTGCGTTTCATTTCACCGGTTAGATCCCCACACATGGCCGCGCAAAAGCAGGACGACCAGCTCGAACGTACATTCAGCAGCTATGTGAGGATACAGGATGTTGTCCTGAAGACCTACCTAGGGCGATGAACGATAGGGAGGAGTGGCGAGAGAGGGTCAGGGATATCCGTGCTACCAGCGCGATATGATGATGATGATGATGATTATCTATTACTTATATATAGGTCAATGTCTATTTTTTACCTATATATTCGACCTATATTTGACTTGATACAGTACGTATTTTAGACAGCTGTTAGATTATTTAACTTTGGATACAAATTACTGCGATGACACTGTCCTATTTGACATTCTCTTCTGGCCAGTACTTGTATATTGCGACAGTCTTTTCAACGAGGCTACTGTTGCTGATAAAATCAATATACTCAATAATATTGTGAGAATGGAAATCTCTAAATCCTCCGTTCGGTAACTAGTTATCATTTATTAAGCTGACATTTATGAAATTGCAAATCGATATGTCATTTCATATTGAAGTGGATGATCAACAACAGCAACGACATCAGAAAAAAATAAATAAAATTGAGAAGAGTCATTTATATTAAAAATACTGTTGAGACAATTGAATCTCTTCTTCGTGCATTTGATACTTCTAATTACTTCAAGATGCACTCTGACCCGGAGTGATAGTATCAGTTAGGGCTCCATTAATGAGTAAAATAAACCTGTAAAAAAGTATTCGTATTCGGTAAAACCGTGTGAATTGGCCTACTGGATAGAGTGTCCGCCAATGGTCCGTCATACCAAAGACTTTAAAATGGTACTTGATACTTCCTTGCTTAACACTCAGCAATATAAGGTACGCATCAACGGTAAAGTGGAGCAATCGAGGGAAAGGAGTAGCGCCTTCTCCTACATTTGGTATAGTAGCTATTGAAAAGAGAGCCTTCTGGTCGCCCACTTTACTTACTTACTTATATATATATATATATGAGGTGCATACGATAAGTTTCGAGACTTTTTTTCGTAGGGACATTTTTATTGATAGTACACACATGAAACTCTAGTCCCCTTCCAAGTAATTTCCTCTGGCTGCAATGCACTTGTTTTACAATTCCAACACCTTCTGGAAGGCCCCATGGAAGTCCTCTTGTGTGAGCGTGTCAATGACCTTCGTCACAGTCTCTTTTATCTCCTCAATTGTCTCATAACGACAGCCTCTGAGCTTAGGGAATAACCAAAAGTCACAGGGAGCAAGGTCTGGACGTTAGGGAGGCTGAGGAACTGTCTTGATGCCCATCTTGGTCAAATAGTCTGCGACTAGGATGGAGTTATGGACTGGTGCATTGTCCCGGTGGAAATGCCACTGACACGATTTGAAGAGTGCTCGTCTCTTCCGACAGAATCTCTCCCTGAACTCCCATAATACCTCAACATAATAACCCTAACCCTAAAACTTTGGCCAATCAACTCTGTTCTATTGACCATCTTACTCCTCTCACACCTCTCTTCATCCCTCACAGACTCCCTGCCTTCTTTGATCTCTTATGCCACTCAAAAGCTGATGCTCGATTCATACAAGATGCTCCAAAAGCAGTGTGAAGCATTCCATACGTTTCTGTGGCATTTTTTCAAAGTTTTAAAACACAATTTTATTGCATATCGTCAGATTGCATGTTTGAAATTCACCAGCTGTGACAATCAGGCTTTAGCAGGGTGTATTCCAATTGCTGCTGTAGCTGTTCGTTTGAACCTGAAATCCTAAAAATTGGTCAGTCATCTCATAAGAAATATAGCAATAACATTGTGAATTTTGAAGAGTAGGACAAATTTAAATGCCCATCGGAAAAAAGTCTTGAAACTTATCGTATACACTTCGTATATATATACATATATATATATATATATATATATATATATGTGTGTGTGTGTGTGTGTGTGTGTGTGTGTGAACGTGACTCCTGAAGCAACATTAAGAATCATTTATCTTTTTCATGCTTTGCAGCCTGCAGTTTTGTTTACGGCGTTTCAACCCTTTTCAGGTTATTTAAAGCCGAATAAATTTCAAATAATTCAGTTTAGTATAAGTATAGTTTTTTGTTTACCCACAGTTAAATGTTAAAACAATTCAGTTAAATGCCAAAAATAGTTCGATTTCAAAATGTTTAGTTGAGCAAAAGTACACAGTTTAGTTCTATATGACCCATTGATAAGACCCTGTCAGGTGCTACCTCTCCGGGCCAGAGTGAACCTGAGAGTGATGGCAATGAAGTAGAGAAGCAGACCGTGTTTTCTACAGCCCCAGCCGACTGGGGTAATTTCTGGTTCATGGCCTTCTTGGTGAGACCGATAACCATTCTGCCTGAACTTGTACATAGCTTAGAGATGTAAGCACGTCTCATAAATCGTAACTAAAAGTAATGGATTCGATCCTCACTGGGTATTCTATCCTTATTGACTTGTGGCACACACACACACACACACACATACACACACACACACATATATATATATATATATATATATATATATATTTGTGTATGTATGTGTGTGTGTGTGTGTGTTTTGACAACTAAACTATATATATATATATAGAAACATAAAAATGACTGCAAAACTATATATATATATATATATATGTGTGTGTGTGTGTATATGTGTGTGTGTTTTGGCAACTATATCTATCAATATATATATATATATATATATATAAACAGGAAAATCACAACTAAACTATATATATATATATATATATATATATATATATATATTATATATACAAATGTGTGCGTGTTTTGACAACTGAACTATATATGTATATATATATATAAACATGAAAATAATATTTACTTCCCTGTTCCTTTTACTACAGTTACTTTCATTCGCTGTTTTTAACATAAAATAACAAAGCGACAACCATAAAATGATTTTTTTTCTTCCACACTGATCACTTATTTCTAAACGCATTAATAAATTCTCAGTAACAAAAATCAAATGTAATTTGAGGTAAAAATTATTTTAGTTTTCATAACGCATTTGTTAGAGGGTCCCGTGGTGTTATGATTACCTTCGTAGAAAGTGAACCGGGCAACTCGAGATCCAATCCCGGACGAACCTATTTGCATTTCACATGTAGCTAATACTCTCGGGAAAAGTATAAATGCAACTTCTTTCCTCCAGCTATGTGGAAGCGGAACGGTACACTGAGATTATTAATCTTACATGACAACGGGTCACAAATTTATACTTGTTAAACTCTTTCACTCTATCAATCAATCAATCAATATATATATATATATATATATATATATATATATATATGTATCTATGCATGTGTGTTTTTGTTATCATTAACAATCTGAGTCTAATTTGACACAATGCCAAATGTATGTGGCACCAAATGAGAATCAAAATTACAATGATTAGCTAGTCTTGCTAGCTAATCTTTACACTCCACGAAGTGCCCTGTTATATATATATATATATATATATATATATATATTACGATCCATCTGTAACTCTGTTGTCTGAGATGTAATTACTCGTTGAATTTTTATATAAAAATTTCACCTGATGCTACCCGACATAAATGTTCTCCATTGATTTAATTGTATTCAAGGAAGACATTATATTGTGAAGTAAACATTTCTCATGTAAATTGGATTACTTATTTCTGATGAAATTGCAAATTTATTCGTGTCGCAGTATATATATATATATATATATATATATATATATGTGTGTGTGTGTGTGTGTGTGTATGTGAGTGTGTATGTGTGTATGTACATTTATAGAATTATTTGATTTGTACATATCTCATCTCTTCCACCGCAATTTAAATGGGAATCACCTCTCATGATACGGTGCTTATTGTATTAACGAATTGTTATTAGTGATTTCCTCCTGCAATCACGATGGTGAGCCAATTTCCCTCGTACAACATCTATCGATTGCAATCAATACCAACCAGAATTTGATAAGCGAGTTATTTATATCAGCGTAGAGACGTGCTATCCTTAATATTATTCAGTCAGCGTTCCGCATAAAGTGACGATTTTAATTTTATCATAACTAAAATTCAGTGAATTTCAATAAAAAAATTCAACGTTCATATTTGTAGAGAATCTATTCAAGCCAACATTTTGCTGTTTCACCGACTCAGGAAAATTGCGCTTAAAACATTAGATAAGTTTTGCAAATTTTTGCTTTTCTACATTTAATTTTTGTACGTACTGTTTATTATTTATTAGTAGACTCCACCACATATAGAATTCACCGACTGCTTCTCTACAGAGGGGTGAGACCTCCAACGAGTATCCTGGATATGACACTAAATAGTCTGATGGTTAGGTTCCAGTAATGCTGGAGCTTTGGAGAATGTGGAGAACCCCTCTATTGCCATCACTCCCAGGACCACTCAACCCCAGAGTGGTAGCACCTGATAGGGTTTTATCTATGGGTCAAATAGAACTAAACTAAATAATTATGCTAAACTGAATTGCTTGAAATAGGACTGCTTTGACATTTAAACTGTGTATTTATGCTAAACTGAATTGTTTGAAATGGAACTATTTTTGACTTTTAAACTGTGAACTTAAGCTAAACTGAATTGTTTTAAATAGAAAATTTTATATGTATAAGAAATGGATTTGGCTTAAATAACCTATAATGGTTGTTGTGTCATCAAACCAAACCAAACCAAACCAAATCATATATATTTTATATGTATATGTATGAAGAGTATTTGGCATTATATAACCTACAATAGTTGATAGGCAATGAAATAAAACCAATTATAAAATGAAATCATCCGGGTCTGTATGGACCTATCTGATCACAAAATTGTTATCGTACATGCTCTAAAAAAGAGCTAAATTAAAGTGTTTGACCACAGTATGCAACCATGAAAGAAAATTATTTTTCAAGATTCTTCGTATATGTGGGTGCTTTGATGATATTATATTATGTAGCGGAAATTGCATAACATACTTGTATGTATGAAAGCTAATTTTATGATCATATTGTTTTTGTCTGATTCAAAAAGTACCTCGGGAAAGTGTGATACAAAATTCTGTCCTTTATATAGAACTACACATATTCGTATTTGCAAAGTTTTTTTTGTACTTCCTTAAGCAATGTAACGTAATAATTTACTTGAAACATTTTAAGCAAAAAATCCAAACCTTTAAAAAACAACCGCTTATTTATTTACAAAAAGTGTCTTTTTGTAAGAAGCATTTGTGAAAAAAAGTTTTAGTCAATCAAGCCTCCTTTATAATCTTTATACGTAGAAATGTCAGTTTTTAGTATTGTTTGGTTTGGTTTTATGGTATATCAATTGTTATAGATTATTTAATGCCAAATCCTGTTTATATATATATATATATATATATATATATATATATATATATATATATATATATATATATATCAAATATATAGGTTGATTAGTTGGTTATATAGGTTTTATGGCATATCAACTTTTGTAGGTTATTTAATGCCAAATACATTTTTTATACAAATAATCAGTTCTATTTCAAACAATTCAGTTTAGCGTAAGTACAGTTTCAATGTCATAAACAGTTCCATTTCAAATAA
>OY757911.1:62118964-62393964 GCA_963585895.1 Sepioteuthis lessoniana | reverse complement strand
AGGTTCAATGCGGTCGCAAGATAACATCTGAAAAGTGGGTCACAGGAAAAGGGGATGATGAAGAATATAATTTATTGCCTATGGATGGAGTGACAGATATTTCCGTTCGCTGATAATATCAACAAATTACCGGAACAAAAAAAAAACACAACAAAAACGGAAGTATGTAAGTTCCGATAACCAGCCATAAACAGAAAATACGTGAGCCAAAGAGGATGTTCATATTTCCGCCTGGAACTTGAGAAAGCATATAAGGTCTGTAAATTTGGACTGTAGGCAGAGACTCGCTGGTCACTCAAGAAGGCCTGTCAGCTCCTCGTGTGTGTTCTCCAGCCGTTACACTACATCCCAATAAGGGTGCCCGCCATAGAAGAAATATATGTGCGAACTTTCTCGGACTGTATTACTACTACACACAATTCGCCTTATGCCACATCTAAGCAAAACGCTTAATAAATTACTACTGTCGTACAAACTAAATATAGATTTTATTAAAATGAAGGAAAACTAGGTAACTGTGTGTAGAATATCAAATATTGTTGTATAGGAAACTCTATAGTTGTAGATCCATAGGGGGTAATGATGTAATGGTTACTGTCGTGGGAAATGCACACGGTGTTCCGAGTTCAAATCCTGGTCAAGATTATCTGTCTAAACTTTTAAGGTGAGGCTTAATGTGCTATATTTCGGACTGTTTTCCTCATCTTTATTGTTGCTAGTTTTAAGACGAGGTTTCGGCTCCGACTTTCCTCAGGTCTCCCTTGTTAATCTGGACATAGAAATGATTCAACCTGGGAAATCATTTTTAAAGTTTGACTTAGAGTTCGAAAAATCACGCACAAAATATTGTTGGTCAAGATTGTTTGCCTTTTGCATAGCGCTAATATTCTTGTGAAAGGTATGGATCCAACTCCGTTCCTTCCAGCTATAGGGAAATCAAGGGAAGACTGGGCTCTGTAATCTTGGTGTTGCCAGGGATCTAGGAGAAAGCAGACTGTGAACGCAAACTTCATTAACAATTTGACCTGCTTATGCAGAAGGATTTGGTTAATACATTGTTGTAGATCTGTTAGAATATTGATGTAAATCAAAGATGATAGCTGAAAATATCTCCAATGAGCACCGGAGCTTTAGAACTTGACTTTATATCATTGGAAAAAGATAGCCAGGTCTGATGTGTCTCACTTTCTCCTGAATAAGGTGAATGACAGAGTAAGCGTACATTGTTGTTCTGGGGAAGCGATACCACCGATTTGTATTCTGATAAAATTACGAGCTGACTGAGTCAGAGTAAAGATTTTCGTAAAATTCCACAAAAAAAAAAAAATCCTATTATTCATGTGGAATATGAGACAGTACCCATCTGCAGTCCGTGCAATCTCTTCAGATAAATGCCTTTCTTTACGTCTTGTTATTACGAAGTTGGCTGCTGGTCTTGATTGAAGCCGTGGAAGCTGCGAATCAGGTCCTAAAAGGAAAAGGTAAATAAAAAAAGAAAAGAAAAAGCCCCTACCCATCCAACCCCAAAACAAATAAACTCGAGAATAAAATTGTGTAGGGGTCTTTACTAACAACTATTGCAATTCTTGAATCAATTCTGTGGTGATGTATGAGATACTTAGTTTTTAAGCCTAAGTCATCCTTTCGTTGTTTCTTTTCTTTGTTCTATGTCACATCATCCTTCGTGGGTTATTTAATGCTAAAGCCATCCTTGTAGAAGAACAACAGTATTACCTTTTAATCACTAGCTTGGAGGATAAGTGGGTTCATATCTTTTCCAATGGTATTACTTTAAAATGAACGTAATTGCGTGACTAGATTTCCAACTCGCTTGCTTCCTGCCAAAACCCCACACTTTAGGCCTTCGACGCCTAAGTACGAAAGATATAATTGTAAATTCTTATTTACTGACTTCAAATCAAACTAGCGTTAAAGATTTCAGTTTATTATAGAAATTTTCAAATATATTTACGTTTTCATCGAGAAATCTATTATATAATAAAGAAATCTTTATTTTTCTATTTTACTACATATCTTTGAAATTTTGCTGACCTCCCAAATTGTTTAGCAGTTTAGTTAATACT
This sequence comes from Sepioteuthis lessoniana, assembly GCA_963585895.1. Classification (NCBI taxonomy): domain Eukaryota; kingdom Metazoa; phylum Mollusca; class Cephalopoda; order Myopsida; family Loliginidae; genus Sepioteuthis; species Sepioteuthis lessoniana. The sequence goes on along the minus strand of OY757911.1, from coordinate 62,391,880 downwards.
ATAATATACAAACACAACTATGTACATACCAAATATCCTTGGTAAAAATCATGGAATTAGTATTCATAGAGGATTTTTGGTTATCTATATAGCAATAAATAAGCTGATAAGAAATAAGATGAAAAACATTTTTTATCTCATGGTTGAAGATTCCCGCTCCAAAAATATGCTTTAAAAAACTGAATTATATCATTACAATTAATGATACATTTTCCCCGAACCATGCAGAGGAAAGGATCAGGGAATAACTCAATATTGAAGAAAGGCATAGGAAATTCAACGACAAAAAACTGAATTAATACTTTGTTGCTCCTCCTTAAACTTTAAGACGGCTTTAATTTTTCTCGTGTATAGATTTCACAAATTTTAAGCGATATTCTTTATCAAAGTTTTTCCAACCTTCGCGAATAATAGTTGATAGATCTTCTTTGGTAGATGAAGCCTCCTCATAAACATTTTTTCTAAATTTACACCATAATTTTTTCAAATAGATTTATATCCAGTATGTTCACTATCCTTATCATTGATTTTATATTTTTCCTAAAAGAGAAGTTTCAATCGACTTTCCTCAGTGAAAAGATATATTATCATTGTGAAAAAAATTCATTTGCAACAAACGAATTTTGTATCGATGGAATGAGAAAATTATCCCCGCATTTCAGCGTATGTATATGCATTGAATGATATCTTCCCTGGTCTTTTAAATGAAGAAAAAAAAAACATATCCAGAATGATTTGGGAAATTTTACTTTTCTTCAGACGATTATTTTTAAACGTTGCATTTGAACGGTGTGAAGGAAGGGAAGGACATTAGCTGGAGACGTCCGACCAAGAGTACCATTGGCCACAGCTGTGCGAGACATTCAAATGGGTCTCAGCGGAGTAGGTGGGAGACGCACATAAACTGTCCAGATTGATCTACAGCGATTTGGGAACGCATCGCAGATACAACCAACTATACAAACGGCATTAAACAAAAGATTCAATTTCATCACTTCAGTTTACTCCGATTCTTGATTCATCATGAATATCACGTTCATCCAATTGCCAACACATCATTGTGTCTCTTTAGCCTACTTTAACCTTATTTTCTTCTGTTTCTTTCTTTTGAATTTTTCCTATGTAAATTCCATTCCGTTCATCTAATTTTATACAGTTTTGGTTTCTATTTCAGTCCATTTGTTTTTCTTTTTTTTATTGTAGATTTTCTGATTTCAAGGCATATTGCTTTGATTTTCTATCCTGACATTTTGATTTTTTTTGTGGTTTAACAGTTTGTCTTAAGTTTTTAACCATCCGAATACATTTATATTTGCACCAAATTTTAAACTCAGTTGTCTGAGAAGAACAAACGACTTTCGCTACACTTCATACCCCTATACATCCACATATACCAAGAGATGTACAAAATGGCGTGACACCGTGTCAGTGGGTCTTTGAATACGCTGAAGGAATCTCCTGCCGAAGAAGTGTTCTGGCTATGACATTTAAATGCATCCAACGATGATGATCTAGTCTAGGACCTCCAAATATACTCGTTGAGAAATTATTTGTATTCGATAGAAATACATATAACAGTAAATTACTATTTAAAGAATTGTTACTTAAGGGAATCCTTGTGGTGTAGTGGCTAACATATTGGATGAGACAACGTAATTCGCAAGTTCAAACTCCAGTCGATCTCTAATGTTCGCTTTCGACCTGATACCCTTAGAAAAATTATGAATTCTCTCATTCCCTAGCTATGGGTTACATAGTACCAAAGCTGCTCTTCTATGAGGATGACTTTGGCGTTAAATTACTTACAACGTTTCATGTGCCATTGAATAAAGTAACCAAACCAAACCAACCTGATCACATAACTTTCTCTCTGCGAAACAGCTAATTTCATACATACGTGTATCTTTACAATTCAGTGGACAAATCTATTTTAACATATGCACGTGCGCACATACATACATACTAACTAGAGAGGTATAATGGTTATCGTTTTTGGAAATGGACACGGCGACCCGATTTCAAATCCTCGACAAAGCATTTCACACGGCTCTAATACCTTTGGGAAACGTATGAATCTCACTATTCTCTCTCTAGGTATGGATAAGCTGTTTTACCTTGGTATGGTAACTCGTCTAGGAGAAGGAAAACTCTAAATTCCAACCAATGAAATCCGCTTAAATTTGACCTTGAGTCATATCCCTCCCGCTCATGCAGAGGTATTGATAAATACGTACATATGAGACTCGTTCAATGAATTAAGTGAATTGCCTCAGGAGTTTTCAATAGGATGCACAGTGATGATTCCTCCAATGTCCTAAAAGACTCCAAGCACGATCTTTTTATTAACCGATGCGTCCGGAACGATTTCTATGCCAGAGAGTAAAAGTATTTTCAATCTATGGGCTGTTTTTTTAGGCTCAAACTCGTAAAGGCAAATCAGTTTTTAGTAACATTTGTAAAAATGTTTAAACAAAACATGTTTCTTCGTACGTGTCACACAATCTTTTGTATATTTCGTGTGGTTTGCACTTCGCTAAATATTTGATGTCAGACCTCTGTTCGAACCTAGTTTGTTTATTAGTTTAAGGGAATATCAATTTTCTTGGTCTGTTTAATGTCAACTTCATCCTTCTAGAAGAACAGTAGTGGTACTATTTAACCCATAGCTGGGAGGATAAGGGTTGTTCATACCTTTGCCCAAGAGTATTTATCCGAAAGTATACGTAATAACGCCACTGGAGTTCGAACTCACTTACTACGATTCATAGTCTAGTGCTTTAATCATTACACAACAAGGACACCCACGTTCCAGCATAAAGCAGACGGTTTGATTTGTGGTTATTGTAAATTGCATTAAAACAAAAGTTTTTGCGGGAATAAAATGATTTTCGCTATAAACTAAATCCAGATAATGCAGAGCTTAAATAATGGGAAAAAATCTGAAAAAAAAATTCAACTTACTTAAAAAAAAGCTCCGTTTTATTTGAACGACTCTTGTACGATATCTCTGTTCCACAATAGATGTTATATGTAGAGTACAAAATTTATATGCAAATGAAACAAATTGTGAAGGAACAGTGGTAATAAATCTTCTATTGTAAAAACGAGATTTATTTCATACATCTGCATATGCAACTTTCCTGGTAAATACACGACTCCTTTTATATATATTGAAACGTAACTCCATATTTTAAAATAAAATAAATTCATTTCTTGTAAAAAAATTGTATCAAGAAATTTATTATAAGAATTTTAAAGTTGGCAGTTACTTTTCAATCCCCACTCGTGCACAACCACACAAAAGTAAAAGTAAGTAAATTTGGCTACCTTAGTCGTGGGTAACCCGAAGGCTCCCTTTTCAATACCTACTATACCGTGGTGTAGTGGAGGGCGCTACTCCATTCCTCATTCCTTAGATTGCTTCACTTTACCCTTGATCCTTACCTTAGAGTGCTGAGAATTAAGCAAGGCCCGGTAATATATATATATATATATATATATATATATATATATATATATATATATATATATATTCAAATTGAACAGAGGATATAGATTCTCGTTTTTTTTTGTTTTTTTTTTTTGGGTTATGTCATTGTAATCGTTGTATTGATGCCATTGAAATATTCAGGATATCAGAGCATGAAAAGAAGGTTTTTCTATATTGACATTTTTGGTCTTCTTTGTTGTGGCTTTGAGATAAGAAAAGAAACAATATTGATCTATAGTGAGCCTTCGAGATTGGACGGGAAGTTTCCGTTTTTCAAATGAATTTCACTTAATATTATTTATACACCGTGAGACTTAAAAAAGAAAAATTCTAAAAGAATAATAAAACCATCATTTTTCGTGCTTAGAAAATTTTGTCAAAGTTTTTTGTCCATCCGGAAAATGATTTCGAATTCGTTTTAATATCATAAGTCTAGTTATTTTCGAGAAAAAATGCTTCCATAAATTCATCGATATTGTGTTATTTTAAAAACAGTATTCTGCAAACTGGTGATTTTACAAGTCTTTGATTATTATCTTATTTCTTTAACCACTTCTTTTCTTCAGACTAGGTTCTTTTTGTGGTTATAACATTTCAATTTTTGTACCCAGTGTCTTTCTATGCAGAGAGTTAAATTCCCCTAAAATAGAGGTGTTCTCGCCATGTCGCTAGACTGCATCAAATGATGGAGCTCCAGTTCTCAAGATTTGATTAGATTAGGTTATTTGGTTTAATTTTATATCAACCGTAGTTTATTTAATGCCAAATCCTGCTCGAGACTGGCGCTGCTGGGCTTGCTAGCGGTTTTTGTCCCGGGTGAATCGAGCTGGCTGGGAGTATAAAAATATAAACAAACGAAAGCTACAACATAATGCCTCATAATTCCCGAGCTGGCGTGATTCGCTTGCTGGCTGAGCGTTATGATATTAAGTCTAAAGTAAACTTGGGTGGGTTTCAAGTGTCCTACGTGTCTAACAACAATGAAGAGTTGTGAAACAACGAAACAGTCTGTCTGGGGATGACAATTTATATATATATGTTTGTGTACGTGTGTGTGTCTGAGTGATTTGTAAAGGAAGAGTTTGTAGGTAACTCTTTTTAAACGATTAAGGGCTCATTTATTTGCCCACAGTTCATTGGTTTCAAGTATAGTTATCTAACACTAACAGTTCTATTTGCCACAGTTAAATAGCTTTAAGCTTTGATATCTAATACTAATTACTCGATTTAATAGTGATTATTCATTTTCAGACAGGTTTCAAGTACAGTCAATAATTAAACAATTATATTTGATCCATTGAATGGATCTTTACACATACCATCACTCCGGGACAGAGTGGACCTGGGAGTAAAGGCAATGAAGTATTACTTCACATTCTTCAAAGCTTCAGGCATAGAGTCTCATCTTCAGATGCAGTTTAGTGTCACAACCAGGACACTCGTTTGAGTGATCCTACCCCTCTGAAGAGATGCTGTCGGCGTAAATCTGTAGGCTTGGTAAACTGGATTGTGGAGATTTGGAGAGAGTGCAGTATCCCTTTATTGCCATTATTTCCACGTCCACACTCACCTGCAGTGACAATATCTGCAAGTGTCTCATCTATGGGTCAAACAAAAATATTCGTTTTTTGATGAGACCGTCCGCAAAAAATATAACTCTTTAGAAACAACAAAACAAAAAAAAAGTAAATATTAACGAACAATGAACGCAATTCTCTAAAACTCAAGGCATAAAATAACCCTAGAGCAGTTGAAATGCCGTTAAATCAATCAATCAATTCTTTGGATTTCTTCGGGCGTCTCTTGGTAACCTTGGAATTTAAAATCAAATCTTTTAATTAATTCTAAGGATTTGACTATTCTCATTCTTCTGTTCATATCTAGAGGGTACCACGTCAATTTGTTTGGGAGATTTAATTTGTCTGATTCTTCCACTGAACGCCCTATGAATTATCCGACCCAGGAACTGAACTTAAAAATAAATCATTTTTGAAAGCATAAAACAGTCGAATTCAGAAAAGCAATTTAGAATTAGTCCCTTTATTCTATTCAATAAGTAGCCTGATTTCAACCTCGTTAATACTACAACAAATGATCATACATTCAGCCTTCAGTTGAAACAGAGATACGTCTGGTTATTTCATGATTCATGTAGGCCCTTTTAGTACGTGTGAAATCCCAAATATCTGCCAAATATCAGCTGGCGAGAACAACTCATAAAATGGTTCCAGGTCATATCGTAAATTGTATGATCTTTATTGAGTTTTCTTGTTGAGCATAGGAACTGACGTGTTAGTAAAGTAATATAAATATCTCTCAAATTTGGTTTGGTCTGGGTTTTTTGTTTAATGGTAAATCAACCATCGTAGATGCCAAAGTCATCTTTGTGGAAGAGCAACAGTGATGCTATTTAACATATAGCTAGGACGATAAGTGTTTTAAGATTTATCAGCATTGAATATTGTTCCTCGATTAATGCTACATAAGCTTATGTTTCTGCGTGTACATGATAGATAGATAGATAGAGAGAGAGAGAGAGAGAGAGAGAAAGAGATAGAGAGAGAGAGAGAGACTGTGTGTGTGTGTGTGTGTGTGTGCGTGTGTGTTGCTGATAAGAAAGATTTTGCCGAAATATATCATGTATTCTATTAACTATATTTCTGTTGAATCCTGTTTATTAGTAAAACACTATATATATATGTGTGTGTGTGTATGTGTGTGTGTGTGTCTAATGGAAAATCAAAGAAAACAAAAAGAGAGAAAAATACGTAGACCTTCAGAGAGAATTACAAAAATTACTGGACATGAACGCGACGGTAATACCAGTTATAACATGTGCACTTGGAACGATCTGCAAGAGCTTGATAAAGGGGCTGGAAGGGTTGAAAATCGTAGGATAAACCAAAAACATCCAAAACCCAGCATTGATGAGATCGCTAAGAATAGAGAGAAGAGTCGCGGAAAGTCGAGCAGACTTGCTGTTACTCAAACTCTTGCGAAAGACCATCTGCTAACGCTGATGTGAAAAACTCGCAAGGAATACTACTACTACTACTACTACTACTACTAATAATAATAATAATATTGTAGAATTGTGGACTTTGCTGTCCCAGCTGACCACAGAGGAAAATTGAAAGAAAACGAAAAAAAGGATAAGTATTTCGACCTTGCTAGGAATTGAAAAAAAAACTTAGGAACATGAAACTAACGATTATTCCAATTGTAAATGGTGATCTTGATGCAGTCACCTAAGCATGGGTAAAATGATTGAAGGTCTTGGAAATAATCGGATTTGTGGAGACCATTCAAACTACTGCATTATTGAGATCGGCCAGAATACTGCGAAGAGTTCTGGAGACTTGAGGAGACTAGCAGTCAATCAAACTCACGTGAAAGACCATTAGCTTACGCTGATGTGAAAAACTTTCGGGGAATAATAATAATAATAATAATAATAACAAATATTAATTGTGGTGACAGAGACGAAACGATCAATCACATAATAAGCGAAAAACCATACGAACAAATGGTATATGCACAACCCAGCACCTCTCCTAGAAAATGACACACATAAACTCCTATGGGAATTTCTCATACACACGAAGACCAGATCTTATAATAATCAACAAAAATAAGAGAATTTGCAAAATTGTTGACTTTGCTGTCTCGGCTGACCACAGAATAAAACTGAAGGAATGTGAAAAGAAGGATAAGTACCTCGACCTTGCTAGAGAATTGAAAAAACTATGGAACATGAAGGTGACGATTATACCAATTGAGATTGATGCTTTTCGCTCATTGACTAATGGATTATTAAAGAGCCTGGATGACGTGGAAGTTGGCGGACGAGTGGAGATCATCCTAACGACAGCATTATTGAGAACGGCCAGAATACTGAGAAGATTCCTGGAGACTTGAGGAGACTTGCTGTCACTCAAACTGCAATAAAAAGCTATCAGACAACGCTGATGTGAAAATCTCTACAGGGTAATAATAATAATAATTATTATTATCTTTTACTTAGCAGTTAGGTATCAGAATTCGCAGGATAAAGCCATGAAGCTAGATAATGTCTACATATTCCATACAGGAGGTTTGTGAAGACTTTCTTTTTTTTTTTAAAAAGACAACATTGATTTTGTTCGAATATTTGTAAAATGTTGTGTACTATCTGTAATTCATTTTTTCTAAAATGAAGAATCTTTCTAGTCGGTTCTTCTTTCCCAGCGAAACAATGATAAAAAAAATGTAAGATTTATGTAAATTTAGCGCACAAACATCAGTAATTCTCATCGTTCTGCCCTAATTTCACAGCAGTCATCAGGAACTTCTATCTATAAAAGTAATCAGTCCCTTAAGGAATTATCTAAAAATAGGATTATTGACATAAATTATGAAGGCGATATAGGAAAACTAGAAACTAGTTCATGGCCTTAGGCCCAAAAGCGAAAAAGAGAATAACGGACTTTGACAAAGATAAAACATAGCTGTTTTTTTTTGTGACCCACTGTTCATGTACAGCCATCTTAGCTGTTCTTGGTCACATCAGTGTTAAGCGCGCAGATCATAAACAACCTCTGGGTCTGGTATAGCCACAATATACCACCCATGATTAAAATGTCCAATCATAATATTACACAACGTGGGACCCAAACAACAGGCCTAGGTGTCATGATCGGCAGGTGCTCTCCTGATAACCAACATGGGGGATACGATCGTCATCCTACGAATGTTGGCTGCTCTTTATTCAGGTACATAAACTAAGACATAAGAAACCACAACGATCAGAGACCTAAACACAAAACATGGACTAAGGAAGATAATCAACTTGTACTACAATGCTATTTTAAGAGGAACCCTTCACAAAGAGGATACAGGTAAATAATGATAAAGATCTGGCAAGAATGTGCGAAATTTCAGACAACTGGCCAAAGGCTTGCCGATCAAGTTAGAACAATAATTAAAAAGGGTTGGTTTTCTGACCTGGAAATACTAGAAATCCATCAAAAACACATAAACAAAACTATAATACAGTACCAGACACATCAAGTGATGTCAAACAAAAACAATCCAAAGAAAACGAACGGCCAACTACGGAAAATGAAAACACCGCACTTCCAAATGATACACTTCCTAGCAACCATGAAGAAACACAACTACAAGAACAAAAGATAAATCTAGAAAATGTAAAGAGAATCATGAGTAGTGAAAAGACTACTCTTTCATCATTAAGAAATATAGAATGGAAAACACTTTAGATAGAAACGAATAAAAAAAATCACATACTACCTTACAAACCAACGAATAATATAACCAAGTTAAATGAACTAATCTATGCAGATGCCAAATTAGTTTGTGAGAAAATTGAGATCCCCTCAAAAAGCGCGAAGAAACAGTCAAAACCAGGATGGGAAATTCGACTGGAAACGGAAATTAAAAAAGAATCTACGAAAACAAGCCAGAATGATAAAAGGGGGGTGCTAAGATAAGCGGGAATAAAAAGGAACAGGCAACACAAGAAAAAATAACAGTACAATCTGAGGAAATAAAACAGAAAGTGCTGGCGAAAAAAGGAAGATTAAAGAGATATCGACAAACGGTAAAACAATGCAGACAAAACAGGGCTTTCCAAAACAATGAAAGAACATTCTATCAACAATTGTGAGGGAGTGACACGAAAATATACCAACAACCAGATGCCAAAGAAACCGAAAGATTTGGGGCGAAAATATGGCAAAAAAGTATAACGATAACAAAAACATAACGACTATGCTGAATGGATAAACACTATTACAAGATAACTAGAGGGACTTGAAGAAGGCCCCGAAACGGAAATACACATCGACTTACCCAAAACAACACTAAAAAGAATATCAAAAGAATTCAAATGAACAGATACCAACCAAGCGCACAAGTCCCTGACTGGATGACCAAAGGAAAGACTACATTATTCCAAAAGGACCCAAACAAATGAACTACTCCAAACAATTGCAGACCGATAACCTGCCTACCAATGATATGGAAAATACTAACGGCACAAGTAAGGGAAAAGATTTACTACTCGCTAACAAGCCGCAGATTGTTTCCTGACGAACAGAAAGGATGCCGCAAAGGATTCAGAGGCACCGCAGAATTACTTTACATAGATCAACACATCCTAAATGAGAGCAAGACAAGACAGAACAATCTAGCTATGGCCTGGATTGACTACAAAAAGGCATATGATATGGTTCCACAAAGCTGGATAATACACCGTCTCAAAATGTACAAAATAGCACATGAATTTTAATCATTAAGGTTTTTCGCACAATTGTCTTCGTCTTTATTGTTATTTCCACAACGTTTCGGCCGATATGTCATCCAGCCTTCTTCAGGTGTTTGTCGAACTCGGGAACCTTCACGGAACTTCGAACTACGTCCTTTATTGAATCCACGGGGGTCGCCTGTTCTGATTCCGTTAGCCATAACCGGGTACAAGAGTTAAGTATTCCTGTATTGTTACTCGCTTGTAGTGCGGATTGAACCTGCAGCCTGCTGATGATTGTCTCCTCAGAAGATCACGGGACCAACGCCTATAACTGTTACGCCATGGGTCCTGCTGGATCGAAGATAGCGTTGACGCATCGATACAACAGCACAATTCAAAGTGAATTTCTGGGTATTATAAAGTTAATCTTCTTACTTTGGCTAGAATTACGACGATTATGTATGATATTTTTTTTACCTGTGCTCATATTCAAATTTTTATGTATTTATTTTTTCTTTTTTTCTTTTTTTTTTCTTTTTTATCTAGCCTTCTTGATTATCGGTTCCCATATTGTATTCAACTCTATACTTGGTCTACTCAGCAGGTCATTGTAGACCAACATATGTGCTGATTCCTTAAGGGGTCTAATCCTCCAATGTTCAGCCCTATCAATTATTTCAAATTTGTCCCATAAGGGCAGATGATTTTCATTTTCCTTCCATATATGACAAATGGATCAAAGAACAAGAAAACTAATGACAATGCATAAGGCATTACAACCCAGAGACGAGGTTGACAGACTATATGTATCTAGAAAAGAGGGAGGAAGAGGTCTTGCCAGGATCGAAGACAGCGTTGACGAATCGATACAACAGCTCGAAGACTACATAGAACAACACGATAGACGATAGAATAACAAGAACTAAGAAATAAAAATGAAAAAAAAAAACAAAAACAAACAACAAATCTATGGCCACTTTAAACTACTAATAAACAACAATTCACACTAGAAAACCTGGACCTGGCTAAGAAATGGAAACCTTAACAGAGAAACGGAATCTCTCCAAATAGCAGCACAGAACAACGCCATAAGAACCAATCATATCAAAGCGAGAATAGATAAGACGCAGCAAAATAGCAAATGTAGGCTATGCGGTGACAGAGACGAAACGACCAATCACATAATACGCAAATGCAGCAAATTCGTACAGAAGGAGTATAAGGCGAGACACGACTGGGTCGGCAAGGTGATCCACTGGGAAATGTGCAAGAAATTTAAATTTGACCATACTAACAAATAGTATAGGCACAACCCAGCACCTGTCCTAGAAAATGTCACATATAAACTCCTATGAGACTTTAACATACAAACAGATCACCTAATCCCGGTCAGAAGACCAGACCTTATAATAATCTATAAAAAGAAGAGAATTTGCAAAATTGTCGACTTTGCTGTCCCGGCAGACCACAGAATAAATCCGAAGGAATGTGAAAAGAAGGATAAGTACCTCGACCTTGCTAGAGAATTGAGAAGGCTGTAGAACATGAAAGTGACGATTGTACCAATTGTGATTGGTGCTTTTGGCACAATAACTAAAGGATTATTAAAAGGCCTGGAAGACATGGAAGTTGGCGGACGGATAGAGACTATACAAATGACAGTATTGCTGAGAACGGCCAGAATCCTGAGACGTGACCTGGGGACTTGAGGAGACTTGCTGTCACTCAAACTCCAGTGAAAAACCTTAAAGGAGTAAATAATAATAATAATAATAATAATAATCATCATCATCATATCGTGCTGGCAGCACGGATATCCCTGACCCTCTCTCGCCACTCCTCCCTATCGTTCATCGCTCTAGGTAGGTCTTCAGGACAACAACCTGTATCCTCACATAGCTGCTGAATGTACGTTCGTGCTGGTCGTCCTGCTTTTGCGCGGCCGTGTGTAGGGATCCATAAGAGTACATCTCTTATGAGTTCATCTCTGCTTCTCCAGCAATGTCCTGCATGTCTGGTTCGCCTAACTTGAATAGTTTTCGTGATAGGGGGCAGGTGGCCGTACAGTTGGTGTCTTGTGGGGTGTTGCTGCCAGGACTTGTTCAGGATTGCACGCAGCATTCTTGTGTAATTGCCATCTAGTTTCTTCTCCAGCCGTTTTGTTAGCGTCCATGTAGTGCATCCATATAGCAGTATCGATGTGACCGCTGCCTGGAAGAAACTGCGTTTCATTTTATCGGTTAGGTCTGATTTCCATATAGTCGATAGCCTATTGATAGCTGTCCATGCTTTCGTTAACCTCGTTTCGATGTCCTTTTCGGTTGATTCGACGCTGCTTCCTAGGTACGTGAATTTGTCTACTAGTTTAAGAGGGGTTCCTTCTAGAGTGGAGATGTCCCCCGTTTGGTTATAGCACATATATTCCGTTTTGTGTGCATTAACATGGAGGCCTATGCTTGCTGCTGCTCGTTCCAGGCTATGCAGAAGTGTTTCGGCTTGGTCAGGTGTATTTGCCAGTATCGCTATGTCATCGGCGTAGTCGGCGTCGGTAATTGTTGTTGCGGGGTATCTTCTGCTTCTTTTCTTCGTCAGTTCGAAGCCATTCTCTTTGATTTTGTTAATCGATGTTCTAAGTACGTAGTCTAGACAAATGATAAAGAGATACGGAGCCAGCGTGTCCCCTTGTAGTACTCCTGCTACAATGTCGAAGTATTCTGTGTCTCCATCTGGCGATCGTACTTTTACTTTAGTGTTTCTATAGAGAATCGTTATTGCCGCTACGGTTTCTTTAGGTATGCCGTACGCTAGTAGGATTTGTTCCATCTTTCCTCTGTGAATGGAGTCGAAAGCCTTGGTAAAGTCGACAAATATTAATGTCGCTTGTAGGTTCTTTGCCCGTACACCTTCAAGGATTCTGCGGATGGTTAGTATTTGTGAGGTCGTAGATCTATTTCTTCGGAAGCCATTTTGGTTTTTTCTAAGTATGTTGTCGATTTTGGGTTCTATTCGGTTTCGTAGTAGGGCATTGTAGATTTTGGCAGCTATGGATGTAAGTGTTATGCCTCGGTAGTTTTTGGCTAATCCGAGGTCCCCCTTTTTAGGGAAGGGGAGTATGCATCCCTTCGTCCATCTATCTATCCGATAGAATAATAATAATAATAATAATAATAATAATAATAATAATAATAATAATAATAATAAAGGCCTTTATTCAAAAGATTGCAGTACAAAAGTAGTCATTTTAAGTGAAGCTTAGCCATGCCTTCCAAAGTAATCTTCCATCAAACTCCCTTAAATCCACTGAAAAAAAACACATATGCAGCAAATGATAAAAATGAAATATATACCCACGTTCATATAAAGCAAAATAAAAAACAGATAAAACATCAAAGAAAGAAACTAGAAAAAAATAAAAAGAAAACAAAACAACAAAAGAAAATTTCCGGGCAGCAAAACAATTAATTTCAAAGTGTGGTATTTTACCTCAATAATATACAATTTGATTTATTATATATTTTGTGAAAAGAACTGATTATAAGATTATTATTATTCTAAATTGAAATAATGTCAATTGAGTCAGTTCCAAAATGTTCCCTGAATTAGTTACCGGCGTCTATAAACTGTGCTGTTGCTGATGCTGACGATGATGAAAGGGAGGACCAAGTGATGAAGAAAAACAAATAATTAATTCTGTTTCAAGAAGATATTGCGTCATTAGATTGTCTTTTGTTCACCCTGTATCAAATAATAATGCTGATATCCGCGAGAATGTATTCGAACAATTTTGTCTAGAAACAAAAAAACTAATACAAAAAAAAAGTAAAAACTAAACGAAATCCCCCCCAATAAAAAAACAAAAAACAAAACAAAGCAAACAAACAAAAGAGAAAACAATGATACCGAAAATTAGAAAAAGATTCCCATGATTTTTCTTAAGGAAACAACTATAGGAAAAAAAGAACTAAAGCCAATCAATAGAAAGTAGAGTAACCTTGAAGAGACTTTCTCTCCAAGGAAAAAAAATGTGTCGAAAGAAATCTTTCCAGGCGACTTGAGGGTATGATATAAATCGCATAAGAACATAATAGTTGCTCGAAGAAATTGCCCTGTAGCTATTAAAATGAACAAAGACTCAGTTTTTATCATAAATATTTTTTTCTGTTGATTTCGGGGTACAAGCACATTAGCAGTGGTTATTTTTAAAACTGATTTCAGTAATAAGGAAAGCAGTAAAATATTGTCGCTTTTTAGCTTGAACTGGCACAAGGCCATTACAGTATTAATGTATTGGTGAACTATAGTTCACGGTTTTCTTTGTAAGATTTTAGGAAGTTTTCTGTTCTGCTTTACCGCTTGAAACATGTGTGACAGTAATTAATTTTTAAACAGCATTATATTTATTTATTTTACAAGATGAGAAGTAGTGAAGTGATCAGTGTACAGCAGGTCTGAATAATCAATGAATTGCTTTCTCGCAGAGCTGAAAATCATGACTTTGTAAATTAAGTCAATCGAATCTTAATGATATATTTCAATACACCTGTTGCAAGCGATCTACGAATTTGCATCATTTATAATTCTTGCGAGAAGTCCGGTTGGTTAGTTGGTTGGTTGGGTTTTATGGCATATAAACCTTTGTAGGGTATTTAATGCCAAATCCATTTTTATACAAACAATTCAGTTTAGCATGAGTAAACACAGTTTAATTGTCAAAAACATTTCTATTTCAAGCTATATAGTTTCTTCAAACAGTTCTGATTCAACCATTTCAGTTTAGTATAAATATAGATTTTATTTACGCGCACTTAAATTTTAAAACAATTCTATATTAAACAATTCAGTTTAGCGTAAGTACAGTTTCAATGTCAAATACCGTACCATTTCAAACAATTCAGTTTAGCATAAATACGCAGTTTAAATGTAACTTCACTGTTTAATCATGAAAAACATTTCTATTTCAATCTATTAAGTTTAGTCAAACAGTTATAATTCAAACCATTCAGTTTAGCATATGTATGCAGTCTCGTTCTATTTAATCCATAGATACAGCCCTATCTGGTGCTACTATTCCGGGCCAGTGTGGACCTGGGAGCGATGGCAGTGAAGGGGTATTCCGCATTCCCCAAAGCTCCAGCATCACTGAAGAAGCGCAGTCGGTATATTCTACAGCCCCAGACGACTGGGCAACAGGAAGTTCGACAGATTGAATTTACTGTAATAAGTAGTATAGATAGGGCTCTTCCACTTCGGTTCAGGAACCGTCGAAAGAGAAGGGAAACTCTGAATTTAAACTTGCTGTAACCTGCTTCAAAATTGACAATGTTCATGGTGAAGAGATTAGATAAATAAAAAATCTTATCCGTTGTTTTAATACTGACGAATCTAGTAATTTGATTTGGAGAGAAAGTAAATTTACAGAGAAAAGAAGACCCTCAAACGAACTTTTTGATGAAGTTGAGATTTACTCGCTTATTAAAACCAGTATTTAACCACTAGCATTACAGTAATCGTTTCTTCAAAACAAGTTCTTTAAAAATCATAAATATTAAAGAAAAATAAATCACAAGAAAAGAATGGTTAAGTCAAAAGGAACTGATATTCTTATAGTACTGTTGTTTGTCAGGAATGCATGGAAGGAAAATTATGTTTCTTACTAACTAGTTTGAATATTTTTTTAAAAATTTTGTTTTGTTTATTTTTAGTGCCAGTTTCGTTCGAGTAGGGATTATTTTTGTTAAATTTTGTACGGCTTTTGTTGTTTTTGGCATGCTTGTTGGGACACTTATTTGGATTTCTTATGGAGTATTTATTTTTGGAGGTGTGCATTTTTCTTGGACGCTACTTTATGTTTCGCCCGCGCACTGGTGTGTATTGTGTATGTGTATGTGTGTATATGTGTGTGTATATGTTTTTTTGGGGGGCCAGGACCATGGGCGAGAGAGAGGGAGTTTTGGCTTGAGTGTGTATAAGGTGTTTTTCCGCTCTATTTTGTAAAGATAAACATTTTAAAATGAATTACTGAACTGGATCCTTCTCGTGCAAAAGGAAGAATAAAAAAAGAAAAGTATCGCAGCCGCGTAGATCTGTTTAAAACACCCGCTCGGTAAATTGGTTGGCTAAAGCATTTACCAATCAAATGTTTCCAAACCAGGGTCTAATATGTCAAGTCTGTTTAAAAAAGCAAGGTGAACTAGTAGCGTTTTAATTTTTGGGTGGCGGACCGGATGTGATCAACCTGAGTGAGGTCCAGCTAGCGAGGTGGGTATTATATTGAAAGACACGAAACCCCACTAAGACCCAGCTAAAAGACATAACTGATGACGTTACCCTGTGCCTTTTTATAAACAAACAAGAGTATTTAAAAAGTCCAACTTTTTTTTTTTTTTTGAAAACTATTAACATTCTTTACAAGATTGAAAAAAAAATTGATATATTACGAGAAAAGATAAAATTATAGACGCTAGATCTTTCAGAAAGCTCAGTCGGCTAGAGCTACAGAATACACCGACTGCATTTCTGCAGAGGTGTAAGACCCCACTAACGACTGTCCGAGATATGACAACAAACTATCTGATGGTGAGGCTCCAGTCTTGGTGCTCCGGAGAAAATTGAATACCACTTCATTACCATTACACCCAGGTTCACTCTGATTTGGCGTGATAGTACCTGTTAGGGTCCCATTTATGGCTCAAATAGAACTGTTTAAGTATTTAACTACGAGCAAACAAATGACTGATGTTAAATTGAATTGTTAGTGTTACATAACAATGCCTGAAATCATACGATAATATGCAAAAGAACTATTGGTGTTACACAAGAATTCTTGAAATCATTTAACAGTGGGCAAAAATTGAATTATTGGTAAGTAAAGTTGGCAACTGTAGTCGAGGGTAACCAGAAGGCTCCCTTTTCAATAGTTACTACACCGAGGTCTAAGGAAGGGCGCAACTCCTTTCCTTGGATTGCTCCATTTTACCCTTGATACGTACCTGAGTGTTAAGCAAGGAGGTATCAAGTACCATTTTAAAATTCTTTGGTATGACTCAAACGGGGATTGAATCCATGTCTCTCGGACCATTGGCGAACACTCTACTCACTCAGTGGTCTAAATTTCTGAGACGAAGCTTGTTGATTTTTATCATTAAAGGTTTTCGGACTATTGTCTTCATCTTTATTATTTTATTTTTTACCTGTGCTCATATTCTTCCGGGTCAAGCCACCAACGGTATTCAACATGACCAAGAACTGTGTTTGCTCCATACCTTGCAGTTGTGGTAAAATATACAAATGTGAGACAGGTCTCCCACTAAAAGTAAGGCTAGAAGAACATCGGAAGGCAGTAATACGAGGCGAGTTTTCAGTAAAGGACGTAGTTCGAAGATTCAATAAAGGACGTAGTTCGAAGTTCCGTGAAGTTCCCGAGTTTGACAACCACCTGAAGAAGGCCGGAGAACATATCGGCCGAAACGTTGTTGAAATAACGATAAAGATGAAGACAATAGTTCGAAAACTCTTAATGATAAAACTCTACTCACTTGACAATGTCCTTGGCAATTCTTGAAATCATTTAACTATATTCAAACAAATGAGCTCTGGCTCGTTTAAAACGATACCTACAAACTATTTGTTTATAGATAATATATATTTATATGGATAAACAGGATTTGACATTAAATAAGCTACAAGGGTTTATATGCCATAATATTCAACCAACCAACCAACCAACAAACTAATGACAGATGTTAAATTGAATTTTCTGTGTTACATAGGTAACATAGCCAGATATGAATACGTAAAATATACGGATATGTCAAACATACGGTTATGTGAAATGTTCATATGCATAGGAATCCCGAAATACGCGAAACACTGACAACTTTTTTTAGTTCAGGTACGAAACTTTTATTACTTTCTTGGCTTTTAGGTTTTCGACTTGAGGAGAGAGAGACACAATTTTTACTATGCTGACTATTCCATCTGACCCAACAACGCGCGGCGCATCCAGTAGCACACAACTGGACTGGCCTCGCCCAGCTCAAAGATCCACTCGCCTCTTCTCGGTTCAAATCTCAACTAACTCCTTTTTTTTTAAAAATCACCCAAAATCATCAGTCCATCGCTTCCGGGCATGACATCATTCACATCCCCATCACATTTCCTATCCTGGTTTTTTATTATGACATCTGTGATTGTCACATCCTCCCTGTGCGAGCGTGAACACCTGCACTCAATGTGTGCACTAAGCCGAATAGTTCTAAGCCTAACAAAACCGAACGATAAGATATAACCGACGAAAAATGATAATATAAAAGAACACATAGAAAAACTCGAAACCATTTAATTTTATGCAAACAAATAATTATTACTCAATAGAATTATTTACTTACAAACCATGTGTATAACCATTTAAATATGTGCAAACAAATGACTGATGTTTAATTAAATTGTTACTGTTAGATAGCATGACTTGAAACCATTTAACTGTGTGCAAACAAACGAACTCAGACTTGTTTAAAATGTTATCTAACCAATATTGATATTACATTTACTTGGTTGATATGGTCATAATTTTGAAAACTACTGTATATATTCTATTACTTTTACCTTAGTGATATCATCGTATATAGCAGAAGAAGAAGTAACCAACAAAAGCCAGATATACATCAACGTAACCAAATATATTGAAATGGAGAAAGATAAAGTGCATATCAAAATAGAATAGAAATAACAATCTATGATATTCACAATATTAGAAACTTACAAATACCGACTCATTTACAACCAGTGCCTTAGTAATAGCTGTAAAAAAAGAAAAATAATACGAGATAATAAAAAGGAAGTGGCTGCATTCTGTAATTGTTATCGTTATGATGAACAGCTGTTTCTTGCCTCTTTGTAAGTAATGTGCAGATATAGTTGTAAGCAAGGGGACATTAAAAAGATCTAGCAAATAGTTCCAAGTTTATTATTTACTTATAATTTTTCTTTTGATTTCTATGAAACTCCTTAAAATCATATTTACATGACATTTGGTGAATTGAGATCTCTTTATCTCATCTAAAAGGACTATATAACTCTCCATTTTCTGTACATATTGAAAAATGTATATGATGATAAGTAAGTTATATCTCAATACAGATAATAATGGAACCGACAGAGTTAAGTCACAAAGGATATAAAGAGTTCTCTACGACAGTCACTGATTGAAATTAGATGAGAACAACAGCATGTCAAAAGAGTGAGAAAACTAAAGATCAAACTCAATGCAATCTGCTAATATAGCAAGTCAGTTACTGTTTTATAGTGGAGCACCTGATCACCAATTTAAGCTCTTTTAGGAGGTACGTTTATTGATACTTTAATCACTGCGTTATTTTCACAATTCTAGAAACAATCACATTCTGTTTAATTGTTTTCTGGAGTTGTTAAGGAGTAGTCATGAGCAGGTTATATTTTTTGGCATTATCGAGCGGTAGCCGAATAAAGGGTATATATAAATAGACTTCTTCGGATTTCGACATCAAATGTAATTATAGTAATTAAATGCAATTATAGTCAGCAAATGTAATCATAGTTTAACACAATAGAACTAAAAGTGAAAGAAGGTTAAGACTGACTTAAAAGAAATAAAATAATCAACACACGGAGATACGAAACTAGAATTAAACTAGGTTTTACAACCAGAATCAAGGAAAATTCAATAGTATCCGTTTTCTTCGTGTTCCCACGAACCTCGGTAAGATGGATTAATGTGCTGGCACAGATGCCTTATTTTTTTTTTTTCTGTTTGAAACTACAAAAGATTAAGAAAAGATTTGTCAGCGACGCAGAACGCAATCACCATCATTATCATCATCAGGATCTCTCTCTCTCTCTCTCTCTCTCTCTCTTTCTTTCTTTCTTTTTGCTACCTATCCCTTTTGGCCATGGCTCGTTACAAATCCTCTTGATTGCATCTAGCGTCCGCACAGTGCTGATGACTGTAAGATTTTAGTGGTCGACCAACACCAGAGTTTCCTTGGGACGATGTCCATAGATGAGGAACGCTCATCAGTTAAAGTTTATTTCTCTAGCAGGACTGAACATGTTTTAATAGAATGGTTAGGGAGATGGGAGGTAAGTGGTTGAATAACAGCTGTTTATTTTAGAGATGCTTCCAGAGTTTGTTGAAAAAAGCCCGTAATATTTTTGTGTAGTTCCCATCCAACTTTTTCTCGAAGCGATTGTTAAAGTCCAAATGTTGCAACCCTATTATAGTACTTACACGGCTAGACCTCGGAAGAACTGTTATGGCAATTAAGACTTTCTGAGAATAGCTAATGAAACTTGTGATTAATTAGCCAAAATGAATCATTCATCGAATTCGTCATTAGATCCCAGGTTTCTTGGTTAAGTGGACGACAAACAAATTCGTATCAATATATTCATGAACACTGTATAGCTGGAATCGGATAGTTTTCTACTTTTTCATGCCTCGCCAATGCTGTGCAAAAGTTAATTCTTCAAATATCAGCACAGCTAGAATCAATGTCTGCCTGGAGCCGTTTGACTTACTGCTGCTACTGATCCTACTCGTATCCCGCTGATGTAAAACAATACTCCCTCAGAGATTATGAGTATATTCCGTCTCTCAGCTTGTAGATCAGAAGCTAACGGTAGAAATGAAGCAAACATTCATTCACATTATATTGTTATAGCCTGGCAATATCTTGTTATGTCTGAATGAGAAGTGTTTGAGATCTCAATCAGCTTATAACTTTTTTTATTAGATCTTGTAAAAAAACACCGATACAACTAAAAATCACAGTATAATGAAATAATTTTCAGACTACATTACTGCATTTTCCCTTTATCTTATCCAGGGTTTCAGAAATAATAGCCTGTTGATTTTAATCGACGTCACTCTAAACAAACAATATATCAAATAAAGTCTAGAAATTCCGCTTCCAGCCGGTGAGAAATAAGGCATTAACTAAGACAAGAGAAGAGAAAAATTACAATGATAGATTTAATTATGATAAAGAAGCAGTTATACAAAGGAAGTGTTGGTGAGGAGTGATAATAGAATTTTATTAGATGGTCATTTTTTATCTAATTATCTGTTATACAATCATAATTATTTCGGGTCGGTTTTCACATCTTTATTGTTTTTATCCTGACTTCATTTTCTAAATGGCTTCATATGTCTTTCTCAGCAAACGTTGGGAAATTTAGAACGGAATTATATTTTATATCCTCGGTGTCATATTGCTTTCATTCTGATTAATTCTACCCAGTCCGACCGACTGTTCTTTCTTATTTTGTGCTGTCAAACCATTAGAGTGGAGTAGAGGAATCACCATGGCATTATGGCTGAACTGCGGTCTCGAGGTAAGCGAGTTCGAGCTCTAGTCATCCGATTTCATTCACCTTCGAACAAATATTTTTGGGAAAGTTATTGAACCCTCAGCTGTGGGTCAAACGATATCACTGTTGTTCTTTTATTAGGATAGTTTTGGTATTATTTAATCCACAAAGATTGATACACTATTAGGTAAAGAAACCAAACAAAAATTTATCCCCACTAAATCTTTGCATTATTACTTTTATCTAATTTCAATTAAACTTAACACGCGACATGACTTCAACATTTTACTTTTCGTGTGTTGTCCTGAAACCTTCTAATGATTAGAGGTCGTATCCTTCTGCGCACGCGCCTATCACACAACTTCAGTGCCGAGAACGATTGAACTAAAAGATCTCTGAATAGTAACAGCACACCAAACTAAATGATAAAATGATTGATATAATTAGTTAACAATAAAATGATATAATTTATTATCAGTCTAATTAATTTACACAGATAACCAAACTCCGGTCAGAAGAACCGATCTCGCGCTGATTAACAAAAAAAAAAAAAAAAAAGAAAACTTGTCGAGTGGATTTTGCCGTTCCTTTGAAACTTGGAATTTGGAACTTGTCAGAAAACTAAAAACCTGTAGAACATTGGGTGACAGTGATACCAGTTGTTGTTGGTGTCCCTGGAACAGTTCCCAGAAGATTAGAAAAAAATGGTTGATCAGTTGAAATTCCAAGAGATCAACGAAACGATTCAGTCTACAGCAATTCTATGATCGCCCAGTCTACTGAGAAGAGATCTGGAGACTTGCTATTGCTTAGACTCCATTGAAAGCTCACCAGCTAATGCTGGTGTGAAAAACTTGCAAGCAGTAAAATAAAAATAATAATGATAAAATAATAAGATAAGGACCAATTATGTTAAAGCGAAAATAGGTAAGATGCGACTGAATAGCAAGTGTAGGTTATATGTTGATAGAGACAAAACAATTAATCATATAATAAGCGAATGCAATAAACTTGCACAATAAACTTGCACGTTACTAGACATAACTGGGTGAGGAAGTTAATCCATATGGAACTGTGCAAGAAATTGAAATTTGACAATAGAAACAAATCCTATTCGCTAAAACCAGAATCCAAACTTGAGAATGAGACGCACAGCATTCCCAGGGACTTTAAGATAAAAACAGATTACCTAATCCTGGCTAAAAGGCAAGACCTTGTGATAATTAAAAAAAAAATACAAGAACCTGATGGATAGTGAACTCAGCTCTCCCGGAGGACCATAGATTGACAACAACAAAAAAATACAAAACAAAAAAAACGTAAAGTGACACAAGTACTTAGATCTTGTAATTGGTGCGCTTGTAAAGGTTCCCAAAGGCTTGGTAAAGGGACTGGAAGAGTCGGAAATCGGTGCATCAGCCGATACCACCCTGTCTACCGCATTAATAAGATCGGTTTGAATACTGAGAAGTGTCCTGGAGATCAATGAAGACTTTCAGTCGCTCAGACTCCAATAGAAGACAATCAGATAACGCTGTTTTGAAAAACTCGCAAAGAGTAATATCATCATCATCATCATATCGGGCTGCTGGTACGGATTTCCCCGACTCTCTAATGCCATTCGCCTCTATGATCCATTGCTTCCCCGATGTCATCTAGACTACATCCTCTGTCCGAACATCCTGTTGTAGATAAGTCCTAGTTGGTAATCCAACACTTTCACTGCCGTGAGAAGGAGCCCATTGAAGAACGTCACTTATGAGTTCGTTCTTACTTCTCCAGCAGTGTCCCGCATGTCTATCCATCTTATTTGGATTGTTTTAGAGATAGGAGATCAGTGATCGTACAGCTGCTTTTTTTTGTAGGATGTTGCCATTAGGATTTGTTCAATATGACTTGTAGCATTCTTGTGCAATTCCGGCCAAGGTTTTTCTCTATACGCTTAGTCAACGTCCATGTGGTGCATCCATATAGTAGAAGTGACACGAATAGTTTGGAAAAATTGCATTTTATTTTATCGGATAGATTTGATATCTATATGATCGATAACCTATCGATAGCAGACCATGCCTTTGCTATTCACAAATTGATTTCCTTTTCACTAGATGACACGCTGCATCCGATGTACGTGAACTTGTTTATTAATTTCAGAGAGGCACCATTTAGTGAGGAGATGTACCTTTTCTTTTTATCAAAACACAGGTACCCCAGTTTGTCTGCATTTTCATGAAAGGCCAATGCCACCTGCTGCCTGCTCCAGACTATACAGCAGGGATTCGGTTTGGTAGGCGTACGAGGATCATTAAATATGTTTCCTAACTTTTTTCGTATGGGCACTTTTATTGATAGTCCCCTTCGAAGTAATCTCCTCCGGCTGCAATGCACTTGTTGTACCGTTCCAACAACTTCTGGAAGGCCCCATTGAAGTTCTCTTGTGTGAGCGTGTCAATCACCACCGTCACAGCCTCTTTCATCTCCTCAATTGTCTCATAACGACAGCCTGTGAGCTTAGGGAATAACCAAATGCCACTGGGAGCAGCGTCTGGACTATAGGGAAGCTGAGAAACTGTCTTGATGCCCATCTTGGTCAAATAGTCTGTGACAAGGATGGAGTTGTGAACTGGTGTATTGTCCCGGTGGAAATGCCACGGACCCAATTTGAAGAGTGCTGGCCTCTTCCGACGGAATCTCTTGCTGAACTCCCTTAAAACCTCAACATAATAACCCTAACCCTAACCCTTTGGCCAATCAACTTTGGTGTATTGACCTCCTTACTCCTCCCACACGTCTCATCATCCTTCACATACTCCCTGCCTTCCTTGAATCTCTTATACCACTCAAAAACCGATGCTCTATTCGTGTAAGATGCTCCAAAAGCAGACTGAAGCATCCCATACGTTTGTGTGGCGTTTTTTCCAAGTTTAAAACACAATTATATTACATATCGTGCTTCTAAAGTGTCAGATTGCATTTTTAAAATTCTCCAGCTGTGACAATTAGGCTTTAGTAAGGTGTATTCCCATTCCTACTGTAGCTGTTCATTTGAACCTGAAATTAAAAAGTTGTTCAGTCATCTCATAAGATGTATAGCAATAAGATACTGAATTTTGAAGAGTCTACGACAATTTTAAATACCCGTACGAAAAAAGTCTGGAAACTTATCATATGCACCTCGTATTTGCCAGAAGCTCTATGCCATCTGCGTAGTCTACATCCGTAATAGTTTGGGCAGGGTATAGTTTGCTTTTTGTCCTTTTTTAGAGTAAAGCAATTTTCTTTCATTAGATCTATCGACGCTCGAAATACGTAGCCTTGGCTGATTATGAACAGATATGGGGCTAATGTATGCTCTTTTATGGATATTTTCATATTTAGAGACTTCGTATGAAGCCAAAGTTTTTGCTGGAAGAAATCAACCCACTTGCACATTGCATTTTGCAGAAATGAGATCGATTCAATAATTTCAAAATTCACTTTTTGACAGAACACGAAACTGTTCATTTCTGAGGGTTTCAACGATGATTTTTTTGACTAAAAATATGGGTATGGAAGAAAAACTCACATATATCTTTTGAATTAACGTTATAATGAACATATGAATAAAACATTTATAGTATCTTTATGCATTAAGAATGAATATTTCGATAAATGAAAGTAGCTAAGATCAGCCAACGGGAATTTATTTTTAAACTGATGACCACTCATCTCGCCATCTCGTTCCCCAAATTCCTGGGCTACATGCTGAAATATTAATCCATTAACATTTACCATGTATCTGCATCTATAATAAATAAAACATTTATACTGTTCAATGTAGAGGAAATTTTGCTTGAAAAGACACTCTCATCTTTCTATTAAATGCTATATACAAAGAAACTATCAATTTACGCCTCATAAAAATTCATTGACAAAATTCTTTCGTCGGATTATTTAGCTCCAACTCTTCTTATGAAAGAGATATTTATTAACAATAAAGTAAGTTAAGTTGGCGACGTTACTCGTGGGTGTTACATATTGACCCTTGACCGAGCTGTCAATCAGAGATACACCTGTGTAAATAAGCGGAAGAAGATCATGTGATCTAATCGGAAGTAAGTGGGTGTTATGAAATATGTGCTGATGCCCGCAGCAGTTGAGCCAGTTGCAGAGTGAGAGCCAGTTTGCTGTCAGAGAGAGCGCTCCACTGAGGGCTGGTGCCACCAGTTGGGCGGCCTCTAGTTGAGCGAGTTGGAGGCAGCGAAGGCCAGTGTCAAAGCCAGCTTGCAGTCACTGAGAGCATGCCCGCTGGGGCCCATGGCCTATACCAGGCCGCCGGTTGAGCAACCCTAGCTGAGAAGCAGAAGAAGTGCTAAGTGGGTCTTAAAGATAACACAGCGTGAAGAAGTTATGGGTCAATATAGCAATCTGTCTTTCCCCCCTACGTCTGTCTGTCTCACACAACATAGAAGCTTCAGCCCCTTACGAGAGAGAGAGAGAGAGAGAGAGAGAGAGAGAGAGAGAGAGAGAGAGAGAGAGAGAGAGGAATCCGTACTGTTTGTACGCTTTGATGATGGTAATGATGATAATGATTGAGTCTGATGTCACTGGTGATTTTTTTCTTAAACATTTGCAGTTTCGAACAGACAAAACATTAATATATGCTATGTTCTTGTATCAATCTCGTTTCGGTCTTTTATAAAAGAATATACACGTCTTTTATAAAAAAAAGACGTGTATATTCTTATAAAGAAGTGTTGTCTTTCATTACTTCAACCGCTATACAAAAGTGGGTGACCAGAAGGCTCACTTTTCGATAGCTACTACACCGAGGTATAGGAGAGGGTGCTACACCATTCCCTGGATTGCTCCACTTTACCCTTGATACTTAATTTATAATACTGAGTGTTAAGGAGTGAACTCAGGTCTTCCTGACCATTAGCGAACACTCTACTTATTAGTCCAATGGAGCGGGAATAAAGGCATTTATGGAGTGTTTATTGGGTGTGGCATATGAAATTAAGTGATATTGGAGTCAAAGATTATTCTTTGTTGTGTTCATGATACTTGATGGCCAGTTTTTTCAACTCTCACTTAAAGCCAATAGAAAGACATTAGCATATAACTGAGGCTATACTTTAGCAATCACACACACCGATGAACTCGACTGATAAAACGTTTAGAGGCCAAGAGCGAAGCATATATTGGTTATTAAATGTGCAAAATATGATTCGGGTCTATTCACAAGTTAATGTAAGTAGAAAAAAAGACACAAAAATAATGAAGTATATTTTGCACCTAGAAAACTTTGGAGAGAGAGAGAGAGATTTTGCTGCCAATAAAGAAAACAATTTGAGAGAGTGTGAAGTACTTTACATCTTCACATATGAATGTAAGCAACCAACCCCGCCTATCACCCAGGTACAGCATTTTGTATTTTATTCTTATTCATTTTTCGAAGATTTTTTTATATCAGCAATCACTCCAACAGTGTTTGTCGTTTCTTGATAATTGCATCGACTAACCCAGTCTACATAGTAACTCTTTATATCATTTTCATCCTTTTACTGAAATTATCTTTATCTACAAGAGACCATATATATATATATATATATATAATCTCATTAAAATTATTATTAAAATCTAACACCAAAATTGTTTTTAATCTTTTAAATTTTTATTTGATTTATACACAAAGCAATATCATAATATTTTTCAGATAGATCAAAATATCATAAAACAGAAGCGAAACTCACGTCTCAGAGTTTCACGGTATTCATCTTTGAGTGAGTCAGTATTCAACACAGATCAAACATGTTGAATACTAGCAGCAGCAATCGTGAGTTTTAATTCTATTTTTTCATCGATTTTATACTTGAAAAAATATATAGGCAAATTTCATAAAAGGATTGTATATTTTGATTCAGGATACTGGTAGCAATGAGACTGCTGTGGAGAGGTGATTAAGTGTTTATATATTTTAGGTTTTCTCCTGGTTTACGAAACGCTCATGACCATTTTTTTTTATTATTGAAAAGGCGTTTTTAACTCATTTATTCTTCAAATATATATATATATATATATATATATATATATATATATATATATATATTGTCGTGCAGTTGTTCATTAGAGCAGATATTCAGTAAAGCAATTGTTCAGTAGCGTGTGCATGTGTGTGTGTTGATGTGAATTTTTGAGAGAGAGAAAAGCCGAGAGACAGACCGAAACAAGATTGATACAAGAACAAAGCATATATTAACGTGTTTTTGTTTCTGTTCGAAACTGCAAATGTTTAAGAAAAAAATCACCTGTGACATCATACTCAATCATTATCATCATCAAACTGTACAAACAGTAAGGATTCTTCTCTCTCTCTCTCTCTCTCTCTCTCTCTCTCTCTCTCTCTCTCTTTCCACCAGTACCTATCGGCAATCCCTCTTGCCAAAACCTCTAGATGGTATCTAGTGCCTTCACAGGACTGATGAATGTAAGATTTCAAAAGTTGACCGACACTGAAGTGTCCATAGCGCCTGTGGGTATCGTGTAAACGATGCTCATCAGTGTGTGTGTGTGTGTGCGTGTGTGTGCACGCGCGTGTGTGTGTGTGTCAGTGTGGTTGAATCTGTGTGTATATGTGTATGTGGGAGTAAAAGACAGAGAGAGAGAGAGAGAGAGAGAGAGAGAGAGAGAAATTGACAGACCGATAAAGAATTGATACACGAACTTAGCATATATTTATATATATATATCATGACTTGACCAAGAAGATCATGACTGCTAAAGATCAAACGACATGTCTCTCCTATTCGGTAATATAAAGTGTGTAACGGAAGACACAATATGTCTCGAGTCATGTGACCAATGACTTCTGATATTATAGGCTAGAGGAAAAAAATATAAATGCTATCAATGAATTGTTTGCAAATCCTTCACGTCTTTACAGCATGGGGAGTATCTTCGTCTGTTTAAGTGGGGGAGTCTTACATTTTTGCTTTTCATCTTAATTGCGTGGTGTTATATATCATTCTTTGTGATTTCGAGTCACCTTTCTCAAGGAAGAAAAGGATACAGCCTTTCATCCATCTGTCTGTTGTATTCTGTTTGTATATAGCGTTGAAAAATCGAAGAAGCAAGTCATTTAATTATTTTGGCTTCCATAATTCTGAGTGTATTTCGTCGAGGCCTGCAGCTTTTGTGCTTTTGATTTTTATCATTACAACGTTGAGATAACTGCCCTAGTTTGATGTATAGGTGGCAATTATTAATAGTCAACATAATATATATACACACATATATATGTGTGTGTGTGTGTGTGGTTTGGTTTTATGGCAAATCAACCACTGTTGGTTATTTATTGCCAAATCCATTTCCCCACATATAAATAGTTCTATCTAAAACAATTCAGTTTAGCATATGTACGCAGTTTAAGTGTCAAAACCGTCTTATTTCAAACAATTTAGTTTAGCATATGTACGCAGTTTAAGTGTCAAAACCGTCTTATTTCAAACAATTTAGTTTAGCATAAGCACACAGATTAGTTCTATTTGATCTGTACATAGGACCCTATCAGGAGCTAACATTACTGGAGCCTCATCATCAGATTGTTTAGTGTCAAATCCTGAATACTCGTTCGGGGAGTCTTACCCTCATCAGGGATGCAGTCAATGTATTTTACAGCCCCATCTAACTGGACAAAGGAACGTGTGTGTGTGTATGTGTGTGTGATTGTGCATGCGCGTGTGCATGAGTTTGTGTGTACATAATTTATTATGTATTCATATTTATTCGTACTTTCTGCAATTATCTACTGTAAAGCACTCGTAGTCAAACAAGAAAAGTGCTTTTGCAAAATCTTACTATGGTGAGAATAGAAATTCCGAGATCAGCAGTGTAACATACCCATAATATACGGATGTGTGAAATAGACATAGGGAATCCGAAATACACGCGAAACACTTTACGACTTCTTAGTTCAGGTACGAAACCTTTTATTACCTTTGAGTAAAAGGTTTTTCGACATGAGGAGAGAGAGACACACAATCTTTCTATGCTGACTGCTTTTACATCGTCAGCTCTCAACCCAACCAACGCGCGGTGCCCGTAGCGCACAAATTCGTCTGGCCTCGCCCAGCTCTGAATCTCGACTCTCTCGTTCGGAGGTAGGAACTCAACTAACTGACTTTTTTTCAAATCTCAAAATCCTCAGCCCACACTTCCTGGTATGACGTCATTTACACCCCCCAGTCTCATTTCCTATCTGTGGTTTTTATTGAGACATCTGTGAACGACACATCCTCCCCACACACGCGTGAAGACGTGCGCTGAATGTGTGCTCCTAACTAACCCATGCACTGAGCCGAAAGGTTCTCATCCTGACTAAACTGAAAGATAAGATATACAAAAACGAAAAAATGATGATATAAAAAAATCCCTCCGCAATTATATAACAAGCAGTACAAATAATACTTAAGAAGGAAGGGCTTAAAGGCTGTAGACCAAGGAAAACACCTCTTCTCCTTGCAAGACACGTAAAAACCGGATTATATTTGCCAGAAAATATTTGGACTAAGAGACTAACTTCTGGTCATCAGATTTAAGGTCAGCTGAGACAAAGATGGAACATTTAGGTCAAAGGGACGTTTGTTTTTTTGGAGAAAAATGGTGAAGCTTTTAAACTTAAAAACACTCTCCCGACTGTGAAACATAGTGGTAGGAGTCTTATGTGTTATGGCCGTTTCTCCGTGAATAGAACTGAAAGGTTTGTGAAAGTTGAAGGAATCATGAAACAAATATGTAAGAATTCTGAGAGAGAATTCCCCCAAATCTGCCGAAGTTTTCGATATAGGATCCGTTATGACGTTTCAACATGATAACAACTGGAAGCATACTGCCAAGGCTGTTTAAAAATGGATTAGAGATAATAAGATAAACGATTTGGATTGGCTAAGCCAAAGCTCGGATCTCAATCCAATCGAAAATTTGTGGGTGGTTGTTAAGAAAAATGTCAATACGAGGAAACCCCCAAATATTGTAGGATTAGAAAAAACTGTAAAAGAGAAGAGGTCGAATATTTCTGCTGATGCTTGGAAGAATCTTGTAATTCACCAGAGGAAAAATCTTGAGGCAGTTATTAAAAATAAAAGCTTCGCAAAAGGTTATTGAGATGGGTAAGAATAAATATGAACGTTTCATCTTAAAATCGTGTCCGTTATTTCTAGTTTTTCCAAAAACATTGATTTTGTGTTTTATTCTATGATAATTTACAAAATTTTGGTATAAGTATTATTTAAAAAAAATCTGTTATAAAAATATTCTAAAATTTTACGGGAGTACGAATAATTTACTGCTTGTCATTTTCCCTCCAAAATATTCAATTTGGACATTTAGGGGTGTAGTTTCTTAGGGGTGTACTCACTTTTGTTGGCGGGGGTTTGGCTTTTAGTGGTTGTATTTGGAGGTGAAGGTAAATTGACTCTGTTACCTAGCGGTTAGAGTGTTCGCCAATCGCCCGGGAGACCTGGGTTCAATCCCAGGTCGAGTCGTACCAGGGACTCAAGGAGTGGTACTTGATGCCTCCTTGCTTGGCACTCGGCATTGTGAGGTACGGATCAAGGGTAAAGTGGAGCAATCCAGGGAAAGGAGTAGCGCCCTCCCCTACACTTTGGTGTAGTAAGCTATCGAAAAGGGAGCCTTCGGGTCACCCTCGACTATGGTCGCCTACTTTACTTTACGAATAATTTCGTGTGTAACTCTATGTATATAAAACTTTTAGTAATCTTTTGTCAGCATATTGGAATATAGATTGACATATTCCAGCGGGAGTGGGTAGACGGCATTTAATTTCAATTTGAAAACCTGATATTCGCTAGAAATCGGATACCGAGATTTGACTTTGAAAATAAATGTTTGGTAATACGCTACACAATGTTTCGCTCTTAGTGCATGTGAATCTTTGTCGCATTTCTGCTGCATTATTCCTTAATTATTTCGCTTTATCAGAAGAAGTGGGGGTTGAAATAAACTCATGATCCAAGGCTTACGAGAACGTCACATAAGGGATATTTAATCATCCTGATCAGCATTAGAGACCATCAATAACCAACACTGAAAATGTATATCTATTATGAAAGAAGCCTTCAATTGTAACTGGATTAGCCGAAAACACATTTAACTAAACGCCTTAAAACCACCGACAGCTTGTTAGGTTGTCATTGTCCGGACGTGATTTGTCACTTTTAATTGGAGGAGGATGAGCAAAGAAGAAAGACGAAAGAAGATTTATTAAAGACAGAGAAATTGTTTAAATCAAGATTGAGGGTTATAGTAAGAGATTTAATTCGTCCTAGACTGCTAAAATGAACAAATATAAATATAATTAAATCTAACAAACAGTCCAAAGAAGTTTGAAATAAGTTGAAGTCTGCAAAATATACACCATCAATTAATAAATTATGTGACAGATATTAAAAAAGAAAACTTTTGCAAGTATAAAACTAATATAATCGTAAATTCTGATATGGAAGTTCCCGTGGTGTAGTAGCTAAGATGCAGGACTTTGACATTCTAGTTAGCGAGTTCGAACTCCATTCTTTTCATTACGTTCATTTTCGGACTAATACTCTTGCGAATGATATTAATCCCTAATCTCTCCTGTCATGAGTTAAAGAGTACTACTACTGTTCAACAGGGATGACCTTAGCATTATATACCTCACGAAGGTTGATATACCTTTAAACAAATTACTCACACCAAACCTTTTCTTTTGATGAATGTTTTCTTTAATTTTCTTTTACTGTCAGAGCAATTCGTTTACTTTTTGTGAACGAATAAAAAATAAAACAGATTAAAGTGAACAGATGTTGTTTAGTAAATCTAAACATATTTACAATTTATTTGAATGAGATAAAAAGACGTAAAAATTAGTAAGTTGTTTCCTAGCAAGACATTGAGGTCAACTAGAGGATCGTGAGACAGGAGGGATGTACATGAGAAAGAGATTGGAGGCAGTATCAGAGAGAGAGAGAGAGAGAGAGAGAGAGAGAGAGAGAGAGCGAGAGAGAGAGAGAGAGAGAGAGACGGTGATAAGGGAGAAAAGAATAGGAAATTGAACTGTAGGTAACCATGAAATCCTATCCATGATAGCACTCGATCGGATTGGGATTGGCTGAAAGAAACTCAAACTGAAAGCCGTTAAAGTGAACGCAGGAGAGAAAACAGGATAAGTAAATGAGTTGGAGACGAGCTGCAAAGATGTGAAGACGGGCCGAAAATTACGGCACTCATTTTGGGTGAACTTCGCGAAAGAGTGCCACACTGGCAGCGAAGATGGGAAGACAGAGCCCCAAGCAGCCACGTTCGAAAAATACAATAGAAAACTAAAAAGATAATGACAAAATCTGACTCTGCCTCTCTCGTCATGCGACGGTTTATTTCTCGCTGTCACTCGAAACAGTTGACTGAGTTAATATTCTCTTTTCTCTTATCCGTGACTACGAATGAAGAGTAGTTGCAAATAAACTTTTATATCTTAAAACCCACGGACTGTGTTTTGTGGGTTCGTCAATTTTTACAGCGGGGTTACCACGAGGTCCGACTGAGACTTAAGGAGTAGCGCTACTCCCGTAGACCATTTAGAACCATGGTGTTACAAATGTCTATTGGGTGCCAAGGTGCTGCCGTAAATACTTGTAGAACTGGCTATATTTTGATTAATTGATTGATGGATTTTGATGGCATGTCAACTCGTCTTGGATTATTTTGTGCCGAGAGTTTAGGGAAACTCGTCCATTGAACGTTCATATTTTACATTTTTTGTACTTGTTTCGTAAGTTTTTTTTCTCGACTCGGTTCTATCGAATTTAAACAATTTTCAAACAGATATTTTTAGATGGGGCCAAAACTAGACCTACCACTGCGAATCAAACTGGGTCTGGGAGTAATGACAAAGAAGAGGTACACCATACTTCCCAGATTTTCAGAAATTGAGCCTCACCACTAGATGCAGTATAGTGTCCTTGCTAGGACCACAACATTTTTGTTAGCGTTGTCTAAGACTTACCAACAAGGCTTCGGTCGAATTTTCCTTCGGGGAAGGAAATTAACATAATTCATACAGGTAGAAGCAAAATGCTTTGTAGGCAATCACCCACTAAAAGCCGGAAAAAAAGTGGAAATCTAAGCTTTTAGAAATTATATTGTCCATTAGTAGGGACCTAAAAACGTGTGTATGACCGCTTCCAGGGCAAATGGAATGTAACTACTATTTTTACATAGGGCATAAAATAATGCCTACAGTTTTTTTCCTATAGCTAATATGGATCGTCAATACAGGATAGCAATGTTGATATATAAGAAAGAGTAATCAGTCAGTGAGAGTCGCACTTGTTTCCCCTTTTTGTTTTACTAAATGAGTAACGAGCATCCACTGAGTCTTTTAACTTTTAACTTTCCTGACGCAAAATTAGTAAGTTCGAATGTCACCTAAAAATACCATTTATTCTTATTCCGATCTTTACAGTTCTTCACTTTCATAGAGTAAGATAAAAAGCAACCAAGAATTAAAAAATGAAAGAGAGTACAAATCAAAATCAATAATGATAATAATAATAGTTATAAGTTGTACTTAAACCTTGTCAGAGAACTAACAAAGATATGACAGATGAGGGTGATGGTGTAACCAATTGCAGTTGATGCACTTGAAACGGTCCCCAAAAGCTGGGAAAGGAGACTGAAAAACTGGAGATTAGAGGAATAAACTACACCATGGTTGAGATCGCCCAAAATACTAAGAAATATCCTGGAGATCAAAGAAGACTTGCTGTCACTCAGACTCCAGTGAAGCAAACGATATTGTGAATAAACTCGCAAGGATTATGGTCCCGATATTTAACTTCATTAAGAGTTTTTTTTTCATCAGCGTT
The DNA here is from genome assembly GCA_963585895.1 of Sepioteuthis lessoniana. Taxonomy (NCBI): domain Eukaryota; kingdom Metazoa; phylum Mollusca; class Cephalopoda; order Myopsida; family Loliginidae; genus Sepioteuthis; species Sepioteuthis lessoniana. The sequence continues at coordinate 62,357,898 of OY757911.1, read as the reverse complement.
AGTTGATAGTCGTTCAGAGGAGTTTGAGTAATACCAAGTGTCCAGGACTCTTTTCAGTATTCTGGCCGATCTTAATAATGCTGTAGTTTGGATGGTCTCCACTTTTCCTCTTATTTCCAACTCTTCTTTGAAGATTGTTCCAAGTGCACCAATTACAATTGGTACACCGTCACTTTCATGTTCCATATTTTTTCAGTTCCCTAATAAGGTTTAAGTACTCGGTTCTCTTTTTGTTTTCTTGAGTTTAACTCAGTTGAGCGCCGAGACGGTAGAGTCCACTATTCGGCTGGTTCTCTCTTTTTTATTGTCTAATAATATGTCAAGTCGTCTGACCGAGATTAGGAGATCTGTTTGTATAGCAAAATCCCAACGAATTTTGAGTGTCTAATACTCCAGGATGGATTCTGTTTTGTGCATGCTTTTGAGGGCCGTTCCAAGTGGACCAATTACAACTGGACTCACTGTTACTTTCATGTTCCAGAGCCTTTTTAGTTCTCTGGCAAGATCTAAGTACTTGAGTTACTTTTGTTTTCTTCTACCTTTACTCTGTGGTCTTCCGGGACGGCCAAGTCCCCTCTTCGGCAATTTCTCTTTTTTTGCTATGAATCACTAGTTCTTATCTTATGGCCAAGATTAGATGATTTGTTTGTATCTCAAAATTTGTAATTCTATTTATAATTACGATGAAGCCACTCAACCACATAATCAGAAAATGCACTGCCAGCAACAAAATTACTAAATCACCTAATGTGCATGGACGACATCAAACTGTTTGCCAAAAATGAAAAAGAATTCGAAACTCTAAGTCACGCAGTCAGGACATATGGATGGAATTTGGCTTAGAAAAATGTGTAAGCTTAGTAATGACTTGCAGAAAACGGCACTTTGCGGACGCAATAGAACTACCAAATCAAGACAAAATTAGAACGCTCGGAGAAAAGGAAATCTAAAATACTTGGGGATATTCGATGCTAACACCTTCAAACAAGAGGATATGAAAAAACATTTAGAAAGATTATTTCAGAAGAACCAGAAAGTTACTCGGGACCAAACTATATCGCAGGAACCTTATCAAAGGAATAAATACCAGGGCGGTCCGCCTCGTAAGATATTCGCGGCCAAACTTGAAGTGAACTAGAGAATAACATAAACAAATGGACAGAGAACAAGAAAACTGATGACTCAGCATAAGACATTACATCCCAGAGATGACGTTGACAGATTATACGTGCCAAGAAAAGTAGGAAGGAGTGTACTTGGCATTACTGAAGACAGTGTTGACGCAAAAATACAATGACTTGAAGACTACTTAGAAAAGCGTAAAGGAAGACTGATTACAGCCACCAGAAACAATACTGACAACACAAAGACCAACCGAACGACAATAACCAGAAAAAATGGGACGAGAAACAACTCTATGGACGTTTTAAGCAACTAATCAACAACATTTCTCTCAAGAAAAAATAGACATGGCAAAGAAGAGATAGCTTAAGAGAGAAACTGAATCTCTCCTAATAGCAGCATAAAATAACGTTATAAGGACCAATCATATCAAAGCAGGAATAGATAAAATGCATCAAAACAACATATGTACATTATGTAGTGATAGAGACGAAATTATCACTCACATAATAAGTGAATGCAGCAAATTAACACAGAAAGAGTATCAGACTAGATACGCCCAGATGGGCAAGGTGATCCACTGGTAAATGCGTAAAAAATTTAAATTTGATCATATGAACAACAAACATCAGTCATGGAGAATGACACGCACAAACTCAACTGGGATTTTGACAAACAAACAGATCACTTAATCTTGACCAGACGACTAGACCTTATAATAATCAACAAAAGAAAAAGAGAACTTGAAAAATTGTGGACTTTCGTATCCCGGCTGACCACAGAGTAAAATTTAAAGAAAGTGAAAAAAAGGATAAATACCTCGACCTTACTAGGCAACTGGAAAAAACTGAGGAACATAAAAATAACGTTTGCACCAATTATAATTAGTGCAACTGGTACACTCACCAAAGGATTAATAAAGGGAAATGAATTAATAAAGGCTTGGAAATAAAGGGACGAGTATAGAGCCCCAAAACTACAACTATTGAGATGGGCCAGAATACTGAGAAGAGCCCTGGAGACTCGAGGAAACTTGCTGTCAATCATTCCCCATTAAAATATCATCAGCTTACACTGATGTCAAAGAAACTCGCAAGAAATAATAATATTAATAATAATAATAATTGGTGCGTTTGGAATAGTAACTAAAGGATTATTAAAGAGACTGGAGGATAGGAAGTTGGCAGACGAGTGGAGACCATCCAAACTGCTACATTATTGAGAACGGCCAGAATACTGAGAAGAGTCCTGGAGACTTAAGGAGACTTGCTCTCACTCAAACTCCAGCGAAAGACCATCAGCGTTAGCTGAAAAACTCTAATGAGTCGAAAGAAAATTCTACCAACAACTGGGAGGGCATGACACAAAAACATACCAACAACCGGACCCCAAAGAAACCGAACGTTTTCGTTTTTGGACAAAAATATGGCAACCAAAAAGCATAACGAAAAAGCTGAATGGATAAATAATATGACGAGAGAACTCAAGGACTCAAAGAAGACCCGAAAGGGGAAATACACATCGAACTACTCAAAAAGACACTGAAAAAGAAACTAGAAAACACCAGGGCGATGATTGAATAAATGGATTCTGGTTCAAGAAATTCACTTCCATTCACAACAGACTAGCACTAGAAATGAACAAATGCTTACAAGATGCACAAATACCTGACTGGAGGACCAAAGTAAAGATCACATTAATCCAAAAGGACCCAAGCAAAAGAACAGCTCCAAAGAATTATAGACCCATAACTTGCTTACCGATGATGCGGAAAATATTAACAGCACAAATAAGGGAAGAGATATACTACTCGCTAACAAGCCGTTGTTTGTTTCCCGAAGAACAGAAAGATTCCGCAAAGAATCCAGAGGCACAGCAGAGTTACTCTACACAGATCAACTCATCTTAAGTGAAAGCAAGACCAGACGAAAAACCCTAGCCATGGCCTGGGTTGATAACAAAAAGGCATATGATATAGTTCTGCAAAGCTGGATAATAAACTGTCTAAAATGTACAAAATATCACATGAAGTCATAAAGTTCATAGAGAAAACAATAAAAACCCGGAGAGTTAATTGACAACAGGAGGAAAAACCTTGGCTGAAACAAAGATCCAAAGAGGTATTTTCCAAGGAGATGCACTATCCCTCTTACTATACATAATTGTCATCATGCCTCTTAACCACATACTCAGAAAATGCACGACCAGATACATATTTAGTCGATTGCAAGAGAAGATCAATCACCTAATGTATATGGATGACATTAAACTATTTTCAAAAAATAAAAAAAGAACTGGAAACCCTAATAAATTCAGTTAGAATATACAGTCAAGACATATGAATGGAATTTGGCATAGAAAAATGTACCATGCTTGTAATGAAAAGTGGCAAACGACATATGACTGATGGAATAGAAAACCAAATCAAGACAAGATTAGAACGCTCGGAGAAAACGAATTCTACAAATACTTGGGAATCTTGGAGCCTGACACCATCAAACAAGTGCAAATGAAAGATAAAATTAAAAAAGAATATCTCAGAAAAACTCGGAAACTACTCGAGACAAAACTCTCTAGCAGAAACCTTATCAAAGGAATAAATACTTGGGCTGTGCCCCTCGTTAGATACTCGGGACCCTTTCTGAAGTGGACCAATGATGATCTTAAACAAATGGACCACAGAACTAGAAAACTTATGACCATGCACAAGCCATTACATCCCAGAGACGACGTTGACAGACTATATGTATCAAGAAAAGAGAAGAAGGGGAAGAGGACTTGCTAGCATCGAAGACAGCGTTGACGCATCGATACAACGACTCGAACACTATATAGAAAAACATGAACAAGGACTGATTACAGCTATCAGAAACAATACTGACAACACGATAGATTTCAGGATGACAATAACCAAGAAATAAAACTGGGGAGAAAAACAACTCTATGGGCGTTTTCAACGACTAATAAACAACATCTCACACGACAAAACCTGGACATGGCTAAGAAAATGAAACTCTAAGAGAGAAACAGAATCTGTCCAAATGGCAGCGCAAAACAACGCTATAATAACCATTCATATCAAGGCAAGGATACATAAGACTCAACAAAATAGCAAATGTACTCAATGCGGTGAGAGATGAAACCATCAATCACATAATAAGCGAATGCAGTAAATTAGTCCAGAATGAGTACAAGACTAGACACGACTAGGCGGGCAAGGTGATCTACTGGGAAATGTACAAGAAATTTAAATTTGACTATACCAACAAATAGCATATGCACAACACAGCACCTGTCCTAGAAAAAGACACACATAAACTCTTATGGGACTTGGACATACACACGGATCAGCAAATCTCGGCTAGAAGAACACACCTTATAATAATCAACAACAAAAAAAGAGAATTTGCAAAATTGTAGGATTTGCTGTCCAGGCTGACCACAGAATAAAACTGAAAGAATCTGAAAAGAACGATAAGTACATCGAACTTGCTAGATAATTGTAAAAACTATGAAACATGAAAATGTCCATAGTACCAATTGTGATTAGTGCTTTTGGCATAGTGACTGAAGGATTATTAAAGGACCTGGAGGATTTGGAAATTGGCGGATGAGTGGAGACCATCCAAAGGACAACATTATTGAAGACGGCCAGAATACCGAGAAGAGTCCTAGAGACTTGAGGAGACTTGCTATCACTCAAACTCCAGTGAAAAACCATCAGCAAACGCTGATGTGAAAAACACTAAAATAGTAAATAATAATAATAATAATAATAATAATAATAATTATAATGTACAACCCAAAATCCGTCCTTGAAAATAAGAAGATCATTTCGAATTTTGAAATACAAACGGATCACCTAATTTCGGGCAAAAGAGCAGAGCTAGTGATAGTGTAGAAAGAAGAAAGAGAACCAGCCGAATAGGGGATTTCGGCCTTCTGGCCGACCACGTGGTAAAACTGAAGGAAGGAAAAGATGAATAAATACCTGTATCTTGCTACTGAAATGAAAAAAAATAGGGAACATGCAAGTGACGGTAATACCAAATGTATTTAGAGTGCTCTTTACAATCACCAAAGAACTGGTACAGGGACTGTAGGACATAGAAATAAGTAGTTGAGTAGAGATCATACAAACTAAAGAATTGTTGAGATCAGCCAGAATACTCAGAAAAGTCTTGGACACTTGAGGAAACTTCCCGTCATTCTAACTCCATTGAGAAACCATCTGCAGACGCTGGTGTAAATAATGGGAAGAAAAACAACTCTATGGTCGTTTCTAACGACTAATAAACTATATCTGGAATGAAAAAAACTTGGAAGTGGCTAAGAAAAAAAATAAGAGAGAAACAGAATCTCTTCAAATAGCAGCATAAAACAACGCCATAAGAACCAATCATTTCAAAGCGAGAACAGATAAGACGTAACAAAATAGCAAGTATAGTTTATGTTGTGATAGAGACGAAACGATCTATCACATCCAAACGGATCACCCAATCTCGGCCAGAAGACCAGACCTTATAATAATAAAAATGAGAACTTGCAAAATCGTGGATTTTGGTGTCCCGGCTGACCACAGAATAAAACAGAAAGAAAGTGAAAAGAAGGATAAGTACCTCGACTTTGCTAGGGAATTAAAAAAAGGACTATGGAACATGATGGTGATAATCATCCCAATTGGTGCTTTTGGTACAGTAGCCAAAGGGTTTTTAAAGAAACTGGAGGACTTGGAATTTGGGGGATGAGTGAAAACCATCGAAACTACAGCATTATTGAGAACAGCCAAAATACTGAAAAGAATCCTGGAAATTTGAGGAGACTTGTTGTCACTCAAACTCCAGAGAAAGACCATCAGCTAAAACTGATGGGAAAAACTCTCAACAAGTAAATAATAATAATAATAATAATACATTTGACCATACTTGTAAATGGTATATCCAAAACTCGGAATCCATCCTTGAGACCGTAACGCACAAATTTCTCAGGGATTTTGAAATACAAAGAGACCACCTAATCCCAACCAGAAGACTAGAACGAGAGATAATTGACAAAAAAATTTAAAAAAGGGAATCTGTCGAAGTGTGGACTTCGCCGCCTCGGCAGATGATGTTGCGTACTCATAAAGTAGAGACCATCCAGACAACAGCATTATTAAGATCAGCCAGAATACTGATAAGAGTCCTGGAGACTTGAGGAGACTTGCTGTCACTCAAAGTCAAGTAAAAACAATCAGCTAACACAGGTGTAAACGCTCTCAAAAGAGTGGCACAACCCGGCGCCTGTCCTAGAAAATGACTCGCATAAACTCCTATGGAAATTTAACATACAAACGGATCACCTAATCCCGGCCAGAAGACCAGACCTCATAATAATCAACAAAAGAAAGAGAATCTGCAAAATTGTTGACTTTGCTGTCCCGGCGGACCACAGAATAAATCTGAAGGAAAGTGAAAAGAAGGATAAGTACCTTGACCTTGCTAGAGAATTGAAAAAACTGTGGAACATGAAAGTAACGACTGTGCCAATTGTGATTGGTGCGTTAGGCACAGTAACTAAAGGATTATTAAAGGGCTTAGAGGACTTGGAAGTTAGCGGATGGGTGGAGACTATCCAAACGACAGCATTGCTGAGGACGGCCAGAATACTAAGACGAGTCCTGGAGACTTGAGGAGACTTGCTGTCACTCAAACTCCAGTGAAAAACCATCAGCTAATACTGATGTGAAAAACTCTAGAGGAATAAATAATAATGATAAATGTAGGTTATGTGACGAGAGAGACGAAGCCATCAATCACATAATAAGCAAATGCAGCAAATTAACACAGAAGGAATATAAACTAGATACGACAAGGTGGACAAAATAATCAACTTGGAAATGTGCAAATTTAAACTTGAGCAAACGAATAAATGATACGTGCACAAGCCAGCATTTGTCCTAGTAAATGACACACAAACTCCCAAGGGATTTTGATATACAAAGGTATCACCTAATCTCGGCCAAAAGACCAGACCATATAAGAATCAACAAAATAAAGAGAACTTGTAAAATTGTGGACTTTGCTGTCCCGGCTGACCACAGAATTAAACTAAAGGAAAGTGAAAAGAAGGATAAGTACCTCGACCTTACTAAGGAATTGAAAACAAAAACTATGCAACATGATGGGGACAATTATACCAGTCGTGATTGGTGCTTTTGGTACAATCACCAAAGCTTTATTAAAGGAATTGGAAGACTTAGAAATAAGAGGACGAGTGAATACCATCCAAACTACAATATTATACTGAGAAGAGTCCTGGAGACTTGAGGAGATTTGCTGTCACTCAAACTCCAATGAAAGATCATAAGCATTAACTTATGTGAACAACTCTGCAGGAGTAAATAATAATAATAATAATAAACAAAAAAAGAAAATTTGCAAAATTGTTGACTTTGCTGTCCCGGTTGGCCCCAGAATAAACCTGAAAGAATATGAAAAGAAGGATAACTACCTCGACCTTGCTAGAGAATTGAAAAAACTATGGAACATGAAGGTGACAATAATACCAATTGTGATTGGTGCTTTTGGTACGGTAACTAAAGGATTATTAAAGAGCCTGGAGGATTTGGAAGTTGGTGGCCGTGTGAAGACCATCCAAACAACAGCATTATTGAAGACGACCAGAATACTGAGAAGAGTCCTGGAGATTTGAGGAAACTTGCTGTCACTCAATCTCCAGTGAAAGACTATCAGCTATCGCTGATGTAAAAAACTCTAATAATAATAATAATAATAATAATAATAATAATAATAATAATAATAATAATAATGTATTTAATCTATAAATAAAAATAGAAATAAACAATTTCTAAAATAAACAAGAAAGTGTTAGACTCATTAATTTTTTTTACGTTGATGTATTATATATAGGCTTTGATCTCATTTGAATTGAATTAAACACCTTATTCATTGTTTTGCCTGCAAGTCACTTCCGAAGAATTCATATATCCTCCAGAGGATTGGGAAAATATAAACCCCCGTGAATAAACAATTAATTGTTATTCTCCTCATTCCTTTCTGCACATTTTGTATAAACGCAGAAAACTTACTTCGTCATTGAGACAATTTAATCTGCTGGGAAAGATTGACGATAGCAAGAACGAACTAAGGAAAATCAGCCACATAGATTTGGATACATTAATTCACTGTTGTTAGCGGTGATCCAGCAATAATTGGAATTCGTGTGTTAATAAAGGAAGGTATTGGTTTTTCACATTAACATGAAATATTAAGTTTGAACATACTTCATTTGCAATGACAATAAACACCATTATAGTGAAAATATGCATCATGGGAATGATTATGCGTTTGGTCTTCCTATTAAGCGAGACTGTAAATATATACAATATATGGATTATTAAGCGTTATCAAATGATATCAATGGTCTTCTCAGAAATTAGAGAAGAAAACTTGTTTTGTTTATTAAAAGGAGAAAAAAAGAGATGAATGAATGATCACAGTTCTGAAAAGAAATTAAAAGTGGATAAAAATGGAGGTGTTTAAGTAACTTGTTATTACTAATTCATGTATATTTTGTTGCTTTATCATACTATTACAGCCAGTATCAATACCACCAAGAGATGCCCGTGGTGTAATTGTTATCGTCGTAGGAAACACGAGTTCAAACCCTAGACGAGACTGATTGCATTTCACATAGCACTAATACCTTTAGGAAAGGTATGAATCCAATTATTCTCCCTCCAGCTAAGTGTAAATAGTAAGACAGACTAGGTTCTTCAGCCTTGGTTAGGCAACTAGTCTAAGAAAAGGAAAACTCTGAATTGAAACCTGTTAAACTCCGCTTAAAAATTGACCTTGTGCCATATCCTGCCCGAGCGGAGGGGTTGGTAAATAGGATACCACCAAGACCACCTACAACAACATTTTATCATCGAATTTTTCTTTTAACGGCAATAATAATTATAATTCCCTAGGACCATAAAAGTGTCCTGTTGATAAAATTGCCATTTACGCTGAGAACACGAAATGATTCATGTATCATCATCATCATGTCGCGCCGCCTGCGCGGATATCCCTGACCGTCTCTCGCCATTTCTCCCTATCATTCATCGTCTCCGGCAGGTCTTCAGGATTACAACCCGTGTCCTCACATAGCTGCTGTATGTAAGTTCGTGCTGGTCGTCCCACTCTTGCACATCCATGAGTGGGGGTCCACAGGAGTACATCGCTTATGAGCTCGTCCTTGCTTCTCCAGCAGTGTCCTGCGTGTTTGGTTCGTCGAACTTGTATAGTTTTTGTGATGGGGGGCAAGTGTCCGTATAGTTGGAGTCTCGTGGGGTGTTGTCGCCAGGACTTGTTTAATACTGCTCTCAACATTCTTGTGTAATTTCCGTCCAGCCTCCTCTCCAGCCGCTTCGTAAGCGTCCATGTGGTGCATCCATATAGCAGTATCGACACAACCGCTGCCTGGAAGAAACTGCGTTTCATTTTATCTGTTAGGTCCGACTTCCATATGATCGAGAGCCTATCGATAGCTGTCCATGCCTTCGTCAGTCGTGTGTCGATGTCCTTCTCGGTTGATGAGACGCTGCTTCCTAGGTAGGTGAATTTGTCGACTAGTTTCAGAGAGGCTCCGTCTAGTGTGGCAATGTTGCCTGTTTGGTTGTAACACATATATTCGGTTTTGTTTGCATTGACATGTAGGCCAATGCCAGCTGCAGCTCGTTCCAGACTATGTAGTAGTGTCTCTGCTTGATTAGGCGTATTCGCTAGTAACGCCAAGTCATCAGCGTAGTCAGCGTCCGTGATTGTTTTTGCGGGGTACCTTTTGCTTCTTCTCTTAGTCAGCTCAAAGCCATTTTCTCTGATTTTGTCGATCGAAGTCCTAAGCACATAGTCTAGACAGATGATAAAGAGGTACGGGGCTAGTGTGTCTCCTTGTAGTACTCCTGCAACAATGTCGAAGTATTCCGTGTCTCCATCTGGTGAACGTACTTTTACTTTGGTGTTTCTGTAGAGAATCATTATCGCTGCTACGGTTTCTTTTGGTAGGCCGTAAGCTAGTAGGATTTGCTCCATCTTCCCTCTGTGTATGGAATCGAAGGCCTTGGTAAAGTCGACAAATAGTAATGTCGCCTGTAAGTTTTTTGCCTGAACGCCTTCCAGGATTCTACGGATGGTCAGTATTTGTGAGGTTGTGGATCTATTTCTCCGGAAGCCATTTTGGTTTTTCCTAAGGATGTTTTCCATTTTGGGTTCTATGCGGTTTCGTAGTAGGGCATTGTAGATTTTGGCTGCTATGGATGTAAGTGTTATCCCTCGGTAGTTCTTGGCTAGTCCGAGGTCGCCTTTTTTAGGGAATGGAAGGATGCATCCCTTCGTCCATCGTTATATCCTATTTTGACTATAGACTGCGTTGCATTGCCGGAGCAGTATATCGTCGAATTGTCTCGTCTTCCACACTTCTGGGGGGATCTCGTCTAGCCCCGCCGCTTTCCTATTTTTAATTCTTCTGAGAACCGTGTCGAGTTCTTCTTTGGTGAAAGGACCTAGTTTTACGTCTAATTGCTTACTAATAATTCTGGTGATCGGTTCATCCGTTATTTCTGGTGGGTTTCCTAGTAGATTTTTGAAATGTTGTTCCCACAGTTTTATTCTTTCTTGTTGGCTTGCAGCTTTCAATTTTGCTTTGGCTGTGCTCTTCCTTCCACTTACTTCGTTTATTGTTTGCCAGGCTATCCTGGATTGCCTATCTTCCACCGAGTCTCTAATCTTATCTATCTGATTTTGTACGTATTCTGCCTGTTCTTTTAGGTATATTCCTGTTAATTGATGTTGCGCCTTTTCTAGTTCTCGTGCATTTGTATTTGTTGGGTTCTGTTGATAGTTTTTGGAGGCAGTCTTCACAAGTGCACGTTTTTCTCTAGCCGCTAGCGTTTCCCAAGGGACTCTATATTTAGTTCTAGGTTTTGTTGGAATACACTTTTCTGCCGCCTCCAGGTGTGCTTCTACAAAATTTTCATATTCGTCATTTGGGGTGCCTATTTCTACCTTCTCTTGTAGTGCTTCGAATCTGTTTCTTAATTCTAATGCATATTTATCTCTAATATCTCTGTTGTTGAGTAGGGCCCAGTCATAGTGCTTGGTCGTCGCTTTACGTGTGGCGTTTTTTCTTAGGCTTAGTCGTACTTTGGCCGTAACTATTCGATGATCGGAGGACACACCCTCGAAGGAGGAGTATGCCTCGCAATTCATCGCACTGTTTTTCCATTTCCTGTTTATAAGGACGTAGTCTATCTGTGCTTTACTCTTATTCGCGTATGTGTAGGTCCATAATTTCCCCTCCCTTTTTTGAAAGTTTGTATTGAGGCAGGTTAATCTATTTTCTATCATGAAATCTATTAAATGCTGTCCATTCCTGTTAGACGCGTAGTGTAGGCTGTATTTGTTGTGTCTGTTTTTCCCGATTTGTGCATTCATATCTCCGCCAATGACTAGCAGGTTGTGTTTCGGAATGCTACGTACTAGGGAGGATAGATCTTCGTAGAAGGTGGCTATTTCGTTTTCTTCGCTAACATTGGTAGGGCTGTAGCAGGAGATAATTGTTGCTTTGGGGTTGCCGTTAAACGTTGCGGCCATCATCCTAGGTTGTATTCTCTCAATGCTGTTCAGTGTTTTTAACGCTCTCGGTCCTAGAAGTATTCCCACCCCTCCTACCGATGCATTGACAGAGTTTTTCCATGCCGATACAGTCACCAGCATCCATCCATTTCCAGTTTCGTGATACTTGATATCTTCGGTGTGCGTGTATCGGTGCTCTTGTATGCAAATTATATCTATCTTATGTTCTACGGCTGATGCAGTTAGCTCTGATAGTTGACCTATTCTATTTAGGGTTCTCACGTTAAATGTCGCTATCTGTATTGTTTGTTTGCATTTTAGTAGTTTTTGTTTGTGTTTGAGCTCTGTAGCTGATTTTTCGAACACCGAGGCCAGGGCTCCAACCTCAGCAGGACGCGCCCCTTTTTTACCCGCGCGAAGAGCGATGCGGTTTATGGATCTGGTTTGAGTACTAGTCATGGTTATCTTTCGATGGCTGTTTTTGTTCTCATCTATAGAAGCCACTCTTATAGATGAGCAGCAGTAGTTCCCCGATCGAACTGGCAATCTTGAGCGTTAAGCCGCAAGACTCACACGTACAGCATGCTGCTTCCCATGTGTACGCGGTAGTAATAAAAAAAAAAAAAAAAAAAAAAATTCTCTTTTTTTTTAATCTTAAGTTTTAACTTAGTTAAAGTCCAGGACTGCTGGATGTTAAAATTCAAAGAAATTTTGTGGTATATTTCATGGTTATCTAGTGGTGGACAGACAGAGACAGAGAGAGAGAGAGAGACACAGACACAGAGAGAGAGAGAGAAAGAAAGAGAGGAGGAGTCAACTCTTTTATGGCTTTCGTCTTTAGCACGTGTTAGACTACATTTGAGGTGTTTTGGATTTTTTTTTCCTTTCTTTTCAGGGGGGGGGGCAATTTTGGGGGTTTTCTTTAGCAAATTTAGAAGTTCGCCTTCCAAAAGTAAAGTTTTCCTGAAAATTAAGTCGCATAAGTCTTCATTCTTCATTTAAACAACACATAATACAGCTGAGATTTAAGACATTACTATTTTAAATCAAATGTGCATTTTTAAATGAATAGTTTAGTAGAATAAATTTACTGACCTCTGTGAAAAAACTTCTGGAAACGGAATCACTTCCAAACGTATGCATACTATTTCAACAAATGAAGGATTAAATTATTACTAATTTTAGTATTTATATTAAAGGTTCCACTCCTATATCATGGTCAACTGGTGGTGGACAGAGAGAGAGAGACACACAGACAGAGAGAGAGAGAGAGAAAGAAAGAGAGGAGGAGTCAACTCTTTTATGGCTTTCGTCTTTAGCACGTGTTAGACTACATTTGAGGTGTTTTGGATTTTTTTTTTTCCTTTCTTTTCAGGGGGGGCAATTTTGGGGGTTTTCTTTAGCAAATTTAGAAGTTCGCCTTCCAAAAGTAAAGTTTTCCTGAAAATTAAGTCGCATAAGTCTTCATTCTTCATTTAAACAACACATAATACAGCTGAGATTTAAGACATTACTATTTTAAATCAAATGTGCATTTTTAAATGAATAGTTTAGTAGAATAAATTTACTGACCTCTGTGAAAAAACTTCGTAAAATAACAAGTAAATATATATATATATATATATATATATATATATATACGGACCAGACATGCGGGATACTGCTGGAGAAGTAGGGACGAACACATAAGTGACGTACTCCTGAGGATCCCTTCACGTACACGAGCAATGGCAGGACGACCAGCGAGAACGTACATACAACAGCTCTGTGTCGATACAGGAAGTAGCCCTTAAGACCTGCCAGAAGCGATGGACGATAGAGAAGGGAGGTGAGAAAGGGTCAGGGATATATCCATGCTGATGAGGCGACCTGATGATGATGATATATATATATATATATATATATGTGTGTGTGTGTGTGTGTGTGTGTGTGTTTACAGAAAACTTCTACACGAGCAGGATGTGGCACAAGATCAACTTTTAAGGGGTGTGTAACATTTTTTTAACTCCGAGTTTTCCTTCTCCTATATCGATTACTATACCAAGGTTAGAGCCAAGTCTGCTCTACTATTTGCCCATAGCTGGAGAGAGAATAGATGGATTCTTACCTTTCTAAACAGCGTCCTTCAGGTGTTTTTGTGTCATCATATCGATTTCTCACGACGATTACCATTACACTTCAACAGCATGCACACACACACACACACACACACACACATATATATATATATATATATAGAGAGAGAGAGAGAGAGAAAGAGCCATCAACAGACATTTTGCAATCCCAATGTAAGCGGGAGAATTTTAAGTATATGTATAAAATGTTTCCATTTGTTTACCCTTTACGATAACGGAGATTGGAGTGCTCATTTCATTTGACCAGCCATGCACATATGTATATATATATATGAAGATTTCAGACTATCTAGACCACACACACAACAGTTAAGATCAGCTACATAACTTAGAAGAGTCCTAAGAACCGGAAGGCACTCGAATAGAGTGAAAATATTAATGATAAGGAAGATAAACAGCCAATGGGGCAAGAAGATGATGGTCATACTAATAAGAGTCAGAGAATTTAGAGTATCCGAACCACTGAGATATTTAGATTGCTTTAATATTGAGAAGTAGGGAAAACTTTCAGTTACTCTGTGAAGAGCATCAGATACTGCTGATGTAAAAAAAAAATCCCGAATAATAATAATAATAATAATACCATCCGAACAAATGGTATATGCACAACACAGAATCCGTTCAGGAGAATGAGATGTACAATCTTTTCTGGTATTTTGAGATACTAAGGATCACCTAATCTTGTCCAGACAAACAGACCCAATGATATTAAAAAAAAAGAAAAAAAAAAGAACCTGCCAAACTGTGGACTTCGCCGTCTCGGTAGAACTCAAAGTAAAATTGTAAGAAAGCGAAAAGTGAGATAAGCGCCTGGACCTTGCTAGGTAGCTGAAAACCTATGGAACATGAAAGTAACGGTGATACCAATTATAATTGGTGCACTCGGTTCAGTCGTCAAAGGATTAGTAAAGAGACAGGAGAAATTGGAAATAAGAGGACGAGTGGGGACCATTCAAACTACAGCAATATTAAGAATGGCCAGAATATTGAGAATAATCCAAGAGACTTAAGGTGATTTGCTATCACTCAAACTCCTGCGGAAGACCATGAGCTAACGCTGGTATAAAAAGCACCAAGAAGCGTAAGATAATAATAATAATGATAATAATAATGTCGGCCAGTCGACCAGACGTAGCGATAGCAAAAAAAAAAAAAAAAAAAAAAAGAAAAACTGTGGAATACTTTCTTTTGCCATTCCGGCGGACTAGAGAGCATAAATAAATGAAAGGGAAAAGAAAGATAAGTACAAAGACCTTGCTAGAGAAAAAAAAGCTCTTGGAGATGAAGGTGACGGTGATACCATCTGTTATTGGTACGCTTGGAACAATCCACAAATACCTGTTAAAGGGTCTAGTAGACTTGGAAATCAGAGGACAAGTGGAGACCATCCAGACTACAGCATTATCAAGCAAAGCCAGAATATCAAGAATCCGGGAGACATGAAAGACTTGCTGATCCTTAAACTCCACTGAAAAACCATAAGCTAACGCTGGCATGAAAAACTCTCCAAGGAGTAAAATAATAATACAAATAATAAAAGGGGAATCGCATGGACTCGAACACCTGCCGACTAAATATAAGGGGAAAATCTTCACAGCTTATTATCTACTATTTGAATAAAGAAAAGGATTAGTGAATTAGTCTTTAATTCAAAATGCATACATTGTGCTTTTCTTAAAAGCAGTCGAGGGTGACCCGAACGCTCTCTTTTCAATAACTACAACATCGAGGTGTAGGGGAGGACGTTACTCCTTTCCTTGGATTGCTCCACTTTACCCTTGATACCTACCTTATAATGCTGAGTGTTCAGCAAGGCGGCATCAAGAGTAAAAGGAAAAACTGTCAAAGAAGAACATGACAATAAAATAGTCATGTATCTGAAAAGATTTACTCCTCATAAACACGATGATTATAGAGAATTGTCGACTAAAACAAAAAATCAAAGTATAGCTTGTATTGACAGCAAAATTATTTTTATACTGTACCTGATGAATGGATTCTGAGGAATTCTAAAAGTGCTAAATATTCTAAAGATATTCTCAGTTATTGTAACAAGTTGGTTGGCTGGGTTTCTTTGTTTAATGGCATATCAACCTTCGTCGGTTATTTAATGCCAAAGCCATCCTTCTAGAAGAACGGCGCTGATGCTATTTAACCCATAGCTGGGAGGATAAGGGAGTCCATACCTTTCCCAAAGGTATTTGTCCGGAAGTCAACGTAATAAAGCAACTGGAGTTCGAACTCGCTGACTACGATTCCGCTGTCTAACGCTTTAACAATTATACCACGTTGACACGCCCAGTTATAGTAATCCTTCATATTTGATGGCGGAATACTAACATCAGAATGATCCCCGAAAAAGACTAGCGAAAAACTAATAATCTAAGCATAACAATGGAATCATCAATGGAGACACACTTTCTCCCGTTCGTTTTTGTATTTCTCTTAACCCTCTCTCCTGTATTTGTATAGCTATTAACTCTCTCTCTCTCTCTCTCTCTCTCTCTCTCTCTCTCTTGTCTTTGTATAGCTCTTAACCTTCTCTCTTGTCTTTGTATAGCTCTTAACACTCTCTCCTGTCTTTGTAGAGCTCTTAACCCTCTCTCCTGTCTTTGTAGAGCTCTTAACCCTCTCTCCTGTTTTTGTATAGCTCTTAACCCTCTCTCCTATCTTTGTACTGCTCTTAACCCTCTCTCCTGTTTTTGTATAGCTCTTAACCCTCTCTCCTGTCTTTGTAGAGCTCTTAACCCTCTCTCCTGTTTTTGTATAGCTCTTAACCCTCTCTCCTATCTTTGTACTGCTCTTAACCCTCTCTCCTGTTTTTGTATAGCTCTTAACCCTCTCTCCTGTCTTTGTAGAGCTCTTAACCCTCTCTCCTGTTTTTGCATAGCTCTTAACCCTCTCTCCTATCTTTGGACTGCTCTTAACCCTCTCTCCCGTTTTTGTATATCTCTTAACACTCTCTTCTTTGAACTTAAAAACACAAACTATGAATGTGAAACTACGACTATTAAACCACCTATTATATTTATAAAAATTAAAGACATATACGAAAAAAAAAAACAAAGATTTATAAGGTCTACTAAGCCCAGTAAAAAAGATTTAGAGATGACACAGACATGCAATCCGGTGTATAAAAACGGAGGAAAGTTACATTTAAGAAAGCCTCGCAAGTAAAGTCTAAAAACATCTTTCTAGATATGAATACGAAAGTTATGGAGTTAGAACAAATAAAAACGATAAATATTTAGAAATTAATGAAGTGGATGGTATCAATCGTTCTATAAATGAAGAACAAATAAAAAAAGAATTCTATTGGAGAATAAGAGCCATATTAAGAACAATTCATTGCAAAAAAAGTATCGCAATTAACATCCTGGCATTACCAATAGTGACATACAGTTTTAATATAATGAACTCGATGTTCACAGAAATAAGAAAAGATCGACACTAAAGTAAGGAAACTAATTATCTTCCACATAATTCATCACCAAAGAGCAGATATAGAACCTCTTTTTATCAAAAGAGAAAATGATGCAAGGGAATTAGTCCACCAAGAATTAACATACAAAACAAAGATTATATGATTAAGGAATTATTTCTGACACAACAATAGATTGGATGCCACCGTTATTAAGCACACACGAGAAACAAAAGAAAAATATTCATTTAGTATAGGAAATAATAAATAAATTCAACCTTATACCGAAAGAAATTTATGTAAAGAATAAAGTAATAGAGGGAACAAAAACATGAAGAAAGAAGCAAAAAGTAATGACTAAATCAGTTAAAACCACCAGAGAACAAAACTCAAACATGGACGATACGCACGCAGAATTAAAAATGCTGATATATATTAAAAAATAAACAACGGCTGAGAAGTACAGGACTGAAAGCGGAGATAGAGGGGTTAATAATAGAAGCACAGTACCAGAACCAACCAACGAGAAACTATCATGCAGGGATGATAAAAAACCAAACAAAACCCAAAATGTAGAAAGTGTGAATAAAGACTAAATCAATGGACCACTTAGTGCCCAGTTACCCACGTTTTAACACTGATTGAATATAAAAAAAAAAACATAATAAAATAGGAATTTTGATTTATTGGAAAATATGTAAATACTATGGAATAATGAAATCTGAAAAATGGTATAAATACCAACTAGAACCAATATCAGAGGTAAAATGAGCTACTATTCTCAAGGGCTTTGTTATCAAAACAGATGGGAAAATAAATAGAAATAGACTAGATATTGCAGATAAGATCTATAAAATAAAAATGTGCGTTGTAATTTATTTGTCAGTTCCAACAATAATAACATATCAGTCAAAGAGTATTATAAAATAAATAAACCCTGGAAAAAAAAATGAAAAAATGTGACACCTTAAAACTACCACCGTGTCAGTAATAGAATGAGCTTTGGGTATGATCAATAAAGGATAAGATAAACATATTAAAAAATAACAGGCAGTCCCAACCTACATGAAATACAAAATAAATCTGCACATTGCGGAACTGCCCATCTCCTTGGGAGAAGACTATCAATGAGATTGGAAAAGTAACACCCAAAATTATAGATGGAGCAAAGAATACATGTTATCACCACCATCTATCACCCTAGGTCATGGGTAAAGACCCGGTGAAAGATTGTAAAAACCGAAAGTATAGCTGAAAAAAATTATTTAACAACTTCAACGACATAAAAAATTGCTGCAGTTTTCTGACAAATTTCAAATAATTATCAGCCCAGTCGCCTGGGGCTGTAGAATACACCTACTGCATCTATGGAGAAGGTAAGACCCGCACCAACGAGAGTCCTGGATATGATTCTAAACAATTTGATTGTAAGACCCCAGTAATGCTGGAGCTTTAGGGAATGCGGAGTACCTCTTCAGTGCCATCGCTCCCGGTTTCACTCTGTCCCAGAATGGTAGCACCTTACAGGATCCTAGATATAGATCAAATAGAACTGTTTGACATTTAAACTGCGTACTAACAAATGATTTATGTTAAATTGAATTGTTAGAATTAGACCTATTTGATCATTTAACTGTGTGTAAACAAAAGACTTATTTTTAATGGAATTGTTAGAGATACACCACAATACTTGAAAAATTCAACTGTGCAAAACAATGTGTAATATGGATTAGAAAAATTAGCGCAAAATAGCAATACTTGTAACCACTTGTGTTCCGTGTCTAAACAAAGTGTCCGCTGGGCACCTCTGGTGGTGTAACGGTTAGCAAGCTAGACTATCAAACCTGCACGAGTGAGTTCGAGTTTCATTGGGCGCCCGATTCATTCGGCCTCGTGCCACATCAAAGCAAAGCGCTTTGTAAATTGCTAAACAAAGTGTCCACCAATGGTCCTGGAGACCGGGGTTCAATTCCAGGTCGAGTTATACTATAGACTTTAAAAATGGTACTTAATGCCGCCTTGCTGAACACTCAGCATTATAAGGCTAGGATAAAGGATAAAATGGAGCATTACAGGGAATGGAGTAGCGCCCTCCCCTACACCTCGGTGTAGTAGCTACTGAAAAGGGAGCC
This sequence comes from Sepioteuthis lessoniana, assembly GCA_963585895.1. Classification (NCBI taxonomy): domain Eukaryota; kingdom Metazoa; phylum Mollusca; class Cephalopoda; order Myopsida; family Loliginidae; genus Sepioteuthis; species Sepioteuthis lessoniana. The sequence goes on along the minus strand of OY757911.1, from coordinate 62,338,466 downwards.
TTCATGTCACCATAGACTAAGGTAGCCAACTTTACTTTTTTTAATTGTGTAGAAACATCAGCAATACTGGACTGCAAACAAATTAGTGTTAATTCATTTAAAAGTGAAATTATGGACAAACTAATCTCCTATATATCCTGTATATCTATTTAAATGTGTGCAAACAAATGACGGATATTTAATTGCTGCTCTTACAAAAAAAAAAAAGGTGGAACTATCTAGCTGTGTGCAAAAAAAAAAGCTCAGGCTCATTTTTAAATGTCATTAAAAAAATGGCTTTAAAAATTATATATATATATATATGTGTGCGTGTGTGTGTGTGTGTGTGTGACGAGGATTTGGTATTAAAGAACCTGAAAAGGCTGATATGCTATAAAAACCAACCGACCAGCCAACCAATCAAATAGTTATAAAGCTTTCCAGTGTATTCTTAATTTCAGTTTGTGGACATCTGGAATGGCAATACCATTCTATGCTTTTTTTTTCATATATTTGTTTGATCTACTGGCAATGACTTAATGCCAACGTTTTAATTTTCTAAATAATTTTATTTTTCTGTTCCCTAGAAACCTTATTATACCATTCATTCCACGTACTCAATTTCAGTCAGTGTGTACAACTTCTAACGAATCTTAACCACTAGATAGTCATGTGTATGTGTACATTTATTTTCAGCAATATTCATTTAATATATAATAGATATTTTAATTTTTGTCTCTGCATAAGTGATGTATACAATCATCTTGTATATTACTCGTAATAGTCTGGAGATGAGGATGGGTTTGATGTTTCTGCCTAAAGACGAATCAACCTTCATGGGTTAATTAAAGCTAAATCCATCTTTGTGGTAAGAAAGTAGTGGCAGTATTTAAGCCATAGCTTCGAGAATAAGAGAGTTCATACCTTTCCAAGGAAAGCGACCGTAATAGCACCACTAGAGTTTGAACTCGTTTACTACGATGTCACAGTTCAATACGTTTGCCACTACACCATGTGAACTCCCTCTAATAGTATTAATTCGAAAAAATCACTTTTCAGCAACCATTATTCTCGTATGACATATCTGCAGGGAATCGCTTGAGGCCGAGAGAAATAAAGTCTTAATATTTCAAATATTTATTTGAAATCTTTACTCCTTTATTTTTGAGTAGATCAGTCTTTTTTTAAATCTTTTTTTAAAATCTTTTTTTTTAATCTTTTCTTTTTTTTGTTGATCAATATTTTTCTTTCGTGTCTTATTCACTATGATAATGCCGCTGATAACTTTCGAACGGTATTCGTCGTCTCCTTAATTTGGGGATCAGTTAATAATTAAGTTATTATCTTACACCTTTTGAGTTTTTGTTTGGAACCTATCTACCGTCGACAACTAAGTCCTACTGATTTATATGCAGGTATCATATTAGGTCATCTTATTTAATTAAAATCGTTTGATGTATTTCAATATTTTTCCCATTCAATATTTCTCATTCAGTAATACCATAGTATATAGTTTACTCATATTCGCTGGATTTCACGCAGTATTCTCATAACGTACGCAGATATTATTCAAATCACTTTTCACTGTTAGACTTCTAAGTCAACATCTAAGCAAAGCTTAGTAAATAACTTAGAGGACCTCAGTGATATATACATTTATAATTAATGAGGTGGCGCCGTGTGCAAATAAAACCGTTAAGAGGAAGGCCCCGAAACGGTGCATATTCTCTCCTGATGACCCTAAAGCGATTTTTCGGAAAAGAAAAGAATTAAGGCTAAAAAATTTATTCAACGAAGAAAATCCCATTATGTATAGTTACTCGGTTGAATTATAATGGCAACAGTAGCATCTGTCAGTCAGCTCACATTTTGGTGGGTATTAATTACTTATGTAATTTCCTTCCTCCGGATGTTAAAGCCTATTGTGAATAACAAGGGTCAACTGAATTTCTGAATTTGATGTATATATCACATTAGCCTATCTTATTTACCTAATATCATTTGACGTATTCTATTAGAATTTCAAGTTCTTTTGTTGTCTTTTATATCTCAACGATGCATTACACAGTTGGATCTTCTCGTTTTTGCTCTCAATTTTGATAATTTCACTTATCAATATCAATTTTTCATTTGTTTACTGAGCTATATCTCTCACACTTACTTTGGATATTTTCAAACTCTCAACTGGCATTAGTGAGACAAAGAGTGTTTGAAAAATCCATTGGTACCTGTTACAACGACCATAGCTGAGATCCGTGAATCCTGGAGTCTGTCCAACAACCACGTTTTTGTTTCTTTTGAAAACACCAGCAGGATCACAAAAAAGAGCAGAAGAAAACCACAACACTATGTTATCAAATCCTAGCTTGACTATCAACTGCAGCTTCTGTGACCGTGCCTGTCTGTCCCATATTGGACTTATCAGCTACGAACAAATCTGTAATTAATGTGAACCACCCTCTTCTTAATCTGCGTTCATGGAGTCAAATAAAGATGATGATGATGATTCTAGCCATCTCTCCTTTTTTTCTTTTGCATCTTTATTCTTACGCGTACACATTTTGTAAACATTAGTCTTTTGGGTCACAATGCATCAATATATTCGAAGTGGTTCAGTTTGATTTTATTTTTCTGTACAAGACACGATAGTTTAGGGCGAATCTACTAAGCATTGGGGTAAACGTGCTGGACTGTGACATCTTAGTAAGCGAGTTCGAGCCCGAGTCGCACTATTACGTTCACTTTCAGACTAATAACCCTTGGGAAAGTGTGAAATAATTTGGGACTCCAGTTGATTGCGAGTTGTTTCCCTAGCAAGATTTACGCGTCCACCACGAGAAGGTGGAAAACAAAAGAAACATATATGTAAAAGGAGACATGAATGGGAAAGTCTAGACTGGCAGAGTAGTGGACGCCTGGGTTAAAAACAGAAAGGCATTAGCAGCAAATCAGCAACAAGTTCTTATTGGCTGAAGTGAACTCAAACAAAAAGAGTGTTCCGGCAGTGGGCGGTGTATAGAGAACAGGAAAATAGTTAGTTGGCTATCAAACGTGACGATATAAAAACACCAGTTGACGACAAGCCACAATGATGTGAAGACAGCAGGAAGTTGTAGCCCTCATTTTGTGGTGAGCACCAAAAAGAGGGTCTCACATCAGACGCAAAGCTGTGATGATGAAATTAACGAACAAGCACGTGTTAAAACTTCAACAGAAAATCAGAAAGATAATTCAAGGCCTGTATCTACCCTCTCTCTTCTCACGACGTATAACGTTTCTTTGTCTTGTTTACGTGGTTAACTCAGTTCATACTCTGTTTCTCTTTTCTCGTCAATTACTAAAATGTGTAGAAGCGAATAACTTTTGTATTAGCGGACAAAAAGGGGTTTTTACGTGTTAGTCATTTTTTTTTCTGACAGCGAGGTTATAACGGGAATCTGACGGTCATTTAAAGCGTAGCCCTACACGCATTAACCTGTTTGACACGGCGTGGTACAAATAGCTGTGAGTAGTAGTAGTAGTAGTAGTAGTACAAACGTTTATGGAGACCGAAACAGCGCAAACTTCCATTTAAAAACCGAAGCGTTGTAAACTTCTATTTGTGCCGTGTAATGTTACCACCGTTTATTTGGGGAGTAACGTTACAAAAGGTATTAACCCTCTAACCCCGCCTAATCAGGTATGGGTTGAAATGCCTCACTGCTGTATTTCTACACGAATGGATTTGGCATAAAATAACTCACGAAGGTTGATATTTCATTAAACAAAGAAGCTAAACCAATGAATGATTTAATTTTTTTTTACATTTCACTATTTACTTTTTCACTCAATATTTTTTATGGATTGAAAAACTGTTTGTTTACTGATATTATTCGTTTTCCTAAAGTCTATCTGTTCTTTCTAAAAAGATTAGTATCAACCGAGGCATAGCTTCTTCGTTTCTTTCAGTTACATATTCCATTTTGGTTCTTACTTTTACTCGTTTTACTTATCAGTTTCTATAATTATTTTCTCTTTTTACTCGAGTCTCATTTAACATCTCTCTTTGCATACTTGTATTTCGATTGCCTTGTGAACATCATACTTTTCCGTGAATATTCTTCCTTCTTTATCAGTTAAATGATTAATTTTTAACCTATTTTTCCATTTTTATTGTAATAGTTTAAATAACCCAGCTTTTGCTTTTAGTATCGTCCATATTTCTCAGAAACTGAGATGTATATTTGTCTTCGTCGTCTACCTTGTTGACTTCGGTCCTTTCTTCATAAGTTTAATTTTCATCCGCTATTTGATAAGCAAGGTTGTCGTTTCCTATCTATCTTTATTTTTTCTCTATTATTTCTCTCTTCAAGATATTCTATATTTACGGCTTCATTTCTTTATTCTATGGATACCTTGTGTATTTAAAGAATATTTCGACATATGTGCCGCTTCTTTTTAATAAGAGCAGGAGAATTTTCAAAGTTTGAATTCAAATGTTTTAAGAAATAACTAGTAATTAGAGAAAGGAAAGACAAGCAGATATCATTAAGGAAGAAAGATATTGTGGTTTACTGACCAATCATTTAATAGGCTCTGTATCTATTTCTCTTTGTTGACTTGAATACAATCGCAGCAGTCTGTGAAAAATTGTCTCACCCTTAGTAATAAACGTGAGTAATTCCTTCATCATATATTTCCTTCATTCTCTTAAAAAGAAATAGACTTTTTCACCTGCCTGTCTTTGAGTTTGATTATAAAATATCCTCATTAGCTGTTTTATAGGATAGAGTGTGATTACAACACACACCTTGAAATCTTCCATTGGCTACAGTCGGGAAAACGGATTGTTTCTTTTCAAAATCTGTTTTGCTTGGTAACTACGCTAAAGTCAATTATAGTTCTCTCCCCCGGTATCAGATCCTTTAAATATTGAAGAAATCTCCACTTTTTCTCCGCTTTATCGGCTGGGGCGATGGAATAAACCGACTGTACCGCTGCAGAGAGATAACACCCTCACAATGAGGTTGCCTGTTGGCTATAGGTAGTAACCCGTTATACTTAAGGACGGGATCCTGCTGGCTGAACAGTCCATAACCCAACTGCCAAAATTGGTCATGTGAGTAGCAACATTCCACTTTTGCCATTAATGAGCAAGACAGGCAGTTGGAGAGGCCTGATCCGATCAATCCGCTGGTCATGTCAATGCCTAGCGCCTATATGAGTGTCCTTGATTGTATTCTTCAAGTTGCTCTTGTCGCAAACAAAGACCCAATCTCATTTTATCTTAAAAGAATTAGAAGACGGTGGCTGAAGGTCAATAATGTTGGTAAAAAACAGGTCTTAGAGTGTCCTGAGTATAACTCTAAACTGTATCTGATGATGAACCTTCGGTACAAGTGTTTGGGGAATTTGGAGTATCCCTTTATTGCCATGAGTCTCAGGTTCACTCTGACTGGAAGTGTTCGTACCTGTCAAAGTCCCCTATAGGGGTTCAACAGAATAACTTAGTCATTTACTAAGGATTATCATGTTATTTTGAACCATACAGCTGTGTAAAAATTGTTAGTATTTATTTGAATACTTGATAAATAGTATTATTAATATTAAATAGCTATACTTGAAACGATTTAAACTGAATTCAAAGAAACGATTTAAATTAAATCATTTTATTACAGCTAAATAACTGTAGTTGAAACAATCTGCTTGAAAACAAATAATTGATATTAAAGAGAATTAGTCACATTTGATAGCAATACGTGAAGCTCTCAATATTAGATAGGGTTATTAATGTTAGATAGGAATACTTGTAGCCATTTAACTTGGTGCATACAACTGAGGTGTAATAAAAAAATCGTTTAAAAATAAAGTTACCAACAAATTATTCGCTTACAAACACACACAAATACACACATATATTTACACACACACACACACACACGGACATACACACACGGACACACACGTACACACACATATATAAACAGAAATTGGTATTAGATAATACTCAAGGGTTGATATGTCATAATAAGCCAACCAACCAACCAACCAACCAACCAACCATTCCTCCTTTACTATATCAGTGTAAAGTTATATTTGAACAAACTTTAAGTAAAGCAATTGATTTGTACGTCTTTTATTACACTCACTAAATATCTTTATTGCTACACGCATGTTTAACATTGTTTTCTATCTGTCCCCCAACCCTTAATAGGGAGTTAATTTTAAAATAGCTATAGAGAACAGAATTTTCGTCATTTTTGTTTTGCACATTCTTTATCTAGTCAGTTGCTGTATTCGAACAGGTTCTTTTTATAAGCAATGAAGGGAATACCTAAAAAAAAAGAAAAGAAGAAGACATTAGCAGTCACTGAATTGCAGGTATGCATGTAAAAAAATATCTGTTTTTTGTTGTGCACAAGTAAAGTAAAAATGCCATCGTAATAACAGTTGCATTTGGTAACTTTTATATACATAGGTGTTTTATCTATCTACTTTTTTCCTAATCGACACACTACACGTATCAGCAATCACAGTTCAGAAAAAGTTTTCTCAAAATTTCCACAGTATTTCCCCATATTTAAGAAAACATTCAATGAGGAACGCCACAATTTTTCTTTGGGCCAAGGGAATATCCAATTTGAATTCTTCTTAGTAATCCTATAATTATGGGAATAATAGTCATTTTCACATTCTAAAATTTCGATGGGTAAAAATGATGTGATTTTTAAGTCTCAGCGAGAACGTATAATTTATTATTATCCCCGATACCCACTGTTGCTCGCAATTCTAGAAATATCAGTCCTTATGAGTTGTAATAAAAGAAAGCAAATAACAAAAACTGATCGCTAACGAAATCAGCATTGAAAAATCTGCACTCAAATATAAAAAAAGAAACAAAACAAAACAAAACAAAACAAAATGAAATTGCCATAAGTTCCGGAGAAAATTTTCTACTTATCTTTTTTCTATCAATTTTGGTTTAGACGTCTAATCTTTTTTATTATGAATCATTGTTCCTATTTTTCTTATTCATCATCTGTATTCATTATGACTAATTGGTGCATGTTTTTACATGTTGGATGATAAATGAACATCATCAGATAAATAGCAACAGCATATAAACGGAGACATTTAAGCATCCAGCGAAAACACGGTGTCACATTTCAACGAAAATAATTATATGTGGTATAATACCGATAATACAATACGTAAACAACATTACTTCCAAATAGATCAATATCTCTGACAAATTCAATCAAAATTGATATTTAGATTTTCTAAATATTAAATAAATGATCTTTAATGTAAATGCAGTGAAAATAATCGGAAAAAACTGTTATATATATATATATGTATATATATATATATATATATATATATATAACATGGCTATTAAACGCAATATATACCTTCAGAGCAAAGTATATGTTTTTGTTTAAAAAGAACAAATTTAGAAATAGTAATCCATTTTCATCATAAATTTATTTCACTTATTTAAGTTCGTCAGATGGAATTGATTTTTTTTATAAATTCCATCTGAAGTGCTTAAATATGTGAAATATGTTATGAAAATGGAATGCAATTTCTAAATTTCCTGTTAATTCAAAACACACACACACACACACACACACACACACACACACACACACACACACACACACACACACACACTATATATATATATATATATATATATATATATTCTGAGCTATTATATATAAATATGGATAGATGTTCTTTTTCTTATATATATATATATATATATATATATATATATATATATTTATTTATTTAAATTATAGCTCATAAAACCTTACGTAAGATGAAATATATTCCACGGAGTTAACGGTAAAAAAAAGCCCTATAAATTTCTGTTCAAATCTATCCGAAGCACCTGTTTGTAGACAGGTGAATTAAATTTACAATGAAAAATATTCATCAATTTTCTTGTTCTTGATGATATTTGGAATCGCATAGGTTTCTCTATATATGTTTATTCATATTGAATAGCCGTACATTGAGTATTCCTTTTGCATTATTCTGTTTATGTCTTTGTATTGTCTTAATCAAAACGATATATATATATATATATATATATATATATATATATATATGTGTGTGTGTGTGTGTGTGTGTGTGTGTGTGTGAGTCCAGAACACTGGATAGCTCCCTAAACAATCTGATCGTGTGGTTCCAGTTATGCAGGCGATTTGGGGAATGCGGGGTAACTCTTCATTGCTATTTTCCCCAGGTCTACTCTATCTGATAAGGTCCTATCTATCGGTCAAATAGAACTGTTTGATATTAAAACAGTGTGCAAACAAATGACTAATGCTAAATTGAATTGTTAGAAATCGCACGGTTTGATCATTAAACTGTATATAAGTACATGACAGATGTTTAATTGAATTGTTGGTAATACATAACAATGCTTGGGACCATTTAATAGTGTGTAAGCGAATGAGTAATGTTGAATAGAATTATTGTGTTAATTAGCAATACTTAAAAACATTTAGCTCTGAACCTAAACTGAAATGTTGGTATAACATAGCAATGCTTGGAACCATTTAACTGGGTGCAAATGAATGAGTAATGTTGAATAGAATTACTTGTGTTAAAGAACAATACTTGAAACCATTAACTCTGAACCTAAATTGAAATATTGATACAACATAGCCATGCTTGGAACCATTTGACTGTATGCAAATAAATGAATAGTGTAGGATAGAATGATTAGCAATACTTAGAACCACTTCCCTGTATCCAAAGAAATGATCAATATTGAATAGAAGTAGTTTTGTTAGATAACAATATTTGAAACCAACTGTCTTTGTCAAAACAATAGCAATACTAAAGTGCAAACAAATTAGTTCTTTCTCATTTCAAAATGAAATTGCCGACAAAATATGCCTTTACAAAGCATACGCATATCCACTTAACAGTGTGCAAACAAAGGATTAATGGTAAATAGAAATATTTGTGTTAGATTAAAATTCATGAAATCAATTTACAGAGTGCGAAGAATGAGATTAGGATTATTTAAAAATGTTATCAAAATGTGTTTACAAATCATATATATCTTATGAAAAAGATTTGCCATTAAATTACCTACAAAGATTAATATGCCATTAAACCAAACGACTCCCATATATATATATATATATATAGGATTACAGTGTAAAAACACACATCTACAAATTGATGAATTTCATTTCTTTAAATTGAGAGATAAGTTTGTTGAAAAACAGAAGTTATAAAGTCTTTTCTTGTAATATTAGTCAGGGCGTAAATATTTAGCCATAATTTCGTCAGAAGAAAAAATAGGTGATTCTTTCAATGCAGTTGTTTGCGTGACCTTAGTCTGAGTTGATAAATTTTGTTTTTGAGTGTAATTATGTAGAGAGAAAAGTTTATTTACGTCTTAAACATATAATTTAAGATAATTAAACGATGTTGAAATTTAATGCAAACTTGAATGAGAAGAATGTTAAATTTCCACTCAAATGAAATAAACCGAAATGCAGTTAAGTAGATAAAGAATAAATCAGTACCAACAAAAATATTCATTTCTTCGCTATTCAGAATAATGAGGTAGGATCGACATTAGAAAAAATTTAATGATTTAGCTATGATTCGAACTGGTTCAAAAATCTATTCGAAACATTTCATGGAGGAAAAAGATTTCTTGAATTATTTTGGGATTTGATCCTCCAAAGTTTTCACGGTGAGTCAAATATTATCGTCTGCAAAGTTTCCAAAGAAATTTAAAAACTACCGCGAATGCACTGATTGGTCAATAAAAGTGAAAATACAGATACAAAAAGTACATATCCTCGAGCCCATTTTTTTGCACAAGAATTAACATTTTTTAATACTTTTAGTTGATTCCCCCCATATATATAAATATATATATGTGTGTGAGTGTGTGTGTGTGTGTGTGTGTATAATATCTATATATCTAAATCTCTCTCTCTTTTTCTCTCTCCCTATATATATATATATATCATCACCCTCATGTAATTTCTCTCGGATTCTGGCAAGGTAGAACCATGCTCGCCAAGTCCTGGGCTTTGCAACAGGTCATGGGTCCTCTGGTAAACATTCCTCATTTGGCATAATGTAAACTTCAAACTTGTAACCCACTGAAAATACCTCTAATATATTTCAAGGCTTTGATTTGGAGACGTGACTTTTTCTTTTGGTACAGGAAAACGTTTTACACCACAGAATAGTCGTTAAACCTTAAAACCAACATTGTGTTAAAAGGTATCTTTGTCTCTTTCACTCCGTCCTTAATTCTCTTGCAGCTTCCCAGTGACAAAAGAAGAAAACAAATGAATACAGTAAAAAGAAAAATGATTCAGATACAAAACTCAGAATCATCCCCCAAAACGCAGGAATTAACCAATCACCACAGAATAACCCTTCTTCTTATATCTATAATAATGTTTAACCCTCAGTTCGGGAAATAAAGGGTTTCAGAACTTCCTCCTAGTGGTATTAGTTCAAGAATAGGCGAAATAGAACGTCTGGAGTTCGAACTGGGTTACTTCGAAGCCACAGGCCAGCGTTTTAACCATTACACCGCAAGGACTCCCTCTCATTCGTGTATCCATCCATACAGAAGTACATGTATGATTGCACACACACACACACACACGCACACGCACGTATATATATGTGTATATATATATATATATATATTCGTGTATCCATCCATAGAGAAGTACATGTATGATTGCACACACACACACACACACATACACACACACACGCACACACATATATATATATATATATATATATATATATATATATGTATGTATATATATAATTATGCATTATTTTAGATAATCTTTCATTCTAGTGAATGAACTTCCACATAATATAGTATTATTTCCTATCCTCGTGATTTATGAGTTTTTTTATTCGACGCTTTTATTTTTGATATTCTTATTGTGTAATATAAAAAAACTGACAGACGATAAAAAGCCATCTGGATCAACTATCTTATTCTTAAAGAAAAAAACTAACGTATAACAGTCTATTGTACATTTGTCCTTGCTTAATGATCACCACTTCTGTTGCTTCCAAAATTGCTTCGCTGCAATTAGTAAGTATCAATTTTTAGAACGTCAAATGCTCACTTAATGAAAAACGCTTACATTCTATTGAATATAATTCTTACAATCTCAAAGTTTTTGTCTCAGAAAGAGGGGTATCCCAAAAACGAAGCTATTGACGTTCGGTCCGATTTTGATTGGTATTCTCATAATAACATCCCTTTCTTCATTCTTCATTCTCTTTGAAGAGATGAATGGAAATTTGTTAACCAACATCACTTTGGGAGGAATTTTGAAGCGGAGGCAAAGAATTTTCGGTTTGGATGACTTGACATTTGACATTTGCGGTGGGTTTTAACTTGGACTCTTAAAACGGCTGTTATGTCTTGGCAAAATAACTGATAAATTGTTAGAGTACATGAAGAGACCATCTGGATCCATTTCGGGTGAATCAGAGACGGAATACGTTGAATCTCTATAAACGCCGAATCTCTTTAAACGCGTCGAAAAATTGTTTTTACTAGTTTTGAGTAGATTACAAGATTATTGTCTGAGAAACTTTTCTTTAACAGTATTCTCTCTCTCCACTCATTACTGACTGAATCCACAACTAAGCTGACTTCTAAATATTTTGACATTTTTTAACTGATTCTGTCTATTCACAATTATCTATATAGAGAAATGGTAGATTTTGGTGAATCGGACAAGATGATAAAAATAAGGGGATAAGTGGATAAATCAAACACTTGTCACCGGTTTAGTAGTATATAGCGATGGGGATTTATCATTATTACTATAAGGTTTTAGGTTTAGGTTGGTTTTTCGTTGGTCATGCTGGTATTACGTTGGTTGCGTTGGTATTACGCTGGTTGTGTTGGTATTAGGTTGGTTGCGTTGGTATTACGTTAGTTGTTATCCCCTTGCTAAATGTTGATGGTAAATAAAGGTGGTGGAGAAGAACGAAGACGTCGTTAGGTTTTAAATGAAGGTTTTAATGGCAGCATGAAGTAACGGGGTTTACGCTGGTATGCTGCGAGTCTCATAGGAAGGAAAGAAGGTAGGAAGTTGTTTGCGTGTATCATCTAATTTGTTTTTAACTAGGATCCCTTGGTCTAGAAAAATAGACACAAGGGGGTCCGTAAACTAGATGGCTTTCCTCATAGTGGTTGACGCTGCTGCTGTTATTCAAGAGCAGACTATAAAACGTCCATTCCAATTGAGGATTTCTGAGGAAGAGAGAATTTCGCGGGTTTTCTTTAATTTTTGGTGCTGCTAGGAAATATGGTTCGGGATAAATAGGACAGGTCATCCTGATTGGGTGAAAATGTTCGGCGACTCTAACGGTCAAATTAAATTACGCTTCAAACAAAAAATACAAAGTTCTTTCTGCTACAAGTATTTCATATATTTATCGGCCTATTGACCTAAGGAGTAGAGTGTTCGCCAATGGTCCGAGAGACCGGGATTCAATCCCAGGTCGAGTTATACCAAAGACTCAAAAAATGGTACTTGATACCTTCTTGCTAAACAATCAGCATGATAAGACATGTATCAAGATTAAAGTGAAAAAATCCAGGCAAAAGAGTAGCTCCCTCTCCTTCACCTCGATTGAGTAGCTATTGAAAAGGAAGCCTTCGGGTCACCATCGACTACAGTCGCCAACTTATCTATCTATCTATGTAAGTGTGTGTGTGTGTGTGTGTGTGTTTCTTTTAAGACCTTTCTTGACCTTTATCTCGTCATCAGAGACATATTAACGTGTTTGTTTTCCTAACATCAACATATCTGTATCGAATGACCGTTAATGGAATTATGAACTCAATTCCCTTCATATCGCACGATTATTAAAAAAAATTTAAATATAATATTAATCTTTTCTTTAATATTTTATTAGTTTAATGACATTATCAAATAATTCAGTTAAACGTATACCTCATATGGTATTGTTAAATGAGAGCTAGGCTAGTACACAGTTATTAGCGAGTTCGATTGTCACTGGATGCTTCATAATTCTGGCCTTGTGCGAAACTACAAAAAACTGCAGCTGACACGTCGACTTTTTAAACCAGAAAAAACCCTCTAAAACCTAGAATCGACTTACATGTCACGGTCAAAATCCCAACCTTTTTACAGAGTGATAAACCAGTTGAACTACTAAAAATCGATATACACAACTTACCGCAACTCTAGCAGACTTTCACAAACATTTCCGACATAAACACATCATGGGAAACATATTTAACAAATTAACACATAATAATATAAAATAATAAAACTGCAATGTAAATTAAGTACTATATTAACCCTATTCCACAATCTGTTTCGGACAGCTGATGCACTAACATTAACAGGAGCGTCACATCACCTAAACGGACACTCAGAAAACTGTGGTATGTTGATTATTTGTGCAGTTTCATGACAGCCCAATAGATTGGGACTTCATACGAATATGAGCTCTAATGTGTAAGATTTGCATATTTTTATAAGGTTGATGCAATTCTAATTTGAGTGAAGAATTATGCACAACACACACTATTGGAATAAAGAAAATTCAATGAGACATAATGGTAGTTTATAGGATTTAATCATATTGGTATTATTACCATACTTATATGGAAAAACATTTTGAATAAAGATTACGTGAAGGTTATTTTATTGAAAATTAAAATCTTCATTCCACCAGTAACCTACCGAATGTTCATAGATTATATGTTCATTGGAAGTCGATTTATACAACATATATAAAACGATTTATTCAACAGATATAGAAAATTCTGTACTAAAAATCTTAAGGTCGACTTATATGCCAGATCGCCGGAATTTACGGTAACCTGAACTGATTAAAGGAGAATTGTTTCACTCGAATGTTTGAAATTATTAATTAATGATTAAACTATTTTAGATATTTCTTTTGTTTTGCAAAATTTGATTTATTATCAAATGGATTTTCATTATGGTTTCTGCTCCTTTTGTTGGCACATAAGACGCAGTGTTTAAACTAATATTTTGATGTAAAAAGTAAAGTAAAGTTGGCGACCTCAGTCAAATCAGTCCCGAAGGCTCCCTTTTCAACAGCTACTACACCGACGTGTAGGGGAGGGCGATACTCCTTTCCTTGGATTGCTTCACTTTACCCTCACCCTTACCTTATAATGGTGAGTATTAAGCAAGGTGGCATCAAGTACCATTTTTTGAGTATTGAACCCCGGTCTTCCGGACCATTAGTGAACACTCTACTCATTATACCAATGGACTAGTCGCTGACTTATTTTGATGTAGGCACATCAGTTACTCACAACCTCAGAGAAATAGCTTTGATAAACAATCTTCTTGTCATAATACTTGTACAATTGACACAGCTCAGTCAGCTAGGACAGTAGAATATACCAACTGCATCTCTGCAGAGGGATAAGACCGCCTCAACGAGTGTCTTGGATATGACACTAAACAATCTGATTATGAGACTCCAGTAATGCTGAAGCTTTGGGGAATGATGTGAACCTCTTTACTGCCATCTCTCCCTGGTCCACTTTGACCCGGAATTAAAGCACCTGATGGGGTCCTATCTATTCGTCAAATAGAACTGTTTATCATTTAAATTGAATACAAACAAATGACTAATGGTAAATTGAAATGTCAGACATAGAATTGTTTAAACAAATCTCTAAGGTTTAATTGAACTGTTAGTGATACATAGCTCTACTTGGAACCATTTCAGTTTGATGACTTATGCTAAATTGAATTGTTTAAAATAGAAATGCAGGATCGTTTAACTGTGTATCTAAAATGTGATTACAAGTCATACATTTAATATGTAGGTAAAAACAGTATTTGACATTAAATAACCAACAATGACTGATATGCCATAAAACCAAACCAAAACTCCCAAAATTAACACCGTGAAATTTTTGCATATTTAAAAAAAATGATTTGATTTAAACATGCGTCTAACATATTGGCAAGCGAGGTAAAATAATATTTTGTTGTAGATGCAGTAGGTTTATACTGATACATGAATTCGTCTACTCTCTATGGAATAGCAGTTAGAAGTTTATTTTTTTAAAATGCTTTTGTGGTTTTATTTGGAATCCCTTCAATGTGATACCATATCCGATTAAGAGAAACGCAGTAATTACTTCGATCAAACACGCAAACACAAAGACATATATATATATATATATATATATATATATATATATATATTGTGTGTGTGTATTTAGATAATTATTTTTCTGATTCTATGAAAGTTTCTGTGGCTTTCTTTAATAAGTAAATAGAGTTAACGTATGCTGCACACGCGGGAGCACACACGCGTGCGCATGTACACAAAATGGCGTGATTTGATTGTGTTTATCTCCCTCACTTAAGTTCTCGTCTTCGTACAGGTGATAGTACACCTCCTCACAAAATAAAACAAATTAAACATAAGTTTCATGATGATAGTCTCAAGTCTGGTCTAATGTGGACCCTGATCATATGTGGGTCTTTTCTGATCACATTCGACTACTAAAGGAGGTAGTTAAGCACCCTCAACCAGCTCTCATTCACATATGTATTCCTTTAAACAGTGTAGCCTACTTGAAGCCGACGATTGTGAGTATGAGGCTCCCTATGAGAATCTAACTCACTTGTGCTGTTCATGAGACAAAGTTTCCCTCTATAATACCATAATGAGGTGCATTCTATAGATATATATTATCGTCCGTTGGATGAGTTGATTTCATATCCTGATATCAAAAATGATATAAAACTAATAAAATCTCTATTAGTTTTAATGCTGAAAGTTTATAAATGATGATTCATTCAAAGAAACAATCCGTACCCGATGATTCCATCTGCAAAGGTCAAGGATTATTACGTTGTGTTTTATAACGAGGATATCCCTTGTGTAATAGAATATGTGTTGGACTACGGCCTCGAAGTCAGCGATTTTGAACTCCAGTTCGTGTTACTCTGCGGTTCTCACATAGACATTTGTTATACTACGACGCCAAATAGACGTTTATACGAACACGGTTCTGGGCAGACCATTGTAGTACTACTGCACAACATAGACATTTGTACCACCACAGTTCTAATGGGTATATGAGTATAGCACTACACCTTAAGTGTCTGTTGGACTCTTGTTGCAACTTCGCCATAAGAAAAAGTGAAGAACCTCGAAAACACCATCTTGGTTCGCTAATACAAAAGTTTATTCGCTACTACAAATTTTAGCAGTCGTCGAGAAAGGAGAAACACAGTAAGAATAATGAGTCCACCGCTTTAGAAAGATTGAGAGAAATAAAACGTTGGGAGATGAAAGAGAGAGAGAGAGAGAGAGAGAGAGCAAACATGGGCCTTGATATTATCGTTCTCGTTTTCTGTTGTAGTTCTCGCACGTGCTTACTCGGGGTCCCATCTTCAAATCTTCGCAGCGCAAATGGAACTCCTTCGTTGAGCTAATCTCAAAACAGGTGCCGTAATTTTCGGTCGTCTTCACATCGTCATGTCTTGTCGGTGACTCTCCATTTTACTCTTTTCTATCCCGTGTTCACGGGCTCTTTTGCTTGTGCTTCTTTCCGCCAATCACAGTCTGTAGCCAATTTGCTGCTGATAAATTTCTATTTTTAACTTAGGTATCTGTTGTGATCCCGACCTGGACTTGGAGAACCTCTAAATCTAACTAGGAAACAACTAACTACAAAGACAATCAATCTGAATTCCGAAATACTAACCCCTTTATCCGTCCCTACTATTGGTTACATAGCATCACTTCTGTTCTTCTAGAAGGATGGCTTCGGTATGAAATAACCCTCGAAAGTTGATATGCCAATAAACAAAGAAACCCATTATCCATATTTGCAACCTCCAAATATTGTATGGGAAGGGATCGTCTCACCATTTTGTTATACATTTTTTGGTATAATCTATTCAAATAAGCAGCCATTTATTTCATTTTTATGTTACCACAACTTTTTTATGATAATATAAACGATTTTGTGTCTGTCAATTTATTTGAAAATTTATCCAAAAGAAATTTTGAATAAGAAATATTAGCATCTGTACAATATTTCATTGCCCAAATTGTATAATTTTATTCCCGTATTATCGTTATCATATTACACCGTTACATCGTTGCTAAGAAGGTTAATTGGAAGATATATCAATAGTTATAAGAAAAGTGTGAGAATCGAAATAACTTGTAACTGATTTTTCATCTTGTTCGTTAGGTATTAAAACGTGAAGTGACTTTTGTATATAGGCACACATACATACATACTTGTATCAGGATTATTAATAAAAGGTTTAGTCTACACCTAGAAAGAAGAGCCATAGCTGAACATGATTGTTGTGGCAACATACTATGATTTTTATAAAACCGGAAAATTTGGATTACTTTTCCTAGTTTTATAAGATGTAGAAGTCTGTTACCACCACAATGTTCATCTACAGCTCTTCTTTCAGGATGAAACTTAGAACTTAAACAATCCTCATATACAAGGTGCATACGATAAGTTTCCAGACATTTTTATGGGCGCTTTTATTGATAGTACACACATGAAACTCAAGTCCCCTTCGAAGTAATCTCCTCAGGCTGCAATAAACTTGTTGTACCGTTCCAACCTCTGCAAGGCCTAATGGAAGTCCTCTTGTGTGAGCGTGTCAATGACCTTCAACACAGCCTCTTTCATCTCCTCAATTGTCTCATAACGACAGCCTCTGAGCTTATGGATAATAACCAAAAGTCACAGAGAGCAAGGTCTGGACTATAGAGAGGGCGAAGAACTGTCTTGATGCCCAATTTGGTCAAATAGTCTGTGACAAGGATGGAATTGTGGACTGGTGCATTGTCCTGGTGGAAATGCAACTGACTCGATTTGAAGAGTGCTGGCCTCTTCCGACGGGATCTCTTCCTGAACTCTCTTAAAACCTCAGCATAATAACCCTAACCTTAACCCTTTGGCCAATCAACTCTGGTCTATTGACTTCCTAACTCCTCGTACACCTCTCTTCATCCCTCACAGACTCCATGCCTTCCTTGAATCTCTTATGCTACTCAAAAACCGATGCTCAATTCATGCAAGATGCTCCAAAAGCAGTCTGAAGCATTCCATACGTTTCTGTGGCGTTTCTAATTTTACAATAGAATTTTATTGCATATCATTCTTCCAAAGTGTCAGATTGCATTTTTGAAATTCACCAGTTGTGACAATCAGGTTTTAGTTGGGTGTATTTCAATTGCTGCTGTAGCCGTTCATTTGAACCTGAAATCCTAAAAATTGGTCAGTCATCTCATAAGATGTATAGCAATAACATACTTAATTTTCAAGAGTCTAAGACAATTCTAAATGCCCATACGAAAAAAAGTCTGGAAACTTATCGTATGCCCCTCGTATATGTATAGGTTGTCCCAATATACGTGTTACCTATGTGACTGCAAATAACTCTACTAATAATAATGTTGTGTTGTGTTCTTCTTTGTTTTAGATTTTAAAATATACTATAACAACTATTAATGCTTGACAAGCGGGGAAAAATATTTTGCATCACTACTTATTTGGAGACAAAATCATTCAAAACTATCTCAAAATAGATGCAAACTATTAATATGATAATGATTTATTACTGAGACCAGAAACTCAAAAAAAGATTGCATGCCCTGGAAGCTGATATAATAACAATTAAAAATACACTAATTTGATGTCTCTAACAGAAAGGATGCATTTTATTAAAAGACATGTTCCAAATGACCGCCATTGCGTTTGTCTCAGTTATGAATAATTATCATATTAATGGGGTGCATCGATTTTGAGACACTGTATTTACCTAACCTCTCGGCACGAACATGATGTGATACAAAATCAAATTGGGAGCGGATTTTGATAGATTTGAAATCAAAGTTTTCCTTCGATAGGCGGGTTGCCATACTAAGGTTAAAGAGCACAGTCTGTCCTACTATTTTACCTATAGATGAAGAGATAATTGTTGGATCCATTCCTTTTCCAAGCGTAATACCATTACTTGAAAAGAAAACAGTCTCGTCGCGGGGTTTGAACCCGTGTCGTCGTGTCTATTTTCTATGACGGTAACCGTCACACCATGATCATATCCAAATAACTCTATATAACTTTACCAAAATAGTTATACATGGGAACGTGGGTTTATGAGTGACTTTATATGAATGGGAATATATATATATATATATATATATATATATATATATATATGTATATATATAAGCACCTACCGCTCCCTTTCAGTATGGACCTAAGAAAGGCATAAATGCACCTTTCCGTGTGTTTTGACCCATTTCAAACTCTTTCGACATAGTTTATCTGTGGAGTGCCAATACATTTGACTTCACAGAAAAATTCAAAAAGGTTTAAACAATGCCCCTTGTTATCAAGGTATTTTTAGCGAGAGAAGTTGTTTTGCTTTTAATGTTTGTCAAAGGCAAAAGGCGAATTATGCAGCAATTCAAAGTTTATCAAAATAATAGAAGAAAAACGAATGAATTCAGAATCTGATTTGCATTGCCTCAAATTAATCTCAATTTCTCTTTTTGGCAATTGATAGCGATTCTAAATTAAATGTTGGACGTGGAACCATCAAAAGAAATTGAAATATATTTAATAAATTTAATCTAAACGCTCCTTAACTTAAAAGTAAATATAATTATAATAAAATGTGAACAAAATAAAATAAAACGTGTTTGTTTAAGAATGAAAATAGAACGAAGGTTTTCATGTTAAGGAAAGCGGGAAATTTAAGAATCGAACTGATGAAACGGCGTAAATAATTTAATTCCTCTTGTTTAATATTCTTTAGCGAATTATACGTGAGAAATCAGATTGAAGATTCAGTATGTTAATGTTTCTCGTTGTTGGGGTGAGAATGCTCTAATTTTAATGTTGAGCTTTGTTTATACTTATTTTATAAATGTTTTTACTACATGACTGCTTACATGTCAATTCGAAGAATTTTTTGTGTTTGATTAATTATTAGCAATAGGACCGCAGCCACAAATCATCAGTACTAGCGCTGTTATTTCAGTAGTAAGTATCTATATACCCAACCTCTTTGCCAATTTTTAATCAGAGTAAATCTTGCTTGAAATCAGTTTTCCTTCACTTATGTTAAAAATGCTAGTTTGATCTACAATTTATCGATAGTTGAGTCGGAGCAGATTGATTCATGTCCTTCCTAAGAATATAAGCACGTAATGAAACGCCGTTAGTTTCGTCCAAAATTTCAAGTCAATTTGCCGATTCCGTCTTTTTTTACGATGAAAACCGTTACGCTAAATGAGCCTTCAAAATAATAAGTGGGGTTTTATGAGGTGGAGTTACAAGCCCCCTGCCCTTATAGGTAGGGCTTGATTTCATAATATCATGAATGAATATGGCCACCTTAAACGGTTCTCAACGACATACTATTTCAATTACAAGCTATTCAGTTGGGTCAAACTGTTATAATTCAAACACTTCTATTTCAAAAGTTTCAGTTAAGCGTAAGTATAGATTTTGTTCACACACAGTTAAATGTCAAAACACTTCTATTTCAACCAATTTATCTTTGCATGATAAAAGCTTCAATGTCAAAACAATTCTCTTTCAAACAATTCAGTTCAGCATAAGTACGCAGTTTCAATGTCAAAATAGTTCTATTTCAAACAGTTCAGTTTGGCATAAGTACCCAGAATTAAGTTCAGCATAAGTACGAAGTCTATTTCGATTTAACCTATAGATAGGGCCCTATCAGGTGCTACCATTCCGGGTCAGGGTGGACCTGGGAGCGATAGCAATAAAGGGGTACTCTTCATTTCCCAAAGATCCAGCACTACTGGAACCTCATTGTCAGATTGTTTAGCGTCATATCCCGGCCACCCGTTGGTGGTGGTGGGGGGTCTTACCACTTTGCAAAGTCAGTGTATGCTACAGCCCCTGCCGACTGAGCAACATACAAATAAGAACAAAAAAACAAACAAACAAACAAAAAAGGCAATTTCTTTAAATTTAACTCGAAAAACAAAAACAAAAAAAAATTTCAGTAACGCATTAGGTTTTGAATTTAAACAGTTTTTGCAAATATGAGAATCTTGATAAAAAATATAGATATGAATCTGAGACCTTTGCTTGTATATTAAATACACATTGACAATTCTAAAAAATCATGAATTTGATATATTTGCTTGTGTATTAAAAAAAATACCAATTCTAAAAAAAAAATCTACAACAGATACCTCTTCTTGTGCAGTAAATACACACTGCCAATGCTTAAAAAGTATAATTCTGATACCTTTGCATACACATCAAATACATATTGTCAATTCTAAAAAAGCATGAATCTTATGCCTTTGCTTGTGTGTTAAATCCACATTGCCAATTCTACAAAACCTGGATCTGATACCTTTGCATGCGTATCAAATACACATTGTCAGATAAAAAAAAAGCAAATATGAATCTGATGCCCTTGCTTGTGTATTAAATCCACCGTGCCAATTCTATAAAATCTGAATCTGATGCCTTTGCTTGTGTATTAAAAACATATTGCCAATTCAAAAACAAACAAACAAAAAACAAACAAACAAAAAAACATGAATCTGATGTCCTTGCTTGTGTGTTAAATACACATTGCCAATTCGGAAAAAAACCTTCATCTGATGCATATGCTTGTGTATCAAATGCACATTGCAAAATATAAAACAAACTTGAAACAACTCCACCTTGAAATCCGTTCTTTCTAATATTGATAACTAGACTCTTCAATAGGTAACATTTTTCAAGGTTTAATCAAATATTGGAACTATATTTCAGTGCTATGCCTAAAAAATGCCTTCGCGAACAGCAGCCCAATAAAATTAACGTGAATATTTTTACTTGATTTTTCCTATAACGTTGTTCATGAGGAATATTTTTTTTCCGTCTATCTACACAGTGCCTTAATATTTCTAAATTTCCTAATCTGATAGCATGCATTAACCTTCTATAGATAATGATGAGCTGCCTGCCACCATTTTAAAAATTTTTTAAATATCAGTTTCAGGGATTTTTCATTTATCTTAGTGCCTTTAATTATTCCATAAGTTATTTCGATTAATGGCCACATATTTTATTGCATTCGCCAAAATGCTCTTGAATTCTTCAGGGAGATTTTGCATTGTCTAATTTATAAATGCTGTTATTAATATCGATAATGACTGATAATTTTATTTCGCAATGTCCAAACAAAATATCTTTACCTGGATTTTCATAATTTCCCATAGATTTTTTTCTAAACCAGAAATCCTAAGAGACAGATCTCGTTTGGATCATCGAACATGCAAAATTTTTTTCTTTTTTTTTTCGCCAATAAATTTTAATTTAGTTAAATGAATCATGATTTTAAATACTGTACTGCTTACAAGTGTTTAAACAAACAAATAAACAATCACCTTCTAATCGTTTCTTTATTGAGTTAAAAACAGGAAAATTACACCAGAAAATGCAAATTTCATTGCAATCAACCTGATTGGAATGCATTTTGTCATGCTATGCGGTTCTTTTTAAAATAATATTTTTCTTAAACTAAAAAATATTTTTTTTTTCTTGTAAAATATTCTCAAAACGTGACAAAGGATACAGCAAAAACAACACCCACAGCTGTTTAGAACTGTTGGCAAAGTTTACTTGACTAGCATTGCTTAAAATCCCTAATAGCTTTTACAAACTTTAGCGATAAATACTAACAAATAAAATAACATGTTTTACTTGTTCAAATATTATGACCTATACTTTCGATAGGACAATGCACATTAAGACGAGAAGACTACTAAAAAATAAATGTGTTAGAATCACACACACACACACACACACACACACACACACACACACACACACACACACACACACACACATTTCAGCATGTTCTGAGTCTCACTGGAAGTGTTTAACGCATCTTTAAAAAATAATCTACTGATTTTAATAGCAGAAATACTAAATTTATTATCTGTTAAGAAATACATACATACATACACATTCTTTCTGACATATATTATTTTGCAAATATAATCTACCACCCAGATTAGACTAATATATATCCGTCCTGTTGGCTGGGGCTGTAGAATACGCCGACTGTACCTCTGCAGAGGGGTAAGCCCTCCCCATCAAACGAGTGTCTGGTTATGACACTAAATAATCTGATGTTGAGGTTCTAGTAATACTGGAGCTTTGGGGAATGCGGAGCACTCCTTTATTGCCATCGCTCCTAGGTCCACCCTAGCCCGGAGTGGTAGCACTTGATAAGGGTCTTATCTATCAGTTAAATAGAACTAAGTCACAGTTTTTTAACTAGACTGTTTTTTTGCATTTAAACTGTGTGTTTATGCGAAACTGAATTGTTTAAACTAGAATTCTTTTTACATTTAAACTGCATACTTAAGCTAAAATACATTGCTCGAAATAGAATTGTTTTGACATCTAAACTGCGTACTTATGCTAAACTGAATTATCTGAAATAAAACTGTTTTGAAAATTAATTTTGTGTATTGCCCAGTCGGCTGGGGCTGTAGAATACACCGATTGCACCTCTGTAGAGAGGTATGACTCCCCCAACGAGTGTCCTGGATATAACAACAATCTAATGGTGAGGTTCCAGTGATGCTGGGGCTTTGAGGCATGCAGAATATCCCTTCATTGCCATTGCTCACAGGTCCACTCTGGCTTGGTGTGGTAGCACCTGATAGGGCCCTATCTATGTGTTAAATAGAACTAGACTTCATACTTATGCTAAACTGAATTGTTTGAATTAGAACTGTTTAACTAAACTGAATAGCTTGAAATAGAAATACCTTCGACAATTAAACTGTACTTACATTTAAACTGCGTGCTTATGCTAAACTGAATTGTTTGAAATGGAACTACTTTTGACATTGAAATTGTACTTGCACGAAAATGAATTGTTATATATAGGACTGTTTTGACATTTAACTATGTGTAAACAAAATATGAACTTATACTAAACTGAATTAGCTGAATTAGAACTGTTTAAATAAACTGAATAGCTTGAAATAAAAACGTTTTTGACAATTAAACTATGTACTCATGCTGAACTGAATTGTTCGAAATAGAACTGATTATTTGCATAAGATTGATTTGGCCTTTAATAACCTACAAAGGTTGATTGATATGCCATAAAAACCAACCAACCGACCAACCAACTAATATATATATATATATATATAGAGAGAGAGAGAGAGAGAGAAAAGGAAGTCATTTTACAAGTAAATGCGATGGACTTGTATTCAAACTTTTTAGAGATATAAAAATATGCTAAATGCACTTACATTTGAACTTTTCAAGAAATGTTGAAAGAGATTTTCATTAAACCAGATGCAGCTTCGTAAACATTTCATTACATTTTCAGTCACCTTTCGTGATGTTCATTCACTTATGTCTAACATCTCTCTTTCAAGCGTATGGGGGTTATTCTAAAACACTTTTCCTTTCAAAAATCCCCTCAATATATATATATATATATATATATATATATATGTGTGTGTGTGTGTGTGTGTGTGTGCGCGCGCGTGTGTGTGCGTGTGCTTTAATCAAACAGATGACATTTCTACTCTAAACGGTGCCTCTCTGAAACTAGTAGACAAATTCACCTTCCTAGGAAGCAGAGTCTAATCGACCGACACAGACATCAACACGCGACTAATAAAGGCATGGACAGCTATCAATAGGCTATCGGTTATATGGAAGTCAGACCTGACCTAGAAAATGAAACGCAGTTTCTTCCAAGCAGTGATCGTGTCGATACTGCTACATGGATGCACTACATGGACGCTAACAAAACGACTGGGAAAAACGCTTGACGGTAACTACACAAGAATGCTGCAAGCAATATCGAACAGGTCCTGGAGGCAACACTCCACAAAGCAATAGCTGTACGGCCAACTACCACCCATCACGAAATCTATTTAAATTAGACGAACCAGACATACTGGACACTGCTGGAGAAGTAGGGACGAGCTCATAAGTGATATACTCCAATGGACCCCTTCACATGGCCGAGCAAAATCAGGGTGACCAGCTCGAACCTACATACAGCAACTCTGTGAGGATACAGGGTGGAAACTTGAATACCTGCCGGAAGCGATGAACGATTGGGAGAGGTGGCGGAAGGGTTAGGGATATCCGTGCTGATGGCACGACAAGATGATGATGATATATATATATATATATATATATATATACGCACGAAATTAGTCTCAACAGTGAACAATGATAAATGATATTGCTGACACATTAAAATGATGATCAAATGAGACTGGCAAAATTTAACTGCCAAATACCATTGTCTCCGAATAGTGTTGGCATGTGACAAATATTATAATTTAAATATAACACTTAGACGATTCCTATTATTTGGCAGGGTGGTGTGACTGTTTTTATAGAATGAAATTTTGTCAAACGACTGAGTTGAGCGATATCTCATAACAAAGCCGTTTTGATGAAAAGTCATACGATAAAATGTCTTTGGATGAAAAATCATTCGATGAAATATTGTGATATCGGTTCAATAGATGTGCAAGTTGGGTTATATATAAACGCAGTCCATCTGCTTTACCTAAGACAGCTGCTTTTTTAAAAAATCATATTAAGATAGGACAATCAAATTAGAAAAGTTTATTTCTTTAAAATCATCAAAGTCGAGAACTCACATTATAAGTCGCACCTCTCTTGGATAGGTTATCTCGCTTTAGGCAAGTGTATCTTGGTAAAGAAAATATCTCAAAGGCAAGGTTTTAAAAGAAATCATTTCTATTCAGATATAATATTATTTATCACGTTCATTGTGTCAAAAACAAGAATAAACCAGTATTTTGGTGAGTTTTCATAGGATTAGATGACGAATAAGATTCTTGCTAAAATGGTCTCATTCGTCAACCTGGATGCCGTTATCCCAAAATTTTTGAAAAATCTCGACTTGGATCCTGCCGACAAATGATAGATGGTGTCAATAAGAAGCGTGAATACATTTGACAGGAAATTATATCCTCTTTTATCAGTGTATATATATATATGCACACACACACACACACACACACACACACACACACACACACACACACACACACACACACATATATATATATATATATATATATATATATATATATATATACATGCATTGATATATATATATATATATATATATATATATATATATATAAGAACACACATATATATATCTATGTTGATCGACATATATATGCACATACATATATATATGGACACACACACACACACACACACACACACACAAACACACACTCACATACACATACATATATGTGCATATATATATCAAAAATGAACAAATGGGATTAGGCAAATCAGAATTTTTTTCTGTTACTTTTTTTATCGTTCTCAAATAATTTCGACCTTAGGTCGTCACAAGAATTCTTGGAAAAGAAAACTTTTTTAAGAAAGTTTTTAAAATGATTTTAAAACAGTTTATAAGCTCTAAAAGAAGCAATGAAAAATAAACTGATGAGGTAGGATATTCATTCATAAAGAGAAAATTATCTTTTAGTATCCAAGTGTCTTCAGCTGACCTTTATATCGTCTCTGCTATCGTTCAAACTTATCACAGAGCTCTCCATATGGTATACATAAGAGTGTGTTTTAAATTAGTCGAAACTCATTTAGTCATGCATTTTTTCATTTAGATGTTTATATGCCAACCCATATCTGACAAACCTATTTTGAAGCAGTGTTTTGAGTATAGTTTAACTTTATGTTAAAGCCATTTAGGTCCAATGTTTAGAGACGCTTCTTCCATTCATTAGTTCAAAAAGGCAGTGTAAGGGATGAATTGTATATTCTTTCGTAAGACTTTTGTCCCTTTTTCTTTCATACATATTTCTTTTCATTCCCCGAATCAATCCCTACAATTCTCCCCTACTGTTTCAAAAGTCCTCGGTGCAACAGTTGAAGCAAGCAATTTATAAAAAAAACTTCAACCGGCAATGAAATAAAATAGCAATGATATTCAAAATTGCTAATTCTCATTAGATAATAAATTTGATAGGAAAACGAAGTTGGTCCGATTATTTGACTGATAAATCAGAAATTTCCAACATTTGAACTGTGACGAATTTCGGACCGAACTAAATCTACGAAGCAACATGAGACGAGGACTTTTCGTCAGCGCTGTTGACATTAACTACATTTGGCATTTACTGTATATTTGGTATCATGGGGATATATTTACAAGAAAGTACATCATATTGTTCTTATCGTACTTCATTAGAGTATCTAACTCATATTCATATGAAGAGGTTTTGCATGAACATCGCATACTTCTACCTGTCAATGAAATGACTCAAGATATTTCTTTTTAGAAAACTGTACTTTCTATATTGTGCAAATATTTTGATGCTCAAAAATAATATACAAAATGTAGAACAATGAAGAGGGATGTCATAGAGAGAATTAAAACGCCCCTCCACTACAAAAACAAAAAACAAAAAACAAAAGCAAAAAAACGCTACGTCTCATGCCACCTTCCAGCCAATGAACTTGTGTTCTTTGTGGAATTGAAAACGCTTAATCCCAGAAATATTCATTTTGTTCATAAAATAGGTTGTCAGCTAAATGTAAATTCGCCTCTTTCGAGGGAAATGAAAATCTTGACAATTTTTGTATAAATATTTTGCAAACATTTTAATGTTAAAAAGATTTGTTCTTCTTAAATGTAGAACATTTTGTATATTTTGCAAATATTTCAGTGCTCTAAAACACTCTCAACGATGTAGCATCATGAAGAAGAATATCTCAGAGAGAATTAAAAGAAAAAAAAAAGGGCAAAAGGAAAAGGGAACACTAAAACTAAGGTTAATTGTTTAAATAAAGATTAAAATTAATCCACAAAGCTGAAATATCTGAAAGGGTTGGTTGGATGTATACTAAGTTAAAACTTTAAAAGTTTGAGGGAGAAATTATACAAGTCTTATGAATTGGGTGACGAAAATTTTAGAAACTTCCTTCCTCGCCTAATTAAAAAAAAAGACATGTTTGAATAAAATCATAAAAGTACAAACTCTAAAAGAATATATTCTTAAAAAGTAAACGCGTCAGCGGGTAGAAAGCCTTCAGCGGAAAATATCTTTGAAGATAGGCTCAAATCTACTGAGTGTTCGATCACATTTGATTTCTTTTCTGTAAATATTTTAAAATTATGTAATTAAAAAAAGTGTCGCCTGAAAACTGACAAGGCCTATTATGCTAAATTTTACGCCCCAGTGAAAATAATGGAAAATGCAAGGTAGAAATATCTGAACTTATTTATGCTAATTCTTTATCTTTTTTGATATCTGTTAGCAGCATTAAATACCGCCCAATATTGATGCACTTCAAAAAAATAAATAGATAAAAAAGAAGAAAATTATCTACAGGCCAATACATTAAGTAGCGTTGGATTCACTCATACTTTTGACTTACAGTGAAATATAGTCGTTTATTCTGTGTGAATATGATAATCTTTGCTTCTCGCTTGAGAAAATGCCTGCCAGACTATTATTCTCTTTTTATTGGCCTGTTTTAAAGAAGGAGAATAAAGGCACAAAAGTCTGAAATGGAATTGAATTAAAAAAAATCCCTTGCATCGGAGAACCACGAATCAATTTCACCTGTTTAATTTTGTCTCAGCATAATGACAGAACAAGATAATCACACATGCTTAATTTGGCTAGCTGAATTTTCTAAGCTAAAACTTAAGAAAATGAAAGGAGTCTTTTTCCTCGTCCCATAACCACTCAAATATCTTGTTCTGGCTTGTCACTTGATAAGTCTCGGATGGAGGAAAGTATATTACGAGCTACACAAGCATATAGGACTGGAAAGCATAGAATGTTACAAATTGGATGTGAAGTAAGGTGGGTGAATCCAAACTTGGGTCAACTGAACGTTTCACCAGATGCTAGGTAGCATAATAATTCAATGACCAGCATTAAATAGTTTAGTCAGGAAACTACTCATCTATAAGGATCAACTCTACTGAGGAGAAAGATCAGTTAGATTCCAAACCCCATTTTTGATTCAGCAGCTTTCAACGTCAGGACTTTAGATACTATATACCGGCTACCGGATCTTACAACGTCTGTAGTCGAGCACAATATAGAAATTATATACTTGCAAGAACTTAGATTATCATAGTGAACTATATTAAAATACCATGATAATGGGTAAATATTTGTCTCATCATCTGCGAGTAAAAACTCTGTCTATGCCACCATAGAAGGAGTTGGAATGCTTTTCATTCCTCGTGCTTTAAAATCATTAAATAGAAGCGAGTGAACCCGACTAAGAATTTACTCTTGTAAAACAATCTTCTCTTGCTACTGTGACGCGAAATTGCGATAATCCCAAAACGGGACTTTATTTTCGCACGTGTGAAGACGGGGCAGGTTGGCACTTGATCCCCTACAGAAATAAGTCCTGTTCAGAGTTTTTCTCTCAGGCAGATAAGAACTGGCATATTACGTGAGGGAATAATTTAGGGCCAGACTGACCGCCGCTGGCAAGGGGTTCCAAATTTCACACTATCACACACCCACCAGGTCGCTTTCTTCTTTCCCCGAGATAATGGAAGATTACGAGCCTATAGGTTTTAGTTGTAATAATATTAATATGGTAGTAGTCGGCAACTCTGGTTTCCCGTGTGATACTTTAGGAATTAATAGGACAGTTCTAAGCAAGATAACATAAGGCGAATAGAAACTGAAAGAAAAGCATGGAATAACAACATAGACCACATGTTAAAATGAAAATACATAGGTTCTTTACTACGGTTATATGTATACGTTCAAAGTGTCAAAACATATAATTGGATAGTCCATGAATATGAATGTCTTTTCTTGGCTTTTATCCTTCTTCAAATTGAGAGAGAGAGTGGTAAACAAAATTTGGGTGTAAAGGAAAAATGTCCCAAAGTTACTTATCTTATTTTTGACGGGGTTCCACTGGAGAACTTTCTTCTTTCACGGGCTACTAGACTTTTTTCTGTTTTTAGTACTGGCTTGAGAGACTCAGGTCTCTCATGTCTCAGTTAATCTTTTTGTCTTCAGCCCGGAGTAAAATGGCTATGGACCGTCTGCCACGAGCCTTGCTCAAAAACTACTTTTTGCTATTTACTTCTGCTGAGGGGAAGGGAACCCCACTTCCGTTTTGGGGTCCCAGCCAATCATTTGGCTTCTCTCTCTTTCCCCTTCCGATGTCCGGCGACCTGAGGTCACTTAAGTGCGAACATCTGGTCTCCTGTGTGACCCACATTCCTTCCTAACGGTCACTTTTTGACTGCTTGATACTCTAATTCAATACGGGAGGATAGTATCAGTCCTACCTCTTCGTCTCCGTGAGCCATCACGTGACACTACAGTCTCACCGATGCCAGTAATGAATTGCATATCACAACCTTCTCAAACCCGCTGTCTTCCCTTGTTTGACACATTCCCAAACACAACGGTCTTATAATATGGGATAACAGGAATGCTCAAACAGGCACAGACGAAAATAATAGATTTAGCTTAAAAATTTTCCCTTGAGAACAGTCTTTCTTGCGTAAACAGTATATTAAAAAAGGAGGGAAAACTATGCTTGATTGTATATTTATATACAAAAAGTGGATAAATATCGCTTGAAACTGTGAGTTATACACTTCTTTTGAAAGATTATCTTCCGATCACAGATTCGGCAAAGGTACGTCTGAATCTTCGAAGGAACAAGAAACAAACAGTTAAAACCACAATTTATGACAAGTCCTCACTTTCCAATAAATATGTATTCAATTGATATACGATAGTTCTAAAACTGCTATATACCATACTAATGAATATTAATGGGTATATCTCATTCCTCATAAATACACTATTGTGAGGCGGGAGAATATGCGGACTAAATACTCACCACAAGCAGTGGTTCACCTTCTTCACTCCGCTGGCGAGTATTGTATTTTGTTAATGTGATAAAGATTTCTATTTCCTTTCCAACCTCACTTTTAACTATTTCTCATGCAATGATCTTTTCTTAGGTTACAACAAAAATAATTTGTTCTTTTTTGGAGACATCTGAAAGACATATTCTGAATGACGAATATGAAAACTTTGTTACAAACTATTTGGAAGCAGCAGTAATGAGTATAACAACCAAATTAACTGTCAAATATAGAGCCCAATGTTGTTAGGAAAAATTGTTTGGAAAAAATGAGATAGCTTAAAATCTTCCTTAATTAATAAAAGAAACCCAACAAATATCAAATCACAGTAACTGTAAAAGCCTCAGAGAGAACTTACACATAGCAAAAGGAATCATTAATATACACTCAAGGCCAAATTGATAAAATGAGATAATCTATAGAAGATATACTGTCATGAATAGCATAACAAACAATAAATGAACAGCGGAAGAAACGTCCAAGAAGAAAGATTTCACAGGTAGAAAGAATACTTTAAGTATCTGCTGGGAAACCATCCTAAAATCCCAAACAAACGTATCCAAAAAATTATAAATGGCCAATTAGACATCTTACAAGAACAGTTTACGGAGGAAGAATTTGTGGTAGGCCACGACGAAATACCCGCTATAATTTGGAATGGTAAAAACAGTGAAATGGACGAAAAGTTGCATCCTTCCCTTTCTTAAGAAAGGTGACCATAGGGTCATTGAGAACGACAAGCGTATAATATTCCTACTGCTAAGGTTTATAATTTCCTACTTCTCATTTGCATCCGACCGAAAAATGACAAAAATTCTAAAGAAAAATCGGAATAGTTTTTGTAGAAATCGTTCCACAATCTTGTAAATTATGGCAATCTATTGAATCATCATATTTACCCAACCCCTCCGCTCGGGCAGGATATGACACAAGGTCAATTTTTAAGCGGAGTTTAACAGGTTTGAATTCTGAGTTTTCATTCTCCTAGACTAGTTGCCTCACCAAGGCTGAAGAACCTAGTCTGCCCTACTATTTACCCATAGCTGGAGGGAGAATAATTGGATTCATACCTTTCCCAAGGGTATTAGTGCTATTTGAAATGCAATCAGTCCAGGATATTAACTAGTGTCGCCGTGTCTAATTCCTGCGACGATAACCATTACACCACGGGCACCTCCAATCTATTGAATCATAGAAAGAGTACCGGCAAAGAATGTCTTGGCAACAGTACTGTTTGTAGAATTCTCCAAGGCATTTGATTCCATAGAGGAAAGAAGGAGCAAATATTACTTGTTTTTGGTTCCTACAAAGAAATTGTCATCGCATTAATGATGCTCAACAAAAATGCGAAAGAAATCATTCATTCATCTGAGGGGGTGTCCTCGTGGTGTAATTGTTAAAGCGATGGACTTCGGAATCGTAGTAAGCGAGTTCGTACTCCAGTCGCGCTATTACGTTCACTTTCGGGCAAATACCCTTGGGAAAGGTATTGAACCCCCTTATGCTCCCAGCTATGGGTTAAATAGTCCCAATACTGTTCCTCTAAGAGAATGGCTTTGCATTAAATAACCAACAAAGGTTGATATACCATTAAACAAAGAAACCGAAACCGAAACCTCATTCATCTGATGGTTGAACTGACTTCCTGTCGCTGGAACCTTGCGAGGATATTTATTTCTCCCATATTTGTTTATACTCTGCCAAACTGTTTCATATCTTTGAAAAAAGACCAAAAGAAGACGATTTCCCGCAGTAACTATGAGAGACGTAGACTACACTACTTCATGCAAATACACTAATCCAAGCAGAATTCCGCATCCGTAGCTTTGAGAAAGCAGCTGGAGGCACAGGCCTCTCTGTGAGCGCAAATAAAACATGTATATGTGTTTTAAACAAAAAGCAACATTTCAAATCAAAGTGGCAAGCCTCTGATATTTGTAGACCAGTTTGCATATCTCTGCAACAATATCTCATCGACTGAAAGTGATGACAGCATACAGATTGTGAAGGCGTAGAATGTTAATGACAGGTTGTCGATTATAAGGAAATCTCATCTATCCGATAAGATAAAACGCGATTTTTTCCAAGGTCTATGTATTTACCAACCCCTCCACATGACCAATATGTGACACAAGGTTAGTTTTTAAGCGGAGTTCTTCAAGTGTGAGCCATAAATACGACACTAACAATTACTAACACTCAGGTCAGAATAGACCTGAGAGTAATAGTTATTATGACGTACTAAACATTCCCTAGATCTTTAGAATCAAAGCCTCACCATGGGTTTTTGTGTCAGATTTAGGGTATCCAGGTTTTGTTGGGGGTTACTGCTTCCTCTAAGCTACGCAAATAGAGCGGAAAAATTGGTTTAGTTTAGTTTGGTTTTATGGCATATCCATCATTGTAGGTTATTTAATGGCAAATTCATTCTTATACATATAAACAGTTCTATATCAAACAATTCAGTTGATCATAAGTACACATTTTTTTTGTTTACTCACAGATGTAAAAATATTCTATTTCAAACAATTCAGTTTAGCATTAGTACACAGTTTAAATGTGAAACAGTTCTATTTGACCCATAGATAGGATCTCATCGGGTAATATCACTCCGGGCCAGAGTAGACCTGGGAGCGATAGCAATAAAGGGATACTCCGCATTCCCCAATGCTCCAACATTACTGAAGCCTCACCATCAGATTGTTTGGTGTTATATCCAGGAAACTCATTGGGGGATTTTTACCCCTCTCCCCAGATGCCATCAGTGTATTCAGAAACCCCGGCCGACTGGGCCAAGAGCGGAAAGACATTTGGTGAATTTTAATAGGATAAGACAATTTTAGTTGTTCACAAACAAATAATTGCGCCATTCGTTTTAGAACGGCTCTAAAATTAACCAATTTATTCCATATTAAATATGAAAGAAAGAGAATATTATTAATGTGAGCATATTTGGTCTAAACCGTTGATTAATTGTCTTGATGATTTGAAAAAAAAAAACTTTTTTTTCATCAAATTATTAATAGCGTGAGAATCAGATAGTCCTTTAGTGAGGAAATTATGAATGTATTAAGAGATGGCATCTGAACGTTGGCTCACTCGATGTCGTTGTCCTGGAAACGAGAGGAATTGGTGAAGTCATGAATGGTGAGTGATGACAATGAGAGAATTACTCACTTTGATATTATTGATTGGTTGCAAAGCACAATGTAGATACTCACGCATGCGTAAATCTGCAATTATTGTTATATTGAAAGGCACCTCTTCTGTTCATCATATATCATGAAATTGAGGGACTTATGTGAAGTTAGGAACGATAAAACACATATCAAGAAGAAAGAAAAGAAGGAGGAAAGACGTGATTGAGTTAATTCCATGGTGAGAATAGAAGAGAGGCTTATATATGTATATACAAATATATATATATATTTATGCGTGTGTGTGTGTGTGTGTGTGTTTGTGTGTGTATGTGTGTATAAGTATATATATATATATATAACGGCTCAAAAACTCTTTTGAATTTATTACATTTCTCATCACTGTAAAAAATAATCACTCACTCTGAAAGATCTTGGAGTAATTTTATTCTCAGTCAGCGTGGTAAAGAATACGATAACTGTATTCCCGCTGCAGAGTGGTAAGACCCCCCACAAAAAAAGGTGTCCTGTGTATGTAACTAAACTAAATCTGGAGGTAAGGCTTCATTTCTGGAGATCTGAGGAGTCTAGAGTACCTCTTCATTGTCATTACTCCCAGGTCCACTCTGACTTATGGTGGTAGTACCTGTTGACATCCCATCTATGAATCAAATATAGCTGTTTTAATATTATTCATATTCGATAGAACTGTGTGCAACCCACCACTAATAATGAACCACTTCAAAGAATATATATAAGAACGTACGATGAATGCGATTAACAAATTTCAAAGCATGAAATAACCTACGACAGATTAATATGTCACTGGAATTAATCAAACTATCAATCATGGGAAATGATAATTCAGCCCCGGCAATTCTTGTAATCTTATTCACAGTCAGATTTTTATTTGGCGATTTTTGGGGTTAGTGGTAATTTTTTCTTGTTTTGCTTTAATATTTATTTTCCGTCTACTACTACTACTACTACTAATAATAATAATAATTATTATTATTGGTTTCCAGGACAGAATAAAGGGATCCAAATCCCACAGAGTTTTGTGCATCTTATTCCCTTGGACAGATTCTGGTTTGTGTATATACCATTTAGCAATATGGCTAAATTTAATCTCTAGCACAATTCCCTGCAGCACAATTCCTTTCCCACCTATTAGTCTTATTGTGACGTGGTATGCTACGGCGTGAGGGAAGGGGAGGACAATTACCCTACCCTTCTGTGTTTGAATCAACAGGCACTAAGACTGACTGCTAAAACGGTAGGAGAATGAAGGTCAAAGCTAACCGTG
Source organism: Sepioteuthis lessoniana (assembly GCA_963585895.1). NCBI lineage: Eukaryota > Metazoa > Mollusca > Cephalopoda > Myopsida > Loliginidae > Sepioteuthis > Sepioteuthis lessoniana. The sequence continues at coordinate 62,303,037 of OY757911.1, read as the reverse complement.
CTCCCTGACCTGTAGCCTTTTGAACAAAGAAAGGAATCCAGGTCACTCGGGTATAGTGACCGGATGGAATAGTGGAAGAAGGAAAATGATTGGACCCTTAGCGCCAAAATGCCATTTTTCCGTTTGGAAAAGAATCTTTAGTTTGGGGATAGAAGCCAGCGTAGAAACATATGCTGATTTACAGCCAACTCCAGGGAAAGAGTCTTTAGTCTTTGGTCAGTAGTCAGCAAAAAAAGACGCTGATTCAGCCGATTCCGGGGATGTCACTCGCTCGTAAAAAAGAGAGAAAGGAATATGAACATTTAAACCTCGTCAAAGATAAGTACAACTTAAAAACTCTTTTGCTTCTACCCTTAATAAATATTGGAAAGTTATATGTATTCAAAAAAGAAAGAGAGAAACGGAAAGGATTCTGTTTCATCATTAGCAAATTAGTGAATGAACTTTGTTACATGCTTCAGTCCAGCGACTTAGACATTTTCTCAAGTAAAAGAAAAATAAAGAAATAAAAAAGGAGAAAGAAGAAAAGGGCTGTTGAGAGACATCTATGTTTGATACTTCCTGTGGGCTTAAGATAGCCGGTATTTTAAAAAGAAAAGAGAAAAGAAAAAGGAACTTTTTCTTAAATCTTATCATTATTGGTTTGGTTATCACCTGTTAAAATTTTGTTATATTTTAAATGCACCTTTTGTGTTGAAATCTTTTGGTTGCGTTATTTCCTCTATCAGTTTGTCTTCTGTTGCACATATCTGTTTCAGCTTCGTATCGCTGTCAATAATTCTCGCCAAACGTCATATTGCACCTTAAAACATTACAAAGGAATTTTGGAAGTTTGACTATAGTTGATATTTTCTAACCTCGAAGTCCGTTTTCCCGATATCTGAATGGGTATGAAAACGAAGACTTGGTGGGGTATGTGAAAGTGAATTGGTGCCCCCTTACCAGCGTCCAAGATCAGTCTAGATCCAGATTAACTCCCACATTATTTGCTGGTTGGCCATATACCCGAAATAGGAGTCTTGACAGGGACTTATTTTGCGGAGGGTCAGGTGCCAGACTGCCCTCGACGTCACATGCGCATAAACTGGACTCTCGTCCTGGGATAATTATTTATGCTGTGTCACACTTATGTATCTTTTATGCTAGTTTGTTGTAATCGCTTATAATTTTAGTAAGTGATACATTTCTGTCTTCATATAAACTACACGTGCTATTTTGGCGCATACTATCGATTTTCAATTTAATAAAATTGGTCCTTATGGTATTATTTTGTGCTGCTATTATTAGAGATTTAGTTTTCCGTTTGAGGTTTTCTTTTCTTAATAATTTCCAGGTCTTTTTATGTGCAATGTCATTGGTTTGTTGCTTTAAATCTCCATACATCTGAGTTTCTTCCCATTTCTGATTTCTATTTTTTTTTATTGTTTTACTGTATGGTTTTATAAAATCGTTGTGGTTTCCGTAATTTATCTATCTTTGAACTTTTTATTGTATTACTCGAATTCAAGAATTGTTGCCTCAATGCACTTCTCAATTATGGCGAATCCTCTTCCTTCTTTTTTGTTTGATATATATAGTCTTTTTATGTCATCTTTCGGGTACAAAGCCACTTGAATCGTCATCAACTACCTTGTTCTTTTTCCCGTCTCTCATAACCCTTCCTTTTTTTGCGTTTTAAGAGTGCTCCAGAGTATCTTTTAAGAGTACTACCCAAGTTTTTATTCCTTTGATTAGAATTTTGCTGCAGAATTTAGTTTTGAGAAGTTGTTTTTTTTGTTTTTCTTAGGCACTTTTTCCTATCTTTTTCTGTCATCTTTTATTTTTACAGTTTCCTTTTCCAATTTTCCAATATTCCAATGTTGCGTTTTGGTCACGATACTTTATTCAGAAAAACACCCTGAAGAATTCTACTTATTGCAAAGCGCAGTTTTGAAAATGTAAATACATTTTTATACCATGGCGGGAAAATACGGACAAATTCTTGAAAAACTTTAAGAGAATAACATTTGCTTGTGGCTGTTTTATAGGACTAACTCGAGGAAATAAAATGATTCGTTATGCTTAAATTCTGAGGATCCTTTTTGTTCTCTCTTCATCATTTCATTTCGGAAAGGAATGGATCTTCTACCTATAGTAATGGGTTAAATAGTGGTACAGACGGGTTTTTAGGTCTTGTTTGGTAGCTAGTTGAGGAGAATTAAAACGGAATTGAAACTTCCGCCGCCTAGCAGTTATATTCATAAGAAACACTTCGCGAGTAATCCCTCTCAAGGTTAAAATGGATCTTGAGTAATTAAGGCTGTTCGTCGTCTTCTTCAACATTATTCTATGACACGGATGTCACATTGCATGACTCCTATGGTTTCCCTAGACAACGTTGATCCCAAGGAAAGGAGTTGAGTGCCTATCTTTCACACTGTCGATTCAAAGTTTAAAAAAACCCCAATATTTTAGGGACATACCACTAACCTCGTAGCTATAGTAAGATGAAAGAAAAGTCCATTACCACTAAAACATTGCAAGTTTTAAGAAAGTAATGGCTGGCTCTTAATGTTTTGTTATTTAGCTTTCTTTGAGGTTCTTTTGGATAAATAAATATTAATGAATAAAAAAAATAACATTAAAGAAACACAAAGCACAATGAATATCGGTTGTGAAAGAAAATAGGGTGACGATTACAAATCCAAGAAAATACGATTGTAAATCATAGTTAAATGGTCTTTTTCTTTCAGACATTTTAAAGACTTGAAAAAAAAAAGCTAAAAATATTCGAAATGGATTAGTGGTGCGATTTATTTTTTGTATAAAGATGCCATACTCTTGGGCTTACTGTCTTCATACTAGTTAATGCCGAGCAAATAATCTCCCCTTTAAATCACGAGATCAGAATGCGAAAGTTATTAAACTCTGGTGGTAAATGTCAATATAAACAAAATTAGAGAAATGAATTGCTGTAAGAAATTCAGTTGAGAAAATAAGATGTATACAAATTGGTAACTGTAACTACATAAACCAGGGAAGAAAAATTAAATAAAAATTTTAGTATGATTTATAAAAAAAAGGCAAAAGAAATTAAGACAAACTACAAAAAATGGATAGTTGAACTTATAATAAATTAAAACTTAGAACAGTTAAACCCCTTAGCATAGTTTTTGGTGGTCCATTGAAAGTTATTCTTCCTTGGTAGAGTTAATGTCTTCTCGGTGACAGGAGCACATTTAATAAGCCTCACCTTGGTCTGTTATAGCCACATTATACTACCTATTAAAAAGGTCAGATAGAAGAAATGTGGAACTCTATTGACCGATCTGAATGTCATGATCGATAGTTGCTCCCTTAATAGCCAACGTCGGGGATCCGATCGGTATACTGAGAAAGTAGGATGTTCTCATTTCAGGTATACAAATACCAAAGCAACAATTCATCTTAAGAAGGAAAAAAATTTACTTGAGAAGATAGCAAAATAGACATTTGCAGTTATTTCAAAACAATCCTACTACAAAAAGGTTAAAGGAAAAGGATGATGGAAATCCGGAGAGAATTTTTAAAATTTAATACACCGATTAAGCTTGAATGATTTTATAGAGAAGCTGATTTTCCGATCTTGGGATACTAGAAATTTGTCAACTGAAAAGTTATGAAGAATATGATCAAGAGTGTCCTAAACGAGCTGAAACAAAACATTCAAAACCACATCATTAATGTTAACACAAGAAGAAAGAAACAATATAGAGTTAATAAAAAAATTATGCCCGAAAAAAAGCTATTTTACCGCAAATAAGAAAGCAGGACTGGAAAAAGGTCAAGATAGAAACCGAAAAGGTAGATGAATTATTAAAAACTATCCCATTGGACAACTGCTGTATACCGAATGGAAGAGACAGCAACAACAAAAAATGTAATCTGCTTCTTTTCTTTTCTTTTTATTACGAAATGTACAAAATAGTAGAAAAAAGAGGAGAGTCTAGGAGCAGCTAAGATATACACGCAGAGGGAGCTGCGAAATCTTCAGTGAATTGCTTCTTCGTTCTGCTTTCACGAGACTGGTACAAGGCCAACTGAAAACTTTTAATTATCTCCACTTCTATTTGTTTTTCAACTTCAAGGCATTCGCAAGGCACTCCTTCTTTCTTCTGGGATCATACCCACTCTGGACTTAAGTGATCCTGTTTCTTCACATTCCATCTACTTACACATGCCTGTTTATTCAAACTTCTCTGACTTATTTCAAGCTACTTAATAATCTTAGCTTCCTCATTTTAGCAAGTCCCGTACGGTTCAGTCCTTCTCTGTCTATCAACTCTGGACCGCCCGGCACAAGGCCAGTGTCAAGAGCGGCGTTTCGACTAGTGTCTATTTTGACGGCTCCTTCATTCTCCTTCGTTTTTACCGTTCACCTTCGTTCTTCTATAGGGTCAAAAATGTTCAGTGGTTATATCATTTTCCAGATGCCACGCAATCTTCGTGATCACTCTTCCTTCATGCATGCCATGCATACAATTCACGTGGTATTTAAGCTGTGTTTTGTTTAGCTTTAGACATAGGTGCACATCCTGCATTGCCACTTACGTAACTTATGCAGCCTGTCAACGGCATCTTTCTTTCTCTATTCAACAAAACATACCCGAACTGAATGATTTTATTCATGCAGGAGTTTAACTAGCCTGTGATGAAATTGGCATCATCCCGAAAAAGGAAGACAAAACCAAGATGGGAAATGAGGCTGAAAGGACAAATAAAGAAATTGCGGCAACAAACGAAAGTACAAAGAATGTCAAAACCAATTAGGAAAAATCAAAATTAAAAATAACAGCAACAACAAACAAGGCTGGCAAAATAAATGGAAGAAATAAATAAAAATATTGTGATGAAAGAAGGGAGACACAAGATATTTTGATAGGGTCAACCAATAAAAACAAAAAAGGATATTCGAAAATAAAGAAAGTAAATTCTATCTGCAATCAGTGGAGAATGCACAAAAGTCAATCAGCAACTTGATTCAAAGGAAACAATACGGTCTTGGAGCAAGATATGGGAACAGAAAGAGCATAATAGAAAACCCGAATGGATAATTAATGCTAAAAAGTAATTGTACGAACATGAAGAAGGCCTCGAAACGTATATGCTTTTGCACCTAGTAAGAGCAATACTCAAGAAAATACCAGATATAAAACCAGCAAGCCTTGATCGCATACATGGATTTTAGTTTTAAAAATTCATCACCATTCACAATAGATTGGCTAAGCAAATGAGTAGATGTTTACGAGAAGGAAGCAAATCGGAATGGATGAATGAGAGTAAAACTACCCTGATCCTGAAAGATTCCTCCAAAGAAACCATCCTCCAGCAACCATAGACCTATAATGTGTTTACTTATAGTGTGAAAAATCCTAACAACACAGATAAAAGAAGAAATATGTTATTCACCTTAATGTTACGGACGAGCTCCGGGGGAATAAATGAAAGCCGCAGTGGAAGAAGAGGAACAGAGGCCCTACTATATATAGATCAGCACGTTTGCAAGGAGGTCACAAGGCAGAAAAAAGTTGTCATGGCAAATAGTTGACTACAAAAAGGCCTATATGGTCCCACAAATTTGGATGAAAAAATGTCTAAAAATGTACAGAATATCAAAGAAAGTTATTAACTTCATCGTGAAGGCTATGGAAACTGAAAAGTGGAATTAGCAGCAGGAGAACAAACCGTAGCAGGTGTCAAAATACAAAGCAGCAGGTGTCAAAATACAAAGAGGCATCTTTCCTACACACTCACTCCTGCTACGGCTATTTTTAATAACAATTATGCCACTTAATTATATACTTAGGAAATGCACGGGGGCTTAGAAATTTACAGAATCATGAGAAAAGATCAACCAGCTTATGTACATAGATGATGCCAAGATATTTTCAAAAAATGAAAACAAATAGAGACACTGATATAAACAATGACGATATAGAGGCAGGATATAGGAAGAGAATTTGACATTGAAAAATGTGCCACTTTGAAAATGAAAAATAGGAAAAGAGAAGTAACAGAATGATTAGAACTACAACATCAGGAAAGCATTCGAACGCTTTGAGACGAGGAAAATTACAAGTATTTGGGAATATTGGAAGAGGGCACTATCAAACAAACAATGATGAAAGAAAGAATAAAAACGTTACCCCAGACGAACGAGAATATTTCTCAAAACCAGGCTCAACAGTTGAAATCTCATCAAAGGAAAAAACACCTGGGCCGTTCTTGTAAAATACTCTGGAACTATCTTAAAATGGACAAGAGGGAAGTGATGGACCAAAGAACTAGTAAACTGATGAATTGACACAAAGAATTATATCCGAGAGAGGACATTGACAGATTATATATGTCGTGAAAAAAAGGTGGAAGAAGACTTGCCAGCGTTTAGATTTGAATAGAAGCCTAAGTAAAAGAGCTCGAGAAATACATTAAAAAGAGCAAAGAAAGATTATTTTTTACAAAAGAACTATGACTACAACGTGACTCTATACATACTGTCTCTCCATTAACAACGTTTCAATTTCTAACACCTAAACTCACAAAGCCAAAAGGCATATGTTATTGTGTAGGGAATCGATGTAACATTGTAAGTGAGTACACTCAGCCAAGTTGGCCCCTGTCGACACCTGAATGAATAATTGGCATATTTTGGTAATTCAGTCAGGTTTTACCGTCAGCAAAGATAACTTAACCAAAATTCAAACGAAGTTTTGGAGAAAGCAGGATATTTTTATTGGTCAATACGAACACGTGAGCAAAAGCAGAAGACGAGTTAATTTTTTTAGTTTGATTAGATATTTACAAACAAAACAGAATTATTTGATCAGTTTGGTGCTTTAGAGTTTTTAGCCCGTTTGGACTACCGTACTAAAAATGGCAATATAATTTTTCTTCTCTCCCTAATGATGGTTGGAAATCATAAGATAAGTGTCGGTCGTAAAAAATCTAATACAATTGGAAAATATAATAATATAACGCGTTACCGTCTTGTTTTCTAGGCAAGAATGACGATTAACGGCTTTTAATCTTGTCGAAAAACAAGCATCAACAAATCTCGCTTGTGAGGAGACGGGATAAGGTATCTACTTTTGTTCACTAAAAATCTTATGAGGAATATTTTCGATTGTACAGTGCTCACAAAGCCTGGAGTACTGCTTTTAAGAACGTGTGTATTAATATCCCCTCACACACAAGAGGAAAGGTACCAGAGGGAGTCATTGGGAATTATGTGAACCCCCTTATGTTTTAATGGTAGTACTGCTACTCTACTAAAAGGGTGGCCTTAGCATTAAATAACCCACAAATGTTATTAAATAAAGATATCAAACCACACACACACACACACACACACACACACACACACACAGCGATATTCAAACAGGCCGTAAAATATTTTTCATTTCTACGTATGATCATCAAGGTGTGCCGACTGCACATATTCTCTTGATTTCCCCCTTCTCTCTCTTTCTCTCTCTCTCTCTCATCATCCATCCCTATTGGCCATCGCTCTCTGTAATGTCCACAGTAGAACGTTGCTTATGGGTCTTTATTTCTCCAAAAGTTTCCAGTGAGTCTTGTTTGTCTGACTTGGATGCTTCGCGAGATGGTTGGTAAGTTGCTGTACAACTTTGGTTTTGTAGGAGATTCTACTTTTAGAATTTGTTCGAAACAGCACGCAGCGGGCATTTCTAATCTAGAGTAAAGTACTATCATGGTGTTGACAGAAAAAAATTATTTTAGTGACGTTATTTCAAAAAAGCTTGGCCCAGTCGGCTAGGGTTGTAGAATATACCGACTTTTTCCCTGAAGAGGGGTAAAACTTTCCCAACGAGTGTCCAAGATATGACACTAAACAGTCTGACTGGTAAGGCTCCAGTACTGCTGGAGCTTCGGGGAATTTGGTTGCACCTGATAGGGTACTATCTATGGGTCAATAAAACTAAACTATGAACTTATGCTAAACTGAATTGTTTGAAATAGAACTGTTTTTTCTTACATTTAAGCTGTGTACTTTTGCTAAACTGAATTGTTTGAAATAGAACTGTTTATATGTATGAAATGGATTTGGCATTAAATAGCCTACATTGGTTGATATGCTATAAAACCAAACCAAACCAAACGTTTTCATATGAGATTAAGTTAGATCCTATATTGAAGTATGGAAAGACCAATATTATGTACTCTCTGTAAATATATCACCACAATAATAAAAATAGGGCAGATGGCAAATGTTGTCGAAGTGAACATCGCTTTTTTTTGTTCAGTCTGAGATACATTTAGCACCCCCTCTCTTCAAAAAGGGAAAAAAAAATCTTGCCCACCCGACAAATTATCACTCTGTTGGAAATTCTTAAGAACTATTAACCACGCCTCTAACCCCATTGCTGTTCTTATCACTAACCATCGGCCTCGTCAAAATTTTTTCTCTATTTTAAGAGAAGCTAATGAAAACAAAATTCATCCGTTCATTCGGCCTACTAACTAATGGTATCACCTATTTATATCCTCCTCTAAATACTTAAGATAGGTGCACTTAGCAGAATGGTTATCCTCGTTAAAAATAGAATCGGCGACCAAAGTTCAAATACTGGACGAGACTGCGTTTTATTTTGCATATATCCATGGGGAAGTCATGAAACCAGATGGTGCCTGTTTCTCTATGGTTAAATAGTTCGACAGACTTGGTTCATTAGTCTTGGTTTGGCAATCAATCTAGAAGAAAGATAACACTGAATTCTAACTAGCTTCATAACGCTTAAAATGGCAAAATTGACCATTTATCACTTCCTATGCGTGGTGGACAGGTTATGTAAATACATTCGTATGCATAGGCGTCAAAAATCAAAAACTGCATTTTTGTTTTCAGGAATTTGAAGTGGCTTAAAAATACATGTATCAGCTTTATTACTCATCACAAAAGAGTAAATATGCATCAACCCAAAAAGGGTTTCTATCAATCGGCAATATTAAGTATATCCTAAATTATTTCTGTAAATGGTATTTCCAGAGTTTGATTTTTTTTCAGAGCTAGCTTGATCTGCTTGATTTGAATTGGATTCTGGTTTTACTCAATTTTGCGTGTTTAAACCTTGATCCATTTCAGGTTCATGCAATGCTGCTTCTTGATATCGCCCGGGACCCAATTTATCTTCTCTGCTTAGTTTTTCTTGTTTTTATTAACTACATCTCTTGCCTACATATTCAATACCTGTTTAAAATATTCCCAGGGAAAGAGACAATATATAACCTTTTTGCTACCGTCTTCTTGCCTAATTAAGCTCAAAGGACGGCTCTATAGTATCCCAATGGATATCGCTCTCTTTTGATTTGTTTTGTTTTGGTTTCTTTATTCTATGGCTCCTCAACCTTCGTGTGTTATTTTATGCCAAAGCCAACCTTGTCAAAGAACAGTTCTGGAACTATTTAAATCATAGATGAGAGGATAAGTGGTTAAAAAATTTCCCGAAGATTTTTAGTCCGAAAATGAACGTAATTGTGCAACTAGTGTTTGAGCTCGTTTAATACAATGTCACAGTTCAGCACGATGACTACTACGCCACAGAGACTCACCCCACTGTCCTGTTGTATGAAAATATATTTAGTAATCAGAACGATGAATGATATATACCAGATGTCGAATTATAAACAAATTACTACCGGGTTATGAATTGGTTTTTGTTTGGTTTGGTTTTATAGCACATCAACCGTTATAGCTTATCTAATGCAAAATCCTTTTTATACAAATCGTTTAAATGATTTCTAAACACATTTTGTTAATAACATTTTTAAATGATCCTCAGCTCTTTTTTTTTTTTGCACACAGTTAAATCGTTTCACTTATTTCAATCTCATACAAATAATTACATTTACTAATAATTATTTATTTGCCCACAGATAAATCTTATCAAATATTATTTACCACAAATGATTCAATAAAAGATCAGTCATTTGTTTACATGCAGTTTAATGATCAAACAATTCTAAATTAAAAAATTCAATTTATTATAAGTCATTTATTTGAACTCAGTTCAAATGAAAAACAGTCCTATTTAACCCATAGATAAGACCCTATCAGGTGCTACCACTCTGTGCCCGAGTGGACCTGGGAGCTATAGCAAAGCATTACTAGAGCCTCACCATCAAATTGTTTAGTATCATATCCAGGACACTTGTTGCGGGAGTTTTGTCCCTCTGCAGATATGCAGTCGATATATTCTACGGCCCCAGCCGACTGGGGGAAGCATAAATTGACAGTGTCCAAGCTTTCTTCCACTGTGTTAGTGGTAGCATGATACACTTGATCTCGCATTCTAGGAACAGGTCACTGAGTGGTGAAGAAGCTGGGAAAACATCACCCACTTGAGGTGGAATTGAGGGTGAAGTATTCTATCAACCTCATTATATATATATATATATATATATATATGGAAGAAAATGATGGAAAGGAATCCGACAGTATGGTAAAAATTCATGTTTAAACATCATTGCCTGTACCAATCACGTGATAGTTTTTTGAAAAAGAACGCTGATTGAATAATTGAACAGTTATATGATTGTTCTTTGTATATATTCATCCGTCCCTTGTTTTTGTATTTCATTGAACTTCCATCGTTGTTCTATTAACATTTACCTCACCATCTTTAAATCCCGATGAAGGCTCATTAAAAATGAAATGTTTTAACGTCGATTTTCCTCCGTCATAAATTTATCCCTTTTGGATTATATATATATATATATATAAATGGAGAAAATTGAAAAAAAAGTAATCCAAAAGTGATAAATTTATATATCACAGGGTTTTGTGGTTCGATCTCTGTTTCTCTTTTACAGGTTTGGTGCGAGAAGGAACGGATCAGAGATATGAGAAGAATCCTGTTCCTAGAATAATGAAGAATTTATCACGAAAAATTCATGGTCTATTTGTTTTTGATTTCACGGACTCGGAGACTGATTGGAGAGAGTATAAAACAACGAAAAGTTCTAAAATTCTAGTTTTTTTTCTATGCACAACCGACAGATAGCCTCACCGACCTATCAGTGGCCAGGAGCTATGCTCCAAACATTCTTTTGGTGAAAACACCATAGAAATTCATTTTGTTTCAACGCTACAAATATTCATTCTATAATAACTTTACAAACATTCATTTGGGTGACAACATTACAGATATATATTTGTGTAATATAATGGCCGAGGGATTTCGTTTTATATAACCTACCTTTGGGTTTAGTTAGGCTGAGAACCATTCGCTTAGCGCATGGGTTAGTTTGGTGCAAACTTGAGCGCAGGTGTCGACGTGCACGCGGAGAGGATGTGTCATTCAGAGATGTCAAAATAAAAATTCCAGATAGAAAATTTGACCAGGAGATGTGAATGACGTCATGCACCGGAAGCGTGCGTGGAGGATTTTGGGGATTTTGAAAAAAGTGAGTTGAGTTCTGCCTCGGAGGAGGAAGGTAGTCTTTCGCTCGCTCGCCGAGGTCTTGTAGCAGGTGTCGCACGTGGTCTGGGGGAGATGGAAAAGTCAGTATAGAAAGATGGTATCTCTTTCCTTATGTTGAAAAACCTTTTAACTCAAAGGTAATAAAAAAAAGTTTTGTATCTGAACTAAGAAATCGTCAAGTGTTTTTCGTATTTCGAGATTCCTTCTGTTCTATGTATATATGTTATGAACATTCTTTGTACGTTTCACATATTCATGTATGGGTATGTTACATTTGGAGCCAGACACCACACAACAAACATGTATTCGTGTAATAACGCCGCATGGACTTCTATAAGTACTATTGATATAATCAAATCGAAAAGGATTTGCTTTCACTGACGATCCGGTAGATGAGACAATATACATACTTGATGAATATACAAAAAGTGCAAAGAGATTAATTACAGCAACAGCAAAAATAACTTGCACGAAATATCAAACCGACAAAACAAATGTGAGGAAAAAATATATTCTTTTTGGTTTTATGGCACATCAACCATTGTAGGCCATTTATGCCAAATCCATTTGATACATATAAACAATTATATTTTTTAAAAAAAGTTTAGCATAAGTACACCGCCTAAATGTCAAAAAACAGTTCTATTTGGAAAAAAATCAGTTTAGCATAAGTACACAGTTTCAATGTAAAAATCAGTTCTATTTCAAGCAATTCAATTTAGCATAAGTAGACTGTTTAGTTCTATTTGACCCATAGATAGGACCCTATCAGGTCGGAGGACACCGAGTCAAAGTGGACCTGGGAGCAATGGAAAAAAGGGGAACTTCGCATTCCTCAAAGCTCCAGCATAACTGGAACCTTACCATCAGATTGTCAGTGTCTTTTTGGAAATTCGTTACGGGAGTCTTACTCCTCTCCAGAGAAACAGTCGGTATATTCTTCAGCCCAAGCCGACTGGGCAAAATAAGTATATAGGCACCTCAGTAAAACAAGAAAAGAAATTACACATGAGATGAACTGGACATGACTACAGGGAGTTGGTGGGTTTTCATGGAATATCAACTCTTGAGGGCTGTTTAGAGCCAAATCCTGTTTATATATATATATATATATATATATATATATATATATATATATGATTTGTGAGCGAATATTTTTTAGTAACTTAATTTTTTAAAAAGTTGATAGAGCCCATTTGTTTGTATGCAGTTAAATTGTTTCAAGTATTTCTATCTAACCTTGATAATTCTACTTAATATTGATCATTTAATTGCTAACAGTGAAATGGTTCCAAGTATTGCAATTTGTCATTTGTAATTCTATTTTATCTAGTATCCCTCTGTAATATAAATTAGTTTCATACAGTTGTATGATTTCAAATAGATAATAATCATCCTTAGTAAATAATTGAACAGTTCCATTTGACCCATGAAAGAGATCATAACAGGTATTACAAATCCGGGTCAGAGTGAACCTAAGAGTAATGGCAATGAAAAAGTACAACACATGTCCCAAATCTCTAAGACTAAAAACTCAAGATCAGATGATGTTTAGTGTCATAGCCTGGATAGTCATTGGAGGAGGGTCGTACCATTTTGCCAAGATGCTGTCGGAATATTCTGCAGCCCTGACCAGCAGCACAGATTGAACCTAAAGAAGGAAGGGGATTGTTATTAAAAACAACGACAAATAATACCATTAGAACGAATTATGCAAAAACTATACGGGATACGACTCAGGATAGTAATAAGCGTGAACCACATAATAAGTGAAGGCAGCATAATGAAAAAGATTGGGTACGACTAGATGGAGGAGGTGGTCTATTGAAAAACCGTGCAATGAACGAAATTTTGACATTACAAACAAATAATATGTGCACAGACCAGGATCTATCAAGGAAAAACAAGAAAATTAGCAGACTTATCATTATCATGTCCCGCTGCTAAAACAGATTACCTTGACTCTTTCTTCTGGTAGGTCTTCTAGACTACATCCTGTGTCGGTACAAATCTTTTGTAGATAAGTTGTTGTTGGTCGGCAAACACTTGCGCGTCCGTGTTAAGGGGTCCATTGAAGAATGTCGCTTAGAATTTCGTCCTTACGTTTCCAACAGTGCCCCGCATATCTTGTTCGTCTTATTTACATGGTTTTAGAGATGAGAGGTTGGTGGCTCTAACACTGGTGTTTTGTGAGATGTTCCTTCCAGGATTTGTTCAATATGGCTCGTTGTATTCTTGGATAATTCGCGTCTAGCTTTTTTTCCATGCCCATAGTCAACGTCCATGTGGTGCATCTATATTGTTAAATTGACATGACTGCTGTTTGGAAAAAAATATGTTTTCTTTTAACGGATAGCTCTGACTTCTATATGATCGATAGCAGTCCATGCCTTCGCTAGTCACGTACTGATGTCACTTTCAGTAGATGAGATGCTGCTTCCAAGGTACGTGAACTTGTCCATTAGTTTAAGAAAATCACCATTTTGTGTTTGATTTTGATTAAAAAAACATGTTCTCCATTTTGTCTGCATTGACATAGATGCTAATGCCACCTGCTGCCTGCTTCAGACTATGCAATAGAGATTTGGCGTGGGTTGCTGTATTTGCCAGAAGCGTTATCTCATCCGTGTAGTCAGCATCCGTAACAGTTTGTGCGGGGTATCGTCTGCTACTAGTCTTTTTTAGTGTAAAACCATTTTCTTTCATTAGATCTATCGGCGCTCGAAGTTTGTAGTCTAGGCAGATTATGAACAGATATGGGGTAGAACACCAGCAACAATGTCAAAGATGTCTGTGTCTCCATCCGGTAAGCAAAGCTTTAATGAATCGAGTGTTCGCCAATGGTCCGGGAAACCGGATTTCAATCCCAGGTCAAGTCATACCGAAGACTCAAAAAATACTGCTTTGATTTCCCTTGATTAACACAGCATTATAAGGTAAGGATCAAGGGTAAAGTGGAGCAATCCAGGGAAATGAGTAGCGCCCTCCCCTACACCTCAGTGTAGTAGCTATTGAAAAGGAAGTCTTTGAGTCACCCTCGACTAAAGTCACCAACTTAACTTATCATGGCTGCGACAGTTTCTTTTGGGAGACCATAGGCTTGAAGTATTTGCTCCATCTTCCCTTTGGGTATGGAATCAATTCCAAAGATTTTTGACTCCATACACAAAGGGAAGATGGAACAAATACTTCTAGCCTATTGTCTCTCCGAAGAAACCATCGCAGTCATAATAATGCTCTATAAAAGCACGAAAGAAAACGCACACTTATACAGTGATATATAAGCTGTACAAACAAGTATGATGAGCATTTATTGGATCAGTGAATGTCACACTGGAAAAACAAAAGAACGTGATGCTGGTTTCTAATCAAAACTTTAGGCTATTCCTAGTATTCTGGGCAATCTCAGAAATTCTGTTGTCTGGATGGTCTCGCTTTCTTGCTCTTCCAGCTCAATTACCTAGCCTTTGGGGACCGTTCCAAGTTCACCAACAATAATTGGTATCACCGACATCCACATATTCCATAGCCTTTTATAGTTCTCTGGCAAGAGCTTAGAATTTTTTAGTCTTTGAACTTTCTTTTATTATTACTCTATACTCCGCTCAAACGGCAAAATCCATAAGACAGAAATTTATTATTATTCTTATTATTATCATTATTATTTTACTTTTTCCGAGTTTTTTTTACACCTGCGTCGGCTAGTGGGATTTTATTGAAGTCTGGGTGACAACAAGTCTCCTACTGATCCGACTCACTTACCAATCCTTGGAAACGGTTATAAGCTCACCAAGTATAATTAGTATCACCGTCACTCACATGTTCCGTAGTATGTTTAGTTCTCAGGCAAAGTCCAATTATTTCTATTTTCTTTTACGCAGTAGCCCGCTGGAACGACAAAATCCATATCTATTTTGTTACTTTTCACTTTGTCTGGTCTTTTGACCATCATCATGTGATCCGTTTGTGTCACAAAATCCCAGAGAATTTTCAGCGTCAAAATTCAATCTTTTGCAAAATTCCTAGTATATCACTTTTTCCACCCAGTTGTGGCTAGTCTTGTATTCATATCGTGCTAGTTGGCTGCATTCCCTTACTATGGGATTGATCATTTCATCTCTTTCATAGTATCTTTATGATACTCCTTGCGAATTTTTCACAGGAGTCTGAGTGACAGCAAATCTCCTCAAGTCTTCAGTACCTTAAACGATCTTAGTAATGTTATATTTTGCATAGTCTCGGAATGTCCTCCGATTTTCAGCTCGTCTAATCCCCTTACCAAGCCTTTAGGGACCGTTCCGAGTGCACCAGTTATAATTGGTATCACCATCACGTCCATGTTCCATAATTTTTTTTAGGTCTCTGACATTATCCTAGTTCTTGTCTCTCTTTTCGTTATTTTTATCATTATTATTATTATTATTATTATTATTATTATTATTCACTCCTTTATGAGAGCTTTTCCCACTAGGGTTAGCTGACGGTTTTTCACTGGAGTTTGAGTGACAACAAGTCTCCTCAATCCCCCAGGTCTCTTCTCAGTATTCTGGCCGATCTCAATAATCCAGTAGATTTGATCGTCTCTATTCGTCCTTTTATTTCCAAATCCTCCAGTCCTTCTGCTAATCCTTTGGTGACTGTATCCAATTACAATTGGTATTATCGTCACTTTCATGTTCCACGGCGTTTTCAATTCCCTAGGTTGGTCGAGGTACTTATCCCTCCTTTCACATTCTTTTAATTTTACAATTCCGCAAGTTCTCTGTTTTTGTTGACTATAATAAGCTCTGGTCGTCTGGCCTAGATTTTGTGATCCGTTTTTATCTCAAAATCTTAGAGGAGTTTGTTTGTCTCATTCTCTCGGACATATTCTAGGTTGTGCATATACCATTTGTTCGTATGGTCAGACCGATTTCTTGCACAATTCCCAGTGGATCACATTGTCCATCCAGTCGTCCCTAGTCTTATATTCTTACTATGCTAATTGGCTGCATTCGCTTATCCTGTGATTGATCGTTTCGTCTCCTTCACCACATAACCAACATTTGCTGTTTTGCCGTGTCTTATCAATTCTCGCTTTGATATAGTTAGTCCTCATGGCGTTGTTTTGTGCTGCTATTAGAAAAGATTTAGTTTATTATTATTCTAAGAGCTTCGAACTGATAATACACTAAGATCACAGCCTAAACGCCAGGAGTTATGTTTCGATCCCAGGAAGAAATGCCGATCCACATATAAACAACCCCGTCATTTTTACGGGATTTATGTTATTATGAGATCTAATTCAAGCCCATATTTTCTTATACTAAAACCTTTTAAGCCTTTTAAAAACTACAATAATATCTTTACATGGCCATCAAGTGATATATTTAGTATGTGAATTATAATTACAGGTGTAACATGTATCAATATCGTTCGAGCCTGTGGATGGCATACTAGAATAACAAATGAACGATTAAGCTTCTGGCCTATTATTGTATCAGATAGATATGTATGAAAAAGGCTGAATACTATATCAGTCAAAATCATGGGTTCGATGGAACATGAATAAAAAACCTAGTCAGATTACTTAATGAAATAATGTTACTTTAGAGAAGAGTCATGATAGAGATGACACAGAGGGTGTCCTCGTGGTGTAATGGTTAAAGCGATGGACTGCGGAATCGTAAGCGAGTTCGTACTCTAATCGCGCTATTACGTTCACTTTCGGGCAAAAACCTTGGGAAAGGTATGAATCTCCTTATCCTCCCAGCTATGGGTTAAATAGTACCACTGCTGTTCTTCTAGGAGAATAGCTTTGGCATTAAATAACCTACAAAGAAACAAAGAAACCAAACCAAACCAGAGATGACACAACAAAATAAAATATTTGTACGGTAACAACGAAGATGAAGGTATTTCTTTGAATCATATAAAATAATGATTCCATTAATCATAGTGTCAGTCTTTCAAAACAGTTTTCAAAGACAAAGAACTAGCAGGGGTGTCCTCGTAGCGTAGCGGATAACATGCTGGACTGTGATGTCGGAATAAGCGAGCTCGAACGTCCGTCATGCTATTATGCTCGCTTTCAGATTAGTGCCTCGGGAAAGGCACGATCTTGCTCATTCCCTAAACCAAAGATTAAATGACACCAATGCTGTTCTTTTACAAGTATTGCTTTGGCATTAAATAACCCAGAAAGGTTGATATGTCATTAAACCAAAGAACAAGCTTGTACTATACAAAGTAAAGAATTGCTTTAAATGTATTCCTCCAGCTATAGATTAAATAGTACCCGTGGTGTTCGCTTACAAGTATGGATTTGGCATTAAATAACCCACGACGCTTGATATGTCATTAAACCAAAGTTTACTACACAAAGTAAAGAATTGCTTTAAATGTTTTTATTTTTTTATATTAAAATTTCGGGCAAATATTTCTTGTAAAAACATATTTATTCTTGTTAACATGTTGCCAAATCAAATATCAAATTAAGAGTCATTAATTATTCAGTAAAACATGTATATTACAAATACAATTCTTTTTACAAAAGAAATATATTAGTCTTTGAAATTGTCCTCATTTTGTTTTTTTTATAAATCTGAAAACATTTTTGCTATTTTTGAGTCGTGGAGTTATCATTATTATTCACTGATGTAGCCAGAGCATTTTTCTCAATTTAGTTTTTATCATGTTGTAATTTTGAGTATTACTTTTGTGACTAATACGTGAGATAACTTCAATAAAAACCCATATAACTGAAGATTTGAATATTCACTAGATGGATTGTATCAATTATATGCTTCGAAAAAATGTATACTCTATTTGAATTACACAAGTATATCAACACATTTACCTCAGATGTTTTTATTAAATTCATTTTTAAGTTGCAGCAGAATACTAATCATTGAGGATCCAACGATGTGGTTTGGCATTAATTGCTTTACACTGATACGTCCTTGTTCTTCCTCAAAATAACTAATACAGGATATATTTGAATGAGTACATGAAAGTTTATGGAAACTTTGGTTCCTAGAAAAATTTAATTGGGAAAAAATTAAAGCCATGATTAAGAACAACATCTTAGCAAAATAATCAAATGTCCAAATATATCATTCCGAGTTTGACATGTGGCAAAACTTGAGCAAAAACAAAATCACATAAAATAAATGATTATTCATATATGTTATATTGATAGAAATAGACGGAAAATTGGATAAATTAAACACTTAACTCAAATTTAGATGTGTGATATTTCGTTAGGCTTTATTTCATCTTCACAAGCCGAACGATATATCAGACATTTAAATTTGAGCTAAGTGTTTTCTTTATCCAACTTTCCACATATTTCTATCATACTGTCAGATTCACTACAAATCTACCTTATCAACGTGTTAAATTGTCAATGGATAATAACAACGGAGGTGCCCGTGGTGTAATGGTTATCGTCGCTGGAATTGGACACGGCGACACGAGTTCAAATCCTGGACTTTCACATAGCACTAATACCCTTGGGAAAGGTATGAATCCAATTATTCTCCCTCCCGCTATGGGTGAATAGTAGGGCAGACTGTGTTCTTCAGCCTTGGCAAGGCAACTAGTCTAGGAGAAGGAAAACTCTGAATTCAAACCTGTTAAACTCCGCTTAAAAAAATTGACCTTGTGTCATATCCTGCCCGAGCGGAGGGGTTGGGTAAATATGATAATAACAACGTGAGATACCTTCTTTTCTTCATTTATGATGAATAAGGTGGCCCTGTTGAATGAATGAGCTCTTTTGAATTTCAAGGATTTAACTTTTTCTTTACTGCAATTTCCGGTTTGTGCTTATATCTTTTGTTTGTATGATTTAACCCAAGTGTTCAGCTCAGTTCTCATTAGATCAATTGTGTCATCTGTCTTGTCTATTTTAAGATCTTATTGAGATAATTTTCTCCTATTTTTGATTTGATTTGTAGTTTTCTCTTTGCTTTCGTAGACATATTTGCCTATTTATTGTATCTGCCTTATTTCTTTCTTGTTCTTGTTTGTTTGTTTTTTTTACCTTTACAAACATTTTCTAAAGATTTTTGTTTTTCTTTCTTCGCAGCCATCTGCGTATAATTTTTTTGCAACATATTTCATTTGTCATTTTTCTTCTTGTTGCTTACTTCTAAACTTTTGTATTTTTGATCCTTAAATCAGATTTTCTGTTAGAATTATCATTCAATCGTTTTGAAAAGAAAAACCTCAAATATATAGAACTTATTGCGGTAAAAGGGGAAGCAAAATTGGAAGACGAAGGCTTGCCCACTGGAGATCAGATGTCGGGTTTTCGTGGAGATTTGGAAAGATATGGGATCAATGAACTGACCCTTTGTTGGAAGATCGAGAAACTATCAAGGGTAGCGGGGCTCGTGGCATTGGTGGAGCAGAGGGGACCCTAAATAGTTCTATATTTTTAAAAAAATGTGGTAAAAAGTATAAAAGAATAAAAGATAATAAAAAAATAAACAAATGGTTGAAACATGGTTTTTGGTTATATTTCACTGCAAAGAAATAAATAGATAAAATAAATAAATGAATAAATAAAAATAAAAAAAGGAAAGACATACAGAAAGAAATATAGAATAAAATGAAAACAAAGGAAAAAGACGGCAATATTGAACGTAGGTTAATCAAGCTAAAAAAGAAAAAAAAAAACCATAAACATTTAATCTCTCTTCATAATCATTTGCTACTGCTCTTTTTCACCTGTGAATTGGCCTTTCGGCACGAAAAATTAAAATAAAAACTATGAATATGTAACTTACTCATGAAGTGTATTCATATTTCACAGGTGGCAAATTGTATATATTTTCTATTGGTCAAGTTTTCTTATTTTCATCGTTCAATAACTTAACCCGATGAGAAAATTTGAGAGGAATTATGCTTCAAGAATACTTTTAATTCTCAGTTCTACTCTTAAATCCCCAAAACTGTCCACGTGGTGAGTTAAAGACGATTCCTTTAAAGTCCTACCTCCACAAGTTTGGGGAGTCTGTGAGTTAAAGGATCTAATTTCGGTGTAATATTTTTTATGATACTTCCCTTACCTCATGGGAAATAAATGGCCCAAGTTTAAACACCTGAAATTGTGTTTTTGAAAAACAAAAAGGAAAAAAAATGGCAACTTAAAGTAAATTTTATAAATTTCTACGTTACCATGTGTATCCCGTCATTTTTTTAAAGTTGTAATTTTTACTTGAATTATTATTGGTACCCATTGAGTTTTCGCAGCCGTAGAAATTAGTGTCATTAACTGGAAATTAAGTGATTGAAAGTCTCTCCAGAGGACGTAGGATTCAGCTTTTTTCATTTGTGCGGTTGTCTGCATAGTTTAGATTCTCTTTTAAATATTTCATTCATCCAGTTTTTCATAAGGTATCCAGGGATTTTTTTTCGACTGCGATCGATAGAACTATCATATATATCTCAGTGCATTTCTTTTTTACTCTATCGGAGGGTCTATATATTCATTTAGTCATTTTTTTTATATTATCAACCAAAGGTCATTTGGAAGAGTTTCGTCTACAATCTGATACATGTTTGCCTTTTTATTCACGAGAATATGTTGTGGTTCTGGATTTTTGAGATCCGTTTTGATGTCAAAGCCACAGAGGACTTGTCTTTCATTCTGTAAAACAGATTCTAATTTAAGCTAATACACTTGTCTGTATGGTCGAATTGTTGTCTCTTGTTCAGTTCTTAGTGGGTTGCTATTCTAACTTGATTAAGCATATTTTTGTCTTTATTTTTATCTGATGTAATTTTTATCTAGATCTTATCTTCTGGTTTGGGTTCGAGGAGATTTGCTTTTGTCTCAAAACACCAGATAATTTCGAGCATCTTATTTTTTTCGGACAGATAATAGTTTATACATAACCCTTTGTCAGCATGGTCAATCTGCCTTTTCTCGCAAAATTCCCAGTGGATCACTTCGGTTAACTGGTCATGTCCACTCTTGTATTCGTTTTATGCCACTTCACTGAAATCATTGATTATATGATATAATGTTTCATCTATATCTCCTACACTTTCTATTCTTCTGTGTACAATCAATGTAAGCTTTGATATAGTTATCCTTACGGCGTTATTTTGTATTACTGATTATAGAGATTTAGTTTTTTTCTTTATGTTTTTCTTTTTGTAGTCATGTCTCGGTCTGTGTAATTCCATCATTATAATAATAATTATTATTATTATCATTACTATCATTTTAAACTTAGCAAGTTTTTCTCACCAGCGTTACCGGGTGGTTTTTCCACTGGAGTCTTAGTGACAGCAAGTCTCCTCAAGTTCCCTCAAATCTCCAGGACTCTTCACACTATTCTGGCCGATCTCAGCAATGTTGTAGTTTGGATAGTCTCCACTCGTACTCTTAGCTCCACGTCTTCTCGTCCTTGTACCAATCTGTTGATGACTGTACCGATTGCGCCAGTTTCAGTAAGTATCACCGTCACTTTAATGTTCCGTAGTCTTTTCAATTCCCTAACAAGGTCGGTGTTATTATTATTATTTACTCCTTTAGAGTTTTTCACATCAGTGTTAGCTGATGGTTTTACATTGGAGTTTGAGTGACAGAATGTATTATTATTATCATTATTATTATTACGAATAAGCAAAAATCAAAAAGTGAAATGACAACACTTCCCAGGACGTCATCGAGAAATGATAAAGCTGTTTATAATATTCGTATTATAGTTTTGGCATTAACAATGAGTGAACTAATGAATGTATTAATACGATAAAAAAATTGAAAATGTGCTAGCTAAAAAAGTGTTGTGGTGTTCGATAAAGCTAATGAATATGCCGGACATTTTTAGAAGTGTAGTTCTTATTTCATTGTCAGTAATAATCGCCAGGTCTCTAATGTCACAAGCCGAATGAATTCGATAATCATAACAACAATAATGGAGAAATTGCTGGGAATTTTAAACGTGGTCCTGTCACTAGATCACCTATCATGGCAAAAGAAACCTTAAAAACAGATACATACTGTTATCTCACTCAACAATTGAAGAACCTGTGGATTAATTATTATAGCCACTGCCTTATCTCTCAAGTTTCAATGCATGGATCCAAGTGCGATCATCATGATTTTAGCATTTGGAAACATGGCAAAATCCCTGGGTTTTGAGGTTGACATATTGGAGATTGGATGAAGGATTAAGACTGCTCACACGATGGTAATTCTGGGCTTGTTGAGATTATGAGACAGGTAGTAGAGATTTTTAAGATTTTTGTGGCCAGTCGCTTTCTTCCTATAAACATTTGGTGTTAACATAGAAAAAATGTCATCTATAATAAAACGATTCGGTTTTTGTACGTCTGTATGCAATTAGAACAAATAAAAGGTAACACATTTTAGCTAGATTTGTGATTGCAAATTTCATTAGAATTTTCTTTGATAGAAGCCCATTTTGCATTTTAATATTGAGGGTTATGATGATTATAACAATTCATCAGGTGGGAATATATTAAACAATTAAATATCTCAAATGTATTTACAATTAATCATAAAGTAAGTTTTATACATAGAATGTGACTTGACATCGATATCAATGGACATGAGAGACAGGTTTTAGGTAAGTATAATGGAAAAGAATTGAAATAGAAGTTTATTAACATTAATTTCATTTACACCCGTCTCTTTTTCCACTTCAAAAATGCTTTATTACTTTCTGAAAAATAAAGCTTTATAAGGATGTGATTTATCTTATGATTATATGTTATTTTAGAGCAGTGAAAAAGGCATAAAGTGTTGAGATTTTTTTTTTTGAATGATAGCATTAAATATTATAAGAGTTGAGATCGATATTAATGACTACCAAAAGTTGCGTTTAAACTAACAATTCATATCATTAGCAAAAATATCACGGTGTGTTTAAAAATCATTGTTTTACGTTGTTTTTTTGTCAGAAATGTCCTCCGTATGTATTTTCCTAAACCCTCCGCAACTGATAGGCTGCAGCAGAAAGTCAATTCTAAAACAAAATAGAGCATGAGAATTAATTTTTATTTATTGAGGACTTTTTGTCCTCATCTTGGTAGTTTTTGTGTTGTTTTTTCTTTCATTATGTTTCGGCCAAATTTCACCTCTGGCCTTCTTCAGGTGATCTACCGTGACCTCGGATAGGAATGCTGAGTCTTGTAACCGTATCCCCAGTAATTACTGCCTTCCATAGTTGTTGTCTATCGCACCATGTTTTTGACCAATTAAACCTCCGGCCGGCTTGAGTAGGATTTGAAACTGCTATCTTCTGACAATACTCACCTGGAACCGTAGAGACTCAACGCCTCTATCCGCTGCGCCACGGGCCCCAATTAGAAATTTGGCCGAAACGTTGTGAAAGAAGAAACAACAAAACAACTACCAAGATGAGGACAAAAAGTCCGCAATAAATAAAAATTAATTCTCAGATTAAGAAGCCTCATCTCAAAATGATTCCAATTAAAGACAAAATAGAGCATATTTTAAATTCAGATTGTTTCTTCTGGACTGGTTACCTCACCGAAGTCAAAAATGCAATCTGCTCTAATATTTACCCATTGTGTGTAGGGGGAAATTCATGTTTTTCTCAAGCTCATTAGCGCGAAGTGAAACGTCAAAAGCCTTCTCCTGGATTTGAACTCGGGCTACTAATTCCATTTTCAACGATAGATCCTATTACACAAAGTGCAGCTACAAACGAAAATGAGTCAAGTGCATTGTCCTTGAAAGATTATATGTTTAAATATATGTGGTATACTTTTACTTCATTAAGCTACAGAATTACTATTATAGTTATATATATATATATATATATATATATATATATATATATATATATATATATATATATATATATATATATCAGTCAATAATAGCCTTGCTGAAGATGTAAGCTGAATTTTCATCTGAAATTTTCCTTCCACAATATTTGATCGATATGATTAATATTCATCACTTAATTCATTGTATAAGATTATTTGGAGATTATGGTGAAAAATAAATATTTATAGTTTAAAATAAATATAATATTCATCATCGAGCTACGGACTTATTGATAAAGCTGTGTATTTGCATAATCGCAGGTTATCACGAAAATCGATAGGCTTGAGAGGTTTTTGCAGTAATTTTCATAAATATTGTAGATGTAAGAAACAAAGTGCTATTTTTGAAGAAATGAAACTTTTTTCTTGGCTCATTCATTTCAAGTAATGTTCGCCGAACTAAAATATGTTCATGTCGTTCTCACCCATGGCAAGCATTATTTTTCTTTTTAACTGCTGAATCATACTTTGCTTACTGACTCCTCACTGAGCTTTTTTACGTTCTTTTGAACTATGCTTTCTTAGCGTTTTTGTGAACTACAGTTTTGTCAGATCGATTTGCTTTGTCTTGATGGCTATTTCCTCCGAGAGAAGGAGAAAAATAAAACATCTTTGGTGATGTATTCTTTTTCTTCTCAGTTGATGTGATCAGGAAAATGCAAAAGAAATATCAAGTGTGAGCAAAAGTTTCCTTTAAAAGAAATTGTTTTTTTCAACTTTGTATCTAGTTTAAAAAAAATAGTGTTTGGATATTTTGATTGCATTTAAAAAATGCATTTATGAAGAGAACATTTTCTGAGTTTTATGCAAAATAAAAACATTGAATGAAATAAATATGTCTACACAACCTCTGGCAAAAAAAAAAAAAATCAAATCATCACACATAGAGGATGTTCACTCAAGATATTTTTTATTTAAGAGTGAATAAACTAATGACACATTTATTTAATAGTTGAATATTATGGCTTCATGAATTTACCTTAAAATAACTAGATTATACAATTCAAATTAATCGGATATTTTTTCCATTCATCCAATGGAAAATATGTATTCCCTCAGTCTTGAGGAATCTATCATGGAATGGTTTAGTAATTTGCATTACTGAAACGAATACCAACATATATGCAAATCAGTCTAAAATCAAGAGAGAATCCTTGCCGATCTCATCCAACAGTTGGTCATATCTAAGTGAAAAAACTATGGCTCCAATAAAAGAAGCATCAATAGAAAAAATTGAAGGGATCATAAAACCCATACAAGAAGCTGAACCACACTGGAGTGAGGCAAATGGTGTTGGTAGTTTTCAGACAGGATTTTCATGGAGAAAAGCCGAACAAAAACTAGCATTGATACAGTAACAGAAGAAAATTTGATTAAAGTTTGCCAAAGAAAAACAATGATGCCGTGTGGATAATTGGATGAAAGTGATGTTCACTGATGAATCAATAATCTGTATTGGACAAGGCGATGATTGTGGAACTTTTGTCTGATGCCTTTCAAATGAAACCTGAAAAGGAAAACCACTAAATTTCCTAAGTGATTCAGGATATATAGATTTGATAGGTGGGCATATCTAATTAAAATAAACGATGACTCCAATAAAATAACTGTCATTTGAAATAGTGCAAAGGATCATAAACCTCATTCAAGAAGTTAAACCCCAGAAATTTTTTTGCGTCTTATCAATTATTATTTATTGATTGGTTTGGTTTGGTTTGGTTTTATGGCATATCAAACACCTTTCGTTATTCACTGCCAAATCCTGTTTTTAAATATATATTAGATATATGATTTGTTAAAACGTTTTGTAGTTACACACAGTAAACTGACCAAACAGTTCGATTTCTAACAATTCTATTTCGTATAAGTCGTTCGTTTGCTCTCAGTTTAAATGTCAGAGAGTTCTATTTAACCTATTTTTTGCACATAGTTAAATCATTTCACTTATTTCAATCTAATACGAATAATTATATTAATTAATTTGCCCACTGTTAAATGTTTTCAAGTATGGCAATTTAATATTAACAATTCAAGTAAACATCAGTCATCAGTTAACATTAGTACACAGTTCAGTTCTATCTGACCCATAGATAGGACCCTGTCAGGTGCTAGCACTCCGGGATAAGGTGGACTTGGGAGGGATGGCAACGATATAGTTACTCCCCATTCCCCAATAGTTCAGTATTATTGGAGCCTAAATATCAGATTGTTTAATGTCGTATACAGGACATTCGTTGGGCACGGGGAGGTCTTAATCTTCTGCAGAGATGCAGTCTGAGTATTGTACAGCCCCAACTGATTTGGCTGTTAGTTATTTGAGTGTTAGATAAAAAAACAAAAACAAGTTGAACACCGTCTAAGTTTGTTAATTCCATATTTTTTGCTAGATGTAGTTGAAATAAAAACATAGTTTTACTGATAGTTAGCAAGCTTATCTCGGTAAAAAGTGAAAAGTGCTGGAAATCTAGTGAGGGACGAACTTGTGATATTAATGGTCTGCAAGAGAGTAGCGTTTTAATCATTAGTGACGTGAATTTATAAATCATTTGGTTAAGGAAGTTTAATTGCCAAAGCGGAGTGGACAACGGTATAAATGTGAGAAGTTTTTCTTTCTGTATAAGTGTGATACTGGCGAAATTTGGCTTAGTAGTTATGGATGTTAATTATTTGGTTTTTCTGGTTATATTATCATCATATTAAACCGTATATTATTAATAATTTAGTTATTATTATTATCATCATAATTATTATTATTATTATTATTATTATAATTATTTACTCATTAGAGTTTTTCACATCAGCGTTAGCTGATGGTCTTTCACTGGAGTTTGAGTAACAGCAAGTCCCCCTCAAGTCTCCAGAACTCTTCTCAGTATTTTTGCCGTTCTCTGTAGTTTGGATGGTTTCCACTCGTCCACCAACTTCCAAATCCTCAGTACCTTTAATAATTCTTTAGTTACTGCACCGAAAGCATCAATCCCAATTAGTATAATTGTCACTGGCATGCTCCATAGTTTTTTCAATTCCACTGCAAGGTCGAGG
This sequence comes from Sepioteuthis lessoniana, assembly GCA_963585895.1. Lineage (NCBI taxonomy): Eukaryota > Metazoa > Mollusca > Cephalopoda > Myopsida > Loliginidae > Sepioteuthis > Sepioteuthis lessoniana. The sequence goes on along the minus strand of OY757911.1, from coordinate 62,275,720 downwards.
TACTTATCCTTCGTTTCACATTCTTTTAGTTTTGTTCTATGGTCAGCCGGAACAGCAAAGTCGACAATTTTGCAATTTCTCTTTTTTTTGTTGATTATTATTAGGTCTGGTCGTCTGGCTGAGATTAGGTGATCTGTCTGTATGTCAAAGTCCAATAGGAGTTTATGTGGCTTATTTTCTACGACTGGTGCTGGGTTGGGTATATACCATTTGTTCGTATGGTATTATTATTATCACCTAATAATATTTTCTCTACACATTTTATGTGTTGGACATTTTAATCTCAACTCTAGTGCTTTTTCACAGACAATTCTTCTTAAAATGAACAAGGAATAAACTCAAACCAATAGAACAAAAAAATTGATAGCGATGCATAAAACCTTACACTTAAGGTACGACATAGACAGATTCCAAGAGTCAAGAAAAGATGGAGAAAATGAAATCGCCACCATTGAGGACCCTATAAATACAACAATTCAGAAACTCGAATAATGTACAGAAAAGAGTAAAGAAAGGCTGGTTACAGGGCCAGTGACAGCAATATCAACAGAAATGGCTTAAGAAAAAAACAGGAAACCAACAAAGAAAATATCTTAGAAACAAAAATGGGAAGAAAAACAATTATATGGATACTTCAAGCGGCACACAGGTACTACCACAAAAGGAAATGCTCATACGATAACCAGCACATAGCTAAGAAGAGGATATTATAAAAGAGAAATTGCATCTCTATTAGAAGCAGTACAAAATAATACCATAAGAACTATTCATATGACAGCAAAATATTGGTAATACCTAATAGCATGTATGGAGGTGAAAGATGAAAAGAGTTGAATTGGGTTGAAAATAATTAATAAAGATAAGCAAAAACTTCCAGAGTTCCCGGACGAGTAGATGAGCGACGCATGCGATAAGAAAAGGAACCGTCCCAACAAAAGAGGATCTCGTGCTCTTTCAGCAGTGACCAGAGGAGTGACAGCACCTATATCTCTCTTACTACTGGCGGAGGGCGCCATGCACCGTCTTTGGACGACGTGTTGGTTAGCCTTTCCACTAGTACTAGCCATCTATAGTACTAGCGACTACAACATCGGATTTGGACATAAATACCCAAGCAATGACTAACACATTTTAACACCTTGACTGGGAGATTCAACCATTTCATTTGTATTCAGAAAGAATTTCCGCACCCATGTGAATGTTCGTTGAACCCAGAAATGGAGGCAAGAAGTGAGGGATACCTTCATCTCCTATATTTTACCGTCTTCTTTTATGTAATTCCTTTGCAGCCTTCGTATCCAAGAGGTTGGGCCGGCAAGATAGTGTGGGGTAGGAGTGGAGTAGCCCAGATTGGAGTCGGATACCAAACAACACCTTTGAAATCCCATAAGTATAGCAAGTTTTATTTATCTGGTAACCTAGATAAAACGGTTAATCATATAATAAGCGAATGCAGCAGCAGACAAACATAAAAGAAATACAATGGTAGGAATGAAAATGTGATCATGCTAACAAATAGTATATTCATAAGCCAGAATCTATCTTAGAAAATGAAACGCACAAAATTTTCATGGGGTTTGGAATACAAACGAATCCCCCAATTCATGGCTATAAAGATCAGACCTAGTTAAGAAGAAAAGGACTTGTCACCAAGTAGATTTTTTCGTTCCAGTTGATCGTTTAATGAAAATAAAAAGAAAGGCAAATGCTTGCATCTTGCCTGAGAGCTGAAAAGCTATGTAAATGGAAAATTACGTGGATACAATTTGTAGTTGGTGCCCTTTGAGCGACTCCCCACTCAAAGTCAGTAAAAGAGAACAGGAGATGAGAGGAAGAATCAAGATCATCCCTGCACTGTTGCGGTTGTCGTTTTTTCAAAACTCGACATTTCCTCATTTTCTAATATTTGAATTTTTTCTCATTTTTAGAGCACTGCTAAGATAAGCTAGGATACTTAGGAGAGTTCTGGAAGTTGGAGAAGACTTGCTGTCATTCAGGCTTTAGCAAAAAATCATTAGTTGAAACTATTGTGAAAAACTAGTTAGATATAAAATAATTGTTTACATATAGAGAGAGTGGAATAGAAAAAGGGAGAGAGAGAGAGAGAGGGAAAGAGAGAGAGAAAGAGAGAGAGAGAGAGAGAGCAGGATTTTTTGTCATACCACTGACTTTACTGGAGACATTCCAAATTTTGTTTCAAAATCTCACTTATAAATGTTTTCATCCATACAGTGACATCTGTCCTTAACTGTCCTTGACGCACTCGCCAATCATTTCTTCAAAGTACGTTGATAATTCAAAGAATGTATGAGTAAAATTGTTTGACTGCACTCTTAAACACGAGATTAATCATCATCATCATTATCATTAACGATTTTAATTGGTGACTGATTTTTTAGTTCTAGTCGTTTGTCTTGTGGGTCTGGAACTTCTCTAACTGACTCGACTGCTCCTTTTTTATTCAGTGACTCTCCAGTTCAACTATTGTTATGATGAAATTTTATCTTGTTGCATCTAATGAATAAATCAACAGATAACAATTAATTCTTATGTTGAAGTAAAATCAAAATCAAAACAATGTAGTTACTTAAAAATAATGTGAGTCGTCAAACAAAATAATCCACTTTCAAATAATACCCTTTCATAACTCATAACCCAGTGGAATTACTATATAAACTTCAATATTTTATTGATCTAGATATTTTTTATAAATAATGTCAATTACTTTCTAAATTGTTTTCCAGTGTACTGTGAAATATAAATATAAAACTTTTCTTATATAATAGTTAGGTGAAATATAAACTTTACTCCAAATGAGATCCACCTATTACTATTTGTTTATGTACTTGCTAAATTCCACCTCTTAAAGTTTAAGCTGTTATAATATTCCTTACATAAAATGTCTGTGTAATAAAATATTTCTAACAGAAACATAAGTTTTTTCTCATTCTTTTTCTTTGTCTTTCACTTATTATCAGGGGTGAAGTTGACTTATCAACTTGCAGTGCGGCAAATTGAATAGGGAAAGTGAGTTCCAACACTAGTTGAGACAGTTTCATTTACTAATCACTGATATCCTTAGTAAAAGCATGAATCCCCTTCTCCCTTAATTTATGTTTAAATATCAAAATAGGTGAAATCTCTTAGCCTTGTAATCTTTTGATGGACCAACTTACGCGTTAGGGATCGTTCCTTGCTGTTGGAATCATGTAATACAATACAACCTATTACATATTAATTGGAGAGAAGATGGATATCGTCAAGAGCTAGGCCATGAAAGAGAATTACTTCAAATGACACCCTAAAGACACAATAGGAAAACCTTTACATCCATCTATTTTTACATTTAACTCTAACTTCATCTGTGTGGAGACCACAAACAGAGCATTGTAGAAGCTTTCTGTTTATATTCTTAGCTGACGCCAAACATATCACGGAAAATAGTTCAAAATCGCTAAGGTTATATATAAATAAATCCCGTCGTACGAACAGGATGTGACACAAGATCAATTTTTAAGCGGTGTTCAACAGGTTTGAATTCAGAGTTTTCCTTCTCCTAGATCAGTTGCCGTAAGTAAGTAAAGGTAGCAACTGTAGTCGAGGGTGACCCGAAAGCTCCCTTTTCAATAGCTACTACATCAAGGTGTTGGGTGGGCGCTACTCATTTCCCCGGATTTCCCCTTTACCTTTGATCCTTACCTTATAGTGCTGAGTGTTAAGCAAGGAGACATCAAGTACCATTTTTTGAGTCTTGGGTATGACTCGATCATGGATTGAAACCTGGTCTCCTGGGCCATTGGTGAATACTCTAGCCATCATGTCAATGTCCGGTAAATGTCCGGTTGCCGACCATGGTTAAACAGACCAGCCTGTCCTACAATTTACATATTGCTGTAAGGAGAATTATTGAATTCACAACTTTCCCAGGAGTATTAGTATTATTTGAAGTGAGAAAAGTCTAGTCTAGGATTTGAACTTGGGCCGCGTCCATTCCCTACGACGGTAACTATAACATTATTGACACTTCCATGTTAAAGTCACATATATAATTTTAAACAGAAGATATTTGTAAACTAAATACAACTACAACAGTAGTTTTCTTCAAAAATAGTGTAAGCTCCGACCAGAACAAAGAAGAAACACCGAAGAATCTGTGCGGATTTAGGAATTAACAATAAAACTCTCAACCGGATGTTGACTCGTCGACTGCCACATACAAAATGTATAAACGCGTCGCTACGCATCGGCCCCCACGCACCCATCCAGTTAAAAATCAGAAAAAAAAGAAAAATAATAAAAATTAAAGTAGCCAATGGGAAGCGATCGCGCCAAAATGAGAAGGATTTTGGAGTGATGAATTTGGATCAGGTGGGGAGAGATAAATACTCGGGATTTCTGTAAACTGGGTCAGTGAGGACAAAGGAGACCCAAGGAAGCTCATAGATACAGTGATCAGTCGAGAAGTAACGTAATCAGTCGAGAAGTAACGTGATCAGTCGAGAAGTAACGTAAAGTCGAGTTAAGAGCTGAAACTACTTTTATGCTTGTTCCACTACCTGACCATAGAAGAAAGAAAAGAAAAGAAAAGAAAAGAAAAAAGGAATAAATACTCTTTAAAAACATTTTCCTCCTTTCCCCTTTTTTCCTAACCTCTGATTTTCCACCACTTTGAAAGACTACTACTTGTAAAAGGGAACTTCTGAACATTCAAATCCAAGTTGACGCATTATTGTTTTATAAAAATTGTTTAAATTTTAGATGTTCCTTGTTTTAAATGAAGTTTTTCTTATTGTATGTTGCAACACTCCAAACCAAACAAAAAGGCCATAAATCTACTATTCTCTCAAACTTTGATATCAAGACTAGTAGGAAAATAAAGAGCAATTGACCTATGCTTTCTGTTTTGTCAGTGCCAACAGATAAGGATATATTAGTCAGAGAATACAGTAAAATCAGTAAATATAAATACTTGGAAAAAGAAATTGAAAAATATACCACATTAAAAATACAACCGCACCAGTTATAGTGAGAACCCTATACATTGACTAGATGCCTGGCTGTGAAATCCTACTTGAAATACAAGAAAAAAAAGCCTTTTGCATAATTGTTCATTCCCTTAGGAGATTATTATCAATGTGAATGAAAAAAAAATCACACCTGAAAGATGCAGAAAAATTATGATGCATATAATTACTCCTTTCATCTTAGGTAAAGACCTGGTGAAGAATTATAAGTAACTGAAAGTAAAATTGAAAATTGAATAATAATAATAATAATAATAATTGAGGCAAAACCAATAATAATATAATTAGCAGAATTAGCGCAAAGGGAATATAAGACTAGATACGACTGGGTGGGGGGAGGTGATCTGGGAATGGAGCAAAAAATTGAAATTTGATCATACTGCTAAATGGTATATGCACAAACCAGAATCGGTTCTGAGGAATGAGACACACGAAATTCTCTAGAATTTTGAGATGCAAAAAGACCACCTAATCCATGATGGAAGACAAGATCGAGTCACAATTAACAAAAAAAAAAAAAAGAAAAAAGAAAAAAAAAAAGAAAAGAAGAGAAAAAAAGGAAAAAAAAAACAGAGCCTGTCGTATGTTGACCACAGAGTGAAAGTCAAACATAACGAAAAGAGAGAGAATAATTTAAAAACTATGAAACAATTATAATTGATGTGCCTCGAACAGTATCCAAAGGCTTGATAAGAGGGTGGAAGAGTTAAACATCAGAGGACGAACAGAGACCATCCACAGCATTATTGAGATCGGCCAGAATAACGAGAAGAGTCCTGGAGACCGGAGGATATTGTTGCTCCTCAGATTCCACTGGAAGACCATCAGCTAATGCAGTTGTGATAAACTGGTGAGGATTAATAAGATAATAATAAAAGGCGAAATAATAGACAAATACTTGGACCTTGATAGAGAACTAAAAAGAAAATTTGGAACATGAGGGTGACAATAGTACTTATTGCAGATGATGCGCTTAAAACGACCCCCAAATTCTTGGGAAAACACTGGAAGAATTGGAAATCAGATGAGGAATCGAAACCATTCAGTTCATAACAGTATTAAGATATGCTTGAAGAGTCCTTGGCAGCTGAGAAGACTTGATGTCAGTCAAACTTCTGTGAAAACCTCACAAAAAGTATATTAATAATGATATATATATATATATGTCAAGAGTGGGTCATGGTAATCTTTCAATGGCTGTTTTTATTCTCACCTACAGAAGCCACCCTTATAGATGTGCAGCAGTAATTCCCCGATCGAACTATTCGATCCTTGCCGTTGAACCGTAGGATTCATACCACCAGGAACTGGTTAGGCATTGCGTTGAGACGTTAGAGGGTTTATACCCTTGCCTTAACGTCCACCATGCTGCTTCCCATGGCTTTCGAAAATTATTTTTCTCCCTCCGCTTTTGTTATTATTAAGTTTTAACTTAGTTAAAGTCCACAATTGTTTTTAAAACTCTGTGTAGTACTTATCTATGCTTCTCAGCGTCCTTATAAGCATTCTATTTTACGTTAACAGTTAAAGTCCACAATTGTTTTTAAAACTCTGTGTAGTACTTATCTATGCTTCTCAGCGTCCTTATAAGCATTCTATTTTACGTTAACATAGGTTTTTAGGTTCTAATAACGTGCAATTATGTTAACTTCTCTTGACGAGGTTCAATATTAATTTGGAATTACAGTAAAATTTTGCATTTAACAGATAGATATACAGCAGTGACTTTACAAAGAAAAAAGAAATAAAATCATTCATGCATTTTTAAATGACAATATAGTAAAGGACAATATATTTCGAACCAATTTTTGAACTCTCCTGCCTTGGAGTGGATACGCTTAATATTTTCTACTTCAGTTTAACATGCTCCGTCAAAAATAATTTTATGCACTTTTATACAGAAATATGTGTTTCTACAGCTTGAGGAGGGGGAAGGATCATTCTGTTATTCGTTTCTCCCTTACCATTTTTTGCATTCTTTCTTTCTTTCTTTCTTTTCAATATACTGAATATTTCGACACTGGATGTACTCCTATGAACCCCTTCACATAGACGAGCAAAAGCAGAACGACCAGCAAGAACCTACATACAGCAGTTCTGTGTCGATACGTGATGTAGCCTTGAAGACCTGCTGGAAGCAATGGACTACAGAGAAAGGTGGCGAGAAAGGGTCAGAGATATCCGTGCTGATAGCCCGACATGATAATGATGATATTAAGAGTGCATATTTAGGCAGTAAATTGTTATTAAGGAAAGTTTTATTGAAGACGATGGAACACTGTTATCTCATTATTTTTTATTACAATTTTTCAAGTCTTTTTTTTTTTTCGTGGTAAAACAACTGTTCCTTATCTTCTGCCCGAGCGCTTTCGACCATACTTTTGGTCATCCTCAGGAGTCGTTTAGTTTGAGTTGACAGTTCAGATTCAGTTTAATTGTCTTGATTATTTTAGCAATTTTATTATAAAGGGGTTAGTTGGAATGTATTCTGAGTTTTGTTTTAAAACATTCAGTGGAAAAGGTTTTAATAAATGTATATTTTGTTGGATGAGTTTTCTAATAGGGTTGGTGATTTTTGTTATAAGAAAATGTTCAATATGTTGGCACCTCTATGATATGCTATTTTGTTTATGTTTTTTAAAAATATTTTTTATGCATATTGCTTCTACGATTTGTAATCGTTTATAATTATTATTTTAAGTATAAATATTGTATTATCTGCGAGAATCTAACTTACATCGTAAGATGTTAGTTGGTCAGTGCTATTATTGCGTTTTATGATTAAATGTTTTATGGTACTATTTTTAGAAAAGTGATACGTAAGGCGACGTGGTAGTGTTGTAATTATATAACCAATGTAAATATTATTTTTGTTTTTCGGGAGGTAATCTCGAAATGGACATTTAAATTTATAAACTACATTGGTTTGCTTAAGGTGTATGTTAGCAGAGTTGGTATTTTTAACAATGAGGAAAACTAAATGTTGTTAATTTTTTTGAGAACTTGTTCATTCTTACTGGGTTCGACCTTCGATTATTATCAGATGTTCATTTCGGATTTCCCATATGTCATGAATGAATATTTTATGAATCCTAAAGAAGTGGAGTTAGCGAGTTCGAACTCCACTCGTGCCATAACGTTCACTTTTTAACTAATACCATTGGGAAAGGTGTACACCTTCTTATCTTGGGAGCTATTGGTTAAAACGTACGCCTATGGTTCTTCTGTATGGATTGCTTTGACATTAAATAACCCACAAAAGTTGATATGCTATTAAAGAAACCTAACTAAATTGAGAACTTTAGCTTAAAGATTTTATCGTCTGGCTTAGTTTGTGTTTATAAATGTTGAAGCAAACCTTCTTTTCTATATTCAGAAACATAAGTGGATTGATCGTAAGTCTAAAGAGAGAAAGGTTCTGTTGGCAAAAGGCCCGCTTAAGTGTGGTTAACTTTTATTGCATTCATTATGATTTGGTTGGAATTGGGTCTTAGCCAAGAATTCTTGCTTATTTAATGAATATTACCTCTAATATGATACACGAAAAGAAGCTTTTATTTTCACTATGAAATCATAATTGTTTTTCGTCTTCTTTGTATATACCGTGTCACAAAAGTCACATGAAATTATATCAATTTTTGTCAGGTAATGGTTTTCCTTTAACTATTTAGATTCATGAAGAAATTAACTGATAACAAATCAAAAGAGAACAGTAAATTCGGGTTTATGATCAGTTTTCTTACTTTTTCTTTCGGTTAAATAGTACAAGTAAATTTGCCTGGTTCTGGGTTTGTTGTTTTCTTGTGTTTTATGGTATATCACCTCTAGTGGGTAATTTAATGTCAAATTCTGTTCATACATATGAGCACTCTGGCGAAGGAATTTACAATTACCACTCGCATGATGCAAAGGTCTTCGAATGAATTGAGCACTCTGGTGTCCGGTTAGGCAAAAATGTAAACAAACGAAAGCTACTAGATAATGCCTTATAATTCCAGAACTGACGTGGTTCGCTTGTTGGTTGAGCGGTATGATACTCAGTCTAACGTAAAGTTAGGCGGGTTTTAATCCCAGCTTCAAGCGTCCTAAGTGTCTAGCCACACTGAAGAGTTGTGATACGACTAAATAATCTGTCTGTAGATTACAATATATATATATATATATATATATATATAATTTGAAAACAAATAGTTTGATGATAACTTTATTTTTAAACGCGTTGTTTGAGCTCATTTTTTTGCATAAAGTTAAATGGCTTCAAGTATTCCTTTCTAATACGAAGAATTTCCCCACAGCTGAATGGTTAGAAATAACAACACCAACTCCTTAGAAAATGACTGAACAGATTTTTTTAATTCATAAATTCTGACCCTAACAGGTACTACTATTCTTGGTCAGAGTGGACCTGAGAGAAATGGTAAATAAAGTGGTACACATTCCTAAAAATCCAGGATTAGAGCCTCACAAACCGATGCAGTTCAACATCATACGCCGGGCACTTGTTCTTGGAGCCTGACTTGAGGGCAAGAGTTTTCCACTACACTATAAGTAGACGATGTTGATCTTGATATCTTCATTGCAATAGATGCAGAGAATGAAATAATTTTGCCTTAACCAATATGTATACGAATGGGAACACGCCAAAAAACTCTATCTTGCGTAATATTAGTGCTCAAACCGATGAAAAGAAAATGCTTTAAAAACCGCTCTATTTTTCTGATATTATGTATTAAACACGTTAAAAATGAACGGTAACATCAATTTCGTTTGCACTTACACTAGGAATAATGTTGTATATGCTAATGTTATTCCTGCAAATATTAGATTATTTAATAGAGATATGTTATAATCCGAGAAAATTTCTAATGAACTGTTTCCGTCGTTAGTTGGTAACAACTTGTTTTCATTAAACAATACTGTTCAACAGATAAAAATAGAAAAATACCCATGCCCTGCAAAACTTCTCAATAATGCAATAGCATGAAACTATTTCACTATCCTCAATACATTACGTGGTGATGGGGTGATCACCTGATGATCTGGAGAAACAAATAATCATCATCATCAACAACAACAACAGGACATTCTTTAAACAGCTACATTGACATTTTTCTAATGAGAAATTGTTGGAGAGGTGAAATACGAGAGTTTCCGGTCACCTGTGATGATGGGGTTTCCGGTCACTGGTGAAGACGGAAGACACTTGCTGACGGCGGTCTTTTTTTTTCCTTATCTTTGACGCGCGTTTTTTCTGCCTTTGCTGGTTCTGACCCAGTTCCAGACACACACAAAAACATCCACACACACACACACACACACACTCTCTCTCTCTCTCTCTCTCTCTCTCTTTCTCTCTCTCTCTCTCTCTCTCTTTCTCTCTCTCTTTAACCAACTGATTGAAAATTTTAGGTTTCCATTTATAGCATTAACATCCTTTTTTCACTTACATTACGCAGTTTAAATGGTTCTCGCCGACCAGATATTCCTATTAGTGTTTTGGATATTTCGAAAATTGACGTAATTGTTTACACAGTGTTACTTATCAAAAGATGACCTTCTCATACTTTTCCGTTTTACCATTGATCACATGAATGTATGATATATTCTCGTAATTTAAACTATAAATTTTTAAAGAGACATAACAACATCAATTTGAATCTCATTAGGGGGAATCCACGAGGCCATGTAGAAATTTTGAACTCCAGTCGGGCTATTGCGCTCACTTTTGGACTTAACCCTTGGGAAAGGTAAGAACCCCTTTGCCCGCATCTATGGGTTAAATTGTAGCACTGCCGTTGTTCTTCTACAAAGATGGCATGGGCACTAAATTATTCACAAAATTTGATGTTCCATTAAACAAAGAAAGTGAAATCGAACCTGAATCTCCAAATTGAAAACTACTTCTGATTTCATTTAATTACTCAACAAAATGTACATTTTATATCTCATAAGAAGAATAAGGAGGTGATATTATAGTCGTAGTAGTCGTCAGCTCTCTAATAAGTTGCACAACATACATAAACTCACGTCAGATGAAATTGTTTTAATCGTAAAATCTCGATTCCTGGCCGCATATTTTCTATTCTAATGATTTAATCTTGCACAATACGAAGGAATAACATTTTGAGCTGAGTTCATGTGTTTTGATTAAGAATTTGATCGTGTAATCTTATGATCTAATGAAAGGCTGTCGGCCATGATTAATGGATATTATTTCTTATATTTTTCAGTCGAGACATTGATAAGTGTCTGTGATCTCTTTTGAAGTTCATTCCATTTCTTCATCAATTCAACCTTCAAGGCCCATTTAAAACAAAATGATAAAAGCATTCGTTTCATTCATCAATATACATTATTGATTCCTAAATCAAATTAAATCCCAGAAATACCATTTCCTTTCTTGGTTCCATTAGACAAATAAGTAAAAGATGCCTTTCTTTAATAAATAGTCACTTCTATCCAGTACAACTCAGTACAGAGCTGATTATGTATGCATTGTGTGAAACTGATACATTCGTGCCTAATTTTGGAATGTAATTAGGATAACATTATGTCATAGTGTATCGAAAATATTTTCAATTTTTTAAAAGTTTTACTTCAAAGCTTAGTAGTAGTAGTAGTAGTAGTAGTAGTAATTGAAGTCGTAATAATAGTAGTTGTAGTCTTAATATAGTTTGAATCCTGGATCGTTTTGAACTCACAGTAAAAAATATCCAAGATTCAACAATACTACTACTACTACTACTTTTTCTATTATTATAATTATTATTTACTGACTATGAATTGTTCTTATATCACTTCTGATGGTCTTTTGCTGGAGTGTTAGTGACAGCAAGTCTCCTTAAGTCTCCAGAACACTTTTAAGTATCCAAAATGATTTTAGCTGTGGATGATCTTAATTTTTCTTCGAATCTCTGGTCCATCGAGCCTCTTTTCCGGGTTTTTTTGGACCTTTCCATTCTCACCATGCTCCACGGCCTTTTCATCTCTCTGGCAAAGTCTAAGTATTTGTCTAGCCTTTCACCTTCCTTCATGTTCGGTACTGTAGTCTGTTGACGGTGCAAAATCGACTAGATGACAAGTAATATTCTTCTTCATTAGAATTATGTTTTGTTTTCTGGCCTCGGCTACTTGCCTTGTCGACTGAGGCTATAGAATATATCGACTGCATCTCTGCACTGGGGTAAAGATTTCAGGCGCATAGTCATTGGGTGCAGTTACGCTCACGCGCAAAGGATATGACAATCACCATTGTCATAATAAACCCCAAGACAAGAAATGGGGCAGGAATGTGGATGACGTCATGCCCGGAAGAGATGGTCCTGAGAATTTGAGAATTTTGAAAAGACGTCCGTTGAGATTGGACGTTGAAGTCGAGAATTGAATTTTGACCATTAAAAGATGTAGTTGGGTTTCTCGGATCTCTACCGATAGAGATCTTAAACATCACAAGATGCGCCGCGCGTTGGGGGTGGGGTCAGCATAGTATGGTCAGCATAGCATGGTTAGCATAGGCATTTAAGAATTGTGTCGTCATGAACCGAAGCCAGAAATTAATTAACCCGTTTGTATCTGAAACGACTGAGTCCGCCTGCGTTTGAATATGTGTTTGAATATGTATATTTATTTTTATTACAGTTGTGATTGATATCATTATGGCTATGAGATCACCAAATTATACAACTATACCCGCCAACGAGTGTCTTGGATTATGGAACTAAACAATCTGATAGACAGGTTCCAGTAATGCTGGAGACTTGGGGAATGCGGACACCCTTTCATTGCCATCACTCCCATGTCCACTCTGGTTCGGAGTGGTAGCACCTGATAGGGTCCTATGTATGCGTCAACTAGAACTAAACTACGTACTTATGCTATACTGAACTGTTTAAAATTGAATTGTTTTTGACATTTAACCGTGTGTAAGCAAAATCTACACTTAAGCTGAACTAAATTGCTTGAAATAGAACAGATTATTTTTTTAAAAATGAATTTGACATTAAATAACCTACAAAGGTTGATATGCTATAAAATCCAACGAACAAGCCAACCACGAATTCTTTCAGGATTGTTTCGAGCGCACCAATTATTATTATTATTATTATTATTATTATTATTATTATTATTATTATTATTATTACCTGGATGTTGTTTTAGTATTTTAAGAAGTGGTTTGTCGTTTGAAATAAAAATTCCGAAGATGATGACACTCTGCTCTCGATAATGACACTTGAAAACGCAATATAGAGGAAAATGTCACTATCAGCACTTAAACAAGAGTTCGAATTGTCAAAATCTCACAGAAGCTCTCCAGAAATCTCTTATCTTTCGTCAAAAACGAAAACACTTTTCTGATACGCTTGTAAATCGAAAAAGTCAGCTTACATACAGGATGCGACAGAAATACATTCCATATCATAAACTGTCATCTGTGTAGTGAACTTGAACTTGGGAAAATTGCAAACGTTGCTCTATCTTGCAAACAGTCATTTTCTTTTAGATACCTTCAGTTACGATCATGGTTTGGATCAGTGAATATCGTGTATTTGCTGGTGAAATGTTTTGAAGACTGGTGAATCTATAATTGCCGCAGAGAAAACTTTGCGATTTCAATTAATGTTACATCGGAATGATACAGTACCGGATTGAATTTTTAACCCATAGTACTATCGATTTTTATCAGTAACATCATCATTCCAACGTAACATTAAATGAACTCGGAAAGCTCTCTATGTAGCAATTACAGATATACCAGTCTTAAAAAAAAAGACATTTCACCAACAAACGAATGGTTTGTACTGGTTCATGCCATGATCGTAACTGATCACATCTGAATATATATTTCATTTAGAAAAAACACAAACTGGTCACATTAGGATTATAAATTTATTTCCATCCTGTTATGTGTTTTTGATAAAATCAAAAAACACGAAAAAAAAAAAAAATTAACAGGACTTCTTCAGATCTTATGGATAAAATAAATCAGAATAGACATAGGAAAGAAGGGGATAGAAGAGGGATGAAGAGTTATCTCCTCATTTAGCCCACTTCCGTTTTTTATTTTATTGTCGGTTTCGTACAAAAGACGAAAAATATGGGCTCCTTTCTTCAATAGTAGATAAGTTTCGTTAAGAGTTTGGGAAATAAGACACAGGAATTCAATTTCATCAACTCACCCCCAGATAAGTATATATATATATATATATACTTATCTGGAGGTGAGTTGATGAAATCTAATTCCAGTGTCTCATATCCCAAACTCTTAACTTAAAATTCAATTTCATCAACTCATCCCCAGATAAGTATATATATATATATATATATATATATATATACTTATCAGGAGGTGAGTTGATGAAATTTAATTCCAGTGTCTCATATCCCAGACTCTTAACTTAAAATTCAATTTCATCAACTCACCCCCAGATAAGTATATATATATATATATATATATATATATATATATAAGAATGTATATATATATATAAGTATGTATATAAATATATATATATATACTCATCTGGATAAGTATATATATATATATATATATACTTATCTGGAGGTGAGTTGATGAAATTTAATTCCAGTGTCTCTTATATCAAACTCTTAACTTAAAATTCAATTTCATCAACTCACCCCCAAATAAGTATATATATATATATATATATATATATATATATATACTAATCTGGGGTAGAGTTGATTAAATTTAATTCCTGTGTCTTATATTCCAAACTTTTAACTTAAAATTCAATTTCATCAACTCACCCCCAGATAAGTATATATATATATATATATATATGTGTGTGTGTGTACTCATCTGGGGTAGAGTTGATGAAATTGAATTCCTGAGTCTTATGTTCCAAACTCTTAACCAAACTTATCTACTATTGAAGAAAGGAGCCCATATTTTTCGTCTTTTGTACGAAACAGCTATTTCTCATCCCAAATGATTTTTTCATCGCTGTCAGCAAGGTCCAAATGATTATTCTTCAATGTCACAATCTTTGATTGGTTCAATTCATAAGAGATTTCGCAGTTCAACGGTCAATTCAAACCTAACTCACAACCCTCATTCCTCTCCAAAAATTCAAAAGGCATTTATCTAAATCCTATTTTTCCTGACAGGAAAGACTGGTGACCTAACTGCAATGTACCGTTAACAAGCCTTTTTTTTCAACTTACCAAGGGCGTATTGATCTTTGATTGATCTAACTTCCGGTGATTCAGCGGTCGAGTGACTAATCAAAAACCGACACTCGCCTCCAGCTTAACAGGATTGCAACATTCCCTACAAGTTGATGATAAAAGGAGTGGTGATTTCACCACGCAAAAGCACAATATGAACTTTGCGAGACAGACTGAATTTTGTCAAAAGGTAGTCATCCACAGAAATATTTGATAATCTTAATAATCTGAATAATCGCTCTGTCCACCGGGGCTCATAGATTCGCCGACTGGACCTCTGTTGAAAGCTTAAACTTCCTCACAAGGAGTATCATGGGTATGGGTAAGCCTCTTGCTCTGGTGTTTGGGAAATTTAGAATGCCCTTTCACTTCCTCGTCCACTATTCCACGGAGAGGTAGAACTTGATAGGGTCCTATCTATGCATTTAATTTAACTCATTATTATTAATTATTTGAAACCATACAGTTGTGCGTAAATTATTTTTATTACAGAGGAATACTTGATAAATGGAATTACTAATGTTAAATGGCAATACTTACAAACATTTTAGTGTGTGAAAACAAATAATCAATATTAAATAAAATTATTAGGTTAGATAGGAAAACTTGTAACGACTTTAGTTTTTTCAAGCAAATTATTTATATTAAATAGAATTATTAGTGTTAGATAGGAATACTAGTAACTATTTAGCTGTAAGCTAACAAATGAGCACAAACAGATCTTTTGAAAATTTGGTTACTATTAAACTATTCTCATACAATCAATCAATCAATATATATATATATATATATATATATATATATATATATATATATATATATATATATATATTAACAAGATTTACCATTAGATTACTCACATGGGTTGATATGCCGAAAAAAAAACAACCAATATTTATTCAAATAAAGCAAAGTGCCTTCCTAAAGGATGGAAAATATTGAAAAAGCAATACTAGTGTTTGGGTTTTATTTAATGGCATATTAACCTTTGTGTGTCATTTAATGTTGAAACCATCGTTGTTGAAGAACAGTAGTAAAACTTTTTAACCCACCACATAGGAGATAAGGGTGTTCATGCCTTTCCCAAAGTTTATTAATCTCTTAGTTAACATAATAGCTTAAGTGGATTTTGAACTCACTTAATAGAATTTCAGTGTTGCACGTTTGCCACTCTGCCATTTGGACTCCACCCAAAATAATTGAATGCATCATGTAATCATAAAGGCAACTTTTTGACCTTGTCATGCACCTGTTGATTTTACTTATTCAATTATTTGTATGACATCTTTCTATATCATTTAATTAGACAATCAGGATTTAGTTAGTGACATGGCAGAAATTATTCCTGATCATTAGGTTATTCCATAATAGTTTTCTGTGCATGACTCACAAAAAATTATGATATTAATTTGAATGATTTAATCTATTTTGTTTATTATATTTCATGAAGCCAGAATGTTCAGCTATTGAATAAAATGCTTGGCGTCTAATCTGTTAATAATTCATTTACTTCTAAAAAAAAAACAAATCCAAGGTGAACATTCTTTAAGTGTGCTAATTGTATAATTTTTGCCAGGCGTAGTATTAATAAGCCAATGTTATTTATAACTTATGGAAAAATACGCTAACTGAAACAATGAATTCCATGCTCCAAGAAATCCAAGAGAGGGAATTAGAACTAAACTGCGTACTTATGCTAAAATGAACTGCTTGAAATGGAACCGTTTTTGACATTTAACCGTGTGTAAGCAAAATCTATACTTATGCTAAACTGAATTGCTTGAAACAGAAGTGATTATTTTTATAAAAATGAATTTGGCATTAAATAACCTACAAAGTTGATATGTCATAAAACCCAACGAACAAACCAAACAAGCTGGCCTAGGTTAAGTGTCCCGTTTTTATTTCAATGTCTTAGAGAATTTTGTGCATCTCCCTTTTAAGGACAAACTCTGGCTTCTGCATATAACATATGTCATTCTAGTGAAATTTCCGTTTCTTACGCAATTCCCAGGGGACCACCTTCTCTACCCAGTCGTGCCATTAACTGTTTTATCTCTGTCTTTAGGAAGCTAATAGTCGCTATTCTCTTACGTGTTATCAATTTTTGATTAGATATAATTTGTCTTTGTAGTATTATTTTGTGCTGTTATTTATGCAGATTCCGTTTCTTTCTTTAAGTGTCTCCTTTGTAATTATTATTATTATTATTATTAGAATATTATTAATGAGTAAGATAAAAAAACAGAAACAAAGTTACAGAAAAGTGTGTGTGTCTGTGTGTGCGTGAGAGAGAGAGAGAGAGAGAGAGAGAGAGAGAGAGAGAGAGAGAGAGGGGGGATTCGCCTCTGTAATAAAAATGAAATAAAGTCCATTTTACCTACTCGGTAATGCTCTTTGGGTTATTTTGGCTGTGGCCAGTGATTATAGACATGTTTGTAATTTATAAAAACCTTTCATCGTAGAGTTAACCGGACAAGATATTTCGACTGTGTCTGGCTCGTATTAATGTACCAACAGCAAAGAGTATGATTGTGTATGTACCAATGGCTCAGGTCACCACAGGCTGACGTCCTTAGAGAGATGTAATTAAAGTTTTCTCCTAACTGCATATTTAAAGAAAAAAGATTTATCGTATTCTTCCCTAGTTGCTCAGCTTCTATACTCAGAAAATGGTGCATAATACAATGTTAATTTGCTTGAATTCGAAAACTCCTAATTATGTTATTAAGAATTTTATCCACTTGCACATTTTAATTCACTGTAAAAAGTGGCAATTACAATTCTTTGAATCTAAATTAGTTTTAATTTTTCAAAGTTCTAGTAAAGTACATATTTATTCAAACACTCTACCTCGGGCAGGATGTGACACGAGTAAATTTTTAAGCGAAGTACAGCTAGTTAGAATTCAGAATTGTTTTGCCAAGACGGGTGGCTTAGCCAAGGCTTAAGAAACCAGTCTGTCTTGCTATATACCCATAGCTGGAGGGAAAGTATATAGTTTTATGCCTTTTCCAAAGGCTGTATTTGTCTCTACCGCCCACCAGACAGGACTTGATACAAGGCCAATGATCCGAAGGTCGGCTTAAAATAGCGATTAGGGGAGGAGAATGTCAGTCACGAACCGAGGTTCGAACCCTGCGGATCTATGCTGGTCATCGGCTCACTTTGTGCAAGTGTAGTAGCATGAAGTGAAACACAAGCAGCTTCGTACAGGATTTGAACTCTAATTCTCGATTTATTTTTCTATGGTGATAACCATTACAATTAGTGCTCTGTCAAAGGTTCGAGTAAAATTCACTGGTTTATAGGCATAAGTGCTTACAAGTTAGTATCTATGATTTTTAGCAGGTTGCATTACAGAAATATTATTGGGTGTAACTTTTAACTTTGCTACTTGTACAAACGTAATCATTTGGTTGATTCCAGCTGAAACATAGGTATTGGAAATTGCAATCCACGAAACACTTGAAATATAACACATCATAATATTATCTACATCAATAAAAACAAGACTCTAACATTAGAAAATAAAGTAAGTATCGAAGTGATTAGTCAGGAAATATAGCAACAAACAGGTCTAAGATTGCTTTCAGTATAATAAACAATGACAATCATAAGACAAATGGCTATAAACACTCGTTTTTTTTATACGATAATTAACTAATGAAATAAAGATGCTACATATTCCTACAAAAGTCTTTGCCCACGCAGAGAATCCTAATAGAAGAAAAGGAGAATGGTTCTCATAAAATAATAGGATAATAAATTAAAATAAGGACGCCTGACATGAACAGAACTGTGTTCTTGTAGAGAATAGGAATAATTGGAAAAACGTCGGTACATGAAATAAAACAACACTGTTCTTTGTTTGAAAGTGAAAAACATTCGCTTCAAAATGAAGGCATACTCTAATTCATATTAGAAATTATTTTAATCGAATACGATGAAGCAATACAGAAAAAGTTATTTGTCATGATGTTGGATACATTTGAGAGGATTTCCGGATAAAATATTCAACAAAATATTTTTCAAGAACTGAAAAAAAATGGGGATAAGAAATTAATGTTTTACTTATACTTATTCTTTATTTAAGAATCAAAGTCTAAAAATTAAAGAAAAATATTGGATGGACTTTAAGTTTAACAGCATATTTTCACCCATTCTATTTAGGAATGATTTCAGGCTTTTTAGGAATAGAATTAATTTATAAATTATATCTTGGTCTTATTGGCTTCCTAATTTCAATTCTTTTTCAGACGTCTTTTATTGTTCAACTCTAGAAAAAAACATTACAAAACAGGTATGTTCACACTAGTACTCATGATTTTATCAATATTTTTATGCAGTGTTTTTGTACCCAAAGATCAAGATTATTGCTTCACAACATTTCAGTCGTGAGCATGGTAAAACGTCTTCTTGTTTTTATGCCTTAAAAGTTTTTTTTTCTGTTTTTAACACGCTGTGCATATTTAAAATAGAAACAAATATTGACCAAAGTACGTAAAGCCCTTTTATTTTCTAACAAATTACAGTGACATGACTTTTTCATGTAAATTTGAATAACCCAATTAAGTTTAAGTTTAGTCTGATCAGTCGAACTTCTGAAGTTGTAATCTAAAGTCGTTGTAGCGAGACATTTTTAGCGCAAAAGAATTAAAATGATTCCAGAGTATAAAGTAATTTCTAATCCAACTTGAAACTGTTGTATACCTGGGAGAGAGAGAGAGAGAGAGAGAGAGAGAGAATAACACTTATAAAAATATCTCTCTTGTTTATTAAGAAAGGTGGCGAAATGGTTACGTGTGTGTGTGTGTGTGTGAGAGAGAGAGAGAGACAGAGAGAGACAGAGAGAGACAGTCAGAAGGACAGGAAAACACTAGGATACCATATCTTCAGAGAGCCTTGCTTCGCTCTGTCTCCACGAGGGTGGAACAGGGCCGACTGAAAACATATAATCATCTTCGTCTCTTCTCCGCGATTCTTTAACAGGGGACTGATACTTGGCTGCTTCTCCACCCGAGGCGTATACACCCCCATCCACCCGGGCAAGCGTCCAAAGCGGCGAGAAGTCAAGTGTTACTGCTCACAGAACTTCAAACCAAACCCTCTATTTAATCCACATGGTAGGTTATTCTAATTCCTTTAACCATGACCGGGTACCAGTATTAAGCTGTAGTAAGTAACCAGGGTTCAATCCCAGATCGAGTCATACCAAATACTTTAAAAATGGTACTTGATCTTGTTTTGCTTAATACTCAGCATGATAAGATAAGGATCAAAGTAAAGTGGAGCAATCCCGGGAAAGGAGTAGAGCCCTCCCCTACACCTCGGTGTAGTAGCTATTGAAAATAGAGCCTTCGGGTCACCATCGTCTATGGTCGCCACCTTTTTTAAAGTATCTTTTGTTTGTAACCTGTAGTTGATATTGAACTTGCAATTTTTAGATGATCTCTCTTAGGAGCACTTTTCAACCAAACATCTTTATTGCATTTTTTTCATCGAGACTTTTTGATTATTGAATCCCATATTGTATTCATCTCCATAATTGGTCTGCTTAACTGGTCACTGTAGCCCAACATATGTTTTGCTTCTTTTTGACAGCGTATTTTACAAAGTTCTTCCGAATCTATAATTTTAACCTAATCCTATAAGAGCAGATGTTTTCCCTTTTCTTTCCATACATGATCAGCTATACCCGATTTTTGACCTCAACTCGACATACTTGAACAAAATGCAACATAAGTTAAAGTAAAAAAAAATCGCACGACTATTATTAGTAGTAAGACGTATCTCATGAGGATATTAGGTTTAATAAGTCACGTAAATTTACTCTAGATTCTCCTGTAGAACGCATGACGCAGCGGATATTGGCGTTTAGCTAAAAAGTACTCCTTAGTGAAATCATCTGAAGATTGCTGGTTCAATCGCAACTAGAATTGCCTCGTCGACTTGGGCTGTAGAATACACCAACAGCTTTTCTGCAGAGGGTTAAACCCTCCAACGAATGTCCTGAAATATGAAACTAAACAATTTGATCAATGCTATATTTTGACCTTCGACCCGGCCCAAAAATGCTATTCCAAGGTAATACACGGGAAGGAAGTGACACATTCCAATGGCAGGTAATCGAAAGAGATCGCGTGAGCGGATTAAGGCTTATGATATGGGACAAGGTGAAGGTCCCATTGTGCCACTAACAGTGATGCACCGGAAGAGAGTAACCTCTGAACTGCATGACAGTTATTTCCGCCTGATGACGATTAAACATCCGATTTCAAAGATCCAGTAGGCGATCGTTTGGGCGTTGAATTATTATTTAACTCAGTTGAGTTTGGGGTGCCAAAGCAGTTGCCAGCAGACTTCCAGACAGTAGAGACCAGATGTGGTAGGGAAGGCCACATCCGACCGAGGGAGACCTCGGAAAAGCCCCGATGGAGTGGACCCCAAGACCTCTGGTTGAGCATCTAAGAGAACAAGAAAAACACAACGTGACGGTCATAACAGTGGGGTCAAAATATGAAGTTTATGTTCAGTCTCCAGCATCCTCTCACATGCAAACCTTCAACAACCCTTTCGAACCCTTGCAATAAAGTGAGAGGTAAATATATTTGGAAAGAAGTCTTCCTGCGTCTTTATCCTGCGTCGTTTCTTCCTGTGTCTTCCTCTTGCGTCTTTCTGCGTGCGTCTTTATTATTGAGTCGTTATGATACGGCAAATGAGTATATAACATCAAGAGTTTCCAGTAGTCCTGGAACTTTGGGGAATGCGGAGTACCCTTTTATTGCCATCGCTCTCAAGTCCACTCTGGCTCGGAGTGTTAGCACCTAGTACGATATATGAGTTAAATAGAAACGGTGGTTTCTTGACTTACTGTTTTTTTTTTGTTTTTTTTGCATTTAAACCGAGTATTTATGCTAAACTGAATTGCTCGAAATAGAACGGTTTTGACATCTAAACTGTGTACTTATGTTAAACTGAATTGTCTGAAATAAAACTCTTTTGACATTTAACTCTGTGTATTACCCAGTTGGCTGGAGCTGTAGAATACACCGACTGCATCTCTGCATAGGGGTAAGTCGCCCTCCCCAATGAGTATACTGATATGACACTAAACAATCTGATAGTGAGGTTCAAGTGATGCTGAGACTTTGGAGAATGCAGAGCACCCGTTCATTACCTTTGCTCCGAGATCCACTTTGGCCCGGAATGGTAGCACCTGATAAGTCCCTATCTATGGGTTAAATAGAACTAAATTGCATACTAATGCTAAACTGAATTGTTTGAATTAGAAATGTTTGACTAAACTGATTAGCTTGAAATAGAAACGTTTTTGACAAATAAACTGTATACTTACATTTATACTGCGTGCTTATGCTAAAAGTTTGAAATGGAAGTTTTTCAAACTGTACTTACGCTAAACTGAATTCTTTAATATAGAAATGTTTTGACATTTAACTGTGTAAAGAAAATCTATACTATTACTGAAGTGAATTAGCTGAATTAGAACTGTTTGATTAAACTGAATAGATTGAAATAGAAACATTTTTAGAATTAAAATGTGTACTCATGCTAAACTGAATTGTTTGAAGTAGAAATGATTATTTGTTTAAAAATGGATTTGGCATTGAATAACTTACACATGTTGATATGCCATAAAATCCGAACAACCACCCACAAAATTTATACTTATACTAAACTGAATTTGCTGAATTTGAACTGCTTGAATAAACTGAATAGCTTGATATAGAAATGTTTTAAACAATTAACCTGTGTACTCATGCAAAACTGAATTGTTTGAAATAAAACTATTTGCATGAAAATGGATTTGGCGTTAAATAACCTACAAAGCTTGATATGCCATAACCGCCCCCCACAAACCAACCAACCCAAATAGAGTT
Source organism: Sepioteuthis lessoniana (assembly GCA_963585895.1). Lineage (NCBI taxonomy): Eukaryota > Metazoa > Mollusca > Cephalopoda > Myopsida > Loliginidae > Sepioteuthis > Sepioteuthis lessoniana. Next base: position 62,252,607 of record OY757911.1, on the reverse strand, counting down.
TGATAATACTTACTATAGCTTGATACTCGTATCCGAACATGAGTTAACGGAATTAGAACAATTTTCATCCGTGGATTAGATAAAAGAATCAGTTCGAAGTGTGAGCTTTAGAGTTCGACATGAAACACCCTAAAGAAAGCCGAAGGAACCATCGACTGAAACGTTATGAGAATAATAGTCTGAATACTCAAAGTGATAAAAATTATCAAGCTTGATTTCCGACTTTTAGGCAAATTGTAAATGTTTTTGAACTAAAGTCATATAATCTTTTTGTGAACATTGTACAAATTCGAAATTATGTTGATAGAATACGACTACATAACGTGTAAAAATGTCATTCACTTTGACATCGCAAGGGTTTTTCTCGATAAAATATTCATCAGAAAAACATTTTCTCAAGAATTAAACCAATATATAGAAAACTTAACTTTCACTTATAAGAGTTATTTAATCAAGAAGTAAGAGCGACAATTAAATAAAATGGCTAAATTTTGAAGATGCCAGCATTCAATTTAAGAGAGAATTCCGGCTTTTCAGATAAAGTCGATTAATAATTTACGACGGTTAGCAGAAAAGTACATTAGCTGACCAAGATAAACTCATGGAATTTGACTGAATGAGATTTATATTTCAACACTGCGGCACCCAGCGAAAATAAAGACGCGGTAAACCGACAGAAAATTAGACAAAAGTGCTAGTATCAAAAAAGAAAAATTCAATCCAGCTGGTGTACAATCGAGTCAATGATGCATGAAATACACAATGCGTGAATACATCAATATAAATTTGTTTTATATTCATTCACTCGGAAGCACGCGTACGATTCCACACACACACACATATATATATATGTAGGAATATTCGATTTGATCGTTGGTTGTTTTGTTTTACGGCGTATAAACCCATTTCGGTTCATTATCGCAGAATTAAGTTTCTAGCAATTCAGTTTAGCATAAGTACACAGCTTAAATGTCAAAATAGTCCTATATCAAACAATTCAGTTTAGTATATGTTCACAGTTTAGCTTTATTTGACCAATAGATAGTACCCTATCAGGTGCTACCAATCAGGGCTCGAGTGGACCTGGGAACGATGGCAATGACGGGGTATTACGCATTCCCCAAATCTCCAGGATTACTGAAGCCTTAATATCAGATTGTTTAGCGTCATATACGAGACAATCGTTGCGGGAGTCTTAGTTTTTATTCTAATTGGTTAAAAGAACTATTTTTAAGAATCTAGGAGGGAAAAGATTTATTAAATAATTCTGGGATTTGATCCTTCAAATTTTTCGCAACAAATCCAATATTCTGGTCTGTGAATCTAAAAAAAATTATAACCAGTGAGTACATGCTGATTCATTCAAAAATAAAAAAAACTATATATATATATATATATATATCTTACATAAAGACAAAAGAAAAATTCACTTTCTTGGTATCATTAAGAATTTCTTTTCCATAAGGATATTAATCCCAAATTAATTATGCATCAATAAACGTAAGTATTGAGCATGCATATTGGTTACTCCTACACCTTGGATTTCATCCCTGGATCCTAAAAAGAAAGATATATATATATATATATATATATATATATATATATATATATATATATATATATATATATATCTTTTTAGGATCCAGGGATATATATATATATGAAAATGTAGATACATATATATATATATAGATATAGATATATATACAATATATATATATACATATAATATATATATATACATATAGATACATATATATATGAAAATGTAGAAACATGAAACAAACAGAAGTTCTAGACAGGATGGCTTTAGTTATAAGAAAAGTTGGCGAATATAGTCGAGGGCGACCAGAAGGCTCCCTTTTCAATAGCTACTACACCGAGGTGTAGGGGGTGGGCGTTGCTCCTTTACCTGGATTGCTCCTCTTTACCCTTGATACATACCTTATATTGCTGAGTGTTAAGCAAGGAGGTATGAAGTATCATTTTAAAAGTCTTTGGTATGACTCGACCTGGAATTGAACCCAGGTCACCTGGCGAACACTTTACCCACTGGGCCAATTGGGTTAATTACCAACGTTTTAAATATATATATATATATATATATATATATATATATATATATATATATATATATATATATATATATATATATATATATATATATATATATATATATATAACAGGACCGAATGATATTATATATATATATATATATATATATACATAATATTTTTTGGTCCAGTTAAACCGGAGTTGGGAATCAAATACTCCAATATGTTTTGATAGTAGATGTTTCTATGCCTAGAGAAAAAAACTACAAATAATGATTTACCCAGACCCTGAAAAATTGTTAAATAAGAGATGTGAATTAATAGCTAGATGTAGACATATGAATAAATTCAAACTATAGAAAAATTATCATTGATAATGTTTAAATAAAAAAAAAAACATAAGATTAAATTGAGATGTACATGAATCAATAGGCTCGAAAACAAAATTGAAATTAAAAAGATTTTAATTTTAATTTTAAATCTTGAAATTGATTTAATATATGTGTTACCGTATCCTTACGTAAAGTAGAGAGAGAGAGAGAGAGAGAGAGAGAGAGAGAGAGAGATGAAAATTTTGAGGTCGAAAAAGGAAATGATTCACAGGAAAATTGCTTTTGAACGTAGATATCTCGTCGACTTACAACCTACTCAATTTTCTTACAATGGGAAATTGCTCTCTCAATCTTTAAAAAGTAGATACTATTCAATTTTACTCAATCTCGGAAGAAGACAGGTTCAAGTCGTTACTAGGCGAATGGGCCAGAAGTTTGTTGTTTGGACAGAATTTGATTATAGTTTTATTTTCAGTGGGTGTCACATTCTTATATCATTTTGTCAGACGAAGCTAAACACACACACACGCACACAAACGTATGTGAGTAAGAGATTCGTCCAAAGGTTCGTTGTCAGACCAAGATACTCGCATCATGTACAGGACCAAGCGAGATTTCTTTTTCAATATAGTCCTCTTTTCAATCCTCAGATTTCTCCCGGCGGTGTTGCAATTCTTGGATCCCATTATTAAAATAAACATGAACGGAAGATATGAACCTTTCAGTCAAAGGACTTTTCAGCCCGCTCATATATATATATATATATATATATATATATATATATATGCCTGATTAAATATTTTCAAGCAGTACAGATGTTTTTAGTCTTTCCTTTTTTCATTATTTTTTCCAGTTATCGATTTGTAATATATTATTATACAAATTGCATTATCTGTGTATTTTTAGGCCACCAGAGTTATAGAAATAGTTATACAAATTAGTACATATATATATATATATATATATATATATATATATATATATATATATATACTTCTGGGAAGAATATATAGTTAGAATATAGTGATACAAGTACTTCCAAATGTCAAAATCTATACACAAAAAACATCAATTCCGTGAATTAACAACATATAAACAATATGTATTGAGAAAATAATGTGGGTTGTTACTCACAACTCCAAGTTTGATAATCCAGTACACTTGATTATTGGAGATAATTCGGATTCGTGAGTATTATCTGCCTTATTATCGCCAGTATTATCAACTCATTTGTTTATATATATATATATATATATATATATATATATATATATATATATATATGTATATATATATATATACGTGTGTGTGTGTGTGTTAGGCAGCAGTCTTTTATTTAAGCATGTTTGATTAAATAATAAAGACATTTTGTCAATATAATAAAATTAAGATCCTTTAAAGTTTCCTGATAAGTGCCTTGGTTTCAGGTTTGAATTGTTGGATGAATTACCAAAATTTTTCCGAGTGCTTTCGGACCTTTCATAGACCATCATCAGGGGTTGCTTGCATGTGTAAAGCATGTTTTTTTTTAAAGTTTTGAAAGTTTTGGGGTTTTTATAAAATAACAAAACAACGCAAACACAGAGTTGGATAAAATAGTTGTTGATGAATTTAAAGAAACAGAACGCTATCAATGGAAATAGAATATTATCAAGATATACGGAGTATTAAAAAAAAATCCAATGGCATTTCACAACATTGTCGCAATTTTCTAAATGAATTTTATTGATCTTAGTTTTTTGAAAAATTTTTTTACCACTACTACTCTTTCTAGACGACTAACAATGCACCTTAATGAATCTAGCTCCACAGCATTACATCTTAAACCCATTCTATTCCCAAACCAAACTTTCGAAAAATTCTAGTTGAAAACATCACTATAATAGCGCGTTGAAATCGATAAGCTATGACTACAAATCCTTGAAGCTCTTCATATAAAAAGAAAAAAAAATTAAAAACAATAGAATTTTTTTTGAAAATGACGACAATGTTTTGAACTGCGTTCAGATTTTTTTAATATTCCGTATTTCTTGATATGTTAAATTTCTTGTTAAAACAATAAGGCGTTAGAAAAATTAAGAAGCCAGAAAATTTGAACATATGTTAGATTTTTCAAAGCAGGTGGAATTTTTTTAATAATGTAAGCTTGTAAACTAAATGATTATTTTCGTGTAATTTTCGTTTACTTCAAATACATATGTTAATTCCCTTAGGTAATTTGATCTTAGATTTTCTCTCTAATTTTGAATTAATATCTAAAATTTCTAAGAATATCCTCCTGTACATAAATCTTCCCGTCATATAATACTATCAATTACTGAAATAAATATTTTTATTTCCAATAAAAATCATCCAGCATCAATATCCCTGCAATTATCTAGAGTAGGAACCTCGGTGGCTCCCAGTCAGGATAATTGAAATTTACTTTTATGTCTCCACTTAAACACAAGATCGTTTCATTCATTTAACCGTAGTCTGCGATCTTTAAAATTAATTATACTAATTTTTTCATCGATACACAAGATACATCTACCTGTGAAGCTATGCGCGGTTGACGCCTGTCTGATTATTTTCTACTTTATTTTTTTTGGGGGGGGTAGCCCTGATCCTTAAGGTTCCAAAAATATTTAGATTGAATTGTTTGGTTTAAAAGTTACGTATTGGAGAAAGAATGTCTGTGGTTATACAGACTTTGTTTCCAATTCCCCGCGGAGATACCAGTATAGACCCTCTCCCCATCCTTATTATGTTCCATGGGGGAAATGCACACTTGGTATACGACGTTCTTTGAGTTACATTGTCCGTCCAAGCATACCCCTTTACTTCTACTGTTACAAGACGCCACATCTGGTCCCCCGCTATTTCTATTCAATTCGTCTAGTAACCTCGTCTTATGGTTATTTAAGATTATATGCATATTCTTTGTACATGAGTAACTGATTGTGTTCATATCAAAATATTTTCCTAATAGATTGTTCATATCAAAGGGCTTATCCAGGAGGTTTAGGAAGTATTTATCAATGTTAATGTTGGTAAGTTTAAAAAATGGCGGGATAAACCACATAACTCTTCTATTTCTATTTTTTCCTCGTCTATTTTAGTAATTATTATTGGTGTCACCTACCTTGATGAGTGCACGGGTTCCACTACTATTACTACTACCAGTAGATTAGGAGTTCATGGGGTTCACATACTCCAGTTTACCAAGGAATACGCTATTTTTGAGTGCTTCATCATATATACTTTTGCTCTCTGCAAAAATTCTTTTACATGAGGATAGTCTGTTAATCCTCTGGTTCATGGGATTAGGAATCTGCTTCGATAACGATCTTGGGTGGTTAAAGTCAATATTTACGGAGGTGGGGGCGGAATTGTTCTTACTAAAAGGTTTGAAGGTGACGTTATTTCAATTTAGTGTAACGTCAAGAAAGTCAACTATCTTTAAATCTGAGGCTATTTGAATTCGTAAACCAAGTAATTAAAATGCTCTAATAATCTTTTTCTGTATTTCAAAGGTTTGGGTCTGTTACTGTTCGGGATGAAGATAATTCCGTCATTCTGGTAAAGCCCCACCTGCTCTAAGTTGACAATACGACCCAACGTGTCCAAGATATAAATCCCTATTAAGCCAGCTACCTGGAGAAAGGAAACTCTGAATTTGAACCTGTTAAACTGCGCTTACAAATTGACATTTATGAGCGCAGTTTAACGGGTTTACATTCAGAGTTTTCCTTCTCATAAACCAATGGTCATATTAAGGTTAAAGAAACCAGTGTGTGCTACCATCGTTGGAGGGGAAATAATTGGATTCAAGCCTTTCCCAAGGGTTTTAGGGGCGTATTAGATGGAAACAGGATGTGAACTCAGGTCATCGTATGCATTTCTTACGACGGTATCAATGAAAACATGGGCACCGTCTGTGCACACACACACACACACACACACACACACACACACATATATATATATATATATATATATATATATATATATATATCTTAAAGGGTAAATAATCTATTGGTTGCGTCAATGAACTTGGAATAAGGGAAATAAATTCAAAATAAAACCAAAGAAAATCTCTTGATGTAAATCTAGACGTCATTACAAACAGCCCTGATCTTTAAAGTGTGTTCGTTAAAGATGAAAGAAATAGAGATATGCTAATCCCGTGAGACGCTGAGATAACTCTTTATAAGAACAAAACAAATGAAGAATATAAGAAGTGGAAGCAAGTGTTTCAGAATATAAATGACTATGGTAACTGATACACAGCTAATACTAATGAGATCTTTCCAGGAAAGGCTAGATAGAATAAAATACTGAAAGGGGGAAAAATAAAGAGACAAAATATAAGAGGGAAACTGTAACAAGCTCACTGCAAGTACTTGGCAGCAATGAGTGTCAAATGATTATCATCAGATGATTTTCTAAAAGAAAAAAAAGAAAAAAGAACGAAAAAGGAAAAAAGAACGAAAAAGAAAAAAGAAATATATCATATTAAGTCGTTTATACTGAGATTATAAAATAACTCAAATCTCAATGTTATTTATCCGATGAAATTAGTCTCCATAACTTTTGGTTTTGATCTGTGAGAAATCAAAAGAAAAAAAAAATCAAAAATTAATACGAGTCTTTGAACGTTATAGAGATAACAATAAACTCACCGGACTGGATTTAATAATTTATCGATGAGTCATTATCATTCTAAGATGGTTTGATTTGGTTTTAGAGCATTTCAACCCTTTTTGGTTGTAAACACAATTTCTTGACAATATTTTTTAAATGAGCCAGAACTCATTTCTTTTTTGCCTTGTTAAATGGTTTCAAGTATTGTTATATAATTCGAATAATTCAATTTACTGTAAATTATTTGTTCGCACAGTTAAATTAATATACATGATATATAAGACATAATTTTGTCGCTAATTTCATTTTTAACTGAGTTAGAACTAATTTATTTTCACACTCGTATTGCTATTGTTTCTACACAGTTAAATGGTTTCAAGTATTGCTACTTATCACTTATAATTCTATTTCAACATGACTCATTTATTAGGACATAGTTCATTGGTTCCAAGTATTGATATGTATCACTAACAATTTAATTAAACATCAGTCATTTATTTACATACATTTAAATGATCAAACAGTTCAATTTCTTACAATTTAGCATGTTATTTGTTTGCACACAGTTTAAATAACAAATATTTATATTTGACCCATCGATAGGACCCTATCAGGTACCACATTTCGTGGGCAGAGTGGACCTTCGGAGCGATGGCAACGACAAGGTAATCTACATTTCCCAAAGCTCCAGCATTACTGAAACCTCACCATATACAGGAGATTCTTTGCGGGGATGGGGTTTTACCCTTATGCAGAGATGCAGTCGGTGTATTCTCTAGTCCCAGCTTACTGGGTTTTCATTCTAAGAGTTTTTGGAGCTAAAAACCTTGTTTATTATAGATGTTTTTTTTGTTACCATAAAACTTCGTCGAGTTCTTTTTACAGCCATCTTCAGATATAATAAAAGAGAAAGAATATCCTTTTTACAATGTTTATGCAGTGTATTTAGAAAATGAAATTACGGAAGCGCTCGTTGCACAAGTCATCATTGTAGGAAATGGACATGGTGACCCGAGTTCGAGTCCTTGATTAGGTTATTAGATTAACCTCCTTAACCACCCCACAATCGGTTAAATAGTATATCTACTCTACTCCTACAAAGCTGGCTTGGATATTAAATAATTAAATAACCAACGAATGTTCCATTAAAATAAATTAGCCAAACTAAAGAAATGAGGCTGTTTGCATTTCACATAGTACTTAGACCATTGGGAACGGTATGCATCTCACGATTCTCCCTCCAGCTATAGATAAATAGTAGGGCAGACTGGACTCTTTAACTTTGGTAGGGCAACCGGTCAAAGGTAAAGAAATCTCTGAAATCAACCATCATATACTGTGTTTTAGAAATTGGCCTTTTGTCACATCCATCTCATGAGGAGGATAAACGAACGCTACTACTTAATACTTCATAATTCGCGAGCTGACGTGGTACGCTTGTTGGCTGAACGGTATGATACTAAGTTTAAAGTAAAGTGGGGCGGGTTTTGATCTAATCTTCAAGCGTCCTACGTGTCTAGGCACACTGAAGAGTTGTGATACAACGAAACAGTCTCTCATTGGATGACTATATATAATTAATATACAATAGAATATTTTATATTATTTAATTTTGTTAAGAGGTCATTAATTCCCATGTAAGTTGTTTTTAGTACTTAATTTTCTCTCTCTAAATAAATTTCTTCCTTTATTCTTTGTTTTACTCATCTCTTTCATTTGGTTTTAAAAGTTTGTTTGCCATTATATAAAAAAAGTGGGAAGGAAAGAGAAGTCAAAAATTGATACATTTTGTTACTGGAATTGAATGTCATTTGTCAACCAGACTGGATAAACAAATAGTTTGGCTTTACTTAATAAAAAAATAAAAAATAAAAAGCAAATGACATTTCTCATTATTTCTTTTCTCTGAAGATGTAGATCTAACATTTTGAAAATATAGGATCTGCCGAAATAAACATCTCCAAAAATATCATTAGTTTTTAAACTTTTCCCTTTTACATGTTATATATATATATATATATATATATATATATATATATATATATATATATATATATATATATATATAAAGTTCTTTGTTGTAGGTCTAAAGACAGAATTAAAAACATATTCTAAAGTAAGTAGGTCCACGAAGAGATTTGTATTTTTTGAATTTATTTATTTTGTTCGTATATAAGTGTTATATATGTGCATGTTTCCAGCGTATTGCTTTCGTCAAAGTACATACGTGTTATATATGTGTGTGTTTCTAGCTTGTTGCTTTCGTCAGAGAACATATGTGGTACAAGGCCTTCTTAATGGGGTATTCAATGAGACTGGAACTCACTCTTGTTTCCATTTTGAATGATTTTCAATTGGCTACGTTGTGGGTTTTATATGGAGGTCATTCTCCTTTTTTTCTAGAGTGTGTTTACTTTGGTCTGTTTTACCCCTCTTTGACATTTGATATATTTATCGTTGTGTGTGTGTACACGTGCGTGTTGGAGTGGTTTTACGTTTCACTGTTATATATATATATATATATATATATATATATATAAGGAATTGAAACCAATTGGGGTCTTTAGACGAAACAACTGAAAGAACATTTATCAGATTAATTATTTTAAAAAGAATTAAAGTATATAAAGACTAAAAAGGTTAAGAGGAAATGATTCTATGAAACAAGATTTATTAGTATTTTTGTGAGATTGTCACACTCGTAATAACTAAAGTCAAATTGACTGATTATTACAGTAATTATTTTACTCCTTGCGAGCAACCTAGTTGCCTGGAGTTGTACAATAGGCATGCTATATCTCTGCGGAGAGATAAGACTTCCCCACCTCCTATAAGTGTCTTAGATATGGCACTAAACATCTCAGAGTGACGATCCAGGACTGGAGCTCTGGGAAATGTGGAATATTCCTTCATGACTGTTACACTCAGGTTCACTCTGACTTGGAGTGGTAGTACCTGCTTCTGTCCCATCGATGGATCAAATAGACATATCTAATCATTTTCCATACTGGAAGCATTTAACTGTAAGCAAAGAAATGACTGGTCGTAATTGAATTATTGGTGTTAGATAACACTACTTGAGACCATACAACTGTGTGCATACAACTGATTGCTATTAAATAGAATTTTTAGTATTTGCAATAAAAAATTTGTTCAATTCATGAAAAGAGCTTTCCCTTTACGCGTATGTGGCAGCCGGCAATTCGTCACTCGAGTGCTCAACCCACTGGAGAAAGCATATATATTGTCATCTACAGACAGACTTTCGTAGTATCACGACTATTCAGTGTGATAGACACGTGAGATGCTTTAAGTTTAAATCATCTGGTTGCCAGCAATTCTTTACTACTGTATCATCTGCCAAATTGTCGATCGTCGTTTTCCTCATCTGTAAGTTGGCGACCTTAGTCGAAGGTTACCCGAAGGCTCCCTTTTCAATAGCTACTACACTGAGGTAAAGAGGAGGGCACTACTTCATTCCCAGGATTGCTTCACATTACCCTTGATCCTCACCTTATAGTGCCGAGTGCTAAGCAAACCGGCATCACTCGAAACTAATTAAATGTTTGCAAACACAGGAGCTCTGGCTCGTTTAAAAACTGTTAGCTTCAAACTATTTTTTTTACAAATCATAAATATCTAATATATATGTATAAACAGGATTTGGCATTATATAAGCATAAAGGTTTTAGATGCCATAAAACACAACTAACCAACCAACCAACTCCTTGCGAGATTGTTCCACTTGTTTTTCATCGGATTCTGAGAGACAGCAAACCTCCTCAGAAATTTAGAACTTTTCCAAGTATCCAAGCCGTCTTTAATAGTCTTGTTATTCAGATAGCTTCAGTTTTTCCGCTAATCTCAAGTCATCAAGCCTCTTTCACAAGTTCTTGGAGATCTTTCCTTAGTCACTTTCGAGTTGGACAATTTTTTTTAGTTGTGATGTGAATGGTTCAATTTCGTTTTCTGATCTTCAGTTACCCAAGTCTTTTTTTGGATTAATAAGTATCGTTCCAAGGGCTCAATCAACCACTAGAATCACTGTCATCTTTATATTCCACTGCATCTTCAGCTCTCAGGCAAGGTCCAAATATTTATTCAGTTTTTACCTTTTTTTATTTTCGTTGACCGATTGGAATAGTAAAATCTACTTGATAGGTTCTTTTTTCTTATCAATAGATGCCAAGTCTGGTCTGCTTGTACATAAGAATCACAGAAGTTTTTATCTGTCTTTTTTTCAATGATATATTCTTGTTTGTGTATGTACTATTTGTCTGTATGGGAAAGTTTTTAATTCTTACTCTATAACCCAAGGATTTCCTTCATCACTCAATCGTATCTACTCTTGTATTTCTTTGGTAATAGTATGCTGGATTTGCTTATCGTCTCGATCATTGCATAACCTACACTTACTATTCTATCGTGAATATCAATATTTGTCTTTATATAATTACTTTGATGGTATTATTTGTGATGCCATTATTGTGATCCAGCTACAACATTACAGATTCCACCTTTGTTGCTATCTCCAAGTCATCTTGTGCATAATTTTGTTACTATTATTATTTTATTCACTTGAAAGTTGTTTTTTTTACACCAGCGTTAGCTGATGGTTTCGCACTGGAATTTGAGTGAGAGCAAGTTTCTTCAATTCTCCATGAGTCTTCTCAGTATTCTGGCTGATCTTAATAATACTGTTGTCAGGATGGTCTCCACTTTGCCTTTTATTTCCAAGTCTTCCAATACGATTACCCACCCTTTAAAGATTGTTCCAAGTACACCAATTATAACTGGTATCACCTTCACCTTCATGTTCCATTGTTTTCTTAGTTCACTTGCAAGGTCTTAGAACTCATCTCTTTTTTCGTTTCCTTTTAATTTCCAACCTTGGAAATCGTTTCTATGTCCTTATAAACAAGAGACATCTGAGGAAGACAGGAGGATACAACGGCCGAAAAGATTTGTTTCAACTAACAACAATAACGATGAGGACCACACAAGAGAGAGAGAGAGAGAGAGAGAGAGAGAGAGAGAGAGAGAGAGAGAGAGAGAGAGAGAGAAAAGCAGTTTTAGGGAGTGAAATGCTTAAGCTGATCACTCCTGATAAAAACATTCAGATGAGTGTTGTCTATGAAGAAGTTTCTGAGTGACAAGAAAGATTCAATGATACTCTGACGACTATTTCCCTCTGGGTATTTCAAGAGCCATTATTGCCAGTAGATCAAACAATCGTACCAAAGATCTAAAATTTTGTGTATGCGTATTAAACTTGCTCTCTAATCCTACATTTGTTGAGGAAGACCTCATGTGAATGAAAATGACCCCTGGTTAATATCTTTGTATCTCGCATTTCAGTCGGGGCAAAGAAATAATATAGCAAAACAAATATATTTTAACATAGCTGAGATAATTAAATAGACAATTTTTGTTAAACACCGAAAAAGAAGAGGAATGTTCCCAAGTGATGTTTTTTTACAATGAAAGATACTTCGATAATGTGTTGATGATGCTCATAAATGGAATTTTACCTTGTTGTGTTCAATCCTCTACTACACAGATTCTGGGGAAAAATCTATATTAAAGATTGGGAAAACTTTAATTTTTCTGTACTCTATAAATGTTAAAGAATTTGATTTGAGTGACCAAATTTTGTATTCATACTTACTAAGCACAGGCAATCTCTTTAACGCAGAATTCTTTTATCCCGCATTGTGAAAGGTTCTCATTAAGGCAGGGTCTTTAGTTATATATAATAATCGGCGAAAGCTATATTCCTGCAAAGTATAATAAATTGTAAAGAGTTTAGGTACTAAACTTTAAAAGAAATAAACAATCAGTTGACTTGCCTATATAATTGTTCTTATTACTTGCTTGGTTAATAGATGGTTCTTCGGGCTTAAAAAGTACAATGATAGAATAGTGTTGGGGATAAAATAATATTAACATTGATAAAGAGTGACTTAAGAGTAACTCGCTAAAATTTAAAAAACAAATCCCTCTTAACGCAATGACGTTTTTCTCATAAGAATAATAACATCCGATGATATGATAAAAGTTAATAGGTAAATCATTTTGCTATATTTCTGAGGTGAGATGTTATCATTATTCACATTGCAGGTCGCTGCACTCATCTTGGTAGCTAAACTCCAAACGTTTCGGCTGCTCTACACTCCGGGATTCTTTAAGTGTCTTCTGTCGCATTCGGTAACCTCCCAGGAATTCAGAATTTAACCCTTTATTTGAATACATTCTTAGAACCTTTGTGGTTGAAGACTAACGTCCATGCCTTGCGGGTATTTTGCAAGAACCAGGACCAGGGATTGAACTCAAAACCTCCAAGTTAGAGTATGCTAGGATTTTTGACTTGACATGTTAACCCTCCCAGTCATGTAAACATATCTTTTTTTTAAAAAAAACTATATAGATTTATATTTTATAGTAATGATTGCCGTTTGAAATAGTTCAGTGTGACTTCTTAATTCCAAAGAAAGATTGTAAAAATGACATGGTTTAGAAAAATTAAATCGGTAGGCTTTTGGCATTTTTTGTTTGTCTCTTTGTATATGCAATCCAAATCTCAAACTCTTGCACCACGTGGACAAGTTATTCAACTTGATTCAAAAACTTGTTTCGGTAAACGTCCTAACAACCTCAATGGTGTTGCTACTAATTTTAAACTGCTCAGTAACATATTAAAAATGCTTTTAATAATAATCAGAGTTTTAGATTGTAAAGTGGTTACAAGTATTACTATTTAACACTAATTATTCTATTTAACATCACTCATTGGATTTTACACAGTTAAATGGTTCCAAGCGTTGCTATTTATGACAAACAATTCAAATAAACATCAAATATTTGTTTATACACAGTTAAATGACCAAACAGTTCTGTTTCTAGAAAATTTAGCATGTCATTTCTTTGCACACGGTTTAAGTGTCAAACAGTTCTATTGGACCCATAGAAAAGATCTGTCACGTACTACCACTTCGGGTGAGAGTAGACGTGGAAGAAATGACAAAAGAGTACTCCACATTCTCCAAAGCTCCAAGACTGGAGTCTCACCATCAGATTGTTTAGTATCCTATGTAGGACACTCGTTGGGGTGGGTCTTACCACCGTGTAGAGACTGGGCTAACATGTTTTCGGTTGTATAATATAACAGAAAAAATGTGATATTTGGTTTGCTTTGATTTTGTTTCTTAGTTTAATGGTATATAAACACTCGTGGGTTATCTCATTCAAAAGTAATCATTGAAGAAAGACAGCAGTAATATTATTTAACCTGTCGCTCGGGGATAAGAAAGTTTATACTTTTCCCAAGTGTATTTGTCTGAAAGTGAACACAATAGATTACTCTTGAGGGCGTCGGGTTCCCCCAAGCCTGGTTACATTTGACACACAGTAATTTTAAATGTAGAGGATGATACACGAATCAAGACTCATACGTAGCTGTCACAGAAAAAATTAGATTTTCTTCGCCTTTCCCTTTTGTAACGCTTCCGGTGCCGAGCGATAAACTTAGCCCTACTGAGGAGGTATTGCCAAATAAAAATTCTACCGGGGCTTGTGTATCAAATGAATATCACCCTCCAGGTGAGTTCACCAGAGGACAGGTAAGGTTTGAAGGATTCTAAAAAGCATTTTTTATCCACGGAAAAATTGAATCATAAAAAATGTTAACTGTAAACATATCATTGAAACAAACAAAAAAATTCTGGAAATTTCATTCATCATTTGGTCAAATTACTATAATAAACGTATATATATATATATATATATATATAGATAAATACATCAACGCGTCCCAGTGGTGTAGTGGATAGCTATCTCGCCTTCGACACTGTAATAAGCGAATTCGAATACTTGTCGTTCTGTTATGTCTGCTTTTGCCTAATGCCCTTGGAAAAGGTATGAACCCCCTTCTCCTTCGACTGAAATGATAGATTTGGTGAATCTGATAAGATGATTAAAATAATAGGGAAAGTTGATAAATCAAGCACTTACAACGGGTTTAGAGGTAATATTTCGTTCTTTATTCTCAGAAGAACTTTCTAAAATTAAATATTTTTGCGATGTTCTACATTTTAGCAAATGAGAAAAAACAAACAAAAAAATGGTCTGAAGAAATTCTTCTGTGAACAAAGAAGGAAATATTACCACTAAACCGTTGCAAGTGTTTGATGTTTGATTTATCCACTTTCCCATTTATTCTTATTATATAGATAGATAGATAGATAGATAGATAGATTTTCGTCAATTCTTTGTTTAAAAATTGTATTTTTAACGTATTTTTTATCTTCAGATTGTTCCAAATACTTAAAGTTTACTGCCTCACTCAACCTAGTGATAATAAGTACCAACATACTGAATGAGAACGCGTCCCAGCGGTGTAGTGGATAGCTATCTCGCCTTCGACACTGTAATAAGCGAATTCGAATACTTGTCGTTCTGTTATGTCTGCTTTAGCCTAATGCCCTTGGAAAAGGTATGAACCCCCTTCTCCTTCTACTGTTCTTCTACAAAGATGTCTTTGCCTTTAAATAACCCTTGAAGGTTGATATGCCATTAAACAAAGAAATTAAACTGATTGAGTTTTAAGTTCGAACGAATTCGGGGGTAGTTCTTTAAAAGATATTACTACAATGAGCAGACAAAAATAGTCGCTAGGGAAATTATCAAAAAGAAAAGAAAAGAAAAGAATTTTCATTTCTCCAGAGAAATTCTCGCGCTGTTGAAGATTTGCCCAAAATTCCACGGGAAAAAAGGAAATTAAGTAGAGAATTTTGAACGAGCAAAGCTAAATTAAAACCTGACAAGGCCAGGAAACCATCATTTCCTCGAAAGAAAAAAAAAGGCCAAATACTCGGCCAATAGCTTCGTTTCTTTCGCCCAAAATTTCAATAATAAAAATTGTCTATTTCCTTTCTAAATCGAGAAGCAAAACTATTTTTTAACTTATCCACTCTTATTTTGAATTAGAAAGATAGGTAGATTACGTGTGTATAAATGCGTAGGTATATATGGTCTTCTACATAGAAACGAATGTATAAATTGTTGGCTACGTTATTTCTTAAGATGTCATCTTACATTGCTTATCTCTCTTCCTCCATCCCTCCCTCCCTCTCTCTCTCTGTCTCTCTATCTATCTATCTATCTATCTATCTATCTGTTTCTCTCAAAATGTTTTCTTAATTTTTTTTTTATGATTATCAATGACTTAAAAAATTGTTCACTTTAAAAAATTTGAGACCAGAGAAGCTGTGTTGGTAAATATACAAGATCGACTAATACACAACGGAATTTATTTATCACTTCCAATAGACAAAATATGATACAAAATCTGTACTTAAACATAATACGTAACGGAATGCATTAAAATGTTCTCCAATAAAACTAACTTGGTTTCTTTGGATTAACCATAGATATCAGGATCTAACCTTTTGAGTACAATAGGGAATTATTGAGGGATAGTTTCCCAATTAACACGCTTTGATTTTACTATTACAAGATCTGTTTGAATACAGATCCTAAATAGCATAACTATTATTGTAGGATATGGTGATCTGGGATCAAATCCTGAACGAATCTGCATTTCATATTGCATTAATACCCTTGGGATAAATACTAATCTTTTCTTCATCCAGTTATAGGTAAATAGTTGTGCTGACTAGGCTCTTTAACCTTAATATGGTAACACGTCTAGGAGAAGGAAAACTTTCAATCAAAATCACTCGTACTCCACTTGAAAATTTTAACTCGTTGTCGCATCATGTTCGTGCGAAGGGGTTGGGTAAATTCATACATTAGCTTGGCATAAGGCGATAAATGTCGAACACACAATGAAGATAAAACGTAAATTAAAGTTGGCGACCTTAGTCGAGGATGATCCGAAGTCTCCCTTTTTAATAGCTTCAAAACCGATGTGTAGGGGAGGGTGCTACTCTATTCCCTGGATTACTCAACTTTACCCTCCATCCTTACATTATAATGCTGAGTGTTAAGCAAGGCGGCATCAAGTACCATTTTAGAGTCTTTATCTATATCGATTTTTCCACTCCCTTTGCCAAGCCATAGAGAATTGTTCCCCTTGCACCGATTACAACTGATATCACTGTCATCTTCATGTTCCATAGTTTTTTAGATCTCTATCAAGGTCCAAGAACTTATCTCTCTTTTCGTTTTCTTTAATTTTCTATCTGTGTTCCGCCGGGATGACAAAGTCCACTATTTTGCAGTTTACCTTTTTTTTGTTGACTATCACCATGTCTGGTATTCTGACCAAGACAAGGTGATCCGTTTTAAAATCCCAGAGAATTGTGTGCATCTCATTTTCCGGGACAGATTCTTGTTTGTGTTTATACCATTTGGTAATATGGTCAATTTCAGTTTCTTGCCCAATTGACAGTTCCCAGTTCCCAGTCGGAACCAAATGGTATCATATAAATACTACTTTAAGAGTTTTTTCTCACCAGCGTTAACTGCTGGTGTTCACGAGAGTTAGAGTGGGAGAAAATCTCCCCAGGTCTCAAGGATTCTTCTCAGTATTCTGATCAATCTTAATAATACTGTTGTCTGGATGATCTCCACTCGTTCTCTTATTTCCAAGTCTTCCAGTCTCTTTACCCATCATTTGGAGATTGTACAGAGGACACTAATTACAATTGGTATCACCCTCACCGTCATGTTCCATCGTATTTTTAGTTCTCTAGCAAGGTCTAGGCACTTATCTCTCTTTTTGCCTAATTTCAGTTTCACGCTATGGTCTCCCGGGACAGCAAAATCCAGTATTCCATGAGATTGTCTTTTTTTTTGTTGACTTAGTCTGATCACCAGGCCGGGGCTAGGACGAATTCTCCTTTGTCTATATACCATTTGTCTATATGGTAAATTCAAATTTCTCGCACAGTTCCCAGCGGACTGTCTTCTCCACTCAGTTGTGTCTTGTCTTACACTTTCGTTGTGATAATTTACCACATGCACCTATTTAATGTTTGATTGTTTCTCTCTATCACCACATAACCTACATTTGCTATTTTGTTGCGTCTGATGTATTATTGTTATCATCATTAATATAATTATTACTATTATAGTTCTTTCGTGTTTCCAACACCAGTTTTAGCTGATTATCTTGCACTGAATTCTGAGTGATTGTAAGTCTGCTTAGGTCTCCAGGACTTTTCTCAGTATGCTCTCCTATCTTAACAATGTTGTAGTTTTGGAGGTCTCCATTCTTTCTCCGATTTCGAACTCTTCCAAGCTTTGAGAACCGTTCCAAGCTCGTCAAATTATTATTATTATTTGTTTGTTTGTTTGTTTTGTTTGTTTGTTTGTTATACCTCCTTAGGCATCTCAGCATTTTTTGCCTTCTTACATCAACATAAGAACGTAAAAAAGCTTTGAAAAGAACTTATACTCTATTAATACAATATCTATGAACGGATAAAGTTTTTTTTTAAGTAATGCAATAGTTCCTCAAAATGCCCTCTTTGATTTGTTCTCACAATTTTTTTCTGAAATCCTACAATTTAATCTAAAAACTTTTCTATACTATAGCTGTTTCTGATCTTATTACGCAAATTCTTCTAAAAATGTATAACTCTATCGGCAAAAAATTCTAATTGTTTAGTAGATTTCATTTTTGAAAACTATTTGATCAGCTTCGAAATAAAATTTTTAGATGAAAGTCAGGTTTTCACTCATCAAGTAGCTGAAAGTATCACGTGGTGTTGCACAGATATAATCATTTTCTTTTGGATATTCCTCGGCATCGTTAGCCCATTAAATGAAATAGTTATTTAATATCTAGCATTTCATGTTTACTTTTCATGACCTGAACATTATTTTTAAGAGAACATCATTTTAATGACAAACAACACTGGTCACTGTGGTTATATGTTATTATGACCTGAACAATAATTTGAAGAAAACATCACTTTAATGACAAGGGCGCTGATCACAATGGCAATATGTTTTCATGACCAGAAAAATATTTTGAAGAAAACATCACTTTAATGAAAAAGAACAATGGTCACTAAGGTTATATGTTTTATGATCTGAACAATATTTTGAAGTAAACATCACTTTCATGACAAACAACACTGGTCACTATGGTTATGTTTTTATGACCTGAACAATATTTTGAAGAAAACATCATTTTATGAGAAATAACACTGGTAACTATCGTGATATGAGTTTATGATCTGAAGGATATTTTACAGAAAACTTCATTTAATGACAGAGAACACTGGTCACTGTGGTTATATGTTTTTATGACCTAAACAATAGTTTGAAGAAAACGTTACTTTAATGGCAAACAACACCGGTCACTATGATTAAATGTTTTTATGACTTGAACAGTATTTTGCAGAAAACATCACTTTAATGACAATGAACACTGGTTGCTCTCGTTATATGCTTTCATTTTATTACATTTGGTAGATAAGAACAGTCATCGGGGGATTTTTATGTTAATTTTAACGCAGAACTTGACAACCAGACAATATATATATATATATATATATATATATATATATATATATATCTTTCCAAATTATACATAATCATAACATAATTTTTTAACAGAAAACCTTCTAGATTATATTATTTTGTCGGCGTAAAGTTAAAGTGTTGATCATCCCGTGGAGAAAAATGTATGATTGCCACCGATGACTACTACGTTGGTGATTTTTAATCGTCGATTGGAGAAAGAGCAGCAGAAAAGCACACCTCACCTCAAGTGACAGGACGTCTATTGCTTTTTTTCAATCTCTGTTTAGTTTCTGGGACGGTAGAAGCAGTTAAATGCAGTTGATTTCTTAATTTTGTCTAATTATAATAGACAAAACGAGCGGAGAAGCTTCTTCGTTCTCTAATGAACCGATACTTTGCGTATCTTTGAATGGTTCACTCGCTCCCATACTCGCAAACGATTGGATGTGTCGTGGTGAAAAGGTTATCGTTGAAGGAAATGAACACAGCGATACAAGTTCAAATCCTGGACCGAAATGTTTGTATTCCACGTATTGTTAATACCCTTATTCTGCTGCCAGGTATGGATAAATGGTAGAACAGACTGGGTTCTTTTGCCTTGATTAGGCAACCAGTCTAAGAGAAAGAAAACTCTGAATTCAAACCTTCGAACTACATTAAACAAATCCTGCAAGCAACATCCTACAAAACAGCAGCTATATGTCCACCTACCTCCCATCTCTACAGCCTTTAAAATAAGACGGACAAGATATGCGGGATACTCCTAAAGAAGTGAGGTCAAACTCATAAGCGACGTTCTCCTATGGACCTCATCTCACGAGCATGCAAATGTGGGACGACCAAGTAGAACCTACCGACAACAACTCTCTACAGACACAGGATATAGTCTAGAAGACCTGCTGGAAGCGATGAGTGATAAATACGAATGACAAGAGAGAGTGAGGGAAATCCCTGCAAGCAGCACGACATAATGATGATGGTGATGATGAAACCTCGTTGAAAAATTGATCTTGTGTCACATTCTGCCCGCACGGACAAGTTAGTGAATACCATGAAACTCTTGTCTCCTCATATTTCTGCCAGCAAGAGAGAGAAAGACAGACAGACAGACAGTCAGAGATAGAGAGGTTGGGAATCCTATCGTCTTTTATTGTGGCGCATTGAATATTCCCACCCCCACCAATTTTCACCTCGCACAGGAGGCATCTTCCAGACAGTCCCTGCCACTACTTAGCTGATCGAGTCTGCAGACCTTAGCAAGTACAGGTTATCTGTGTTTTTCTTTTTTTGGTACAGCGAGCTAAATCAAGTGTAACTAATTAAAATTAGCCCACCGAACGAAATGCTGAACTTTTTAAATTCATCTTTTTTCCAGTCGCTGGGTTGAAAAAACAATTTATCGATTCATATTCCTATACAATTATGTTAGAATGTTACAAAAAGCACATGAAAAACTATATAGAAACGCGATCCTCGTAAATTTATCACAGAGTTGACCTCTTTAAAACTATAGAAGAAATGAATGTGCAATATATCAGTAATTTTAGTGTTTAGGGTGATGCCTGTCCTTTCAGTGCTCTTTGGATCGTGGTGCGTAAAAGATAATATGATGAGAAGATTGTCTCGTTCTTGCATGTTAAGGCGTTTATTCGTCTTTTTCAGCTGATCAAAGTTTCCCTTGTCAATGGAGCTAAATTCCTGACATTCATACATACCTTACACAAACATGAGGCAGGATCTTCCATCTATGAACATTCTTTGGCTCTCTTCCGGTTTTTTTTCGCTATCAGTCAAAACTACTATTTTTATTTCGATCTCCGAAATGTGTATCCTGACGTGTCATTATATAAATAAAATTCAAGTTCGAATTTTGGTATTGTTATTTTTATAGGTATGTGTCCAACAATTCAGTTCACTGTATATGCAATTTATATTTCTTAAAAAGCAAACTATTCTATTTTAAATCACTGAGCTTTCAAAGAAAAGTATAAAACATTGTACTGCCATTCATAACATGCTATTGTTAATCATCCTTTCTAAACTAGCCACTGAGATATTTTTTACGCTGCTGATATAAACAATAACTTATCTTTAACTTAACTGCCGCACCAAAAAGGTACTCACAGCTTGCTAGTAAAATCTACGAAACCTTCTTACGTAACCCACAGAAATTCAAAAGAGAATAACAAAAAAAAAAAAAAAAAGAAAAAAAAAAGAAAAAGAAAAGCGTAACTGTCGGATAAAGTGATTCTTTGAAAGTAGCAATTTTTTCAAAATTATCTGTCGACAGATAAAGAAAATCTTTTTTTGTTTAAAAACAATGAAAATTGTATCTCAAGCATAACATACAATTTTAAGCAAAGTGTAGATTTTAAGTATGAAAAATGTACGAAAACCAAAGTGGGTGTTGCCTGACAGGTTTATATAAGTCAGCCGATGACTAATTACATTTGACGTGGTTTCTGTGTTTAACGATATATCAACCTTCAGTGGTTATTTAATGCCAAAGCCATCCTTCTAGAAGAAAGAACAAAAGAGGTGCTATTTTAACCCATTGCTGCGAGAATATGGGGGTTCATACTGTTCCCAAGGGTATTTGTTCGAAAGTGAACTTAATAGTGCGACCGGTGTTCGAACCATTACACCTGGAGGACACACCCCATTACATTTGAAGCACAAAGTCATTTCAAGTGTTTCTTCGTTTAACAGTATGGTTTTCAAAAGGGCTATAATTATCTTTTTCCTAAATGAATACTTTATCTACGGATTCGAGCCTATATGATACTGATCAATATTCCAAAAGCTATTACCTTTCATAGAAATCTATTTTCACTGATAAAAAGGAAAACCAGCAATTCTTTCCAATCATATCGAATTCATATGTAATCTAAAAATATTATAATATCATATATATAATCTCTATTCATAATTGGAACTAGCCCACCAGGAAAAATAATGTTTTGATACAATTCCATAAGATTTTAAACTAATGAAGAAACATCTACAATAGCAAATAATTACTTCAAATAGTTTTAATCACATGTAATAAAAAAATTGAATAGGTTTCAATGGCATATCAACTCTTTTTAGGTTATTTAATGCCGAAGCCATTCTCCTAGAGGAACAGTAGTGGTACTGTTTAACCCATAATTGGAAGGATAAGGGGGTTCATACCTTTCCCAAGGGTATTTGCCTGAAAGTGAATGTAATAGGACGACTGGAGTATGAACTCGCGTACTACGATTACGCAGTCCATCGCTTTAACCATTACACCACGAGGACACCCCTCCAAACAAATGAAATATTTATATCAATATTCATTTGGAGTTGTAAAAAATCACTGAAAGAAAACAACAGTAAAAAGAACTTTGAAGGGCTTAATAAAGGCTGTACAAAGTATAATGTTTTTGGTTTTGGTTGCAGAAGGAGAATCAGTCTGGTAGTATGTCTACCAATGACCAATTCTGTGTAGAATTGATTATATTGATGCTTCTGAGTCTCAGGACCTGCAAATCACTTGCCATGAATACATAAAATCTTTCTAAACAACTTTCGAAGATAAATTCTCATATATACCATTATTCAACATTTTGATTTTATGTTGCTATTTAGAAAAATATCACACAATATAATAATGAAAGCTATCACAAAGATACCGAACCTTAATATTCGATAAAAATTTCTATGAAAACAAATTGTGAGAAAACCTTTTTTCATCTTACTGATCCTATAAAACCAGATTTATCAAATAAAAATAAAATTTTCTGAAAATAGCCATATACTATTTTTATTTTTCATTTTTTAAGGAAATGCTAAATTAATTGATTTCCCATGGACATTTACATTAGAATATACAAAAATCAATGAGAATAACATTTTAAAGAATTTACCAAATCGATTAAAAACGAGTTGTATACACACAGAAAAAATATCTCCTAAACCGTTAAAAAACTCAAGTTCCATAAAAATAAGCTTTGTCATGTATTAAATGATTAATGAAAGTTTTTACTGATAAAAATTCTCTTCTGTGGATCAGTGAAAATTAATTTTTTTTATTTTTGCCTAAAATGTTAATAATGAAAGGTCATTTGCACTATTTACTGCAACTTTGATGTTGTCCTCATAGAAATTATCTTCAGCTCTAAATTACCTCTAAAAACCCGTTCTGTTCCTATTCCTTTATTTTTTTCGTACCTATGGATCAAACTGGAAGGAGGAATTTTCTTTTAACAAGTTTTCATTTTTCATGAATTGTGTGTCATTGTAGAATGAATATTGTATCTACAAAATTATAACTTAAATAGAAATTCAACAGAATGTTTCAAAAGAATCCATCCATGTTTTTCAGAAATTTTACTTAAATTAATACAAATTTAAAAACAAATTAACAATTCTCAAAAGCGATGATTGCAAAAAAGAAAAATGCTTCTTCCACATGGCTTTCATATTTCCAGTAGATTTTAAAAGATTCCATTTAACATGGATTCAAGTTAAGAATAATTTCATTACATTTAAATTAATTTATCTTATATTTGTTCACTGATGATTAAAAAAAAAACAACTTTATTTTATTCATAATCTTGGGTTCTTCAACTGTATGATTATTTGTTTGCAATCTTTAAAAAAGTTTACCCATTAAGGAAACCCAAGACTTTATCCAAATAAAAATCTCCGCTAAGAACACTCAATCATTCTTAGAAAATGACATAGTTGTTAAATTTTTAATTAATAGATGATCGAATGTATATAGCGTGTGCCGTTATTGTGTCAACAGTTTTATTAGGAGCAACTGTTTAAGAAATGGACAGAAGAGTTCTCTTTAGGTAAAATAACTTTCCCCTTAAAGTGCTGAAATTTTGTATTTCAATTCTATATTAAACATAGACGTCTTTGTTTATTGACTTTTTGAGTATAATTATGATATTAGTCTTGCAGCATACAATATATGTGTTCTTAAATTCTATCCTCATATATATAGAGTTGTTGACCTTTGGGAACTCTCCTAGAGATGTCTCTTTTTTTTCTAAATGAAAATATGTAAGTATACGGGAAGGGTTTTACAATATGCTGTAAAAATAATCGACAAAATCGACATCATTTGTGGCTGAAGCTGTTGCATGCATTAATCAACGTTCGAACGCAGGTAAGGCCCAATAATTCATATTTCACAAACAGAAGACTTTACCAATATATACTTAACCCTTTTTATGTTACTTAATAACTAATCAATTCAATCAATGATGTTTCATGTTATTGTTGTTTTTTCTTGCTTTTTTCTGCCGTGATTCTTTTTGACTTGGTTCGATGATTATTCAGTTAATTAATTTCTCTATTAAACTTTGATGAAGATTTTGAAAAATATCTCGACACAAAACAAGGAGGATATTATTTTCTAATAAGAAGACTTAACAACTTTATGGAACATAATGAACAAATATTAATCTTAAAAAGATAAAATAGCATGTTTTAATTGGATGAACAAACGTAGTGAGGAGGAAAATCGAAGATAATTGATTTTCTCCGTAGACTAATCGGATTGTATCAATTTTATGGACGGTTCTGATAGGCATTCCGTAAGCTTAGCTTAGTCTGGTACGGGGACAAGAGTTTAGGGTTCCCCATAAAGATATCATTCAGTATCATGTACATCATATTGTCCATCCGTCCGTACTCTAAGGTTCCCTATTCTTGACCAAATTTCAACAAACCTTTTGATATTCTTTGTGATATTCCTGAAAAGGTTTTAAACTATATTGGGGGGGTCGTGGTGTAATGGTTAAAGCGATGGACTGTGGAATTTTAGTTAGTGAGTTCGAATTCCAGTCAGGCTATAACGTTCACTTTCGGGCAAATACCCTTGGGAAAGGTATGAACCCCCTTATCCTCCCAGCTATGGGTTAAATAGTAGCACTAGTGTTCTTCTAAGAGAATAGCTTCGGCATTGAATAACCAACAAAGGTTGATATGCCATTAACAAAGAAACCAAACCAAACAAAACTATATTCGTCCAAGATTATTTGAATTTTACCCTTCGTCCCAAGGGAATTTACAATAAAATGTTAAATGATCGCTAAATAAGGTCATCGCTTGTAAAGGAGTTAACAAAGCCAGATGCTTGATATAAAAAGAAAGAAAAGTCTTTTCTAAATGAAATACAAAATGGGAATCATACTCAAGCCTGTAATTTGATTCGATTTGAATTCTTTGTCTAATGGCATTCAACCTTCGTGGGTTATTTAATGTCAAAGACATCCTTGTAGAAGAATAGCAAGAAATAAGATCTAATCTATAGCTGAAGGGATAAGGGGTTTCATACGATTTCCAATAGCATTAGTCCGAAAGCGTTATTAGAGTTCGATTTCGCTCACTTCAAGTTCGCAGCAGAGCACTTTAGCCGCTACGGGACGGGTCTCTCCTAAAAGCGACTGATATAATATCATCTGTTTATTTTTCTGTTTTATTTATTATATTCAGTATTTTTTTTCTTTTATTGATTGATATGAATTTATTCATCTTAAAATACTTAATTTACATAGTCTCAATTTTTTGCCAAATTTGACTACATTTACCAAATTTTTTAATTTATCTTCATAGTCACTTTTAAAAAAATATTTTTATATTATGATTACATATCTATGTTCGTTATTTTCCATTTAAAACGAACTAAGAAGTGAAACTTTTTCAACTTGTCTTCCGTGAACATACAGAAACAAATATTTGTGGAAATTCTATGGAAGTTTGAAAAAGTCTATTACACATTTTGTAGAATAAAGGTACATAATTTTCCTATCAGGTTACATGCAGTTCATGGAACGTAATAACCTCATAAGAACTAATTAGGCATTATATAACCTAAAAGGGTTGATATACCATTAAACTTCAACCAACAAACTACCCAAATATTATACTAACAAAAAAAGAAAAAGAAAAGAAAAGAAACGGATAAACATTTAATTAAATGTCTACTTTATTTAGGGGAAATTTACAGATAAGCGTGAAAGTACATTTAAATCAGTTCTATCCTGTTATCTAAAAATCCCTTTTCTTTTTTTTGTATATAATTAGTCATTGTCTTACAATCAGAAACCAAAACAAAATCTAACTAACAAACAAAAAAAGAAAAGAAAAAAGAAAAGAAAAAAAAAACAAGGAAACAGAAAACGATCATCTTCCCACTCCTTGCTTAAAAAAAAAACAAACAAAAATTTATTAAATATATTTAAAATAATTAATTCTAAAAAAATTAGGTGTGAAAAAATTTCAAAATAAGTTTTCATTTGCAAGTCCAAGAACTTTTTATTCTAAGTAATAATTAATGTTATTAAATTATCTTACATTTCCTTTTTGAGGTGGTACTTAAAAATCTAATGAATAGTATTTAATTAAATGTGAGTAATATTTTAGCTGAAAGTCTACTCCATTACTAAATTAACTTTTAACAAACATTAATTGTTATTATAAAAGATAAATTAGCTTAACTAAATCATCAATTATGTCTTAAATATAATGAAGTTAATATTCTTCCCTGAATAAATTTTTGAAGTGTTTCTTGGAGAAATGATATTGATGAGAGTGCAACATTACGAGGTTTATTTTTAGATTTTGTTTCTGTCTGGATTGTCCATCCTAATTCATATGAAACACCTTATGTAGATCAGTGACGATCTTCAAAGTTATATACAATACGAGAAACTCCTCTCAGTAATAATAATGTTTTTTGAGACTGGTACCATTTCGTTATTCATTAAAGTTAGCACAGTACGACAAATGACTATAGTTGTAAGGCTTGAACTCGAAATAATATTGTTTTGGATTAGAAGTACCAGCTATTTATTGAGTTGGGTTTGGCAAAAAATACAATACTGTCAAGCATCGCGTAACAATCAAGATGAAAAGATAAATAGAATACAAGAGGCTCTTGTAGCGTAACGGTTATCATGGTAGGGAAGGGAATAGGTGAGTTGGGTTTAAATCATAGACGCTAATGCCCTTGAGAAAAGTATGGATCCATCAATCATCTCCCACTAACGACAGGGAAAATCGAAGAACAGACTGAACGTTTTACACTTGGAATGGCAAATCTAGAAAAATTTGATCTTGAAGGGATTGCGTAAATATGTACATACAACACCAAATCAGACTTGTATCCCCGACAAATCGCTCTGTGAAATGTGGAGTATTTCTTTATTTTAATTACTCTCAGCTCCACTCGAACCCAGATTACTGATTAGGGTCATATCTATGGGTTCAATAGATATTTTGGGAAATTCATAGTATTAGATTGGAATAATTGAAACCATATAACTCGGTTTAATTTATAGGTATTATAAAGAAATAGACAGACTCCGTTGTTTCAAATACGAAAATTTATCAGCTGACTGTAACATTTTAATGCAGTCGTCACAGAAACGAGTGAGATAGAGTGAAAGGATTAAGTCATCTTACTAGAAACATAGATGCTTCATGAGTGGGAGACGAACGTTCAAAACACCGACTTCTATTTCTTTCCTCCAAACAAACCCTGCCCTCAAAGGACCACTCAGTTGTCTTGGATTCGAACCTGTCCGAACAACAGCGACCCTTGGCTTCCGACTTTGAACTAAGTGACCGTTAAATTACCCTGTTGATATGATATATTAATTATCTCCTCAACTAATGATGATTAGAACACGTGTCATTAAAAACTCTCCATAAACCTGTCAACTAAATAAGTTGTCATTGCATTCATTGTATTTATTTTCAGCATCCTGTCTGCCACGGATTTCAAAACAACTCCCTATTTTGACATGAGCAGCCATTCGATCCTAGCATATACACGCATACGATCTTTCAGAGCGACTTACACTTTAACTCAAAGATTTGACCTAACTTAATTTATTACGACAAATAAAATAATCAACTAATATATTTACCATCCTTGATTATGTTACAAATCGGTTCGACCTGATGCGATGAACGACTGTATTAAGGTAACAAGTAAGAATCGAACAGGGGGAGTCCTGGTGGCGTAATGGCTAAAGTACTACACTTTTCCACTGAATTGCCTGTTTCAGGGATTTCCTGTAGTCTAATGGCTAAAATGCTGGACTTTTCCCTTGTATTGTCTTTTTACACTGACCCTAGCCGTAACTGTATCCATGGAATCTGTCTCGGGGAATTTCCAGTGGCATACTAGCAAAAGTACTGGAATCGAACCGATTTGCAAAGAATGGTATATCTAATATCTCAACTATCGTTTATATCAAGTGATCAAATTTATTTGCATTCTTCACTTGGCAAAATAGTAAGATTCCCTGGTTTGTTTTCTTTGTTAAATAGCTTATCAACTCTAGTAGTTTATTTAATGCCAAAGCTATCCTTGTATAAGATCAAGAGTAATGTTATTTAATCCATCGCTGAGAGGATAAGGGGATTTATTCCTTTCCTAATGGTATTTGGTCAAAAGTAAACGTAATAGCACGACTGGAGTTCGAACTCTCTCGTTATGATGTGGCTGTTCAGCTCGTTAGCTACTGTGCTACAGGAACACCACCGAGAAATATTTCTTGGCTACGATTAAGGTAACTTGACAATACAGTGGAAATATTTTAAATTATTGCCATGGAGAGTTCATAAAATGTTCCACCTTAGGCTCCTTGGGTGGTGTAATGATTAGCAAACCTACATGAGTGAGTTCAAGTCTCATTGGGTGCCCCAAATGGTCTTGTGCTATGTCTAAGCAAAAAAGAAAGGTTAGAAAAAAAATGTTCCACCTTAACATTCTAACTATTCTTGGGGTTCTGATTTCACATTCCATTAACGAGCCGACTAGGTTGTAAGAAGATGAAGGAAATGAAATGTAAATAAAACAATAATTTCTGAAAAGAAAATTTTGTCATTGATCGGCATGACTTATCAGATAATTGAGTTGCACCAGTCATTCTTGCTCTGTATATGAGAATCTATGATAAGACGAAGTATGAGAGTTCAAATTCCAGTCTCGCTATTACGTTGACTTTCAGGCTGATACTTCTGGCAAAGATACTGAACCCTCTCATCTCCTTGCTATAGGTTGAATATTACCATTCCTATTATTCTACAAGGATGGCTTTGACATTTAATAACCAACAAGGTTGATATGCTATTAAAATGAAACAAGGCAAAAACGATGACAAGAATCTGATCCTTATGTTATCCAAAGAAATAAGAAATTGTTATTGGTGGTGAAGGCGTGTGGGTGGTCGTGTTTATAATTCAAGCATTATATTGACCACTGGAATTCACGTCTTAAGGATTTGTGATCTTACTAAAATATTATTCACATTCAATTAAATATTACTCATTAGGTTTTAAGTTGCTCTCCAAACTGGAGATTAAAACAATTACATGACATAATCGCATATCACTTTGGAAAACATACTACGGATCAGATTCTTATCATGGTTTTTGTTTCTGTCTTGTTTCATTTTTAATGGCAACTATGTCATGTAATTGTTTTAAGTCTCCAGTTTAGAGAGCTACTTAAAACCTAAAGAGTAATATTTAATTGAATGTGAATAATATATTAGTAAGATCACAAATCCTTTAGACGTGTATTCCAGTGGTCTGTATAATGCTTGAATTGTAAACATGCAGGCCCACAGAATTTCACCACCAATAACAACTTCCTCACACTTGCAAGCGCACTTGTGTAGCTGTCGTTTTCAAAGAATTATTTAACGCGTTGCTCAATTTAATCTAGGAAACTATTTTTGTAACTATGGGCACCTCCGGTGGCGTAATGGTCAGCAAGCTAGACTAGCAAATGAGTTCGAGTCTCGTGGGGTTGTCCCAATCATACGGCCTTGTGCCACACCTTAGCAAAATGTTTAGTTGTTTAATATTTTAGGTAATTGAACGGATCTTCAACAAGGAAAACTCCCGTAGTGAAATTTTGTGATTATGTACCATTGATTTTATTGGTTTAGATTTTGTGTTATTTGCAAGAAAAATGATTATAAAAAAATCTGATATGCCATTTTTTGTGCCAAATCTAAAAACGCTGCGATTTTCATTTTAAAAAAGTTATTTAAACTATAAGGCAACATTTACTAAGAAAAATAACGTATATGAAATTCGTAGACAAAATAGGCGTTGACTTTAAAAAATATTAAAACGGAGTTATTTACTTTTTTTTTTATTAAAGTTGTCGTTATTTATTCATTTAAAAATTATTTTATTAATGAAAACAATATTTGCTTTAAAAGTTTGTGTGGATATTCTGAAGTCAGACTTGCTAATTTAATTCTAAGAAAAAAGTATGCCATTCAGTTGATAAAAAAATATTCATATGCCTATAAAAGCAAATTCGCCAAAAAATTAAATCCGTTTAAATTCTATAAGAAAGTTTGCCGTGAGATGAAGAAAATAAGTTCTGAATCGAAAAATATAAAATGCTATGAAATTAAATATAGTTTTTTAGACAATTTTCTTAGTTGTTTTTATTTATTTCATTACAACCCCCCCCTAAAACAAACAAAATCATTACAAAAAAAAATAACCCAAAAGCAAGCAAACAAATATCACATGTAAAATGATTTTGAAAATCTTTACTCCTATTTATTTACTGAAATCAATAAATGTTTTTTTTATAGCAAAAAATTCTTTACAAGTGTTACCGTTGGTAACAAAACATAGTTAGGAATATACG
This sequence comes from Sepioteuthis lessoniana, assembly GCA_963585895.1. Taxonomy (NCBI): domain Eukaryota; kingdom Metazoa; phylum Mollusca; class Cephalopoda; order Myopsida; family Loliginidae; genus Sepioteuthis; species Sepioteuthis lessoniana. The sequence continues at coordinate 62,221,432 of OY757911.1, read as the reverse complement.
AGTAAAAAACCTGACTATTGCAAAGATAGACAAAATTCAATGAGAAATGTTTAAAATTTGGTTTGGTGTTATGACATATCGACTATTGTAAGTTATTTAATGCCAAATCTTCACACACACACACACACACACACACACACACACACACACACACACACGCATATATATATATATATATATATATATATATATATATATATATATAACTTAGTTTGGTTGTGTTATATAGCATCGCAACTAGTGTAAATTATTGAATGCCAAATCTTCTTTACACACACACACACACACACACACACACACACACACACACACACACACACACACATATATATATATATATATATATATATATATATATATATATATATATATATATATATACGTGGTGTCTTCATTAAGTTTCCAGACATTTTTGTACAGGCATTTGAAATTGTTGTTGACTCTTGAAAATTCACAATGTTATTGCTATACATCTTATGAGACGACTGACCAATTTTTAGGATTTCAGGTTTAAATCAACGGCTACAGCAGCAAGTGGAATGCACCCTACTAAAGCCTGATTGTCACAGCTGGTGAATTTCAAAAATGCAATCTGGACGTGAGGACACTTTAGAAGAACGATATGCAATAAAATACTCTTTTAAACTTGGAAAAGATGCCACAGAAAACTATGGAATGCTTCAGACTGCTTTTCGACTATCTTGCATGAATCGAGCATCAGTTTTTGAGTGGCATAAGAGATTCAAGGAAGCCAGGGAGTCTGTGAGGGATGATGAGAAGTATGGGAGGAGTAAGAAAGTCAATACACTAGAGTTAATTGGTGAAAAGGGTTAGTGTTAGGGTTACTATGTTGAAGTTTTAAGGGAGTTCAGGAAGAGATTCTATCGGAAGATGCCAGCATTCTTCACATCAGCCCAGTGGCATTTCCACCGGGACAATGCACCAATCCATAACTCCATCCTTGTTACAGACTATTTGACCAAGATGGGCATCAAGACAATTCCTCAGCCTCCCTATAGTCCAGACCTTGCTCCCCGCGACTTTTAGTTATTCCCTAAGCCCAGAGGCTCTCGTTATGAGACAACTGTGAAGATGAAAGAGGTTGTGACGAAGGTCATGGACACGTTCACACAAGAAGACTTCCATGGGGCCTTCCAGAAGTTGTTGGAACGGTGCAACAAGTGCATTGCAGCCGGAGTAGATTACTTCGAAGGGGACAAGAGTTTCATGTGTGTACTATCAATAAAAGTGGCCATTAGAAAAAAGTCTGGAAACTTATTTAATGATCCTCGTATATATATATATATATATATATATATATTTACCAACACCTCCACTTGGGCAGGATATGACACAAGGTCAATTTTTTTAAGCGGAGTTTAGCAGTTTTGAATTCAGAGTTTTCTTTCTCCTAGACTAGTTGCCTTACCACGGCTGAAGGAACAGTCCGTCCTACTATTTACCCATAGCTGGAGGGAGAATAATTGGATTCATACCTTTCCCAAGGGTATTAGTGCTATGGGAAATGCAATCAGTCTCGTCCAGGAATTGAACTCGTGTCGCCGTGTTCATTTCCTACGACGATAACCATACACAACGGGCACCTCATATATATATATATATATATATATATATATATATATATATATATATATATATATATGATTTGGTTTGGTTGGGTTATACAGCATCGTTACCAGAGTAAGTTATTGAATGCCAAATTTTCTTTATACATATATAGTAAATATATGTGATTTCTAAGCAAAGTCACAATTTAACATAAGTCATTTTTTCCCACATTTAAATAGATATACATATATAATTTGTAAGGGATTAGTTTGTAGGTAATTTAATTCTTAAGTGAGTTAAAACAGATTTGTTTGCACACTATCATTGCTACTGTTTCTATACAGTTAAATAGTTTTAGTTATTGCGATCAAACCCTCATAATTCTATTCAATATTAATCATTTGTTTTGCACACAGCCCAGAGATTACACATATTTCACTTTAACACTAATCATGCTTTTCAACATTACCCATTCCTTCGCACACAGTTAAATGGTTCCAAGCATTGCTATATCTCGCTTATAATTCAATTAAACATCAGTCATTTCTTCACACACGGTTAAATGGTCAAACAGTTCTATTTCTAGCAATTCAATTTAATGGAAGTCATTTGCTTGCACACCCTCTGGGCCAAATTTAACATTGGAGAAATGGTAATGAAAGTTTACTCCATATTCCTAAAATTCCAAGATTGGAGCCTCAGCATCGGATAGTTTTAATGTCATTATCAAGACACTTTTCAGAGTGGTCTTACCCCTCAGCAGAGATGCATTCGGTGTAATTTACAGCCCATGCCGACTGGGTTGTAAGAAGATTAAGGAAATGCAAATAGAACATTAATTTCTGAAAATAACATTGAGTCTTTAATAGTAACAGGAGAAATAAATCATATGTGGAGAAATACTCCGTGAAAATTACTGAAAAGTAATATTTTGCTTTTTACTTATTTATAATGATAATAATAATAATCTTGACCATCATGTTTTGCCGCGAGCATGGATTTCCCTAACTCTCCTTCTCTATTCGTCTCTATCATCCATCGCATTCATTAGGTCTTCTAGACCACATCCTGTGTCTGTACAGAGCTGTTATAGATATTTTCTACCCAGACATCCAACACCTGTTTAATATGACTGGTAGCATTCATGTGTAATTGTCATCAAGCTTTTTCAACATGCACTTAATCAGCGTCCATGAGGTGCATCCATATTGTAGTATGGACACGACTGCAGCTTTGAAAAAATTTGTGAGTTGTGTATTTATGTCATTTTCAGTAGATGAGACACTGCTTCTGAGGTAGGCGAATTCGTCCACTAGTTTCAAGGAGCTACCTGCTAAGGTATAGATGTCTCTTGTTTGATTTTGATTGAAGCACATGTACTTTGTTTTGTCCGAATTGATATAGATGCCTATACCACCTTCTGCCTTCTCCAGGTTATATAGCTGGGATTCAGTCCGGAAAATTCCCTAAAGTTACGGATGAACCTATAACGAAAATCATTAATGATTAACAAGACGTCAAACTAGGACAGTTTACGCAAGATGAACTCCACGTAGTACTATGAAAAATTAAAAACAGGAAAGCTGCCGGTCTTGATGAAATACCATCAGAAGTGTGGAAAACAAAGAAAATTGACGACATACTGCTTTGATACTACAATGTCATATCTGATCAGAACACAACAGACAGAGAGACAAAAGGCTGCATCCTACCATTTCTCAAAAAAGGTGACGACGGAATGGCCAAGAACTACCGTGGTATAACCCTTACTTCCATAACGGTTAAGATTTACAATGCACTGCTTCTCAACCGTATCGAACACGCTTTTGAAAAAATTCTTTGGAAGAATCAAAATGGTTTTCAGCGAAATCGTTCAAAAACATCACAGATTATTATTAATATATATGCGTAATTTAAATATTACAATAGGAATTTTATTTTTTATTGGCATTGTTAAATCCACGAGAGTACCGAAATAATGAGTCTTCAATATATATATTCTTATATATGACTTTACGAATATCTTGTGATTATAAACGATCTATTATTGTTAGTATGAACTTGATATCTTTCTTGTCACACCGCATGTTTACTTAGTTTAGTTGTCCAGTCGGCTGGGGCTATAGAATACACCAACTGCACCTCTACTGAGGAGTAAGACCCACTCCAACGAGTGTCCTGGAATGACACTAAACAATCTGATGGTGAGGTTCCAGTAATGATGGAGCTTTAGGGAATGTGGAGTACCCCTTTATTGCCATCGCTCCCAGGTCCACTCTTTCCCGGCGTGGTAGCACCTGATAGGGCCCTATCTATGGGTTAAATAGAACCAACGACATATCATACCAAAGACTCAAAAATGGTACTTGATCTTACCTTGCTTAACACTCAGCATTATAAGGTAAGGACCAAGGGTAAAGTGGAGCAATCGAGGGAATAGAGTAGCGCCCTCACTTACACTCGGTGTAGAAGCTATTGAAAAGGAAGCCTTTAACTTTTATTTTATTTTTATATATATATCCCATATTACACACACACACATGCATATGTATTTACATATATGTATTTATTTCTTTTAATCTTTTATTCATCACGTACATATTACATGAAAGTTGATGAATATTTAGATTGTACCTTTTTCATTATGAACCAGATGAGCTAATTTTTGTATAGATTTTAATCGTATATAAATCTTAAAATACACTAGAGCAGGTTTATTTGTGAATATAAGTAAAGATAATGATGCACAATATGGATTCATTCAAAGATTTATCCACGACGGCGATGGCCTTTTTATAAAAAATATGTTTTCTTTAGTTTTAATGTCTTTTAAGAATATATAAATCTTAAAATACACTGGTGCCGGTTTTATAATAAATATAATTAAAAAAAAATCATTTATACTATGGATTCGTTCAAAGATTTATCCATGACGTCAATGGCAGTTTATGAAGAAAAATCATATTTCAGAGCTCAAGGAAACGAGAGGAAACCTGGAATTCAACCAAGCATAATCAGAATCACAAGATTATTAAACTTAAACGAATTTCATATCCTAGTGTAAATAATCAAAAATTATATTTGATTAAAAACGTAAAATGGCTAAAACAGCAGGAACAGCAACAGCAGAGTCAGATGCATGTTTGTTCGATAAATGATTATTTCAGGAAGAGTAAACTTTCTCTAAATTTCTAAACATTTTTTGATGAATTGTTACGCTTTCTTAAATTAATACAGGATAATATGCTGTTTAGAAGTTTTGTTAATACAAAGACAAGGACAAGTGAAATCTAAAAATCTTTACACTATCTTTATCGTATGCGTTAATATGTGCTGGAATATTTTTTGATAAGTTAAAAAATGTGAACTTTGTTAATCTCAACTAAATAGAATAAATGCCTACCAAATGTTAACGTGATAAGTAAGTCATTTGATTAGTAAATGATAAGTAAAACATTTGATTAGACGTGACATTTTGTACGGTGTAAGAACCTTAAATTCCTCTTGTATTTTAGTGGTACTATATATATATATAGTGGTCCGTTGTTTAGGGAGACAGGGGTTCAATCCTAGGTCGAGTCATGCCAAAGTCTAAAAAAATTGTTCTTGATGCCTCCTTGCGTAACACACAGCATGATAAGGTACGAGTCAAGAGTAAGTGGAGCAATCCAGGGAAAGGAGTAGCACCCTCCACGACACCTCGGAGTAGTAGCTATTGAAAAGGAAGCCTTTGGGTCACACTCGACGACGGTCAGTGAACTCATTTATATATGTACATGTAAGCAAACTAAAATAAATGAAAAACTCACCGTTCCACATTGGCCTCATTGGTACGAGTTTAACGCATCAACCATGGAACACACACACACACACACACACACACACACACACACACACACACACACACACACACACACACACACACACACACATATATATATATATATATATATATATATATATTGAAAATATAGTTGAGAGATTGATCAAGTCAACGTCACTTAGTGATTCGCTCTTACGCCAATACAATCATCAGAGACACACGCACACGCATTTCTGATTTAAGAAAAAACCTTTTTTCTTAATAATGATTCGTTTATCTCTCTCGCTCTCAATATCTATCTATCTATCTATCTATCTATCTATGAAGTATTGAAACGTTCTCGGTCGAACTAGTAAAAAATAACGTTTAAAAGATTTATTGTTCTTTTAGCAAAGTCTTAGAAAACTCATATTCCCCTGGCTACATGTTTGCGATTATGAATGTGTGTTTGTGGGTGTGCATGTAAGCTTATCTGGTTGGCCTTCAGTTTATATCTCTGTTGCAATAGTGCGTTGATGATGTACAGTTCTTAGACCAGGAAGAACCCGAGGTAGAACTAACTGCTCTAATTTGATTTTCTTAACTCGCATTTTCTAAGAACACCGTTTTCCGTGCGTAAGTCCCGGTTGACTCTTGTGTTAAATCTGCCAAGAATAATGACTTCATCCGATGCTTGGAGATTTGTTAGAAGGCAGTGCATGTCGGAGGAGAAATTATATTTCCGAAACGAATCCGTTTGGGGCGGGGAGCATACACACCCAAGAGGAATGTTGCGTGCTGTTTGTTATTTTGAAGAAGGCGCATGGCTGATAATGCAGACAATGTGGCCAGTAGGTATATCAGGATTTCTTCGATTGCGGCTTGTCCGACCAATATAGAATAAAGCTTTGATCCATGAAATAATGAGAGTTGAAACAGCCAACTCATTTTAATGACAATCCTTTTAATTTTTTGTGGTAAAGAAGTTGACCAATGGTTTTACTGAGTGACAACGAGATGCAACCAACAATAACGGGGCACTTACCAACTATCTCTTATTCTGTTCTATCCTATTCGACTTTTCTGGATTCCAGTCCCTGAAAGCTGAAGACCCAAAAAATGTCTTCGAAATATAATTGAATCAAAACTAGAGAGGGCGAGGAGAAAAGTAATACTAAATAAAAGAAATGCTTTGGTGGCTGAATTATGACCGGTTCGAATAAAATATTTTCTCAAAAATGCTTTTCTAGAAATATTGAAAAACAGCACATTATTATTTTCATTGGGACGAATTCAATGACGCAGCTTTGCTTTCATGGCAGACGACATGTTTCAAGATTGCTCTTCAGCTTTTCTCTGGAGCAAGCCAAAAATATTGGCCTAGGGGTTAGAGTGTTCGCCAATGGCCTGGGAGACCTGGGTTCAATTCCAGGTCGAGTCATACCAAAGACTCAAAAAATGGTACTTGATGCCTCCTTGCTTAACACTCAGCATTATAAGGTATGGATCAAGGGTAAAGTAGAGCAATCCAGGGAAGGAGTAGCGCCCTCCCCTACACATTGGTGTAGTAGCTATCGAAAAGTGAGCCTTCGGGTTACCCTCGACTATGGTCGCCAACTTTACTTTACTTATGAGTGGGAAGATTTAGCTTCTAGTTAAAGTTAAATGGTTCCAAGTATTGCGATACATCTCCAATAATTCAATTAAACATCAGTCATTTACGTACACACAATTAAATGATCAAACAGTTCTGTTTCAAACAATTCAGTATAGCATAAGTCATTTGTTTGCACTCAGTTTAAATGTTAAAGAGTACTATTTGACCCATAGATAGGACCGTATCAGGCGCTAAAGCTCCGGGCCAGAGTGGACCTGGGAGCATTAGGTGTGAAGGAGCATTCCACATTCCTCAAAGCTCCAGTATTACTCAGGCATCACCTTCGAATTATTTAGTGTCACACAAGGACACTCGTTGGGAGAGTTTTAGAGGCAGTCAGTGTATTATACAGCCGTAACTGACGGGGCCATATATATATGTATATATATATATATATATATATATATAGAGAGAGAGAGAGAGAGTGTGTGTGTGTGTGTGTGTGTGTGTGTGTGTGTGTGTGTGTGTGTGTGTGTGTGTGTACACGTAGTTTTGTATGTGTTTTTTGCGTATGTGTATGTTTTTACTAATCTCTCCGCACGAGCACGTTCTGATACAAGTCAATATTATTAGCGAAGTTTTAATTCAGAGCTTTACTTCACCTCCACCAGTTGGTATATCAAAGTTTGAGAGACTAGACTGCCCTACTATTTATACATTTCCCTAGGTTGGTTTTGTTGGTTTGGTTTCATGGCATATCAATCATAGTAAATTATTTAATGCCAAATCCTATTTATGCATATATTAATCATATAAATGATTTGTGAACTCCTTTTATAAATAACATTCTTAAACGAGCCTGAGCTCTTTTATTTTTTATTGGACTCAGTTAAATGACTTATAGTATTGCTACTTAACAGTCACAATTTAACATCAGTTATTTGTTTGCACATAGTATGTTCTATTGGACCCAAAGATAGGACTCTTTTAGGTGCTAGGACTCCGGGTCAGAGTGGCCGGGGAACAATTAATTATTTTTCTAAGCGAGTTATAATCTTTAAAATGTTTGTTTATTAAACCTAGAAAATTTCCCTCTATTGATATGAAAAAATTTGCAAAAAGAAGGGTTAAACCAGATGATATTTCTACATCTATTTTTATTAATATTTTTTCTTTTATTATTATCCATATTTATATTATCATTATCATTTTCTTCAGTTGAATTGTTAGCTTGATATATAATATTATAAAAGTTACATTTATTTCCTAGTGGGTATTCATTTTTTTTATTTTACTATTAGATTAATATTTTAATTTGTCATTGTTATTCCAGTCAAGTTTATTTATTAATTACATGAGATTGTTAATTTTTTATATATTGCTAGTACAAGAATAACTAGATTTTACAATATCATTATTTATAATTTTTCTAAGGGGTTTATCATCTTTAAAATCTTTGTTTAGAAAATATTTGCCCATATTGATATTTGAGAGTTTGCAAAAGAGAGGGTTAAACCTGATAATATTTCTATGTCTATTTTGATTAATATTTTACTTATTTTATTATCCATATTTACAATATTATCAGTTCCATTGTTTTCCCTATTTTTGGGATCATTATTATTTCCCTTATTTATGTAATGTCTATTGGCTTCAAATAGTTGAGTTCATTGTTATAACCGCTATTATATAAAGCTTCGTTATGAAAATCCTTATGATTATTAATATGCTTTTAGAAGATGATAATCTGTTAATTCTAATATTAATCGCATTAGGAATTTGTTTAACTATGGATGCAGGTGGTTAGAACTAACATTAATGTATGTTGGTATAGCATCAAACTTACTAAATGGTTTATAAGAATTGTTACTTAAATTGAGAATTACATCTAAAAAAAAGTTACTGTGTTAGTGTGTTTGTGTATGTCCTGTTGCTTGTGCATATATATAAATATATTTGCGCATATAATTGTATACATCTTTACATATATATATACATATTTCCGCTCTCGGTTGGTGGGAAGGGGTGAGGCAAAGGAAAGAGTATGAGAAGTGTGACAAGGGAAAAGTAGTTGGGAGGGGATGGAAAATAATTGTTACTGTCAGAATGATTTCTTTTTCCTCTGGATCCTACCCATATTTCAAATAGGTAAAGGTTTATTTGATGTGGATAAGAAATGTCTGTTTCATGGCGAATATAATTGAATGATAATTATGATCAAAATCAAAATCATCACGTTACTTTTTTTGAAAGATCTTTTGTTGTTTTATTCTTTATTTATTTGTATTTCTTTTTATTGTGATAATCATTGTGTTGTCAACGGTTATTGCTGTACTTATAGGTTTTCTAATGTGGTATTTATGGTCAGGTTAAAAAAAATTATATTAAGTTTTGGGTAGCTTTTACAATATAAATAATAATAAATGTAACAACGATGATCATAATGGTCTCTGAAAATACTAGTGGGAGTTCATAATGCAATAATGGGGAAAATAGTGATTATGATTATTGACAATACAAAAATGCATACCATTTTATGTGCAGATATACTTATATATGTATGTGCAAGCGACAGCACATACACAAACACACTAACATTCAAACCCACGCAAAATTAGGCACATGTACACACAAACAAAATCCTCCCTCTAACACCACCAAAACAAAACAAATTTACCATATCAATCTGTCTTTTTAAAAAATCTTTCACTCTGTCTGACGAATGGATTAAGCATAAAACCCAGTGTCACTGATACTACCATGAAATTTATATATATATATATATATATATATATATATATATATATATATATATTAGTAGGTCCACAAAGAGATTTATAGATTTTGAAGAATTACGTATTTCATTCTTACATATAATATGTTTCCAGCTTGTTGCTTTCATAAGAGAACATTTAATATTTTTTAGGAGTGGTATCGATTTGAATAGATGTAACTGTTTCGTATTAGATTCCTTGTAAGGGTTGGTTCTTTCATTATCTTCTTTCTCTTTTCTTAGTGTATGTCTCCTATTCTCCCTTGTGCGTACATTTTTATTTACCCAATTAATCTTTGATATTTGATATTCCATTAAGCTTTAATCTGGTCGTTGAGTGTGTTTTGTGTATATGTGTGTGTGTATATATATGTGCGTACATGTTTGTTTCTGGGAGTATATAGTTGATATACTGGCTCATTGGTCTAGTGGGTTGAGTGTTCGCCAACTGTCTGGGGGATCTGGGTTCAATACCAGGTCGAGTCATACCAAAAAGTCAAAAAATGATACTTGATGCCACCTTGCTTAACACTCAGCATTATAAGTTACAGAATAAGGATAAAGTGGAGCAATCCAGGGAAAGGAGTAACTCCCTCCCCTACACCTCGGTGTAGTAGCTATTGAAAAGGGAGCCTTCTGGTCTCCTTCGACTATGGTCGCCAACTTAAAGTTGATATTCTATTGAGTTTATTGGTCGTTTTTTTTTTGTTAAAATGGTTTAGAATTCAACTAACTACTACATTTTTCCTCTTTCCTTTATGTGTGTGTATTTTTTCTGTCTCTGTGTGTATACCTTATATTTTATTCAGTGTGGGCTTGAATATTTCTTTGAATCGTTTTTCTTTTGAAGTAATGTAGTTTAAAATTTGACTGGCAATTACTTTTTACAATTATTTTTTGTGTGTATGTGTGCATATATATATATATATATATAAGGTACCTATCAGAGGTAAAGTTGAGCAATCTAGGGAAAGGAGTAGCGCCCTCCCCTAAACATCGGTGTAGTAGCTATTGAAAAGAGAGCCTTCTGGTCGTCCTCGTCTACGGTCGCCAACTTTACTTACTTATATACATGCGTATATTTGTTTCTGCTTGTGTGTATGTATAGATTATTTTATTTAGCTTGAGTTTGAATTTTTCTATGAAGGTTTTTTTCTTTTGGGGTAATGTGTAGTCCTATGTTTGATATACAGGCATTGTTTTAGATTTTGTTAATACATTCGTTTAAGTGTTTGGATACATTTAATTTTCATTTTTTTCTGATATTTTAATATTGCTTTTGTGGAGTGATATTCTGGTATTGAGAACGTGTGTCGATCCTATGTATACTTCTTTACAATTGTTACATTCGATTATGTAGACTACTTTTTTGAGTTGTAGATTAAGTCTTTACTTATCATGAATTTTGTGGTATGGTTTTTGAAGGTATAAGACTTTCCTTCTATAATTGCATCATATACTCCACATCTGTATTTATTTATTTATTTTTTTGCATTTAGTAACTCCTTGTTTTATGTTTTCTCCAAATATAGAAGAGGTGAGTATTTTTAAAAGATTTTTAGGGTTGTCTGGCTTTTAATGACTTTTGTTGTGTATTGTAGTTCTTTGATTTTTTCATTGTTTTTAAGTACTGAGTGAATTGTTCTGAGTTGGTTTTATTGTAGATTGCGATGCATGCAAGGGATTTTCGTTACGTTTTTTTTAAGTTTCCTGGTTCTTTTTGTGGTATTTTTCTGCTAATTCGAATCCCCTATTTATCTGTGTTGTTGGGAATCCTCTCTGGTAAAGGTTTGTGTGTAGCTCTTTAAGGCGAATCTTTCTGAGGTTTTTGTTAGTCATTATGGTGCATATTCTCCGTGCTAGAGTGTAAGGGATGGATTTTATGCAGCTTTTAGGGTAGTGACTATTGTAGTGGAGGTATTGTTGGATGTCTGTGATGATTTTGCCATTTTCGTTTTTTATGTGTATGTCAAAAATGGTAGTTCTTTAAAGCTCTGTTCCATTGTGATTTTCATTTTGGTGTGTAGGGTTAACTGTAAGTTGTGTAGTTCGTTAATTTTTCCCAATGGGCATTACCTGAATATGAAACAATTCTAAATATCTCTTCCATGACGTAGTAAATTCTCATTTTATGTTGTTGCTGAATTTTTTTTACCTATAATTTCATATATATTTTTTCTGAATATCCTGAGGTTAGGGTGGCGTATATTGGTGCCCTTTCCGTTCTAATAAATGTTCCTAGGGTCTGGATGTAATTTACGATATTGAATTGGAAGGAGCTATTACTAAGATTGAGTTCTATTATGTTTATTTATTATGTTTCTTTCAACGATATTTATATCAGTATAAGACAGAAAGTATATGGAAATCATTGACCGATTAATGTCTACGCTTATATATTCCTGATTAAGCGCATTTTCTCAATTCAGAAGTAAGTCCAAAAATGGAATGAATATGCAGTTTATAGAGAACTGTAAAAGAACGTACGTTGCCTGAATTCCACCGATGAGTGTTTTCATATTTCGGTCCTAATACTGTTTATTCTTGAGAGAATTATTTATTGCGTCGATTATATTAAGACTTTTTTTCATTATTGACACGCACAAACTTCATTACTTTCATTAATAGCATGTCTTAGATATGATATCGCTACTTCTGAAAGCATAAAATTAAACGCTACTTGCATGTTGAGCAGTCATGCAACATACAAAATAATTCAGTATATTTTGTGAATGATCAATCTTTTACGATATTAGATGGATAATGGCTGTTTAAATGTACATGCATAATAGTTCAAGGCTAAAAAAAGATGTTTATAATTTTGTAGGTTCTAATCGTAATATATACAGTTACGTCCAAAAGGCCATTACTTTGGATGTATATTACTGGACCCTTACCATCAGATGCCGTTTATGTCATACCCAGGACGCCTTTTTTATGGGGTCTTTACTCCTGTGTAAGAGACGAAGTCATCATATTCAAAGTTTCATCGACATGACCGAGTTAATTACTGAGATTAGTTGAGTGTATTAAGACGATCGCAGAGTTGAATTTAGAAAGCATGAAATCCGCTAGACTGGCGAACTGGTATGTAAACACATCTTCAGTACATTCAAGTTACCACTCCAGGTTAGCCTAGTCGTCTGGAGCTCTAGAATACACCAACTGCATCTTTGCAAACCCTATTCCAAACGAATGTTCTCGGTATAGCACTAAACCATCTGATGGTGTGGTTTTAGGCCTTGGGCTTTGGGAGGATGTGTTTATTGCCATTACTTGCAAGTCAACTCTGATCCTGAGTATTAGTACTTGTTAGGGTGCCATCTATGGGTCAAATTGAATGATTTAACCATTTAGCTGTGCGCAAAAAGAATGACTAGTTTTGAATTGAATTGTTAGTGTTACATAGCCATACTTAAAATATTTAACTGTGAGCCTGCAAATGATTAATGCTAAATAAAATTATTGTTATTAGATGGAAATACTTGAAACCATTTAACTGAGGGTAAACAAATGATTAAAGCTAAATAGAATTATTCGAGTTTGGTAAAAATATTTTCAACTGTTTAACTGTGCGCAAACAAATGATTAATATTAAACAGAATTATTAGTGCCAAAGCACAATACTTAAAACCATTTGATTGCTGACAAATAAGCTCTGGCTTGTTTAAAATGTTAACTAAAAACGATTCGTTTACAAATTATGTATATGTATAAACAGAATTTAGCATTAAATAACCGAGAAGGGTTGATAATCCATAAAACACAACGAACGAACCAACCAACCAACCTTGCTTAAAAGATACCATTCTATCGAAAGAAATTAGTATACATTGTAGATATTTGACAGAAAGTCATTTCCATGTCTCTTTAGTTAATATCTTTATAATTATTTACTTGGTGGGTTTCTGAATGTGTGAAACTACCCAAATTAAAAAAATAAAATTGAGACAGAAATCACCCCCACACACGCAATCATACACACACGCTTATATGTATGTATATATATATATATATATATATATATATATATATATATATATAGAGAGAGAGAGAGAGAGACTTATGGGTTGAATGATTTCCTTTAACGGTATATGCACTCATTTAAGGTTATTCGGGTGACTGGAGGCTACTGAATCGCCAACATTATTTCGAACGAGTTATTGCATCCAGCTATATGATATCAAGTATTTCTGATACAAATAAATTTCAAATTACTGTATTATTATTATACAAATAGTTTTAAGCAGATCGATTTAACCCATAGGAACCAACAGGTACCAACCCTCCGGTTACGATTGAATCAGGGAGTAATGGCTACAAACTGGTACTTCAAAATGCCCAAATCTCAAGACTTTGACTCTCATCACCAGATGCACTTAAGTGTTATAACGTAAACAAACTACGAGGAATACTGTCAGCGAATTTTAAGTTCCACAGACAGAGCTTCGTTAGTAAAAGAAATTTGTTTAGTCGCGTATAAAGCGAATACAAAACCGAAATTAGCGAACATAAAATCCACTGGACTGGCGATTTGGTGGGTAAACAGACATTTGTTGCATTACGGTTATCACTCTCTGAATCAATATAGATTATTTAGTCGACGTTTGTCGAGTGCGACTCGAAGGCTCCTTTTTCCATTGCTACTACATTAAAATGTGGGGGAGAGTTCTACCCCTTTCCCTACATTGCTTCATTTACTCTTGATCCGCACCTCTTAATACTGAGTTGTAAAAAGAAGGCATAAATTACCATTTTTTAAAATTCTTTGGTATGCCTCAACCTGACATTGAACCTTGGTCTCCCGGACAATTGGCGAACATTCTAACCATTGTTTCTCTCTCTTTCTTTCTCTCTCTCTCTCTCTCTCTCTCTCTATATATATATATATATATATATATATATATATATATTGAAAGAATACATTTCAAGATGTCTCAAGGATGATCTTCAGTGATGCATTTTCTTCATTACTAATTTCGGGCTGTTTCACATCATATCGGCTCCGACCGCAACCCCGACCTGGGTATGGAATTCCCCGGCCTGTCTTCTTGACAGCTTTGTGCAATGTATTTTCTTCCCCCAACCCTAACGGAAAATACTCGTACGTTTTATTTCCAGCGCTAGCCAAAGAGAAAAGTTTATTCCCCCACCCTCCCCTATTTAAAGAAATTTACTCTTTCTACCCGTTTCACTTGATTACAAACTCACGGATGCCTATTCTGGTATATTCATCATGACCATCATTCGACTCATTTCTAAATTTAAAACTTTGTATCTTTGCTGTGCTGATTCCTAATGTTATTACACAACCATTATTTATTAACTTATTTAACTTTTTCCTTAAAAAATCTAGCGGGTTTTTAATTTAATCATTCCTATTTTAAAAGGAAAATTAAAACGAAACTACCTATCCTCGCCTTTTTTAACTCCTTTACGCAATTATTTGGCGAAATCTTAAAATGTTCGTCGTTCTGTAACTATTAATCTAGATTTATCGAAAAATATAAAAAGTGGATACTGCAAATATATTATTAATTTTATCGTTCTATGATTATTTCCGAAAATTTTTTTTCGAATGGGTTTTAATTCCTGCCGTTCTCAGACTTTTTAAAGAGGAGGGAGTAAAAGTAACGCCTCGTGCTAACCAGTTTTTTCCCTATGCTACTATGAACGATTTTGATTTTCATTATTCCTTATCATTAACGTTTTCAGTCAACGTTTAAAAGTCTCATGTTACTGAAATACCTTGATCACGTCTCCATACTTCTGCAAGCACACCCACATTCAACGACACACACTCAAATGTATACTAGTACACACATTAGCCAATAACGATGCTATTATGAAAAAGAGCACAAAGACATAACTGGGACGAGTGGCAGAATAAAAATCGAATGAAAATGAGTAAAACCTAATGGATTGATTTACGTAATTAACGAATGATTAATTGAGACATCTTAGGTAATCTTACTGTCCTTCGAGTTTTTATCGAAATAAGTAAGCACGGAAAGCTTTCAGAACAGCTTATCACATAACTAGTCAACTCACGTGGGACTGCTGTCTACCTCTATTTAACGAGTTATAACTACTTTGAGCAATTTACTTCTGTCTCCTATTTGAGCTGTGAGAAGAAACCAATTAATGACCGTGCCTTCTCCAAATCGATTAAAATTATCGAATGAATTTACTGATTTCCCCTTTTAATTAATATAATTAAACTATTCAAAGAGAAAAAATACAAATTTAATTAGTAACCACAAGGTCCTTTTCCTAATATCTCTATGCGATCTGTCCTTAATCTAGACTTTTTCTTCTTCCTCCTCTAGTTCCTTTTTTTTCTCGAATCACCAATTCAATAGGTTGGGATTAAGCACTTCATGCTCGAACAGGTGGTTGATGTTCGTTAGGAAAATAATTTTAAAATATCAACTTCTTCCATTGATTTTTCCCTCCTCCAAAGAGGAGCTAAATCCATTTGGAATCAAATAGAACAGCGTTGGTCATGTTCCTAATTGATTTTGCCCTCGCTGCTCTCACTGTTCCTATCTTTGAATTATAATTATTCAGTAAAGCCCCTTCACCCCATTTCTATTGGATCATAATCAATTTTTCATGAGTCCCACCGACATAGTTCGACCATTTCATGGTATTTCGCTCTTTTCCTTTGCTTTGCATAGATCAGGAGTTCCTCCAATGGCACGGAGAGCTCCCAAATAATGCAATTTTGAGTGCTGTCAGAAAGTAGATCTGGTCTAAATGCTGTCTCAGTTATGCGTCTAGGGAACTTTAACTGTCTTTATATCCACCATCAACTGCCAATCCGTTGCCGCTGAAAGCCGGCTTGATCTTGGGTTTCTCTGCCTCTTCTCTTTTGCTCCCGATTTAATGAAAGGAATTAAAGTCAGTCTCTTCCTTGGTTGATATTTACTATTTCTTATTGCTTAACTGACATAAAAAGCTATTGAATTCAAGGCTTATTCGTGGCGTCAAGGATACCGACTATTACGAAGGGTTTTGGGGTAGCTGCTGAGGATGTTCTGTAGAGTGGCCCGCTTTCGACATAGACAATTGGTGGTTTCGGTCTTGCACTATATGTGTAATTTGGATGATATATTCAAGACATCATAAACTAAATGGCTCAGAAACCTCTCTTCGCTGAAATTCCCTCGCTACCAATCTGACTACCTGACCTTCCTTTCAAGTACATACCATTTTGTCCAGGCTTCATGCTTACTTAGTCTTACCATCTAGCAGTATTTTGTCTCTTCCATACCCGTTTACACTTCCTCTTAGATAAGTTAGCACCTACTTAAATCTTTGCATTGTTGAAATAACCAAGCCCCGCTTTACCTCTTGTATACTCTTATATCTGATTCTCTCCTCCGGTGCTTGCAACTCCTGACAGGTCTTGTTCGGACACCAGCAGCCAACAGTCTGGGGGGTCTTTAGATTCTCTAAATTGCAGCCGTTATCATATCATTAATACTTTAAAATCTTCTATTAGACTACTAAATAAGAGCTGAAAGGTGTTGCTCTTACCATAGAGTGCTACAATAATCAAAGATTTTAGCACACCAAACCTTCTTCTCAACCATTTTCTGATTGCTCTTTCTAGTGTCTCTACAGTGGTCGTTGGAAATTCATTGAGAAGTAATGTCAAAAGAATTCGGGGAAGAATTGCGTGTTGGAACAGCCGTGCTTTAAAACGCTCTGGCATTCCTGGTTTGTCAACCTTGTTTAGACTCTTTTATAGTCTATTGGATCGGGGCTGTGTCCTTCAGGCTGTTATGGAAGATATTTCTCAGGCTCTTCACAGGCTTTTCTTTCAGAGTTTGAATTGTTACTCCTGCGATTTTAAATAGGACTTTCTCTGAGATTTTGACTTTCTTTAAGACTAGGGATCTGGACATAGGCCTGATTTTAATTTCATTCTAGCCCATGTAATGTCTTCCTCTAAGTCTTTCAGAAGCCACCTGCCTCCAGTAATTGATGCTGTTGCTACAGTCAAATCAACCATATTGGCTCTATTTAGGGGTTGACGAACTCCAGACTTAAGAGTTCCTCTTCATTTGATCTTGGTTACCTTCATCAGCATGTTCATGACCAGTGTAAAGAGAATAATGGACATTGTGCACTCGGTGATAGTGCATTTCTCCAGAGTATGCCATTCTGATGTAGTTTTTGACAATACTCGGACCTGAAAGTTGGTATATTAATTTGTTATGCGATCGCTCACTGATGGTGGAACAAAGTGTCTCTTTAAAGCCTCTCCTACCAGTTTTTACTGCATGGAAAAATAAGCATTTGCATGGTCCAGTCAAAATACTGTCTGGTCGTTCTTGATTTCTTTTGCCTCTCTTAGGAGTGGAGTAAGGTCTCCACAATGTTCCAGACAACCAGATATACCTGTAATCTCTCCTTTCTGGACAGATGTGTCAATCTACTTATTCTCTAACACGTATTTCGAGGTACGAGTCGATAATATCCTGAAAAAGATCTTACATTCGGTATTCAAAAGTAAAATTAACCTGAATTGGTTCAATGACTTCGATCCTTCTTTCTTAGGGATCCATACACCTTCATACAGTTCCATTACCCTTCCTCTCATCAAGATGACTCAATATTTTCCACAGTCTCTGCAAGATTCCACAACATCTTTTATAAACCATATTAGGTACTCCGCTCAGTCTGGGAGCTGAGTTGGCTCTCGAAACTCTCACAACTCCTCCAGGTGGCCATTCTGAAATTAAATGGAAGCTCAGGTGGCTTTTGTGTAATCAGATTGTTGTTCACGCCGAGTTCTAGAAAGTTAAATGAGTCACCCATAGAATTACTGAGAAAGTCGTTTATTTCCTCCTCGGATGCCTCTAACTGACCATTCAGTTTCTCCCCAAGCAATATTCTTGCAAAGCCGAAAGGGTTAGCCAGAAAGCTGATCTCTTTTCTTCTTCTATGGCATTCAGCACGCCATATTGTCCTCAGTTTCTCCCTGAGTAATACTCGGAGCTCCTTAAGGGATCGGTGTTCCTCGCCATTTGATTTTTTATAAGCTTTCTTGAGGGATCTTAATTCTTTCCTAAATTCTTTTATTTTCTTAGCTCTACGGTCGATGCTTTACGGTTTCGTTGGCTGTTTGGACTCAATGATGCCAAAATCTTTTAGACGCCATGCTGATTATCATGATGGTCATAAATTTCAATGTGCTTTCCCCGCTTTCTTGTTTGGCTGACCTTTATATCCAACAAATACGAGTGATCAATATTTGCCAGCCCTCCTCGTTGTTTGCTGGTGGCCGCTTTATCCTCCTTCGAGATTCCATGCCCCGATAAACGAATACTGTTGCTTGAAGAAACTAGAATCTGTGGAGTGATTTCTAGTCCGGATCTTCCTCCGTTTAACCAGTGTTTATACTCTGCTGGATTTTTAATCGTCACTGATTCTTGCATTTTTTCAGCAAATGATTCTATTAGAAGGTGACTGGGCATTTCTATTCTTTCATTACCAGTGAATCCTTCCTAAATGTGATGATCTCTTCTGCCCCTCTCTCGGAATTCCGTGGGTGTATATTTCTTCGTGGTCATCTGTTGCATGTTATGGGTTGCTCCTTGTAGAGCATGCAGTTTGGGTAACCAACCCAGGATGCCCATATACTTGTCTTTCCGAGATGGCAATAATCTCTCCAATTGTCACCAGGTATATTCCCCGGTTACCAGCTAGTGTTTCTCAGTCGTCACTGCTAATAGCAGAATAACTACTCAAAGAATACATTTCCAGATGCCTCAAGGATCATCTTCTATGATATATATATATATATATATATATATATATATATATATATATATATATATATATATATACATATATAGAGTGACATAAAGGTAACAGTCCAGTGAAATGGACACGGTAACTCGTATTCAAATCCTGGAAGAAACTATATACGTTTCATATAACGCTAATGCCATTGGGAAAGGCATGAATCCAATTATTCTCCTTCCAGCTATGGTTGAATAATTGGGGAGACTGGGCTTTTTAACCTGGGTATGGCAACCAGTCTAAGAGAAAAAAATCTCTGAAATCGAACCTATTAAACTCTGCTTGAAAAATTGCTCTTTTGTGGTATCCTGTTCGTGTAGAGGAGTTGGTGTATATATATATATAGAGAGAGAGAGAACATATATAAGAGTAGTAAATATATTCTAAATTGAACGCACTTAATTTCCTCTTCTCACACGTTAAACTTAAAAGAATTCGCCTGAATAAAACAAACGGAGGTTTATAACGATTTTTCTAATCTTATGATTGGTGATCGGATAAAATCGATTTTTAGCCAAAATAAAGAACAATAATACATATTTCAAAGATAACAAAATATATACAAAAGGCATTCGGCTTACAAACAGGATGAATAAGCCATAAGTGATATTAAATAGCACATCTCCCCGGTCGAACTAAGAATACGAAATTAATAATTTATTATTAAAGAAAAAGTGACCCCCCCCAAAAAAAAACGATCCCTTTGATCATCAGACATTGTAAAACTTCCTTAAAGGCGAAAATGAACAAAACCAAAATTTTTCAGGAATACAATTGCTTTATCGACAAAAACAATACGTAAACAAATATGTTGGACACACTATTATATTTTTTTTTATCCCGAGGATTAGTTTTTTTCATTTTTCTGGGCAGAGTACCGTAAATAACCACCTAAACACAGAATATACTATCCTTTATGAGGTGAACACGATGATAATGTTTTAGATGTGTTTAGCAATTCTTTTATACCTTTTAAGACAAGCATGATTCTCACTCATCAATATAAATGTTAATATACAAAACAAGACGGTGATAATAGAATTTCTTACTATATTCCTTGAAAATAGCCAACAGATGAGACAAACAGGCCTATACATTAGCCGAAAGCGCCAGGAACAAGCAATATTTCGACCAATTCCTTCTGGTCCGAAATTATTTGACTTGTGCGTAAACATTAAAAGCTAAATAAAAAAATTGCGAAATTTTATCTATCATTTTCCATGAAACTCTCCCTCTCTCTCTCTCTCTCTCTCTCTCTCTCTCTCTCTCTCTCTCTCTCTCTCTCTTTATATATATATATGCTCGTCAACAAGCGCTGTTTAATCTGTTTATGCTAACATAGATCTATCTATCAATCTGAAAGTAATTTATCGTTATAGCGTTTCAAGAAAACATATACACCACAATTAGCTATATATTTTCCCCAGAAGATTTATTGATTAAATCACTGACAACAAAAGATTTAGTCTGATGATCTCATAGGCGAAAAACTGAAAATCAATAAGCACCATTGACTCCGTGCAATGCTTTCCTAACATAGACCCATGTGCTTGATCGCTGATATCGAGTACTGTGTATTTGTAAATATAGAAAACTGCATTAATAACACACAGTTCAGAGGAACTAAGTAGAACACACAAGCTTTATTTGAAAGCTCTAATAAAAATATTTGCTCTAATTAACGCATAAGCTAGAAACTGACCGTCACCAATCGCAACTGAATGTCTGCACTTTCCACGCATACACACACACACACACACACACACACACACACACACACACACATACATATATATATATATATATATATATATATATATATATATTGTTTAAAATAGTCAGAAAGAGAATTTGAAAATTTGAACTACTAATTCTGTGTTGAAAATCTCATATCCTACGATATATATATGTATGTATGAAAGTTGTTGTTGGAACGACGATAGGAAAGTGAATTCTTTAAATGAATAGGTCTGCAAATGATTTCAAATTTAGTATTTTGATTATTATTTTATATATTTGTGCTCTACGCGTGTTTCCAGTTTTACGTTTTTTCAAGTGATTTTGAATGGTTATGTCTGTTGTTGTTGTTGTTGTTGTTGTTGTTATTATATTAAAGCTATTTTGATAGGGTGAAATATTTTCTAATTCCAGGATTTCTTTCTGTGAATGTCTCATTGGTGATAAGTCTGTGAAGACCTCTGATCTCTGTAGATGTTCTTTGTATACATGAGTACGTATTCTTTATCCGTATACCTGTATATGTGAGTGTGTGTGAGAGAGAGAGAGAAATTAAACAGCAAACATGTAAGTATATCCATGCATATTTACATTTGGTAGGTTTTATTTAGTTTTGTTAATCCCGTGGATGTTCTATTGGAGTTAATTGTCCGTGAAGAACTCTGGTCTGTATAAATGATTTTAAATATATATATATATATATATATATATATATATATATATATATATTAGCATGTCTTCTCTGTGTGTCTACGTGTGTGTGTACGCTTTCATATATGCACGTACACTCAAGTGTACGTACACCCACACACACATATATTTTCTGTGCTGTTGTGTTGATTTCTCTCCTTCGTTGTTCTTTGTTTTTCCTCTGTCTCTCTCAGTCTCTCTTTGTATGCATACACATATATATACACCTACCCATACATACACACATGTTTTTTCAAAGGAATTGGATGGGTTTAATGTGTCTGAAAATGCATTTGACACCAAACATTGAAGTATTTTAAGATAGTCTATATATACATATATATATATATGGCTGCATACGTGCGTGTGTGGTTAGGCACTGTGTAATGTTGGTTTAAATCAATGATTTTTTTTCTTTTATTTGGAGTAATGAGTAGTCATCAGTCTGGTATATCAGCATTATTTTAGGCTCCCTCGCTGCATTCATAAAGGTGTTTGATACATGAATTTTTCTATTTTCTGGTAATTTAAGGTTGCTTTTATGTAAAGAGACTCTCTTGTTCTAGGCTTGACAGCAGCTAATATATACCCCTTTTGCAGTTAGTAAACAGGCTACATTTTTTAATTCCAGCTTAAATCTATGCTTATTATGGATTTTGTTTGGGTTTTTAAAAAGGTATATGATTTTTTATGATTTTATTTGATACTCCATTTTTATTTTTGAATTTCAAGACTCCATGCGTTACGTGTTCTACAAATTTAGATGAGATTAGTGTCTGTTTTAAGATTTTTTGTTGTCGTTTGCTTTTAATGAGATTTTTTGAGTCTAAAACCAAACCTAAAATAAGATCTCATTGTTCTGTTTGTTTTTAGAACATGACTATGTCCTCGTCCCCTTTATTCGCAAATAACTGGTTTGCATTCTTTTTGTCAATCGAAGTAATCCTTTTTTTCTGTCATTTCGAAGAAAAATTAGGTTTTTTTCTTCATTTATTTAAATTCTGTTAATCTCTGCTTCTAATTCCCTTTGGTTTGGTAACAAAATTGTGTTGTCAGGAACAATTTAATCATTAATCTATCTTCTTGTCATATTTTACCTCTTAGAGTAGAGACAGCTTTTCGTGTTTGTCTCGGTCATTCGTCTTGTTTTTTAACTTCGTGAGACTAATCGAATTGCAGTTTTGTCACTGAGCGATACAAGATATAAAACAGGGGTTTCGGTGCTTTTAAATAAATCTACGATAATGATTGAGCATGAAGCTTAAACACCCAGAATTTCATTCGAACATGACTGGTAAAAATAAAAGGATAACAAACAAAATTTTACAATTTATCTAGAAAATACATATACATATAATACTCTGTCATGTGAGCCTGTTGTCTAGAGATTTCATGAGTATTAACACTAGTGTAGTTACTTCGATCCTTCCTGCATCCTTACTTGTCATCCTTACTTGTCATACTTACTCGTCATACTTAGTTAAAGTTATCAGATATCATTAGAATCTAATGATATACAGAGTTAAGAACATGTTTTAAGTAAAATAAAGTGTAATTGAAAAAGTTGAGCATTTAATTTGTTAGGTTTATTGTAATACAATATGCTTGCTCTTGTACCTCAGAGTGAAAAAAAGTAGTTAACCAGTACTTAATGAGCTCACCAGACTCGACTTCTAAGTCGTGGCGGGGGCTGATCGAAAGTTGAAATTTACTAAGCATTTTTGCTTAGAGGCAGCACAAGTTCGTATGGATGGGGCACCCAATGAGACGGAGATGGTCGGAGGTTGAGTGTTCTGTGAATCCTAATAAAAGAAGATGAGTTTCTTGATTCACCTTCTTTTGGATGGTAGGGTATGAGGAAACAAGCGTTGGCATGAACGAAGATTGAGGAACTATTAAAAGATACAGTTAAATCTAGTTCCAACTTGAATGACGAAATTACAGTGGAGTGAAATAAATATTCGTACATATGAAAATTTTTATTTACATAAATATTCGTACGTATGAATATTTTTATTTTTTATCTTTAAAACATAGCCTAAACAAATTTTTTATATACATTTACTGCATAAGGATATATTCTACTAATATGTGTATATAAACTTAGGTTACAGTTAATTTTACAGAAATTAATGCCATTTGTTTATTTTCCTAAGTACGAATAAATGGTATTAATTTCATATGTACGAATATTTATATTACCACACTGTATTCCGTACCTTGTGTCTCTTATCTATTTCTACTTACTTCCACGGCCCCAGAGACTAAACTGAGAAAATAAAACAACAAAGCACCGAGAGCACGACAAACTATTCCTCTTTTTGTGTTTTTCCTCCTCAATCAAACGATTATTCATCGCTAACATAGCAGTCGTCGGTAACAATGCAGCAGAGAAATTGAATAAAAAATTTCTCTTAACCTTAAGTATTCTCTCCTGAAAGAAATCCACATTAACACAGTGACAGGTGAACAGGTAGTAATTGTTTTCTGTATAAGCCAGTTGCCCTGATGGTTGATTGCATTAATTATTTTATTATCTAGTTTGGTTAGGTCACGACATTTTCAGTTATCCGTTAAATTAGCTAAAATCTTTGAGAAGAAATGTAAGTCAAGTTGGAAAGTTCAAGCGAGTACACCAGTAACCAAAACAGGAAAACCAAATGTAAACAAAATAAATTCATGTCTTATTGCAGGTTTGATTGGATAAATGAAAAGGGTAAACATTTAGAGACACGTGTGAGATGACGCAATACGTTAGTGAGATGACATCACACTACTGATATCCTGAATTTAGATTTACAAAAAAGCAGTTGTCTGTCGGGATGAGATGTCGGTCGGGTCATTGGGGTCTGTTTGTGTGTCTATTCGTAGACCCTGGCATTTTCTCTTTCATACTACTGCATACGGTATGGACATCGAACAGTATATATGGGTAATAAAGTGACACTTTTCTATAAAAAATATTGGACATTTTACTGTTACACCAATATGTTCCAATCAGTGATTATTAATTGTTGACGGAGAGTTCTTCTTGTCTTTGAGTTGCCAAACCCAGGCAACTTTGTTTCAACGAATCACGTCGACCTTTAGAAGATGTTCCGGATGACTTGTGTCACACCCTATCTGTGGATCTTTCAAACACAGTGTGGGCATAGAGAGGATTGATAAAAAATCTATCTGGAAACGCATTTGATGCCGTTAACAGGATTAGACTACAGTAAAAGTACCGTGACGACTATGGTACCGCATTTGGTGCTGTTACCAGGATAATACCAATCATTATCATAACATTAGACTTGACGAAACAAACTTTAAAAATAAAAAAACTACGAAGAGAAACAAATACCGAAAGTCGATGAAAGAAGTTGAGATATGTTAGCGGAGGAATGTAGACTCACAAGATACCAACACAAGATCCAGAAATACAAGTAAAATTCCAAAACGATGAAAATTAAGTCCATGAACAAGGAAAAAGTAAAGTTGGTGACCGTAGTCGAGGGCAACTCGAAAGCTCCCTTTTCAATAGTTATTACACCGATGAATAAAGGAGGGCGATACTCCTTTCCCTGGAGTGCTCTATTTTATCCTTGTTCTGTACCTTATATTGCTGAGTGTTAAGCAAGGTGGCATCAAGTTTCATTTTTTGACTTTTTGATATGACTCGACCTGGTATTGAATCCCTGTCTCCCAGGCCATCGGCGAACACTCAAGCAAGTGGATGCAAGGACCTTCTACATCATTGGTAGGCACGTAATAGGTCTATAACTGTTTTGGGGGTCTTTCTGGATCAGGGTGGTCTTTTCTTTAGACATCCATTCGAGTAAGTCTGCTTCTATTCATTTCGATAACCAGTCTGCCATGGATTGAGGTGAATTTTTTAGACCAGTATCCATGTATGCTATCATAGCTCTCAGTTTTCCAATTTGATATTTTTTGAATGTTGCTCTGAGTGAATCGATGTGTATTTTTGCCTTCGGGACTTCTGCCAGTTCTTACTTTGCAAGACTTTTCACCAGCTTTTGCTGGCGGTCTTTCATTGTAATCTGAATGGCAGCAAATCTGTTTTGGTCTCCAAAACTCTTCTGAGCATATTACCTGATAATTATAATATCATTCTTTGTGAGTTTTTCGCACCAGTGTTATCTGATAGTATTTCAATGGGATTTTAGTGAAAGCAAGTCTCCTCAAGACTCCGGGACTCTTCTCGCTATTCTAGCCAATCTTAATAAAGCTGTAGTATTGATGGTCTAGGCTCGTCCTTCCAATCCAACTCTTCTAGGTCTTAAACAAGGCCTTGGAGATTGTCACCAGAGCACCAATTACAATTTGCATCACCGTCATCTTCATGTTCCATAGCTTTTTTGAGTTCTCTGGCAAGGTCCAAGTATTTTTTCTCTTTTCGTTTTCTTTGATTTTCACACTGTGGCAGGTTCTCCTTTTTTGTTAACTATCACTAGGTCAGGTTTTCAAGATGGGATTAGGTGATCAGTTTGTACCTTAAAATCCCATGGAATTTTGTGTGTGTCTCTCTCCAGGATTGATTCTGGTTTATGTATATACTACTCAGTAGTCTTGTCGAATTTCAATTTCTGGCACAATTCCCAGTGGATCACATTCCTCACTCAGTCATGTCAAGTTTTATATTCCTTTCGTTCTCTTTGTCAACACATAATATACACAAACTATTCCGTCGTGTTTTATCTTTAATCACTTTAACATAATTAGTCTTTACGGTGATTCAGATTTCTCTTTAAGTTTCCCTCTCTTAATATGTTCAGGTCTTCTCATGTGACATTTCGTAAGTTTGTCACTTGGAATATGCCAACATTTTTGTTTCCGTCTTTGTTTCCTTGTTATTGTTGTTTTATTGTAGCCGTACCTTTTGTTTTAGATGTTATAATAATGTATATAAGTATTATAAGAGGGGGATATTTTGAGGCGTCTTTTCGAATTGAGCTTCAAGGCCAAGGAAGCTGCACACAGAATTCGAAAAATTGATCAAAATAAGACAATAAGACATTATCTTACAAGAATCCTTGGGAGAATTGGTTAAATACTTTGCAGGAAACTTTAAAAGTAGATAGTGAATCGCTTTATCAATGGAGCTTTCTTTGACTATGCTGACGATATCTTCTGCTGAGGGATAAGACAGCCACCAGAAGAAAGGGGCTTTATTGATTTGACATTTAAATTCTTCAGATGGTGAAGCTTCAGTTAAAGAGTTTTAGAGAGTGTTGGGTATTCCTTCACTGTCATTACTAGTAATTGGTTTGGTTGGGTTTTCGGGCATATCAACCATTGTAGGTTATTTAATGCCAAATACTATTTATACATATATATTAAATATATATGATTTGGTTTGGTTGGGTTTAGTGCATATCAACCATTGTAGGTTATTTAATGTAAAATTCTATTTATGCACACACACACACACACACACACACACACACACACACACACACACACACATATATATATATATATATATATATATATATATATATAAATATATTATTCGTTAACACATTTTGTAGATAACATTCTTAAACGAACCTGACCTTGTTTTGCGTACAGTGAAATGGTTTCAAATATTGCTATATAATAGTCATAATTTGCATCAATCATTTGCTTGCACATAATTTGTTCTATTTGTTCCATTGATAGGACCCTCTTAGGTGCTACCAATCCGAGCTAGGGTGGACCTGGAAGCTACAGCATTGAAGTGGTACTCCACATCCTCCGAAGCTCCAAAGCTGGAGCCTTGCTATGAGATAGTTTAATGTCATAAACAGGACACTCGTTGGGGGAGGTTATACTCTTCTGCAGAGATGCAGTTGGTGTATTCTACATCCCCATCAGAATGAACTAATTACTCTCAGATACACTCTGAACTTGTGCTGTGGTAACTGTTAAGGCCCCATCAAGGGGTCAAATAAATCTGTTTAAAAATGATTGGTATTCGATTAGAACGTACGTAAAAAACCCTCAAGAAACACTTCACCAAAATATGAATATGAACGTCGAATGAACGCGATCCCTAATCTCTCAGCCTGAAATAATCGCACATGGGTTGATATGCCGTTCAAATCAATCAATCAATCTAATTTATAGAGTTGTACATAAATGTTATTCATAATCTTTCATAAAATATTTTTTGGAGTTGGTTTATTTCCCAGTCATGAAGATATGAAATTCTTTGTGATAACCACAAGAATATTCAGATCTATGAGCAAGAGCATTTCTAAATAAGGAATTAAATATAAATGAAATACATCATGGCCTCCCAAATATTGGGACTTGTCGCTTTCTGATAATTTGCTGTGGCATATGGCAAAAATAATTGAAATTTCGTATAGAAACAAATGGAATAAATATGTCGTTTCGCATTAATATATTCGAATGAAAATATGAATTTCATTGGTGCTTTGCTTCGAAAAGGACAATTCGAAGGGGTAAGTTGAACCGATCGCTATTTGCTGTATCCATTTACAAACAAAACAATCTCAGAGTCAAAAAACACATAAAGTAATCGGCTACCATATCAGTTATAACTTAAAATTTCAAAGAAAAACTACCTTCTACAAAAAAAAAAAAAAAAATCGCGTAGAAATCAGACTCCCCCACACGTGAACAAACAAATAATAAAGGAACTAAAAATAAAAAAATAAAAGAAACAGAACTAAAATTTATATTAGACTGCACGTTCAGATAGTAGTAGTATCTGTGGTAATACCTGCTCCTCTTTAGTTTGGTTTGGATTGGATTTGTGGCATCGCAATCTGGTTGGTTACTTAATGCCAAATCCTGTTTATACATAAAGTAAATATATATGATTTGTAAACACATTTTGTCGATAACATTTTTAAACGAACCTGAATTCATATTTTCTTTTTTGCACCCGGTCAAATCGTTTAAAGTATTTTTTTAATTTTATACCAAAAGTTCTATTTACTATTATTTGCTCACAATTAAAAGCTTTCAAGGTTTGCCATGTAACAATAATAATTTAACATCAATCATTTGTTTGCTCACAGTTAAATGGATATACATATGTAATTTGTAAGTGAATAGTTTGTACGTAATTTCGTTTCTTAATGCGTTAAAACTAAGTTGCTTGCGCACCTTTGAGAATTGCTATTATTTCTACACAGTTAAATGATTTCGATTATTGCAGTATAGCACTAATAATTCTATTCAGTATTATTCATTTGTTTTCACAATGTGAAGTGGTTACAAGTATTGCTATTTAACACTAATTATTCTATGAAAAACCATTAATTCTCTTGCAAACACAGTCGGGTTGACCTAAAACCAAGCGTTCCAAGGTGATGCTCGAAGCCATTGAGGCAAATCCGGTGATTAGCGATTGGAGGGTATCAGGGGAGTTCGTCATCGTCATTGTACTGTGTGGTTTGTTACGTTCACAGCCTATTTGGTCGCTCTTTTAATTCATATTTCAGGACGGACAGTTTCTTTACTGAAGAGTTTGATTATAAGTAATCACTAATGATATCCATTTTCATTGTATAATATCTGGCAAGAAATGGTATTATCTTTGGTTTAGAAGAAAATTCATTTAAAAATTGCTTGGTGTGTATGATAATGTGTGTGTGCGTGTGTGTTTGTGTGTAAACAAGTTGAATTTAGACTGTAAGGAAAGTAATTATTTACGGGTGATTTTATATATATATATATATATATATATATATATATATATATATATATGTATATATATATAAGCTAGTCGTGCTGGTAGCTCGGAGTTCCTTTACTTTCTCTCGCTTGCCATCTGTCCCTATCTTGCATCGCTCCTGCACATTCTCTGATATATGTAAGTCCCTGGTGCTTGTAGACCGTTTGGGGGTGTACTGATTTATGGGCTAATATATATATACATATATATATGTGTGTATGTGTGTGTATTCCTGATATTAGCACAGTAGGAGAAATACTATAGGTTCAATTAATCATTTTCTTAATTGCAATTACATTCATAACATCCATAACTTTCATATCTATAGAATCTTTTGTCATCTTACAGGTAGCTAATAGACGGCAGTCTAACCAAATGCGGTTTGAAATATTGTACCCACTGACGTTCATAGACGTGTTGTTATGTGGGCACCGAAACAGTAGACATAAACACAGTGTTTTGGCACGACGGTTAGAATATTTTTCTAAAGTAAACGTAATTTTTATCCCTTGTATGTTGACACACTTGTATATATATATATATATATATGGAAGTAAACAAGATCAAAAGAAATTTTCAAGATAATCCCCACTATAAAATGTAGCAAACCTAACTTGCTACTCCAACCACAGGCTAAAGAATCACTAAACTCCGAAACATATATACCTCACGATTACATGAATGGAGAAAATACCTAAATAACAAATTTCAAATGCTTTGCAGACATATTCAATTTAAATTATTGACTTTTTTCTAAGTGGACCACTAATATATATATATATATTTAAAAAGTAAAGTGAGTGACCGTAGTCGAGGGCGATCAGAAGTCTCCCTTTCCAATACCTACTACACTGAGGTGTAGGAGAGAGCGCTACTCCTTTCCCAGGATTGCTCCACTTAAAGTTTGATACGTACCTTATATTGCTGAGTGTTAAGCAAGGAGGTATCAAGTACCATTTTTAAAGTCTTTGGTATGACGCGACCTGGGATTGAACCCAGATCTCCCGGACCATTGGCGAATACTCTACCCACTAGGTCATACTTATCGCATAAAAAATGTGCCAAATAAATAGCGGTTTAGTTATAATTATATACCGAAGATCGTTTTAAAGACACTTGTTTTAAGCCTCACTTTAATATCACACGCGTTTTTATATACTTGCGTGACTATATATCAGAGATGTTTAATTGCGATTGGTTTCTTTGTTTAATGGCATATCAACCTTCATGGTTTATTTAATGTCGAAGCCATTGTTGTAGTAGAACAGCGGATAAGAATGTTCAATCCTTTCCCAAAAACATTTGACTGAAAATAAACGTAATAGCACAACTGAAATTAGAAATCGTTATCTACGATATTACAGTGTAGCTCATTAACTTCAACGCCACGTGCACTCTCCCTGTATGAAATTAGTTTGCGGCAATGACACTTGAAGATTTCAGTCCATTATTGTAAAAACGAGAGTTAGAAAACCATTAGAATAATGTTGTCTAAAGTAACACAAAAATAGAAGAAAATTTTAACAATTCTTGATTCATGATGAGCTTGGAATACTTAGAAATATTAAACGAGCTTTAATTAGAAGACATTTATTTCTGAATGTAATATTGCGTCTTCTGCGCTTTATGGCATATAACCCTGTATAATATATAAACACGTATATGGGATAGTAGATGGGTAAACAGTAATACAATTTTTATCTTTATATTTTAGATTCTCTTTATCGATACATTCAGTAGAAATTCACCGGTAATAATTGAACATTTTGTACGTACCCAAAGGTGCAGCAAAAATAAGACTATATTATTTCTTAGGGTATTTTAATTTTTTGTTTCTGTGTGAAAGAAAGGATACATTTTTGACAATGAAAGCAATAAAAATGTATCTATGCTTTTTACTATAATTTTATTATGAGGGAGACTCAGCATCCATACCAGACCAGAGCTTTCACTGCAGTCGCTGTGGCCAGACTTTCCTGTCCCGCATCGGCCTAGTCAGCGATCAGCATGCCTACAGTCAACATGGACAGTCTCCTTCATAAATCTTCGTTCGCGATGTCTACCCAAGAAGAAAAAGAATGATTGCGAGATTACAACGAATATTAAGTTTTGGTTGAACTAAGATAATACTTTCCACGTTACTATCTTAGTTTTCATAGATTTAAAAATATTTTCAGAATCAATTTCCAATAAGCTAATTAATCATTTGGCAATTCTTAGCAGAATTTCTTGCTAATTTTTCCATGACAATCTTATGGCATTTCACTTAATCTACACGCGTATTTATTCAGAAAAAATGTTCAGACACACAATATGGTGCTTACAAATTATTGTCTGAAGATTGGAATCTGATGCCTGCAAAGATAAACTTTGCGATTATTGACTAAAATAGATGACACACGTACAAATAGAAATCGGTATTTTCATTTGATGCGTGTTATGACGGAATATATCGATATATGAATAATTGGTGAGATCGTTCAAAAGGATAGAACATTATATGTTACTTTTTCTGTCTTGTATTGCTTCACAAAGTTATGCTAAGCTAATATTAACTTAAAAATGCAATTATTTTTGAATAAGAAGAAAAAACTGTCTTCTAAATTGGTTTTTATTGTGATGAATGAGGTTGAAATGATTTTATAAAATTATAAACGATATCATTTAAGGATGGCTTTCTTATAATAGTAATATATGTATGCATGTATGTATGTATGTATCTATCTATCTATCTATCAATCTCATTTACAAATTCATATGAAAAATTGAATAAATTTATGTTGTTCTGTTCTAGATAAAGATTTAGAGTATTCAATTTTTCTGGACGCTTTTCGATGTTATAAATAAAATTAAATTAAAATGAAGACGCATGCACAGCTAAAGGAGTTATATAAAAATGACGATGTCTAGACAGCTAAACAATTATCTAGACTTCTAAACATTGTAGTGACAATGCTCGATACCTTTTAATTAACAGTCGGGACTCTTTTTTTTTTTTATCAGCTATATTTTTATGTAAAGCGGGGGATGGTGAAAAAACAGTGCACCACCAAATTCACCAAATATTCGTGGAGTTTTTATTATTTCTAAACTGATAATCTGTCTTAAGATTACTTTTTCCGGACTGATAAAATACGGTGGCACGTATTTACGCCATAGCAAATGAAAAAATTCTGAGGGACGTCGACTAATAAGAACTCAGTAGAATGAGTTTGTTTAATGTTATGAGGACTCAATTGGAAAAAAGAGCGTTTCATTCATTTCTTAGTCGCTAAATGTAAATTCAATCTCGATAGTTTTCAAAAATACTTACTATAGCTATACTGATGCACTATGATACGTAGAAACACTTTTTGTTGATATTTTCCAGTTTCTAACTTGTCCAGATTAAAATTGGGGTACCAATAACCATTTTTAAATAAATGCCTACATTTGGTAAATCCAGTAATTTTTCCCGTTTATCAGAATTTTTCTCGCTTCTCTATGATCTCAGTATCGGAAAGATAAGGTCTCAAAAAAGTTGTCCTTTGGTATATACTCACCGTGTTATTCCCGGGTAAACATTTCAATATCTGGGTAAACCTGGACTAAATTGCTCACCTTAAAAATATTAATTTTCAAAAAAAATCAATTCTAGAATAAATTATCACGGAACATCTGGAGAGAAGCAAATAGTGTCAAATACGTTCTTCGTAATTTTTTTTCATGAAAGTTCGTGTTTTATGGTATTTAAAATCTTTTTAATTATTTAATGCCAAATGCAGTTAATATATATATATATATATATATATATATATATATAAATATATTCAACATTTTTGAGGGAATTGTTTCTTGGTAATTTTATTTTTTAAACAAGTCTTTTGAGCTCATTTGTCAGCAGACAGTTAAATGGTTTCAAGTAATTTCATCAAACCCTGATGATTCTATTTAATATTAATCATTTGCTTGCACTTAGTTAAATGGTTACAAGTATTGCTATTTAACATTAGTAATTCTTTATATGAAGAATTCCTATGTAATATAATAAGTCCGCAACTGTATGGGTTTTAAAAGATAAAAACAATCTTTACTAAATGAAAGTTTTTTTGTTTCTTTGTTTCTTTGGGTTTTATGGCATATCAACGTTTGTGAGTTATTTATACCAAATCCATTTTTATTCAAATAAACAGTTATATTTCCAACAATTCAGTTTAGCATGAAAACATAGTTTAATTCTCAAAAACATTTCTATTTCAAGCTATTGAGTTTAGTCAAACATTTATAATTCAAACAGTTCAGTTTAGTATAAGTATAGTTTTTGTTTACTCACATTGAATGTCAAAACAGTCTTATTTCAAATGATTCAGTTTAGCGTAAATAGTTTCAATGACAAAAACAGTTCCTTTTAAACAATTCAGTTTAGCATAAGTACGCAGTTTAAATGTCAAAACAGTCCTATTTCAAGCAATTCTGTTTAGTATAAGTGCACATTTTAGTTCTATTTAAACGATAGATTGTACCATTTCAGGTGTTATTACTTCGGGCCTGAGTGAAACTGGGAGCGATGGCAATAAAGAGGTTCTCCGCATTCCCCAGAGCTCCAACATACTTGAAATTCACCATCAGATTGTCTTGTGTCTTATCCAGGAGACTCATTGGTGGGGTCTTACCCCTCTGCAGGTTGGCCGTTGGTATATTCTACAGCCACAGACGACTGGGTAAAGTAAATGACTGAACAGTTGAATTGCGATTTTGGTTGAGACAGGTACTACTAATCTGAGTCAGAGTGAACCTAAGAGTAATGGCAATGAAACGGTGTTCCACATTCCTCAAAGCTCTAGAACTAGATCCGTACCATCGGATTCAGTTCAGTGTTATAGACAGAAAACTCGTTGGGAGTCTAACCTTTCTGCAGAAGTGCAGCCGGCGTACTGTATAGGCTCAGCTGAGAAGGCGATCGAACTCTTTCATTTAGATTTCTTTTTCCTAAAAATCTCTCTATGCTGGTTGCCATATTTTTTCTTAATTTCGAGACTTCGTATGCTCATTTCTATTGTTGAGGAAAGAAAAATCTCTGAAGCTCAGAAATCCACGATTGCTGGTTAAGATTTGGTATGAATGATATGGCCTAATAAAAAGAATTGCTTCGCTATATTGTAAAGAGTGGAACGATAAAATTGTCGTCCCAAAGAAAACAACACTACAGCTTTATTTTAAAACTTTTTTTGAAAAAATCAATTCAGGTAACTTGATTATGTAGTAGAGCTGACATTTATTCAATGTAGCCGCCTTCAACCACCGTCTCGTTACGGATCCGGAACTAGGAGCATGCCTTTTCCACAAGCGCCGACGGGAGCTCGGTGGATGACGGCGATCAGGCTTTCTTTGGTATTATGGGAGGTCTTATGTTCTCAACGTATGACCAAACGAAGTAGTCCAGCGGGTTCAAGTCGGGGGAGGAAAGGGGCAAGTGAGAGAAGGGTACAAAGTCGTAGTACTCCTTCTGAAGCCAAACCTGGGCCTCTTTGGACTTGTGGGCCGGCGCCAAATCCTGTTGCCACACCTAGGGTCTGCCACCGGCCATCTGATTGTACCAGGGGATCACCACACTCTTCAGCACATCCAGGTACTCTTTGGTGTTGACTTTCAAGCCGATTTCAAAGATGTGAGGTAGCATGATGTAGCCTTCACTTGAAACCACACCAAAGACCATAACCGTGCCGGAAACTTTGTTTTCATCACCCTGGGCGCATCCCTGTTATTGGTGGCAATCCAGATTTGTATGTTACGGGTGCTGGCAATGGTCCTGTTGTCATAACTTGGATCGGTAGACAGCATGTGTTGTACAGTAGCGCATCTACGATCTCGCTCGTTGAACATTGTGTCACTTTCAGACATGATGGAAGGCTTCGATCGCATTGGGATTTGTACACAACTGGCCAACTAGTAGATGGTCTGCAACAAAAAAATAAAACCGGTTTTTAGTGAACCGTAATGGAATCATGTCGTCTTTTTTAGGGCGACAATTTTATTGTTTCGCCTTGTACCAAACTCCTATAGAGGCGCATAGAAACACAAACGTCCATGCACACGTAGAGTGGAAGAAAAATATCATGGTAAAATATATAGTTATTGAATTTCATTTTTCATCTCCTCACTTTGTACACCCCCCTATATATATATATATATATATATATATATATATATATATATATTAGACCTTCGCTTGAGTGTGTTTCGTTAAAATCCATTTATTTGAAACAATTTTTATCGATTTTTTCTTGTCATCCAAGAAGATTTCTTAAGTCTGGTTCAGTTTTAAACAAAATTCTATTTAAAAAAAATGATATTTCACATAAAATATTTTACGAAAAACTTGAAACAAATTTAAGAAAAATCAATAAAAAATCTTCTAAAGAACAGTGCGTTCAGTATTTATATAACATGCTTAATATATGACCCCAGTCAAATAAGAATCTAGAGGTAATAATTCTTTGCTTCTAGACCCAAGGCATGGGTTGTGGATACTTGGGAGTATTTTGTTACAGTGCTGATGCAGTCTTTCAATTGTCAACTATCGCCAATTGTTAAGATGTTTGAAAATGGATTAAATCGTAGGACAGATTAGATTCGTACCTTTCCTAAGGAAAGTAATTATTAGTACACTCCGCCGAAATTTAAACTCTGTCCATTTATTCAGTTTTCCTTACATGAGTGTATATCTATCCATGCATGGGTATATTATTTCTGTGTACTTCAATAAGATCCTTTAAAAATTTTCTAAAAGAGATTTGTTTGAAGGCTGTTTGAGGTCAATCCTAAATCTGAATTTAACTGCTGTACTGTGTGTGAAGACTTTGTCGATCTCAGTAGATATAAAAAGTGTTTCAGGTGTAAGCAATAGTTTATAAGTTAATATCATATCACTTGGTTAGCTTCTGAGGGGCTGTGGTAAACAAAGTTTTTAGTCGAAATACATCCAATCATGATCCCACACACACATACGCGCGTGTGCACACACACACATACACACAAATATTTGCTTTGAAACAAAGTACACACACACACACACACACACACACACACACACACACACACACACACACACACACACACATATATATATATATATATATATATATATATATATATATATATATATTTCACTGTATGAGCAAGATGCTACACAAAGGCAATTTTAAGCGGTATTTAACAGATCTGAATTTAGAGTTTTCCTTCTCCTCGACTAGTTGCCTAACCACAGACAAAGAAGCCAGTCTGTCCTTCTGTTTACACACAGCCACGTGGAGAAGCTAATAATTCATACTTTCCCTAGATAATCAGCCCTAAGTGAAACGCAAACAGCCTCTTTCTAGTTTAGAACACGGTGCACTGATTCCATGGACTACGACAATAATCAATACGTTTCGTACGCCTTTTGTGTATGCATGTATGTGCAATAGTGGTATATATATATATATGTATATATATATATATATATATATATATATATAATTTTTTCTTCTGAATAGATATATATTCATTACAATGAAGAAAATTATGACGGCTGAATCAAAATACTGCTGAGTATTTTAATAAAACGATTCGTTCTGCACGGGATTCATCAAATATCTCCTTGATTCATATGTTTGTTTTTTTTATTTTATTTAATGGCGTATCAACTTGCTTGTGTTATTTCATGACAGTAGTGGTGCTATTTAACCCATGGATGGGAGGATAAGGAGGTTCACACCTTTTCCAAGAATATTTGTCCGAAAGTGAACGTAACAGCGCAACAGTTCGAACTCACGTACAACGATTTCGCAGTCCAGCGCTTTAATCATTACACAACGGGGACACCCCGGATTATATATGATCAATCTCTGACAGATCAAAACCTCATATCAAAGTAAATCCTCAATGAAATATTTTTTTATTATTTCTTCCATATATATATATATACACACATATTGGAGAAAAATAGAAAATGTATGCAAATATGAAACAAACAATATATTCAAAAGAAATATGTATTCCTATATGAATTGTATGCTAAAGTAACGTTAGGGTATTTTTAGACCATCTTCAAGGCGATGTCATTAGGTAATGTAGTCTAATCCCAAAAAGGATTTTGAAAATAATAATTCTCAAAATAAATAAATGTTTTAAAAATAATTATGAATATTGTTTATTTCAGATATATATATATATATATATATATATATTGTGTGTGTGTCTTTGTTTCTTTGTTTAATGGCATATCAACTTTCTTAGGTAATTAATTCCCAAACAAATCCCTATTGAAGAACAGCTGTAATACTTTTCAACCATATATGTGTGTGTGTAGGAGTGTGTGTTTGTTTAAAGGAGATACAGGTCACATTTTCACTTTTTATCTAACAATATTTTTCAACATATATATTCTCACTGAGTATGCAATGTTACCTGGTATGAAGAGAGTTTGCATACTGAACATGAAAGAAAGTAGTGTCTATTTTATCATGTCCCTAAATGTCAGAGGTCGATGTTGGCGATACGAAGGCGTTGAACTTTCACATCCATAACGAATAATCTTTTTTTTTTTGTTACAGGAAGAAAATGGACGGCAGTCTAACCAAATGCTGTTTGACATGTTCATGTGCAAAAATTGTACTCACTGACATTCATCGATATGTCTTTACGGGGGAGGGGCCCTAAAACAGTAAACATGAACAGTGTTTTGGCACGGTTGGAAATATTTTCTCTAAAGTAAATGTAACTTTTATCATTTATCTTTGGACTTAATAATGTGTATTATATATATATATATATATATATATATATATATATATATATGAGAGAGAGAGAGAGAGAGATATCAGTGACTTCTTTCTTGAATCACATCTTGAGTCGAGGAAAATCCAAAAATAAATGAATATATTTTAGCCATAAATAAAGCAAAAATATTCTGAAAATGTCAAAATCAATACATCTAAGTACATACTTGTCCTGTAATGATTGTTCATAACGAATACTTTCTTATAATCACTGTAGTTAATTCCTGGTTGCTGTTTGACCAATAACGGCAGGCTTCGGCCCACGCCACTGATTAACCCGTCTCAATTGGAATAGAAAAAGACACAAATTACTGTTATATCATGGGTTGGGCTAAACTGAAGGAGCCAACTTGTAATCAAGTGAATGTTTTTCCCTTTTTTTTTTTTTTTTCTTTCAAATATACGGTTCATTAGCTGAAGCATTCGTAAGAAAAAATACTTCCGAGGAGGATTTAATTTCTTGATTATTTATACAAGGTTGTAGAAAACTTTTGGTTCATAATAAGTGACGAGGTGTCTAAGAGAGTCATATAATTTACGTTGTATTGGTGACATTAGATTACGTTCTTGAAAAAATTGTTGGATTTCAAAACTACTTTCAAAGATTCATAAATCAGTTTTAGACTTGCTGAACTTGAAATAAAAAGTGACGTTTTGACAGTGAAACCCTCTATTCTTTATGGGTTTAAATACAGTTACTCACTAAGTGAATATTTTCGATTGCAAACAAAGAAATATTTTCACATATGAAGCATAAATTTACGAATACGCCAATAAATAATGTCCAGAGAAAGCATCAGCCAAAATTTCCCGAAACTTAGGAACAGACGAACATAAAATGTTTTTGTATATGAACTACATGCTTAAAGACATTGTACACCATAGGGATATCTATGAATACAAATGTGACTGGAATATGACGTCTCTAATAAAAAAATGAACATTGCATGTCGCAGTGAAGATGTATAAAATGTACACGTATCAATGAAGCTAATATAATCAATTCGCGGCCAAATCTTTTGCTATATGTTCCCTTGCCTCATCAAATTAACACCTAAATAATGGGGGATTCTAAAGACAACATTGGCTCAATCGACTGGGGCTGAAGATTACACCGGTTGTATGTCTACAGAAGGGTAAGCAAAAGATGAAAAAGAGATCAGAGATTAAAGGATAGGATATCAATTCGCAGACATATCAGCAATACATTAAATCATACCAATCATACATTAAGAGATATCAATTATGATTATTATACATTAAGAGATATAATCTAAAATCAATAGATATTGAACAATATCAACTATATATTAAGATGTATCAGCTATAATTCTTATTGGCCCAGTCGGCTGGGACTGCTGAATACACCGACTGCATCTCTGTAGAGGGGTAAGACTCACTCAACAAGTGTCCTGTAGATGACATTAAACAATCAGATGGTGAGGTTTCAGTAATGCTGGAGTTTTGGGGAATTCAGAGTCCTCCTTTAATGCCATTGCTCCCAGGTCCACTCTGGTCTGTAGTGGTAGCACCTGATAGGGTCCTATCTATAGATCAAAGAGAACTAAACTGTGTTCTTATGCTAAACTGAATTGTTTGAAAAAGAACTGTTTATATGTATAAAATGGATTTGGCATTAAATAACCTACAATAGTTGATATGCCATAAAACCAAACCAAACCAAAGACAACAAAAATAAAGCAAAATAATTAGAATAGATGAGGTCCATAATCTAACGAATACATTAGACATAACATATATAATGGATGCTTCCTCTCCCCACTTTTACGTGTAGATTTCAGTCTTGTGAAACAAA
The DNA here is from genome assembly GCA_963585895.1 of Sepioteuthis lessoniana. NCBI lineage: Eukaryota > Metazoa > Mollusca > Cephalopoda > Myopsida > Loliginidae > Sepioteuthis > Sepioteuthis lessoniana. The sequence continues at coordinate 62,181,141 of OY757911.1, read as the reverse complement.
AATCATTGTAAAAGAGTCTAAGTGGTGTAGTAGCTAACGTGCAAGAGTACCACATCTTAGTAAGCGAGTTCGAACTCCAGTTGCGCTATTACGTTAACTTTTGGACTAATATCCTTATAGAAATATATGAACTTTTTTTTATCCCTCTAGAGGATAAATAATACCACAATAATTCTTCTATAAGAATTGCATTGGCATTACATAACGCACAAAGCCTGATATGTCATTAAACGAAGAAACCGAAACCAAAACACAAGAATCCTTCTGAAGAAGCTATCGTTAACATTTTGAATTGACTTTCCTTATTATCTTCATTTTCTTATATAATCGGTTTTTATTTCAAATCTCATCCACACACACATACATACACACGTATATATATATATATATATATATATATATATATATATATATATATATATTGGTTTGAAATATATTTATAAAAGACTTATGTCAACAGACATATAGATTGAAAGAGGAGTAGATCTCCAGCAAGAGAAACTTTGCCTCAGGATTCCAGTCAATGTAATTTTCTGGTTGTTCACTTGAATTCATCTGAGCATCGTTTATCAGCACAAATTATGCTATATATATTATGTTGAAGATGTTTTTACACGTGAGGTAATAACTTAGCTAAATAGGTCATTGATTTACACAAAGATGACAGTAATGCACTTTTCTGAAAAGTCGGTTATATTTAATAAGAATTAAAAGTAATTAAATTACATATCAAATTATTATTGATTCTGGGAAGTTTTATCTCAAGAGTACAGAAATTTGCTAATGGGAAGTTATTTGTCGATTTTAACTTAAAACAAGAAAAAGTTTGAACGTTATATCAACCCAACACGATTGAAGACAATTAAATTTCGAACGTTTTTAGTAAATAATAAATAGAAAAGTGTAAAAAAAAAAACCCTAAAAAACAAAGGAAATTGTCTCTATGACGGTATGAATTGTGTTTTTTGAGTAAATCCTCTTCTGAGGATTGACAGGAGTTAGAATCAATAAGTGAAGATAACTAAAATATCATTAGAATCAAAGTTTTTCTCCTCTAAAATCTATGAATCTAACGGTAATAGTATTTGTGCTTTATGTGACATCTTTGCTATTTAATTTATTTTGAGATTATTGATAAAACAGAGGGAAGCATTAATTTTTCGCGCGAAGAAATGGGTTTGAAAGAAAACAGGAACTTGATTGGGATGAAAATTTACGGACAAAAAAATATCATCAAAAAAGTCTGAGGATATTCGTTTTGAGACTAAGCCATGACTTGTAATGTTGATATACTGAGAAAAGAATTTATAATCTGAAAAACAAGAAAACTCTTGTTTGAATACACGAATACAACAAATTAAGGGATATATTTTGGCTCTTGGACAGAAAATCAAAGACAATGGGCCAACTGCAAAAGTCACTCGATCTGGTGGACTTTGATCTCATTTATTTGTGAAATTCTCCTGATACTAAACTAATAATCAGTAATTTTGTACAGCAACAGATTGAATAATAATAATAATAATAATAATAATAATAATAATAATATAATAATAATAATAATAATAAAGATTTATTTGAAATGGAACTGTTTTTGACATTGAAACTGTACTCATGCTGAAATGAATTGTTTGAAATAGAACTGATATAGGCTTCAAATCCACCTCCTCAGGCTTACTTTGTTTGGTCTGTGCAATTATCTTTGTCATTGAATATAAATTTTAAAATTTGTAATGTAAGGTAATATAAATTTTAAATTTGTAATATAAGGTTATTGAAGGAAAAAGAAAATCCTGATCATCACTTAATCATCATCATCAGCAGCAACCGCCCCAGTAGAAGCAACATTCATTCATTCATCTGTAGAGGCATTGCGAGGGGCATCCTGTAATATATATATATATATATATATATATATATATATATATATATATATATATATATATATATATATATATATTTGTGTATGTATGTGCGTGTGGACCCGCACGTACACAACCACCGTTACTTATATATATATATATATATATATATATATATATGATTTCTTACATAGATGTTCGTAAACCACTCTACCAATGGTTCATTTCATACGATGCACCTTTCAGAGAAATGGATTTTTCTTTCTCTAAATGAAAATGAATCACATGTCAGTGTTGCTTTTTAGAAGATACGTTACTCATGGCCACTTTGGAAATTTTTTTTCTGGTCTGATTAACGAGGTTTAGTCACCCTGTGTCTAAGATATCTAGAAACGACAACACATCAGTAAATTTTTTTTTCTACGCTTTATATTTTGGTAGAATTTTATCTACATGGTTACAAGTTCGAAAGGTCAATCATATATTTACATGTGCGTCTGTGTGTTTGTGTATTTGTGTGCATATATATATATATATATATATATATATATATATATATATATATATATTCATTTTTAGACAAGGTATTCAAATGTGTGTTTTAATTCTATGGCAAACCAATTTAGAAAAGCTACAGTATAAAACGTCTTACTGAAGTCGAAGTTGATCAATCAGTATTTTGTTATGCAGTATACTAGTGATCCTGGAGCATGGCTATGTCACCATCTACCAAATGTCAGCCGTTAAAATCCTCCTGGTAGGTGCAATAGTCTCATCACAGTAGAGTATTTCGAAAGGGTTCTGTTTGTTAATATTGAGCATAAAGAACAAGTTAATTTTTTGGTTAGCAAAACCATTGATTATTGGTAACGATTTGCCAAACAATAGATTTCTGATTTCAAGCCTGATGATTTTTATCACTTACAATATTCGGACTTTTGACCTCATCTTTATTGTTATATTCAAAGCGTTACGGCTGATATTTTCTTCAAGTGTTTCATGTCAAAATCGGTTCGTCAAGGACACATGGCGCATTGATAAGGCGTCTGGTTGAAAAGGTTCAATCTTCTGGAGGATGTAGGTTCAATCCCAACTACAGGCAAGAATAACAAGAAATATTTACAATAGCCTAATGCTTGTACCTGGTAATGCTTAACAAAATTGGGACACTTTACCCTAGTGGATTTAATAAAGGGTTCAGTTTGAGGTTCTATGTAAGCTGTTAAGTTCGATATGAATTACCTGAAGAAGGCTGAAGGACATATCAGCCGAAACGTTGTGAGTATGACAATACAGATTTGGGGAATAGACCAAATATTCTTAGCGATAGATCTTTCTTTTACCAATTAGAGTATGATCCTTTACATCTCTATTTTTTACTTGTTCAAAATGAGGGAGCATCTCCAATAATAAAGTGAATGGCATTTTTCTGTGACTACGGATCTGACATTTTCTTTTTCGTGATAGGAACTCGTCCTTATCTCTTCATCTCATGATTGTTTCCACCCCCCTTTCTTCGAGACCCGGTAAAACCACAATTTACAAAACGGAAAATCATTATGCTTGTATGCGTCGGTAGTTTTTAAAAGTTCCAAAATTATCTTGGTGTTGTATAGTGGCTCGTATCACATGACTTCCGGTATGGTGGAAGTATAAAGACGCTGGGTTTCTGAGGCAGGGACAGAAGGAAGCAGAAAGAGAAGCAGAGAGATAGCTCTGAAGGACATCGATCAGTAGAAGGACCCACTTCGGACGTAACACTAACAGCGCCAGACTTATAATACTATTCAGACTGTATCACTTGCGTTAATAAACGATTAACTCTATTTTTCTGTGTATCTTTTGCTTACCACAATAAAAACTTGGAAAATTATTAACCTGGTCAACTAAAACGAAGTAGACGTACAATTTCTTTTTTCAACCTCTAAATCTGCACTCTACCATTATTTACAAAGCTGTATGCCGATTTATATTGTCATGCAGCTTTCACATTGCTGAAAATCCATTTTGTTATTCTCAGCCTGTGGTTGTTCCATCTCGCTATTTGCGTTTCTCTTTCCTTTAATGAATAACAAAGTCTTATTTTCGTATAATCATTTCATTTTTCATCTAGGAGTCTTTCTTACATTACATTACGAAAGTCGTGACTTGCTATTCGGACCATAGATAGAAAAAATATGACCATTCTTTCAACGGTTCTGGGCTAACTGATCTAAAGTTAAATTCTATCTTCTAACTTCTTTGATGCAATCACTTGGCTTTTATTCTTCTAATGTCAATCAAGGTCTCAAAATGTCTGACCATTAAACTCAGTTGAACGCAGCTAAACATTGAAGGTTTAAATCTTTCCAAAATCATATACCAAAAAAAAAAAAAAAGATAAAAGTCAATATATTATTTCAAGAACTGTCCATTGATGAAATCTGCCAAGTTTTTGGGAACTAATTGAATTTACATACAAGAGAATGGCTAAATTCTCTTCTTTAAAGAGGCATGTCATCATTCACCACTCTAAACACACTTTATTCAACCGGTGAGAAGGGATCGAAGTTAGGACATATCTAACTTTCCCAGTCAGACCAACAGAATATTTTAATTCCTTCCGAAACTGTATCAGAGAAAACGCTTTGATTTTGAGTTTCATCTAATATGGCTTAGTGTAGAGCTGATATCTCTTAATGTATAGTTGATATCTTTTAATACATATTAACTATAACTGAAACTTCTTAATATATACTTGATATCTCTTAACGTATAGCTGCTAAATCTTTATGCTTAAAAATTATAGGTTTCGTTTGGTTTATGACATATCAACTATTGTAGGTTATTTAATGCCAAATCTATACCTCTCTGGGATCAGGGTGTAGCTGGGAGCGATGGCAATGAAGGAGGTATTCTGGATTCCACCAAACTCCAGCATTACTGGAGCCTTATTATCAGATTGTTTAGTGTCATATCCAGGACACTTGTTGGGGGAGTCTTACCCCTCTGTAGAGAAGCAGTTGGTATATCCTGCAGCCCATGTCAACTGGACCAAGAAAAAATTATAGTCGATATCTCTTAATGGATAGTTGATATTGCTTTATGAATATTAATTTTAGTTGACATCACTCAATGTATAATAATCGTAGGTGACGCTTCTTAATGTATTACTATCCTTTTCTAAAATTTCTGATTTGTTCTTCATCTTTTGCTTTGCGGCAGACGTTCTTCTAGTTTGTGCAAATAGATCTTAATGGAAGACGCTATCAAGAACGAATAGCAATGTTGCATATTCTCCGAGTAAGACAATAGATATTCCATTAAATGTTTGTTTCACCCCTCACCATCCAGTATAGCTAACTGAAATCTCTTCCAATGAAAATACCGGCTGTATCAATATACACTGGACCCATATGACTGCTAATACTCTAGTACAAATAATTTTGAGTCCTTTTTTGTTTCAGATTTTAAAAGAGTAAACTGTAAAAACTATAAATCCTCGATCAAAATGCCTTGGACAAGGGAGGAAAAATATACGTCACTACTTACTTGGAGAGAAAATCATTCAAAACTGTCTCAAAATAGATGCGACTAATTAATATAATGATGTATTACTGAGACAGGAAACTCAAAAAAAGATTGTATGCCCGAGAAGCTGATATAATAATAATAAAAAAACAACAACATTGATTTTATGTCTCTAGCCCAAAGGATGCATTTTTTACCGGACGTGTTCCAAATGACCGTCATTGCGATTGTCTCAGTAATAAATCATTATCATATTAGTGGGTTGCATATATATTGAGACAGCTTATGTATAAAAATTTCATTTGTACTATCTGGGACATTCCTTCAATTATATACAAGTAGAAATTCCTGAGAAAAAATTCTTAACGACCGCGAACTAGGGTTACAGTATCACTGACACTGAGAAGGTGGGTCATGCTTCCTCCATGGAATGTTACATTTTCAGAAGGACTAGCAAGAAGGATGGATTCTTTGTGTAGTATCTATTCGATCTTGATTTAACCATATTTATCCAGATAATCATACTAGTTCAAACTGCTCCAGAAACGTTGAGCAGAATTTAGGGGTAATGTTCCAGTCATTCTTTTTGTCTCCCGTGCCAATGTCAATGTGACTGTTGACGAATGAGTAGGCAATCGGTAGCTTGTCACTGAGATCCATGGAATTATTACCATCAGTGTAATCTTCTGAATTTAGGCTGATTCAGTTACCCTCGCAGCAAACTTTTTCAAAACGGAAATTTCTATCCGTCAATTGTGAGCTGATACATATGGAGAACGTCGTCATCGCTGTAATTTCTTTCTCACTTTCCAACATGGGGTTATTCATGAATGTGTCCAAGAAGTTATTGGCAATCTACCTGCTCAATAAGTTCCCACTGGTTATCCTGGTGAACGAACAAATTCTCTTCTTCAGCAATACTGACTCCAGCATTTTAACCCTCACTCTATTCATATATTCGAGAAATTCGTTGGTTGTGTTTTAAGGCATATACACTCGCGTAAATCATTCAATGCCAAATCCTGTTTATATACACTTATTGAATATATATGATTTGTAAACGAATAGTTTGTACGTTACAATTATTAAACGAACCTGGACCCATTTCTCTGCATAGAGTAAAAGGGTTTTAGGAATTGCTATCTAACGCTGATAGTTTTATCATTTAAACAGTTTCATGTATTGCTATGTAATAGTAATAATTCAATTTAACAGTCATTTGTCTGTACACAGTTGTGTGTATATATATATATATATATATATATATATATATATATATATAACAAAGATATAATGACGAAAGAGAAATGAATAGTTTTTCAGGAAATAAATATATCTTTTCGAAATCTTACAATCAGTACAATCAGCCAAATTTTTCATCACATAATGTCCGATTTTATCAGACTGTGTTGAAATAAATCGCAAACCTATGTTTAATGTTTTATGTTCTTATTCTTTTCATCTATAGAAATGTCATTCCCTGGAAAAGAAAAGCCGTTTAAACATTAAACACAGGAGTTACAGTCGCTTCTATAGATGCAGTTAAAATTTGAGACAAGAATTGGTCAAGTTATCTGATTACAAAATAATATCGTTGTTTTCTGAAATACAACTCAAATGAAAAAAATACTGTGTAATTTATCTAAAGGCTAATTGAATCGGTTTTTTTTTCACATCTTACATATCTTTGGCATTGATTTCTTTATGGGTACACGTTGACACCTAATAAAATTATCGACATTTTGGAAATTTACTCTGGCTGACGATAATTTATTTAACTTTCGTAATATTTTCTTATAACTTCTAAAGCCTCTTTAAATTTGTTGTTAATATCTATACATTTGTAAGGAATTGAAAGAAGTAACCCAAAAATAAGTAAGAATTTAGATTATGGATCGTTCAATAATAATAATCATAGAAGGAGTACAAATTGACTTCGTCTCAGTTAACATTTTGCATAGCTAACAAACTGTTCTGACTGACAAAATATACCTTTCCTTTCATTCTGAGTGAACGAAAATATATTGAAAAATATTAAAAAAACATAAGAAAAACACTTATTAAAAGCATTGTTGGTTATTTAATTACAAATCCATTTTTGTACATATAAACAGTTCTATTTCGATTAATTCCGTTTAGTTTAAGTATAATTTTTGTTTACACACAGTTAGAAGTCAAAACAGTTTTATTTCAAACAATTTAATTTAGCATAAGTACAGTTTCAATGTTAAATACAGTTTTATTTCAACTAATTCAGTCTAGCATGAGTACAGTTTCAATGTCAAAAACAGTTCCATTACAAACAATTCAGTTTAACATGAAAAAACAGTTCCATTTCAAACTATTTAGTTTAGCATAAGTACGCAGTTTAGTTCTATTTGACCCATATAGTAGGACCCTATCAGGTGATACCACTCCGGGCCAGAGTGTATCTAGGAACGATGGCAATGAAGGAGTACTCGGCATTCCCCAAAGCTCCAGCATTACTGAAACCTCACCACCGGATTATTTAGTGTCATAACTAAGACATTCGTTGGGGATAGAGGGTCTTTCTCCTTTGCAGAGGTGCAGTTGGTGTATTCTACAGCCACAGCCGACTGGAAAGCAGCTATGAGAATCCACATTGCTCTGGGCCCCGGCCTTGTGACAGACAGCCCATGGAGGAGAGGCAGAGGAAAGTTCAACATATTGTGATTCCTTAAGATGATCTTGTACAAAACTTAGGAAAGTTGAGAAATGTAGATAAACTAAGATAATACGATACCTAAGATTGACTTCTGAGAGACCAGCGCGCATCGTCTTTGAGACTTCAGTGTCATTCTGATTCCTGACCATAAATAGAGAAAGCAAGAACAACAATCATAGTGCGCTACTTTAAATCACAGGCAAAGGGAAGCCAGATACAAGAGAGAGAGAGAGAGAGAGAGAGAGAGAGAGAGAGAGAGAGAGAGAGAGAGAGAGAGAGAGAGAGAGAGAGAAAACTAATATAATCGCTAATTGATATTGCCTTATACTAGACTATCAAGAGGTAGAGAAACAGAAAAAGCTTAAATAAGATAATTTGTTAAGGCTTAATGCCGAAAAATAGACGGTTAAATTGTAAGCTACGTCTCCGTGTCACATGAATACTACCCATCGGGAAAAAGGAAATGTATGTACCATTTTACGAACTTTTTTACTAAATAATTTTGTTCGTTTTAAACCCGTGTTCTGTTCTCAAGTGGAAGTAGACTTTTTTTTTCTTTCTTAATTAAGCTGTCTCATTTGTCCACTCATCGACTGGCGACTCCGATTAGCGATCGATCGGCTATCTGGATTGGAAAAACAACATGGGCAGATAAGAAGATTAACCAGGGCACTTGGTGACATAACCAGCCAATCGGAACAGTCAGCGATTGAGGAAAGTGGGTGTTTGGAACATCAGGAGTTTTAAGTGCTTCAATTACGAAAGATTAATTATAATATTTTCAAATAAAAGCATTTTAGATGATTATTTAGGAAAATCAATCACAATTCAACAATCTATCACTGATGATAAAATGAATTTAAGACACCAGGATATAATCGTCAACAACATAAGAAAAAGTAGGTATCCTTGAACAATGGGAGCTGAAAAGTATATAAATTAACTCTAAGTATTTCTCGACAAAACTGTGCATGGTGAGTGTTTCTATTTTGAATGATTTTACAAACGTCTGTTTCTTTAGCAGAAACATTATATATGAGAAAACATTTAAGAAAATTTGAATATCTTAAGTTTCCCGTTAAATATTAATGTAATGCAAATGTCATTGAAAATTTTAGGAATAAATATTAGTTGAGGTGCTAGTCTAAAATGGGCAAAGCTTATATGGAATTTATTAATAAAATAACATAGAAAGCTAACTTTATTCGCTTTCTAAACAAGGATAATTTTACAATTTTTGGTGCTAAATACGTGGTGAATTCAATAAGTTTCAAGACTATTTTTGTACAGGCATTTAAAATTATTGTAGACTCTTGAAAATTTAGTATGTTATTGCTATACATCTTATGAGATGACTGATCAATTTTTATAATCTCAGGTTCAAATGAACAGCTACAGCAGGAATTGGAATACACCCTAACAAAGCCTGATTGTCACAGCTGGTGATTTTCAAAAATGCAATCTGGACGTGAGGACACTTTACAAGAATGATATGCAATAAAATTCTGTTTTAAACTTGGAAAAATGCCACAGAAACGTAAGGAATGCTTCACACTGCTTTTCGACCATCTTGCATGAGTCGAGCATCAGTTTTTGAGTGGAAAAGACATTCAAGGACAGTAAGGAGTCTGTGAGAGATGATGAGAGGTGTGAGAGGAGTAAGGAAGTCAGAACACCTGAGTTGATTGGCCAAAGGGTTAGGATTAGGGTAACTATGTTGAGGTTTTTAAGGGAGTTTCGGAAGAGATTCCGTCGGAAGTGGTCAGCACTCTACAAATCGGGCCAGTGGCATTTCCACCAGGAAAATGCACCAGTCCACAACTTCATCCTTGTCACAGACTATTTGACCAAGATGGGCATCAAGACAGATCCTCACCCTCCCTATAGTCCAGACCTTGCTCCATGTGACTTTTGGTTATTCCCTAAGGTCAGAGGCTGTCGTTATAAGACAATTGAGGAGATGAAAGAGGCTGTGACGTAGGTCATTGACACGCTTACACAAGAGAACTTCCATAGGCCTTCCAGAAATTGTTGGAACGGTACAACAAGTGCATTGCAGCCGGAGTAGATTACTTCGAAGGGGACTAGAGTTTCATGTGTGTGTACTATCAATAAAAGTGTCCATACGATAAAAGTCTGGAAACTTATTTAATGATCCTCGTATTGACAAAATATATTTGTTATAAAAAAAAAAATATTACACAGAAGGAATTTACTGGTGATATTCTTATATTACGTTATTCTATACAAATAAAATCGGACCATTTGTAAAATGGTTAGGATGTTCACCAATGGCCCGGTAGATCAGGGTTCAATCCCAGGTCGAATCATACCAAAGACTTAAAAATAGTACTTGATACCTTCTTGTTTAACACTTAGCATTATAAGTACCAAATCCAAAGTAGGTGGAGCAATCCAGAGAAAGGAGTAGCGTCTTTCCCTAACCTTCACTGTAGTAGCTTTGAAAAGGGAGCCTTCGAGTCACCCTTGACAACAGTCTGCCAACTTACTGTAAACGTAGAAATTTAGTATTGTTCCGTTGTAAGTTTAACAGGCTTTTGTAGTTAAATATTCTAATTGTAAGTGTGAGACACTTATGGAATTTATTGATTGAAAATGTTTGTATTTGGCAATTTTTAATTTTAGATTTCTAGCTTGAGGTGCTATCTATAAACCTAATCAATATTGAGGCTCAGTCCCCGTGGAGTAATAATAATGCACTGGACTGCAACTTCGTAGTAATTAATATTGTTTGATAATTATATGAATTATTATTTTGGTAAGATAATATCTCTATTGAAGTTTGAACTAAAATGACCTAACTTGTCTTGCGCAAACAAAGCTTCCAACTGATTACCGTTTATTGTTATAGATAATCACTCAATTAGAAGTCCTCTTTTCTCATGGGTATTCCTCGTTGTTTTGTGTCTAATATGCTGGACTTTGACATCGTAGTAAGCGTGTTCGAACTTCAGTCGCGCTATTATGTTCATTTTCTGATTCATATGTTTGTTAAAAATATGGATCTTCTTATCAACCTGATCTATTGGTTCTATAATGATACACCGGTTCTTGTACAATGGTGGCTTTTCAATTTGATAACCCTGGAAGGTTGATATGCCATTAAATAAAGAAAAATGTTCCCAGTCTCTGTTCAATAACAGTACATACTGAATAGGTTGCTTCATAGGAGACAGGTAAATAATTATTAGTATTAAATGACATAAAAAAAATCGCCAAACTAAGTGACTAAATACATATAAAGTCTTTGATAATAGACTGACCAAGCGTTTTAAGACTTTTTTTTATATTGCATGACCAATCATTATTAGATTTATATTGCATATGCACCATGTGTCAATTAAAATGCAACATTTTTGGTTTTGAATAATCCAAGGTTTAAGTATATATTTCAATACACTGGACTCGATAATTACCATATTAAATATTTACTTCAAGGATGTATTATTGAAAATTACCGAAAAACTCGTACTGATAATACAGCTTGAAAACAAGAGGGGGAAATATACTTATGAAAAACAAAATCGCAACACTTTAATGGACGATACTAATTTTGACCCGGGGTCTAAGTAATATTATTACCTACCTCTTTTTTTTTTTTAGCAAAACTACTTATTTCATTTATGAAATTAAAAAAAAACAAATTATGGGATCAAGTAGTAGCCCTGAAAATGAATTTTTCGAAATTAAACGACGAATTAAAGAAACGCCCTCTAGAAGATGACTGCAATATTCAAAACTTTTTTGTCACTAAATTGGGAAGTTCAAAAATTTCAGCTACACGGGATGTAAGTATGACAAGCTTATTCGTTTTCGAGTAACAACGAGACAAGAAATTTCTTTGTCATCAATGTGCCTTACAGAACTATACGTGAAAATTGAAGAACTTCCAAAATAGTATGATGAAGCCCAGAATTATAGTTGTTCCCTCAATCTAAAACTTACGGGCATTTTTATGCTGAACTAAAACGAAACAGCAATGAAAATGAAATGTATATATTGAAATGTTTAATGTCATTCGACTAACACAAATATCCAATCTTACACCGTGTCTCTCGCAGAAATACTACTGATGATCGGCCCAAACCAATCATTTGTAAATTTATTCGATGACATTCCCGAAAAGCAGTAATGATTTTTCGAAGTAAAGTTATGAAATAAGAACCAACTACAATTGGACTACTTGGGGTACCTCGGGTAGGGTAACTGTTAGTAAGTTACGCTAGCAAACCTCCATGTGTAAGCTTGATACTCATTGGGTGCTCCATTCATGCTGTCTTGTCTAAGTAAAAAGCTTTTTGATGACAACAATTTGACTACTTGTGGAAGCCACACTCATATATGCTGGGATTCAACTCCAACGAGTACTTACAGACGAAAGAAAGACAAAAAAACCAATTTCCTCTTCTTTTGGGTGAAGAATTCTATTATATGGTTTGGAAATACAGCAGAATACCACCCAATCAGAGATCGTAGAGACATGGAAAGATTATCAGCACAAATTTGACAAGACGATCGAACTTAAAAATGCTAAGATAAGTAAAACTAATCCCTGTAATTTAATTCAAAATAGCTAAGAACACAAAGGAAAATATACATGCAAACAAAATATTACAAAAAAAAATTACCTTTTTATGATAAGGATTTATTTCTTTTAGATGAAAAAATAATAGTTTAAATAATAAACGACTAACAAAAATTGTTGGAAAATTATCCAGTTTTTATGACTTGTTTTGTTTAAATGCGTGCGTGTATAATGATATCGACGGATCACACCTAAAATCACGATTTATTAGATGAACATATTGTTTTACCAATAACGTCTCTTGACTAAAAAACATTCTTGTAACTAGTAAATGTTTTTCTTTATTACATACCAATATTAGAAGTTTGAGGCGAAATATTGACAAATTCCAGGCTCATTTACTATTAAACCTAGATTTTTAGTTTAGGGTAATTGGTTGGCCTGAAACGAATATCAGAAGTACAAACATTCGTAAATTATAATTTTGAGTTCGAACAAACGTCTCTCTTGACAGGGTTAGGCTTGTTAAGTACATTAATGACACCTACAGATGTTTTAGAAAAGAGGTCTAATGAGAAATTTCCGTTTTTGGATGGAAATCATTTTGCCGAAACGCAAATATAAATTGATGAGTATTTTTAGACAACATAATTCTACAGTTATCGTTTGTTTTATTTTGATACCATAATAGAAAAATATAGTACCTTTACTAAACCTCTTTATGTAATGAGTGATACTAAACTTAAACGAAACCTGGAAATATGCTCTGTATTTTTTTCTGCTGCAAAACATAAACTTATTTCAACGATTAATAAGCCGAGAAGAGCTCATAATTCGACCGATCTCATTGTTCATATTTTTGAAAATAACCTCGAAGAAAAAATTACGAGTGGAAAAATTTTTGGATACTAGTGACAATTTTTCCACCTTCTATGTAATTCCCTCCTGTAAACTCATAAAAATAATTCTTTTGTTTTGTCTTGATTTTTGGCATTTTAACCATTGAAGGTCATTTTATGCCAAATACTCATTATGTAATATAATAGCCAAGGGATTTCGTTTTATATATCTTGCCTTTGGCTTTAGTTAGGCTGAGGACCTTTCGGCTTAGTGCAGGTGTTTACGCGCGTGCGGGAAGGATGTGTTATTCAGAGATGTCGAAATAAAAATCCCAGATAGAAATGAAACCAGGGGATGTGAATGACGTCATGCACCGGAAGCGCGCGCGGAGGATTTCGGGGATTTTGAAAAAAGTCAGTTACTTGAGTTTTGCCTCGGAAGAAGACGGTTGACTTTCGCTAGCTCACCGTGGCCTTGTGGCGGGTGCGCACGTGGTTTGTGGCAGATGGAGAATTCAGCATAGAAAGATTGTATCTCTCTCTTTATGTCGAAAAACCTTTTAACTCAAAGGTAATAAAAAAATTTCGTACCTGAACTAAGAAGTCGTAAGTGTTTTTAGTGTTTCGGGATTCCTATGTTATATATGAGTTATGATCATTATGAAAGTTTTGCACACCGGTATGAATATGTTTATTTCACGTATACATGTATGGTTATATTACAGTAAAAGCACACACACACACACACACACACACACACACATATATATATATATATAATTTGTAAACACATTTTGTTGATAACGTTTTTAATCGAGCCAAGCTCCATTTTTGTGCTCAGTTAAATGGTTCTAAGTATTGATATGTATCTCAATTAAATTAAATAGCAGTCATTTGTTTACCCACAGTAAAATGATCAAACAATTCTATTTCTAATAATTCAATTTAGCATAAATCATTTGTTTGCATTCAGTTTAAATGTCAAACAGTTCTATTTGACCCAGAGATAGGACCCTATCATGTGCTACCACTTCAGACAAGAGTGGACCTGGGAGCGATGGCCAGGAAGTGGTACTCTACATTTCCCAAAGCTCCAGCATTACTGGAACCTCATCATCAGATTATTTAGTGTCATGTCCAGAACACTCGTTGGAGGATCTTACCTCTTTGCAGAGATGCAGTCGTTGTATTCTACACCCCCAGTTAACTGGGCTGTTGACAAGTTATAAATAGATAATATAACCTTAGACATGTTGAAAATAAAAACATGGAACTGAGAGAATTACATAAGCATGGACAAGTGTCATGAATAAGAAACATTTTTTTTATTTTGATATAGATACAATGTTGCAAAACATAAAACAAACCTCATGTTCAAAAATATTTTAGGCGATATTAAGAATGTATCACATAAAACATGCAACTGAGATAACATTGAAATAATTTGTTGCATTACTTAGAAACATACCATAAACTGTGGCATATGTCAACCTTTAAAGCCTGAAAAAAAAAATCACTACAAAAGTTGGGATTAACTTATACAGCAGGGCTACCATTAGTTGACCACTCAGAGATAAAAATTGAGATTTTAACTCAACCATGAAGTCAACTCCTAGTTTTGTAAATATTTTTCAGGCTTAAACGGTTGACTTAAATGTCACAATCAACAGTAAATAATTTTTTCAATGCTGTACCTGACTGTTCACTCATGAAACTCTAGTAGTGCTTGGTTGTTTGCATAATTGTGTCTTTCTAGTGGTTAGAGTGTTTACCAATGGCCCAGGAGACTAGGGTTCAATATCAGGTTGAGTCATACTAAAGGCTCAAAAAATAGTACTCGATACCTCCTTGCTTGAAAATTTTAAACCCATGACTTTTCAAATCTCTGAGTCAAAATTCTTCAATGAACTTTTACTGACGAATTTAAATAATCATGTGACCACGAATGATATCAAATCTTTTTCTATATTTCATAATAAACTTAATACTGTAATATATGACCCAGTTGCCATGATGGTTGATTATATTAATTATTTAATTATCTTGTTGGGTTGGGCCGAAAGTTTTTCAATGAACTGTTAAACGAAAATGTGTGAGCGGCAATGTAGGTTAAATAGGAAAGTGCAAGCGAGTGTCACAGCGACCAACACAGAAAGACCAAATGTAAATAACATGGATTCATATTTTATCACAGGTTTAATAGGGGAAATGAAAACAGTAAGCATCTGGAGATACGCGTGAGATGACATCACACTACCGATATCCTGAATTTGGGTATTAAAAAATTAGCGAATTTTGTCAGTTGGAAGCAGTTAGAATTTGGTGTTTAGAGAGTTTGGTCAGGTCCGTGGTGGGTCTCTCTCTGTCTCTGTTCATAGACTATTACAGATTTTCTCTCTTGTACAACTGTGTGCAATCTGAACATTAAACTGTATATCTGAATAATAAAGCAACAATGTTCAGTCAGAATATTGGACATATTACTATTATACCAATACGTTACAATAAATGATTTTCAATTGTTGCCGGAGAGTTCTTCTTATCTTTGACTTGACAATACCCCGGCAATTTGTTTCAATAGATCACCCCGACCGTCAAAAGTTCCGGATAGATTATGTCATTTCCTATCTGTGTATCTTTAAAAAACTACGTGGGCACAGAGAGGATGGATATTTATTATTATTACATTTGGTACAAGAAGGGTTGTTCTGCACAACGGTATTACATTTGGCCCTGATATCGGCTTCGGTCGTCGTGACCGTGATCTTGTTATACTGGTGCCATGCCCACATAGTGTTACATTTAGTACCATACCCATATGATAGCGTTACTAATGATAACCGACCCCGGAAAATAGTATCAAATTTGGTACCGGACCAAGCGATAGTACCACATTTGGTGCTGGACCAAATCATAGTATTATAATTGGTACCGTGCCCAAGATAAGTGCCCAGACGGTGCAAACAATTGTATTACAAATGAATAAACACGATTCTTTAAAGCCTGTCTCAAAATGAAGGGCTAAACAGTTATCTAAACTTTGGATCGGGTAAGATATTACCCCCAAATGGGGCAATCTGTTGGCCGTGTGTGACGACGCCTAATGCTTGAGAACGGGATCCACGATAGGGATCCTCCCTATCGTTCATTGCTTTCGGCAGATCCTCAGGGCTAGATCCCATATCGGCACAGAACTGCTTATATTGATTCGGACTGGACGTCCTGCCTTTGCTCGTCCATGGTTAGGGGTCACAAGAATACATCACTTATGAGCTCATCTCTACTTCTCCAGCAGTGTCCTGCGTGTCTGGTTTGTCTAATTTTGATAGTTTTCCTTATGGGTGGTCGGTGGCCGTATAGCTGTTGCTTTGTCAGGTGCTGTCTCCACGACTTGTTCAATATTGCTTGCAGCATTCTTGTGTAATTGCCATCAAGCTTTTTCTCCATCCGTTTAGTTAGCGTCCATATGGTTCATCCATATAAGCAGTATCGACACGATCGCTGCTTGGAAGAGATTGCGCTTCATTTTATCGGTCAGGTCTGACTTCCATATGACTGATAGCCTATCGATAGCTGTCCATGTTTTGCTAGTTTCAGAGTGCTACCGTTTAGTGTGGATATATCGCCTGTTTCATACCGATGTTTAATTTCTACTAATTTGTGGGATATCTAACATTAGAAAATATCATATATGTAAATTTACAGTATCCTGATATAAGCTATCTAATGTCTCCTGGGATCCAAAAGAAATCCATTGCTTTCTCGATATGGGTGCCTAACTGCATTTTCAAGGTCGAACCAAATAACATGAAGTTCGTCTGATTTATGATCTCTGACCGCTTTATTCGGTCTCACAACATGGTTGCATGTTCGATGTAACCAGGAAAACCAGGAATTCCAGCTTTCTGAATTGAGATATTTATAGATTTATTGTTGAATACGAAACCCATCATTCTCTTAGCAATGACTCCGAAAAAGATTTTCCCCTCTACACTGAGCAACGAAATTGGTCGAGATGTTTAGAGTTCTTTTCTTTTGGTATATGTATTCCGTCTGCTAATCTCCAATCCTCTGCGATGAATTTTTAATATGCTCGACTCGTAGGAGTTTCCAAATGGATGTCAAAACTTTAGGATGTCTTTTATACAATTTTTATACCATTGATACCTGGTGTGCTTTTATCTCTAGCCTTTTAATCGAAACCTTTTTATAGTTTTATAGAAGAGTTGTCAAATGTTTCTTCCGGAGGTTGCGGTATATTGAGTTCACCGAAGTCACCCATCGAAGTATCAGCAAGCAGATCGAAATATTTTCTTTGTAGGCGCTCTTCCAAGGTTTCTTTTGGTACACTAAGAACTCCATATTTTCCTCCTCAAACAACTTTTTTGTGAATTTGAATCGAAAGCGCGTCTAGCTTTTCTCTTTTTAACCGCTGTTTCCTTGCGTTTTCCGCTCGCAATATAACAAGGATTTTCCCTTTATATTTGAAAATTGTTGTTTTATTAAAGACTTGTCACCAGTTATTTCCTTCAGTCGTTTTTTCAAACTCCTTTGTTCGAATCTAAGCTGACTTTTTTTCTGTGTCTTCTATTGGCAGTTCTTTTATGGTTTTTCTGTTCTAAACACACTGCATGCACAATATTTGTGAAAGAATGCAATTTCACCCGGATAGATCCTTTCAAACTTGTTCGCAAAATGAAAGACAACTCTTCATTAATGTTTTTCCATTTAGCGTCATTAGCTCTTGGCTTCACTCGATTTACTTATCTCTGGTTAAGATTTACGCGTTTGTCTACTTAGGCAAACCATTTTTGTGCGATAGATACGCATTCCTTTTACGGTCGTAAAACTGCGTCCGCACCAGCATTGTGTATCCGTGGACGGTCCAAGATCGTTATCAGATTTATCCCCGATGATGATCTTATTCTCCCCCCACTTTCGGGTCATCTTCGGGGCATGTATCCTTATTCTGTGTCGTAGTGAATCAATGTGGTGTCCCCACACGGTTTGATACGCTACAAAAAAACAACCAACACTAAACCTTGGATCATAGAAAGAATACTACATTATCTCAAAATAAAGACTTAATCTTATTGTTCCAAAAATTGGGAAAGTACATTTTTGTTGGAATAAGCTTGTAACGCTCTCTTGTTTTTGGAAAAAAGGGTATAGTTATCAAATTTTGAGTATATAAATGATATAAAAACCTGGCAAGTCTATATGCAGGAATCCGTGAGAGAACATCACTTATGAGTTCGTTCTTGCTTCTCCAGCAGTGCCCTTCTACATACTGAGATTTAGTTCTTTTCAATATTACAAACTGCTTGGAGAAAATCTCATGATTAACCATTAAATTTAGCTAAGTTTGTTTAAGATAATTTAAACGCTCGAACTGTGCTGTGCATTGAAAATCAGGCAAGAATATATAATCAAGTGATTGCTGTAAAATTATCGGCCTAAGGAGAGAATAATTTAAAAAAATGTTAATGAATTTTGCGGACACGGTCAAAGAAACATGAGAAACGATATGTCAAGAGTGTTGAAATGTAAAATGAAATTGTAAGGCTGATAACCCTTTTCTACTTAATCAATTATATATATATATATATATATATAGATAGATATGAGATTTATGGAAGATATACGTAAATGTCTGTGAGGGTATAAATATTACCATGCTTTCTCTCCACCCACAAATATAGACACACTAAGACACACACACTCACACACAGATACACACGCATATATAAGCGTAGACACATAGATGACATTATATATATATATATATATATATATATATATGAGATTTATGGAAGATGTATGTAAATGTCTGAGGGTATAAATGTTATGCTTTCCCTCCGCCCACAAATACAGACGCCCGGAGAGACTCACACACACACACATACACACACACACACACACATACATATATATATATGAGGTGAATATGAGTCTATGCATGTGTAACATATGTTTTAAGGTGTAGCGTATAGATTGGTATTCACAACATTATAAAACTTCTACCGATGTGCCTATCTATAAAAAACTAGATGCTAACTACACGAGAACGCTGCGTGCTGTTTTGAATAAATCCTAGAAGTAACAACCCACAAAATAGCAGCTGTACAGCCAATATGCTCTCATCTCATTAACCATTCAAATAAGACGATTAAGATATGCTTTTTTTTAGCGTACACGTGGTGCATCCATGTTGTAATTACAGCTTGGAATAAATTATGTTTTCCACTCTTCAAGCTGGTAAACTAAAGGCGCATTTTACAGAGGTTGAAGCTCTGGACCGAGTGTTCAAAAATCAGCAACAGAGTCCAAATCCAACGTAGTGGCAAAATAGTATTACCTGCAAAAATAATACCCATATATAATATAAATAACGATCAAAGTGACCCTTCTAATTACAGACAAATAATCTCTCCTTTCCATTTTTAATTGAGAGTTTGGATACAAAGATGAAATCATTTGTAAGTCACAATATGGATTTCTTGGCAAGCGTTTTACACCACACGCCATATTTGATCTAAATCAGATCAAGATGAATATGGAGAACTGGTTGTTCTCTTGGAATATATTTATACTTACCGGGGTCTTCATTCGTGGTTTTCTCCATACTTAACTAATCATCTTCAGACAACTCGAGTGGCAGCCGGTGTATTTGATGGTGAATAGAAGTCACCTAGTGTACCGCAAGGATCTGCTCTGGAACATCTTCTTTACCCTTCATTATATAAATGATATTGCCCTGTCGGCTTGGGATGTAGAATATACTGACTGCTTCTCTGCAGAGGGGTAGGATCCCCACAAAAAGTGCCCTGGATATGACACTAAACAATCTGATGGTGATGTTCCAGTAATGCTGGAGCTATGGGGAATGCGCAGTACCCCTTCATTGAAATCGCTCCCAGACCCACTCAGGCCTGGGGTGGTAGTATCTGATAGAGTCATATCTATGTGACGAAGAGAATTAAACTGAGTATTATACCAAACTGAATTGCTTGAAATTGAACTGTTTTTGACATTGAAACTACGTACTTATGCTTAACTGAACTATTTGAAATAGAACTATTTTGACATTTAAGTGTATGTAAACAAATAACTATATTTGTGCTAAACTGAATTATTTGAAATAGAGCTGTTTTTTGACATTCAAGTCGTGTACGTATTATAAACAGAATTGTTTGAAATAAAGGTATTTATATAAATAAAAATGGATTTGGCATTAATGACATACAATGGTTGATGTGCCATAAAACAAAACCAAAACAAACCACTTCTTCTAATTGTCTTTATTTTTTTTATTTGTTTACCGATGATGAAAATAAAATCGAATTCTTGAGAAACCACTGCCAATCTTAATTTTTATGGGTAATAACATTAATTAGTTGCAAAAAAATTATCACTATATACCAAAATTCCATTGGTAATTTGATGGGAGAAGCATAAAAAACAGCTCATTCGATGACTTTAAAAATCTTCAAGCTAGGGTGCTTCCTGCAGAACGTTCAGATTCTCTTCAATATTTAGAGGTGTTATATGGCATTAATATCGCAAGAAGATATGCTATCGAATTTGTGAACAAAAGGATACGTAAAACAATACGTTTAATTTCTCATTCTTCCTCAACGCACATTGTACTATATTCACTTATCATCTCTCTGTCTTTTTTGTGAATCGTATGTTATTTTTGCCTGGGTAAAAGGCAGCAAAAATTGAAACAATCAAAGAGATTTTTTCGCAAAAAAACTAATATATCTAGCTAAATAGACAACATACACAATCTAGTATTTCTTCTTTTTTTTAAAAAATTCTGCCGCTTAATATGTTGAGCAAGAAATCTTTGCTGTATCTTTGCATGATGTATCAAACAATATCACACCATCAACTATAATTCATTTATTTACTTCTACTCAACCAATCAATTTCTTTTATACAAGATCCTTGTCAAGAAATAATTATGAATTAAAATACTCAACAATACAAAAAATTGATTGTTTTTTTCAATTATGCATAAATCCATCTGAAACAGAATACTCATCAACATAAGGAAAATGAAAAAAAATAACATTTTAAGGAAAAAAATAATGAATTCTGTCTACTAAAATGTAGTTTCTGTTACAAAGACCTTGAAATATTAAATTTGATAAATAAAATGCAAAATAGAACAGTAAGAATAAATCAATAATAATGATACCCGTATCTTGCAAATGTCAATTGGCTTCGATTGTATTTTGCTATCTGCAGATTGTGTAAGTTTAACTTTATAGTTTAACTTGAACTTTATAGATTTATATTTGATGGATTGCGTTGAACTTCATAGATTTATATTTGGTGGATTGAGTTGAACTTCATAGATTTATATTTGATGGATTGCGTTGAACTTCATAGATTTATATTTGATGGATTGCGTTGAACTTCATAGATTTATATTTGATAGATAAAGTAGAACTTATATTTGATGGATTTGCACCAATCTCAAAAGCATTATAAAGAAGTGAAACGCTATGAACCTCATCCAAGATTCGAACACAGGTCACCGATTCCATTTCCTATTACGATTACCTTTACACTAATTACGCTTCCAAATTTGCTGAGATTTACATGTCTAACCATTAAAGAGAATGAACTTAGAGAAGCACATTATACTCATACCTGCTGTTACCTAGTGGTCACCTAGGTAAATCCTATTTCCGTTTATTATTAAAAATCATTTATGTTTAAAACAATAATTCCGTTTATTATATAAAACTGTGTTCGACAAATCAAAACATTTCCCTAGTTTCTATTATAAGGAGAATATCTTATAAAAATGAAAACATTTTTCTTTAATTGTGTAATGTTCTGCATTTAAATTCGATGGAAGTTTTTGAAATGATTTTGGATAGAAGCCATTATTCAGTCACATTTTACACATTCATACGTAGTTATCTCTTAAGACATCCTTTGTTTGTTTAATTCGCTTGAACAAAGTTACAGGTAGCCATTTATTGTAATGTGACAACAAATCCCTTCAGGAATTTTCTGAATATCCTTACCGATCAAAAAATGTAGTGATCTGGGTGGTCTCGAATCTTCCTCTGACTTCCAGATTTACCAATCTCTTTTCCAGTCATTCGAGGACTGTTCCATTGAGAACAAACAACGATTGATATCACCTTCTTGTGCCACAGCTTTTTCTTAGGTACTTGCAAGATGCTAATATGTCTTTATTATTATTTTACTCCTACGAGAGTTTTTCCCAACTGCATCTGCAGATGGTCTTTCACTGGAGTTTGATAGACAGCATGTCTCTTCACGTCCTCAGAACTCTTCTCTGTAGTCTTAACCGTGCTGTTGTTCGGCCGAGATTTGGTGATCTATTTGTATATCAACACACCAGAGAATTTTTTGCGCCTCGTTCGCCACGACAGATTCAGAGTTGTGCATATACCATTTATTCACTTAGTTAAATTTCTTTCACAGTTCTCTGTGGATCACCTATCCCATCCAGTCGTGTCTACACTCTTTACGCTAATTCACTGCATTCGCTTATAATGTGATTGCTCGTTTGAGATCTATGACTGCATAACCTATATTTGCTATTTTGTCGCATATTATCTATCCTTGCTGAGATAGAGTCAATCCTGATGACATTGTTTGGTGCTGCTATCAGAAGAGATTCAGTTTCTCTCTTAAGGTTTCGCTTTCTCAGCCTTATCCAAGTTTTTTCCTGAGAGATTTCGTTTGTTTGTTGCTTGAAATATTGATACAATTGTTTTCTTTTCCATTTTTGCTTTCTGATTATTTCCGTTCTTTTGATGGTTGTGTTGTCAGATTGTTTCTGATGGCCGTAATCAGTCTTCCTTTGCACATATCTATATGATCTTTGAGTCGTTACATTGATGTATCAACGTTATTGTGAATGCTTGCAAGTTCTCTTCCTTCTTTTCTTGGAAAATACAGTCTGTTTGTATCGTATCTTGGATATAAGTCTTTATGCATAGTCATGAGTTTTCTTGTTCTCTCGTCCATTTGTTAAAGTTCTTCTCTCGTTCACTTTAAGAATAGACCCGAGTATATCACGAGGGGGACAACCCAGGTACTTTTCTCTTCGATGAGTTTTCTTCTATGTAGTTTGGCTTCGAGTAGTTTTCTTGTTATCCTGAAGAATTATATTTTTGTTTTTTCTTTCATGTTTAATGGTATCCGCTTCCGATATTCCAAATTATTTTAATGTTTTCTTTTCTCCAAGCGTTTTGATTTTGACAGTATGATCAATTTTTAATCTCTCGCACATTTTTTAGTGGATCACTTTTCCCTCTCATTCATACCTGCTCATGTATTTTCTTGCATCTCTGTCATAACATCTTACACTTTCTATCCTCTTGCGTATTGAGATTTTTTGCATGGAAATAATTATTATTTTGTGCTTCTATTATTAGAGATTTCATTTTCCCCCAGTTCTCCTTTGTGGGAAAATCACGTTATCTCATATGCAATTTCTTTTATGTAATTTTATCGCTTGAAGTATCTATGCAGTTTTTATTATTTTTTAAAGTTTTGCCGACCCAGTTTGGCTGGGGTTGTAGAACACGTTGAGTGCATCTCTGTAGAAGAATAAGATTACCACCCAATATGGATATGACACTAGATCATCAGATACAGAGGCATCATTGCCATTACTCTCATATCCACTCAGACCCCGGACTAGTAGTACCTGTTAGAATCCTAACTTTGAGCAAAATAAAACAATTTGATCATTTACAATACTTGAAACCATTTAACTGAGTGCAAACAAATGATTAATTCTAAATTAAAGTAATAGTTTTTATATCAATGGTTGAAACTATTTAACTGTTTGCGAGTGAGTGAATAATGTTGAACAGCAACACTTGAAACGATTTAATATCCTAGGCATGACATCAAATTACATCTGACAGTGAGACTCCAGTCTTTGATTTTGGGGATGTGGAGTATTCTGCATTACCGTTACTCTCATTAGCCAGTCGAATGAGGGGAGTGTAGAATACACCGACTGCATCGCTGCAGAGGGGTAAGACTCCCCCAAAGAATTCCATGGATAAGACACTTAACAGTCTGATGGTGAGGCTTCAGTGATACTGGAGCTTTGGGGAATGTGGAGTACTTTTTTATTGCTATGGTTCCCAGGTCCACTCTGACTTAGAGTGGTAGCACCTGATAGGCTTTTATCTATGGGTCAAATAGAACTAAACTATAATAACGCTAAACTGAATTGTTTTAAATTAACAGTTTTTACATTTAACTGTGTGTAAACTAAAAAAAATATCTGTATTTATGCTAAATTGAATTATTACTGATACATAGCAATACTTATAACCAATCAACTTCGAAGATATGCTGAACTGAATTGCTTGAAATAGAACTGTTTGACCATTTAACTGTGTGTAAACAAAAAACTGTATTCACACCAATGACTAACTGTGTGTAAACAACGCACTGTTCTTATGCTAATCTGAATTGTTTGAAAATAAGTGAAACCATTTGACTGTGTGCAAAAAGAAATAATCTCAGGATTGTTTAAAAATGTTATCTTCAAAATATGTTTAGAAATCATATATTTAATATATTCATAAGAGATTTGGCATTAAATGACTAGAAGGGTGGTTATGCTATAAAACCAAACGAATCTGCTTGCTTACAAATCATTTATAATTTTATTTGTATAATCATAATTTGACGTTAAATAACCTAGCAAGGTTGATATGCCATAAAATCCACCAAACCAAACTATTACTCTCAGGTCCACTCTGAGAAAGTGCAGGTAGACTACATCCTATATGAAAAGAATTTGAATAATAGTGCATTGAATTGCGAGGCATATTTCTTTTTCGATGGTGTGTTCACCGATCAATGATTTATTACAGCAAAGATACGACTGAGCATACGAAAAATGCGGCCCGAACAACAACAACAACCAAACTCTATGACTGTTCCCTTCTTAACAAAAGGGATATTAGAGATAAATATACGTAAGCATAACGAAACAAATTTGATGCACTTCCGGAGATATCAGAAGCACTTACTCCGAATGACGAATATGAGAACTTCCTTAATGCCCACTTAGAAGTAGCAGCACAATATATACCAATTAAACTAAGAACTAAACCTAGAGTCCCATGGGAGACATTAGCGGTTAGAAAAAAGCGCGCAGACGTAAGAAATGCTTCTCTATGCAATAGAAGGAAACCAACCAATATCAACGTTCAGAAATTGAAGAAGGCACAAAATGAACTAATTACCGTATACCTAAAAGAACAAAAAGAAAATATCCAAAATCTAGGATAGTGTTGTATAGTGGCTCGTACCACGTGACTTCCGGTATCGCGGAGGTGTAAAAACGTCGTGTTTCTTAAGCACGAGAAGGTTCAGAAAGATCTCGGTCAGTAGTATGATCAACTTTGCATGTAACATCCAGAGCGTGAGGTTTATAATATATGTACTACACTTTATTTCACTGTGTGTCTCTCCCTTGCCTCGATGCAACAGATAACATGGCAGACGGTACACGAAGGGAGTAGAAAGAAGAGTTCTGGGAGAGCTAAACTGAGAGCTGCAAGCCAATAAAAACGAATACACCCGTGGAAATAACATTTCGAGAATTTACTAGGAAATGCTCCGAAAGATACGCACGAACCGTTCACAAAAATGATTAGTAATCAATTCGACATCAAACTAGGACACATTACGCAAGAACTCGACTCAGTACTAAGAAAAATTTAAAATAAGAAAGCAGTAGGGCTTGATGAAATACTCCATGAAGCATGGAAGACAAGAGAATTCTACGACATACTACTCCGATACTGTAACGCCGTATATAACCAGAACACAATAGACAGATGGAGAAAAAGCTGCATCCTCCCTTTCCTCTTGAAGGTTGACCTCAGAATAGCCAAGATCTACTGAAATATAACGCTTATATCCATAGCGGCAAATATCTACAATGCTCTTTTACGCAACTGCATGAAACCTGAAATTGAGAAAATACTTCGGAAGAACCAAAATGGCTTTTGGAGAAATCGATCCACGATATCACACATTTTGACTATCTGTCGAATTCTAGAAGGTGTTCGTACAAAAAACCGGAGGGAAAGACTATTATTCATCGACTTCTCCAAGCCATTTGACTCCATAAACTGAGGGAAGATGGAGCATATACTTCTCGCCTGCGACATTCCCAAAGAAACCGTCACAGCCATAATGATGCTATATAAAAATACGAAAGTAAAAAGTCCGCTCAACGGATGGAGACACAGACTACTTTGACATTGTCGCAGGTATTAGCCCTGTACTTGTTTGTTATCTGCCTAGACTACGTGCTTAGAACGTCAATATAAGATACCTCGCACAAATAATTACGGACGTGGACTACGCCGATGACATAGCGCTTTTAACAAATACACCCGCCCAAGCCGAATCCCTGCTACTTAGCCCGGAGTGAGTCGTATGCGTCATAGGCCTCCATGTCAACGCAGACAAAATAGAACACATGTGCTTTTATTAAAGAGGCGACATCTCCATACTAAAGGGTGGTCCTCTGAAACTAATGGACAAGTCCACCTACTTCGGAAGCAGTGTCTCATCACTCGAAAATGATATCAACATGCGACTTGCGTAGGTATGGACAGCTATCGATAGGCCATCGGTCATATGGCAGTCAAACTTGACCGATAAAATAAAACAGTTTTTTCCAAGCAGCGGTTGTGTCAATACTGCTGTATGTATGCACTTCATGAACGCTATCTAGACGTATGGAGAAAAAAGCTTGACAGCAATTAAACAAGAATGCTGCCAATTGTATTGAACAAGTCCTGGAGGCAATACCCCACAAAACAGCAGCTATACGGCTACATACCATCTATTACGAAAACTATCCAAATTAGACAAACCAGACATGCAGGACACTGCTGGAAAAGTAAGGACGAACTCACAAGTATTGTACTCCTGTGGACCCCTTCACATGGACGAGCAAAACTTGGATGACCTGCAAGAACGTATCTACAGCTGCTCTGTGACGATACAGGAGGTAGCCTGGAAGACTTCCCCGGAGCGATGGACGATAGAGACGGGGGGCGAGAGAAGGTAAGGGAGATCTGTGCTAGCTGTGTTAAATAGCAATGCTTGATACTAACTCTGGCTCTTTTAAAAATGTTACCAACGAAGAATTTGTTTACAAATCGTATATTTAATATGTATAAAGAGGAGTTTAAAGGTTGATATACTATAAAGCACAGCCACTCCATCTTTGGGCTGACTAGAACTGTTTAATTATTTACTTTACTTGAAACCGTTTATCTGTATACAAGCAAATGATTAATATTAAATTGAATTATTTGTATTTGATAGAAATGCTTCAAATTATTTAACAGTGCTCAAATAAAACTGTTAGTGCTAAATAGCAATGCTTAAAATCATTCAAAAGTCTGCAAATAAAGCTATTCGTGTTTGATTAAAATAACTAAAACAATTAACTGTGTGCAAGTAAATGAGTTCTGGCTCGTTTAAAAATAATGTTACCTATAAAGCACTCGTTTATAAATCCTGTATATTTAATATTTTTAAACTGGATTTGGCTTTAAATAACCTAGAAGGGTTGATACACCCTAAAACACAAATAGCCAACCATCTTATATTTTTTCTACAACTCTTACATTTTATATCTTGGGGTCCAAAATATTTGTACAATCTATATTTTTATTCGTTCGCAACGGAAGAATTTAAACCTTTTCACTTTTGCAAATCAAGAAAATTCTTACACTTAATTTTGAACTATATAAACACGTCCTAAATATTTGAATAAACAGCACTTTTAACGAACTTGTTTACTGCCATTTTCAAAATAAATATGGCCAATCTAAAACAAAAGTAAAGAAAAAATGAATTGTTTAAATAGGAAAGAAAATCATAGAAATCAAATGCCAACATTGAAATTTAATAAAAATTCTTTCTTTATCAAGGGATGCCCAATGTGAACTACTTGATGCAATCAATGTTAAAGTCAATAGAATGAGTTCATTACTTGCATTGTTTGTTGTATTCAACGCATACAGTATTGACATGTACGAATTCCAAGCTTTTTGGATCCATCATTATTCTGATGTCTTCAGGGAAGCCATTCAACTATTTCCTTTCTGTTGGTGATAACCTTTGCCAAACCAGCCCTTCGCAGGAATAATTCTATGCAGAACATAGTATTTACATGAAATCTATTTCTTACAATGCATTGTGGTTCTAGAGCATTCGGGCACGTCAAGAATTTATTGGTATTTTAGTAGCACAGAAGTCCAAATGATTGTAAGATTGTGTAGGGCCATACTTCAAAGAAAAAATATTTTTAATTGGAATTGTTACCGGAGATAAAACGTAGATTCACTACAGCTCTGCTAATTATGAGTAGATTCAGAATAGCCTATAGCAGAATCAATAGCATTTTAGTAATTTCTATTCTTAATTCTATTTGGGGGTATATAGAAGAACTATTATATAGAGATAGTAGGTGAAACTGTTCCTAAAGAGCGTTTCAGGAACCATAAGAGACAGTACAAGGTTTTCATGACTCCCAAAGACTTAAGAAACTCCCTCTTGACTCTATGATACGTGACTGCCACTATATTAACGTTTATTTTCATAAAGTAGTATTCACAGAGAATAAGTGAAAATCTAGGCTGAGAACTTTGTAAATGTTCCTACTATATATATATATATATATATATATATATATATATATTACGATGTTTTCCAAGGTGCAGTCGTGTCGATATTGCTATATAGATGCATTACATGGATGCTTACTAAATGTATGGACAAAAGGCTGGGCGACGATTACACAAGAATGTTGCGAGGTATATTGAACAAGTCCTAAAGGCAACACCCAACAAAACAGCAACTGTACGGCCACCTACCACCCATCACGAAAACTATCCAACTTAGACGAACCAGACATGCAGGACACTGCTGGAGAAGTGAGGACGTACTTATAAATGATGTACACTTGAGGACCCCTTCACCTGGACGAGCAAAGACAGAACGACCAGCTAGAACCTATATACAACAGCTCCGATACTGGAGGCTTGAAGACCTGCCGGGAGTAATGGACGATAGAGACCGGTGGCAAGAGAGGGTCAGGGAGATCTGTGCTGGTGGCACGACATGATATATCCCAAAAAATACACTTGGGAACAAAACTATCAAATGTGTCAACATGAACGCTTCATATTTTCGAATTCAAATTGCGTAAATATTTTATTCGATAGGCAAAGATGAAATTAAAGAAAGTACGTTTTCTCTCTTTTGAATTTAGATATATTGAAATATATTCCAAAGGTGAATTATACTGCTGTACAAAGTCCTTATTTAAATTCAGAGTATTAGAAATTGTCTCTTTCTATTAATCTATAGGCTGCTTCGAATATTCAATTGTAATTCAAGCAGAATAATTTTGAAAGTTTAAGAGTTTGTTTCTGTACAATATTTCTGTCTGGATAGGGATTTAAAAATATATCCTTTTGCAAACATTTAATTCTTACTTCACCATTACGCACTGACATACATTTATATAAATGAATTCGTGTAGACTGATGAGACATGCACACACACACACACACACACACACATGGGAAAAACTTTCAAGAAGAATTAAAGGGAACAAGTTTATAAAGGTCAAGTTGTTTGAAAAGTAAGCCAAAAAAGAGACTGATACGAGCAAAACCGAAAATATAATACAAATTAGATTAACAATATACAGAGCGTTCAAAAATATATGTTGGAAAGAAAGATTAATGTTAAGAAATTAATTATCTAACAAGAGATAGATAGATAGATAGATAGATAGATAGATAGATCACCAATAGCTCTCTGAAAGTAGCTGATAAGTTCACCTTCCTAGGAAGCAGTGTCTCATCAACCGAAAAAGACATCGACACGCGACTAACAAAGGCATGGACAGCTATCGATAGTTTATCGGGCATATCGGAGTCAGACCTGACCGATAAAATGAAGCGCAGTTTCTACTAAGCAGCGGTCGTGTCGATACTGCTATATGGATGCCCTACATGGACGCTGACTAAACGGATGGAGAAAAAGCTTGACGGCGACTACACAAGAATGCTGCGAGCAATTCTGAACAACTCCTAGAGGCAAAACCCCACAAAGCAGCAGCAGCAGTAATGCCACCTACCTTCCATCACGAAAACTATCAAAGTTATACTAACCGGACACGCAGAACACTGCTGGAGAACCAGTGACGAGCTCATAAATAATGTTCTCCAATGGACCACCTCACATGGCCGAGCAAAATGGGATGACCAGGTCGAACTTGCACACAGCAGCTCTGTGAGGATACAGGATGTAGCCCTGAGGACCTGCCAGAAGCGATGAATGATAGGGAGGAGTGGCGAGAGAGGGTCGGGGATAAACGTGCTGGTGGCACAAGATGATGATATATATATATATATAACAAGCTCATTGGACCAGTGGATAGAGTGTTCGCCAATGGTCCAGGAGACCTGAGTTCAATCCATGTCACGTCATACCAAAGACTTTAAAAATGGTATTTGACGCCTACTTGCTTAACACTCAGCAATATTAGGTACGTATCAAGGGTAAAGTGAAGTTATCCAGGGAAAAGAATTATCGCCGTCCCCTACACCTCAGTGTAGTACCTATCGAAAGGGGAGCTTTCTGGTCACCCTCGACTACGCTCGCTAACTTACTTTATATATATATATATATATATGTACATGTTGAAAATATTTATAAAAGTACGTTATTAAGTACTTTATTACGTTTTAGCTTATGAAATTCTTTCGGTGTTTTATCTTTTGACTCGAAATACGTGCCGTTTGATTATTTACAAGTAGCACGTGTGTTTTTCGTTTTTTTTTTTTACAGAAATTTTTTCACAGATATCAGTTTGTAGGATTTGTAAATCGACAATCAGCGTTTTTTCTCACCAAAAGAATTATATATATATATATATATATATATGAAAAAAATACCGTTTACTAGTATTAAGTATTTCTGAAAATTGATATAGACTTCTGCAAGTATATATTGTTTGCAAGTATACGTGTTTGTACTTAAGAATAGATAGAATGAAAGAGATACGTGGGCAAAAAATGTAATGATATTTCTTATATGTAAATCAGAATGTAGAAAAATGGAGGATAGAATATAAATACAAATGTATGAATGGATGGATGAATATATATATATATATATATATATATATAGAGAGAGAGAGAGACATGAATTTATATATATATATATATATATATGTATCCATATAATAATTTATGCATATATATATATATATATATATATATATATATATATATATATATATAATCCTAGAATCCCTACATATTAAAACAAAAAAAAAATCTAAAATCAATAGAATTAATTTTGAAAACCGCGACAATGTTTTAAAATGCTTTTAATATTTTTCTCTCGTATTTCTTGTAAGTATTCTATTCCCGTTGATAGCGTTCCCTTTTTAAATAGCTTTCCCTTTTTTAGATACATCCGTTACCCTGTTTTTATCCAACACTGCGTTCGCATATTTTTGTGATGTTATAAAAAACTTTCAAAACGCATTTATAAAAAACAACACACCTTACACAACCAAACAATCCCTGATGATGGCCTATGAAAGGTCCGAAAGCCCTCGGGACAATTTGGGGATATTCAACTACCAATGCTAACCTGAAATTAAGAGACTTATCAGGAAACTTGAAAGGATCTTAAATAAATGATATAGAAAAAAATTGACTTTATAATTTAATGAAACATGCTTGAATAAACGACTACTGCCAAACCACACACACACACACACACACACACACATATATATATGTATATATACACATGAATATTTGAATGCATATGTGTATATATATATTTATATGCTTTATATATATATATATATGCCCAGTTGGCTGGTGCTGTAAGATACACCGACTGCTTCTCTGCAGAGTGTTATGACATTCCCCTCAACGAGTGTCTTGTATATGACACTAAAAAATCTGATGGTCTGGCTCCAGTAATGCTACAGCTTTGGGAAAAGCGGAGGACCCCTTTGTTGACATTGCTCGCAGGTCCACACAGGCCCGGAGTGGTAGCACTTAATAAGGTCCTTTATATAGGTCAAATAGAACTAAACTATGCGCGTACGCTCAACTAAATTGTTTGAAAATAACTGTTTTGACATTTAAACTGTGCATCAATGCTAAACCAAATTGTTTGAAATAGACCTGTTTTGACATTCAAACTTTGAACTTATACTAAATTGAATTGCTTGCAGTAGAACTGTTTTGGCATCTAAACAGCATACTTGTACTAAACTGAATTTCGTAAAATAGAATTCTTTTTGTTTGTAAACTGAATTATTAGAAATAGAGCTGTCTTGTAATTCAACAGCGATTACCTTGTTATCAATTTCTCTCGTTTCTCTTCCTTTTTCCTCCTCCTCCTCCTCCTTTCTATATCTATCTGTGTGTGTATGCATGTATATTTATATGTATGTTATTATATGCATATATATATGTACATTATGAGTGTATGCATGTATGTATGTATTTACATGCATATATACATATACATATATTGTGTGCATATTGATAGTTATGATTTTATATGTATTCATTGGTGTATATATATGTGCAAATTATATATATATATATATATATATATCATATCGTGGCGCAGGTACGGATATCCCTGACCCTCTCTCGCCACTTCTCCCTATCGTTCATCGCAGCCAGCAGGTCTTCAGGGCTACATCCCCTATCCTCACATAGCTGTTGTATGTATGTTCGAGCTGGTCATCCTGCTTTTGCCCGGCCATATGTGGGGGTCCATAGGAGTACATTACTTATGAGCTGGTCTCTGCTTCTCCAGCAGTGTCCTGCATGTCTGGTTCGTCTGACTCGGATAGTTTTCGTGATGGGAGTCAAGTGGCCGTATAGTTGGTGCCTTGTGGGGTGTTGCCGCCAGGACTTGTTCAATATTGCTCGCAACATTCTTGTGTAATTGCCGTCTAGCTTCTTCTACAGCCATTTAGTTTGCATCCATGTAGTGCATCCATACAGCATTATCGATACGACCGCTGCTTGAAAGAAACTTCGTTTCATTTTATCATTCAGGTCTGATTTGGATATGATTGTTAGCTTATTGATTGCTGTCCATACCTTTGTTAGCCGTGTGTCGATGTCTTTTTCGGTTGAGGAGACACTGCTTCCTATGTAGGTGAATTTGTCTACCAGTTTCAGAGAGTTTCCTCTAGTGTGGAGATGTCATCTGTTTGATTATAGCACATATATTCCATTTTGTGTGCATTGACATGGAGGCCAATGCCTGTGGCGGCTCGTTCCAAATGATGCTGTAGTGTTTCGGCTTGGTTGGGTGTATTTGCCAGTATCGCTATGTCATCGGCGTAGTCGAGGTCCGTAATTGTTTTTGCGGGGTACCTTCTGCTTCTTTTCTTTGTCTGCTTGAAGCCGTTCTCTCTGATTTTATCAATCGATGTTCTAAGCACGTAGTCTAGACAGATGATGAAGAGGTATGGGGTTAGCGTGTTCCCTTGTAGTACTCCTGCTACAATGTAGAAGTATTCTGTGTCTCCATCCGGTGAACGTACTTTCACTTTGGTGTTTCTATAGAGAATCGTTATTGCTGCTGCGGTTTCTTTTGGTAAGCCATATGCTAGAAGGATTTGTTCCATCTTCCCCCTGTGAATGGAATCGAAGGCCTTGGTAAAGTTAACAAATAGTAATGTCGCCTGTAGGTTTTTTGCCCGTACACCTTCAAGGATTCTACGGATGGTCAATATTTGTGAGGTCGTGGATCTATTTCCTCGTAAGCCATTTTGGTTTTTCCAAAGGATGTTGTCTATTTTGAGTTCTATGCGGTTTCGTAGTAGGGCATGGTAAATTTTGGCTGCTATGGATGTAAGTGTTGTACGTCGGTAGTTCTTGGCTAATCCGAGGTCACCCTTTTTAGGGAAGGGGGGTATGCATCCCTTCATCCATCTTTCTATCTGATTTTGATTACAGACTGCGTTGCCGTGTCGGAGTAGTATGTCGTCGAATTGTCTGGTTGTCCATCTTTGGATATATATATATATATATATATATATATATATATATATGTATCGTTAGATATATGTACGTATATTTGTATGGATATATATTTATGAGTAATATATATATATATATATATATGGAAGTGTATGTATTTGTATGTTTGTGAATATTTGAGTTGTATATATAAATATATATATATATATATATATATGTATATGTATAATGCTATGTTATAATATTGAATAATATAGAAATTACAATCAGACCCTCTACATCAGAATTAGAGAACACCTCAGCACACGTACATTCTAATTCCATAAATATTTAATTAAATGCAAAAATAATGATAACAATTTTTCCGTTAAAATTGAAGCAATAATACACACTGTTAGAAATCTCAGAATTAAGGAAGCTTTAATAATAGCAAAGTTGTACCTTCAGATTAATAATAAGTTAGAATTAAATACTAAATATATCATTAATTAACATGAACATTTTGAATATATTTTTAAGTTTTCAAAAATACGATAAAATAAAAATTCAAGTTGACAATAAAATAGAATAAAATAAAATGTAATCAATTAGGACAACTGAAGTCATGTCTATTACGCATGGCATTTAAACACCCCTGCGGCAAAATTGACACAGCACCCTACATGGCTTTATAAAACGCTAAGTAACCCAATGTTTACAACGTTAGAAAAAAATTGAACCCCCAGCATCATTAAAAAAAATGTCTCCGACGATGATTTGTTTACTTTGAAATTAATTAGGCTCAAATTATTATTATTTTGCATTGCAATAGCCCTCTAAATTAATTCAATATTATAAAATAAAATTGTGCAATGCTTCAAGCAACTTACAAAATACTGATAATTGTATATATATATATATATATATATACGAGTATGTATATGTGGGTGTATATGTGTGGGTATATGTATATATGTATATTTTCTTGTATGTATGTATGTATGTATCTATGTATGCATGTGAATGCACGTATATACCTGCATGTATATATATATATATATATATATATGTATTGTGGAAGGAATGATTTATTAACGGGTCGACACTATAGCGTTTCGGTTCTACTGAACCATTATCAGGACCATGAGGGGTGCTATTAATAATTTTAAGTTAATGATGGATGTTTAGAAATGTGAAATACAAAAACCTAGGGGAAAATATGTATAGTAATAAAAAGTTGGCCGTTTAACTGGCGAATCAGCGTGTGATGTTTAAATTATGTCATTTGACTTATTAGGAATATTGTATAGAATTTATGTACGTTGTTTAACGACAAGGATTTCGAGTCAGAAGGAAGAAAAGAAAGAGAGAACAAAAAGAAGAATAGAAAGCATGGAAATTATGAGATATACGGAAAATATTAACTAAGGATGGAACATATTGTAGCTATTTAAAATGTGTTTGCTCAAGTAAGGAGAAATATTATAAAAGCCAGGACGAGTATTTAGGGAACTAAGGAATGAGTTAGCTGCAGCTTCGAAAATTCGTCTAAGATTTTTATTATGGATGTAAGTGAGCATCTTAGCAGAGTGGAAGTCAAAGTTATGATTATGTTGAGAAATGTGTAGGAATAATGCATTGTTTGAGTTGCCAATTCTTATGTCTCTTTTGTGCTCTTTCAAGCGAACATGAAGGTTTTGGGATGTTTCGCCGATGTTTTTTGTTTACAATCCTTACAAGGAATGCAATAAACACCGGCGTCAGAAAATATGTTACGTTGAGGGCTGGAGTGTACTAATTCGCGGATTGTTTTAGAAGGTAGAGAAGTAGTTTTGACATTGAGTTTATTTAAGTTGTTTGTTATGCTGTGAAAAGAAGAATTGTTTGGCAAAGTTATGTAACTATGGGGTGAACTAGTTTTATCAGATATTGATGAGACATTAGTTTGAGATTGATTCTTGTCGTGGATTTTGAGGGCTTTAGATTTAGCAAAATGTATAAAAGATTTGGGGTACTGTAGGTTGAGGACGGAGTTTTCTATGTGGATGAATTCATCGTTTAAATATTTCGAGGAACAAATGCGTAGAGCTCTAAGGTAAAAACCTATAATGATACCTCTTTTAGTATTGTTGTTGTGGTGTGAATAAAAGTGAATGTGGTCGTTTTTACAGGTGCTTTTACGATAAACCTTGAATTCTAGTTGGTTGATATTCCTAATAAGTAAAATGTCCAGAAAAGGTAGGGTGTAGTTGTATTCAAGTTCATATGTGAACTTTAAGAAAGGTTCGACATTGTCCAGTTTATCAGTGATGCTATGTAAATCAAGATCTTTTGGATTGATAAGTAGTATGTCGTCAATATATCTGAAGTAATGTGCAGTGTTGGGTATAATATATTTAAAGGGACCAGATTCTAAGAATTCTAGATAAATGCAAGCAAGAACTCCGCTAAGCGGAGATCCCATTGGTAAACCAAATTTTTATTTTTAAAATGTGTTGTATTTGAAGTAGCAATGTAAGGTACATAAAGTACAAATTTTGATCAATTTAGAGATAGGTAGAGGAAGTGTGGTGTTAGATTTTCGAAGGTAGTTATGCAGGCGTTCAATGCATTTATCAGCTGGTATATTGGTGTATGAGGATTTGATGTCTAAACTACGTAAATATTTGTTGTGCATACCAATGTCAGTTAGTTTGCTGAGCAGTGATCCGGAATTTTTTAGGTGAGCGTTACTAATGGTACCTAATAGAGGGGATAATAATTTGGCTACAAGTTTAGCGATATTATGGGGGGGCAGATCTTATACCAGAAATAATAGGTCTTAGAGGAATGTCAGGTTTATGGGTTTTGGGAAGGCCGTAAATTTTGGGGATTGTAGGGTGGTAATTGATTAATGAGGACCAATATTGATCTTCATTGGAGATTATTTTTTTGTAGGATTTGTTAAAGTCGTTTATATTATT
Organism: Sepioteuthis lessoniana; assembly: GCA_963585895.1. Lineage (NCBI taxonomy): Eukaryota > Metazoa > Mollusca > Cephalopoda > Myopsida > Loliginidae > Sepioteuthis > Sepioteuthis lessoniana. Next base: position 62,143,652 of record OY757911.1, on the reverse strand, counting down.
TGTAGTTGTTTGTAGGGATATGTGTCATAAGTATTGTTATCATCAAGTAGATCCAGAAGTTTTTGGTTATAGACCGTGGAATCCATAATAACAATACCTCCACCTTTGTCAGAAGGTGAAATAACAATGTTATGGTGAGAAGAGAGAGATTTTAAGGCTGTTATGTATCTTTTGGGTAGGGGCAGTTCATCAGAATGGCAATTAGTGGAAGCGGCGATAATACCTTGTGAGAATCCCTTGTGGAAGTCAGTGTCATGGTGCTTGTAGTTAGTGTTGATTATTTTTCCCATATCATAGTTTTTAATGCCTGTGGCAAATTTTAGGCCGAAACTAAGGGCTTCGGTTTCAGTAGGGCTGAGATTGATGCTGGAGATGTTATTGATGAGATCAGCCCTGCCCAAATTTTTCCAATGACTATTGTTGCATAAGGATATGAATTTAGATTTGAGTTTAGAGATATGGTTATTGTTTATCCTGGATATCTCAGATCTAAGTTGATTGGCCGTGTTATGGGACATTCCATGTTTCCGACGAAGTTCTAGTCCTAAAAGTCTAGCTCTTTTGAATGTATTTATCTCAGAAAATTTCAATTCATGAACAAAGGATGCTAGGTATGAGCAAATATAATTCGGGAAAATATGTTGGGATGGACGAAGAACGCTGGATATGCTAGTAGGTATAACCTTTTTTTTACATTTACTTATAAAGTCCTCCTATTTTTGAAAGAGTGGGCTGTGATAAGTAGGTCCTTGTATCTGCGAATCATTTTGATGTCATCCATAAGGAATTTCGGTGAAAGACTGGATTCAAATCTTGTAGGTCAGTAGGACAGAATGAAGAGTAAATAAAGGATTGTAATCCGACAATATGTAGAAAAACTGATAACAACGATCCAAGTGGAAGGAATGATTTATTAACGGGTCGACACTATAGCGTTTCGGTTCTACTAATCTATACGCAAAATGCAAAATGCAATCTTACACTATATAAGTACAATATGCAATAAAATTCTGTTTCAAAATTGGAAAAATGCCACAGAAACGTATGGAATGCTTCTGTGAAGGATGATGATAGGTGTGAGAGGAGTAAGGAAGTCAATACACCACAGTTGATTGGCCAAAGTGTTAGGGTTAGGGTTACTATGTTGAGATTTTAAGGAAATTCAAGAAGAGATTCCGTCGGAAGAGGCAAGCACTCTTCAAATCGGGTCAGTGGCATTTCCAGCAGGACAATGCACCAGTCCACAACTCAATCCTTGTCACAGACTATTTGACCAAGATGGGCATCAGGACAGTTCCTCAGCCTCCCTATAGTCCAGACCTTGCTCCATGTGACTTATGGTTATTCCCTTAGCTCAGAGGCTGTCGTTATGAGACAATTGAGGAGATGAAAGAAGCTGTGTCATTAACACGCTCACACAAGAGGACTTCCATGGGGCCTCCCAGAAGTTGTTGGAATTGTACAACAAGGGCATTGCAGTCGGAGGAGATTACTTCAAAGGGGAATATAGTTTCATGTGTGTACTATCAATAAAAGTGTCCATACAAAAAAAGTCTGGAAACTTTTTTAATGATCCTCATATATGTGTATCTTGATGTGTGTGTATATATATATATATGTTTGCGCATATATATACGTTTTTTGTATATGCATGTGTGTATAGTGTATATGTTTATATGTGGTATATATGAGCGTATATTTATGTATATAAGCTTATCTGTTAACATATTTTTCTATGTGTATATATGCATATCTATGTATGAGCGTATATATATATACCACTTTATCCCATCCAGATATGGTCTTAATTTTACGAACACTTTTGTATCAAGAAGGATTTGTCATGAAAAAACCCATGAATATTGATATACCATTAAACAAAGAAACCAAAACCATCCTTTTCACTTCCTGTGAATGTCATTTCTCCACCCAAAACATAATATATAACGCTAGACATATGATTTTCATTTGTTTTGTCGCATGCTGTTGAAATGTGACATAATTTGAACGAGAATCAGTCAAGTTATTAAACTGCAAAATGATATCTAGTTTTCTGAAACATCCTGTATATGACGTTATCATCACGCCATTGATATTAATGAATTAAGGATTCATTGCTGAGATATTGTATATTGATTTTTGCACGGAAATTCTATTCACGTTCATTGTGATGACGTGTTATCTTCTCAGTTTATTCAAATCTTATATATCTGAATTAACACTGCTTTGCTTAAAGTTGTGAATATAACAAGTAATTCTATGCTGGAGATCCATCTTTTTCTGGCATTACCACAATGTTACTGAAAATCAATAAAATATCCTCTTGTAAAACTCTACTGAAATGCTCAGACACGGTTGGTAGTAATGATGCTTTCGCCCCGAAACAATGATTGAACCAGGAATATTATTTTATAAAGACTTTACATACATGACGTATTTCAATCTATATTTCTGCAAGATAAAACTTCAGTTGGTTGCTTTAAAAATTAAGGATTCTGCTTAGATTCATAATCTCGTCAAGTTATCATTTTCTTTACTCATCTTTTTTTTTCTTATTTCCTATGTTATTGGCTATGACACTAATTCCTCTTATGACCCGGCTCAAGTCCGAAAGTTTTTTGGAATAGGGAGAACTTCTTCATTGCCATTATTCCCTGGTTAATATCTGACATGAAGCGGTAGGACCTGTTATGGTCTTGTCTGTTGGTCAAATGAAACTGTTTAATCAATTACAAAACTACAAACGATTTAAGTATGTGCAAGGAAATGATCAATATTGAATTATAAGAATTAGATAGCAATACTTGAAACCATTTAACTGAGTGTAAACAATCTTTTATAACGTTCTTTCAGGGAGTAATCTTCGCTGAACCTTTATAATATTTTCATTCTCGTACAATGCCAAACCGAATACTGAGTACTGAATCGAGTAATGACTGCTTACGCAATACTATACAATGCTATATTGTAATTTACGAAGCTCTTTGCTTCGATGTGGCACAAGGCCGATTAAATGGGGCCCCCAATGAGACTCGAACTCACTCTTGCAGGTTTGCTAGTCAAGCTTGCTAACCGCATACAATGCTATATTGTAATTTACGAAGCTCTTTACTTCGATGTGGCACAAGGCCGATTGAATGGGGCACCCAATGAGACTCGAACTCACTCTTGCAGGTTTGCTAGTCAAGCTTGCTAACCATTACACTACCCGAGGTGCCCATACAATGCTATATTGTAATTTACAAAGCTCTTTGCTTCGATGTGGCACAAGGCCGAATGAATGGGGCGCCCAATGAGACTCGAACTCACTCGTGTAGGTTTGCTAGTCTAGTTTGCTAACCGCATACAATGCTATATTACACTATATATTTTGCTTGAATGATTTATATATTTTCTCTTCCTAGTCACGTGACCCTTCTAGCTCAGTCCATTTCAACGGTTGTGTTTGTTGCCTGGAGACCCGTGTTCGACCACTCGGGTCGGTATCAGCATATTCTCTTTACATAATTTAAACTATTTAACTGAATGCAAACAAATGAGCTGTTTAAAATTTTTAGCATCAAACTATTTGCTTACAAATAATTTAACTGGATTTTGCAATTAATTATTGATTTGTCATGCAACACAACCAACACAGACTTTCTACGTTGTTTAACAAGATTAGCCTTGTACAAAATCGCGGCAATCGAATACTTAGTTACAGTCAGTTAATACTCTAAGTATTATTGTTGTGTGTGTCTTCTTTTGCGTTAATTATTATATGAGTATTCACAGATTACACATCCTCATACCTCCTGATGATCTTACCAGTTTAACTAGTAATGTAGTTTTGTATGATTTTGGTTTTGTGCAAAACTAACCTATGCGTAGTAAATAGCAACTTAAGGAATTTAAGGAATTATATGATTTACACTCTTAATTCTACAGATAACAGGAGGGCATTAATTTCGAAGCAAACCACTTACTGCTAAGTAATAAATTAGCAGCATTTATAACCTCGCAAGTAGAGTATAATAATTTCTAATGATGTTCATAAACTATTGGGTCATCCGGTTTGATTGATGGGCGATGAACCCTAGGTCATTTGCAAACGTGACCTTGATTGAACGTAAGTCACATGAAGGGATAATCCAGGAAATTTAGAAATAAAATAATTTACGTCAGTTAAAAATCACCTACGAGTCCAGAATAAACTGCATCTCTATTCTGATTACTGTCTTCTGGTTTTGTCGGATGGGTCATGCGAAATAGAAGTCAACTAGATATAAACGCAATATGTGTACATAAAATGTGTCCGAGTTATTCTTCATCCAAATACAGAAGAAGTTAAAACAATCAAGGTCAATGACAGAACAAAGATGCAAAGAGAGAGAGAGAGAGAGAGAGAGAGAGAGAGCGAAGTATCGACAAAAGATGAAGGAGCTCTGCGAAGAACTCATACCCTGCGGGTCAATGCTACTTATGTTCACGAGGTGGAATGTAAATTTATGCTAGTCATTGTTAACTTTCCCGGCACGAAGTCCGTTGAACTTTCTGGTCATAGATTCACTTGGTCAGGATGTCCAGTGCAATGTGAATCTATGCAAGTCATTGTTAAGTTTCCTGGCACGAGGCCCATTGAGCCATATGGTCATAGATTCACTTAATCAGGATGTCCAGTGCAATGTGAATCTATGCTAGTCATTGTTAAGTTTCCTAGGACAAAGCTCGGTGAACAATATGGTCATAGATTCACTTGATCAGTATGTTCAGTGCAATGGGAATCTATGCAAGTCATTGATAAATCCCACCTCGGCACGATAATCAGGAAACCTCGTCTAAAACCAGGTAAGTTTAAAACGTACTCCCGTAAGAGTGTTAACATGTTTAAAACCACACTGTATATACTCAGAACGTTATTTTTGTTCATGATAAGTTCATTCAGTATTATAAATGAGCCTCTATTTTGTTTTTCGTTGTTTTTAATGGCGTATCAACTTTCATAGGTTAGGTAAAGCCAAAGCCATCCTTGTAAGAAAACAGGTTTTGATTTCTTTGTTTAATGGCATATCAACCTTCGTGGGTTATTTAATGCCAAAGCTACCCTAGAAGAACAGCAGTGAAGTTATTTAACCCATAGCTGGAAGGGTGAGAGGGTTCATACTTTTCCCAAGGGTATTTGTCCGAAAGTTAACCTAATAGCGCGAATGAAGTTCGAACTTTCTTACTAGGATTCCGAATTCCAGCGCTTTAACCATTACCCCACGAGGACACCACCTTTGTAAGAAAACAGTTAGGGCACTACTTGATCCACAGCTGGGGGCAGATAAGAAGGCTTATAACTTTTCCCTTTGGGAATTAGTGCGAAAGTGAATATAATAACATGATGGGAGTTTGAAATCACTTATTATGATGTCGCAGTCCAATACATTTACCTCTACGCTATTGGGACCCCCTCCTGTAAATGTCTAAAAGTGTTATTTCAACAAAGATTGAGAGAAATATTTATTCTAAGAGGATATTTATTAATAGCTTTGTACTAATTTAAATGAAAAGTGACTGAGAAGAGTGAATCGGTAATTATTACACTCCTTGTGGTCTCTTGGGTAGATCAACCCGACCAGTCATTTAATCACTTAATTAATTGTTGCATATGACCTGCAATATTGTGGGGCTGTAAAATACACCGACTGCTTCTCTGCAGAGGGGTAGGACCCCCCAGGAGTGTCCTGATATGACACTAAATAATCTGACAGTGAGGTTCCAGTAATGCTGGAGCTTTGGAGAATACGGAGCACCCTTTCATTGCCATTGTTCCCATATCCACTCTGGCCCGGCCTGGTAGCACCTGATTGGGCCCTATCTATGGGTTAAATAGAACTAACTAGATACTTACGCTAAACTGAATAGCTTGAAATAGAAATGTGTTTAACAATTAAACCGTAATAACATTTCAACTGCGTGTTTATGCTAAACTGAATTATTTGAAATAGAACTGTTTGTATTGAAACTGTATTTATGCTAAACTGAATTGTTTAACGTTGAACTGTTTTGACATTTAACTGTGTGTAAACAAACCCTGTACTTTTACTAAACTGGATTAGCTGAATTAGAACTGCTTGACTAAACTGAATAGTTTGAAATAGAAATGTTTTTCACAATTAAATTGTGTACTCATGCTAAACTGAATTGTTTGAAATAGAATTTAGAATAAAATTTACATAAAAATGTATTTGGCGTTAAATAACCTGCAAAGGTTGATACGACATAAAACTCAAGCAACCTACCGACCGCAATATTGGTGCCAAGTGAAAATCGAACACATTAACGTGTGAATTTTTCCTTAGTAACTATACCAGTAATACCTAATTTTTAGGGATTCCTTGGTTACCTTTCTTCAGGGACGCATGGATGAAGCCTTTCGTCCACATTGATCGACCAGGAAAAACTTACATTCATTATCTCTGAAGGCTGTTTAGAGGACTTAGCAAGAACATTGGCAAATAGGGACGGATTGTGAGATCGTCAAGGGAACCCGTTCTATCAACGCTCCTAGATGATGAATAACGTCTGCTTATATAGTTTGCTAATCATTACACAACGTTAAGCGCCCAAATGTTATATACCCTTCTTTTAACTAAAACCTCTTTCTTCGATTCATTCTTTTGTAGCCAACTGAGTCTCTGTCGTCGCCATCTTGTTTTTCTTCTCTTCGTGTCATTCTCGCGACCCAAACTGTTTTGTTATTTGTTGGAATGAAGAAAAGTAAAAAAAGCAGACACAACTTTTGCAGTCACACACACATTATTTCTTCCGGAGAAATTCCATTTAAACATCTAGAGGCATGTTGGAAGCCTAATGGACATTAAATAACCGGTCGTTTCGGCCGTTTCTTTCTGAGTCTAACATATTCTACTTCTAATATGCTGAGTATAAAATGATCACATGTCCTTCTTGTCCAATGAAAAGCAATCTCTTAAATGACCTTAAACCGTTACTTGCACTTATGGACAGTATACGGTTAGGTTCTTTTAATGCTGTTTACATTACACACCGAATAAAAGATTTTGACGATTATATAGAATAATGACCAAAACCGATTACTGATTGTTGACATCATTTCCGGTTATTTAAAAGCCGTTGCCTGATAGAATGGGGCTCAAACATGATGAAGACTATTTGTTTACAATATTCGAATCGCTTAAAATTTGCTGTTTGTATTTTTCTTGGTTACAAACAGTTTCCTTCTTATCTCATTGATCATTTCATTATGAATGAGAATTTATTGTTTGTTTTAAAAAGGATCCCTATTTAGTTGAAAAATGTAGATTTTATTCGGTCGTTTGGATCGCGAAAATTCAGCTGATTCAGTCTACGTTTTTGAAGAGATAATATCGTTTGTATTTTCTGTAGACTCATGAATTAAATAATAAGGTATAAGATATATCATTGTCATTTGGATCACTGAAGGGATTTAAATCAAGTAATAGCATGGATACATTTTATAGAATTGCTTGTGATGATGTTCTTTTGAGAAAAGTCGAAGGAGGGACAATAGCAAAAACAATAAAGAAGATAAAGATGGAAATTAGAATAATAAATGAAATAATTCCTTGATGCTACTTAACCTTTTGAACGAGTTGCTAGTCAACGTTGGTGTTGATAATGGGAAATCAAAAAAACCGTTTAAGAGAAAAATGAGAAAGAAGCAGCCTAAGGCGAAAAAGAAAAGGAAAATAGACGAAGAAAATATATAGAAAAGCATAAAGTTAATATATAAATAGAGAGCGAAGTGAAAAAGAAGAGAAACAAGAATAAAAGTAATAAGAAGAAATGAAAAAGAAAGAACGAATAAAAGGCGTAAGAGATGAAGAGAAAATAATAATAACTGAATCAAAGAGAAAGAGAAGAGTAAAAGAAGAGGAGGAAGAAACGAACAAGAGAAGAAAGAAGAGAAGGAAGAGAACCAAAGAAATGAAGTAACAATGAAAAGACGAAGTAAAAAGAAGAGATGAAGAGGAAGAAGTGAATAAAAGAAGAAGAAAAAGAAAAGCAGAAGAAAAAGAAATAGAAGAAAGTGTATAACGAGAAAATGCCCGCTATGTTCTTTGGAAACAAGAGCTTGTTCATTAAAATCTTTACTTAATTGCAATTTTCTCACAAGAAAAAGCTGAAACAAATTGTGACTACAATTTATTTCACTGTCCGAATTAATTACTGTCCATCTTGATCAAGTAGAAAAGTCAGTTACTTTGATGATAATAAAGTCTCAGTTTCAAGTTTTAATCATTGCTTTATATTTAAATCCTAAAATATTTGATGTATAGCCTCGATGCATCGGAGGCAAGTATTTTTGTCCTGATTTGAATTGCAGTTATATTTGCATGTTCTCTAATTAAAATTTCAATCGGATTCCGCCATAAATTATTCACTTTTCTAGAAATGGATCTATTTTCAAATTTTCCCCTATGATTCGACATAAGAAAGAAAATCAAATGAAAAAAATATCAAGAATCGTTTTTGATCCAATATACATGGTCTCAAGATAAATACTCTTTTCAATGTAATAAACGTTTACACTAAGAATAGAAATTTATATAAATAGAATCATGCAATCGTTACGCACATATTGAAAATGTTCGATATTTACGAAACATAACCTAAAACGGACGAGACTAATTGAGTTTAGATGGAGGCAGGAAACAACTGTAAAAATCGTTTTAAAAAGATGAAAGAGAATACGTGTCAAGCGTTGCCGTAGAAGTACAAATTTTTGTAATGGTATAAAGTTTAAAGAAAGTTTTATTATAGCAGCCAACCTCTGCAGTATCCAGTCTTTTGTAATTGTATGGATACTTTAAGCGACAAACTAAATGAATTTTTTTATTTACGCAAAGGGAATCTGAAAAGTGAAACTTAATTTCTCTTCGGAGCTGCGCAAAACCATGACATGAAGACAGGATTATATCAAAGCAAAATTTGATGATATACAACAGTAGCAAGAATAGGTTGTATGCTGAGATAACTGAAAAAGTTAATTACATTATAAGTGAACGCAGAAAACGGGCGCAAAAGGAGTAAAAGAGTACGAAGGACTGAGTTGGAAATTGCATTACTCTGAAATGTCCTAAAGATTGCAATTTGACCTTGCTAGCGAACAGTATATTCACCAAACTGAATCTATCCAAGACAATGGGAACCATAAAATTTTCTGGGATTTTGAGATACAAACGGATCACCTAATCCCAGACACAAGACGAAACCTAGAATTAATCAACAAGAAAAGAACTTGTCAACTATTGGATTTTGTTATTCCAATGACCACAGTGAGAAGGAAAGAAATTGAAAATACAGACAAATCTTTAGATTTTTCCAGAGACCTGAAAAAGCGGGAGAACATGAAGCTGACAGAAATACGCATTTTAGTTTGTACCTTTGGAATGGTCCTTATAGGCATGGGAAAGAGACTTAGAAACTGGAGATCAGAGGAAGAATTGAAACCATTTGAACCACTTTTAAGATCAGCTAGAATGCATAGATTAATGATGGAGAGCTGAGAAGTTTTGCTGTCATTCAGACTACAGTAAAAAGCAAAAAGTTTAGTAAAAGTATAGTTTTTATTTTCAAAGAGTAAGATGTCAAAACAGTTCAGTTAAATGTCAAAACAGTTCTATTTCAAATAAGTCAGTTTAGCATAAGTACACAGTTTAGTTCTATTCACAAACAGTTCTATTTTAAACAGTTTATTTTAGCATAAATACACTGTTCAATGTCAAAAATAGTTCTATTTCAAACAATTCAGTTTAGCATAAGTACTCGTTGGGGGGTCTTACCTCCTTGCAGAGGGGCAGCCGGTGTATTCTACAGCCCCAGGCGGCTGAGCAACAGAATTGGTGTATTCGTTTAAATTTATTTGATATTGAAGACTAAAGAAAATAAGAACAATCTTTTCCGTTCTCTTTTTTTATTTAAAGGGAAAAATACGACTTAAACACAAAGAAAAAGTTAGTGTTTAAGATGTTCTGAATTATCAGATGTTTGAAAATTGATTTTCCATCTTTCGAACTGAAGATTTCTCGTTAAGTGATGTTTCCCAGTCGGGGTGGCCATTTGATGTAGATAACAATTAAACAAATCAAAACCTAATAATAATCACCGGCATATTTCTAAGGATATAAAAAAACACTCTCAAAAGTTTAAATCAAGCGTTGAAAAAAAAAGTAACTGCTAGGCCATGTTCATCACTTTAAAGTATGGCTTCCATCTACTTTGATCACAATGACTTTAAAAAAGAACAAAAACTAATTGACTGCGTTTCAGTGTCAAAAACAGTTCTATTTCTCCCATAGATAGGACCCTATCAGGTGCTACCACGCAGGGCCAGAGTGAACCTGGGAGCGATGACAATGAAGTTTAAACTGGCGTAAAAATCTTGTATGTTTGATAATACATCTGTGAGAGATATACTGTGTAAATGGTTGAATATAATACCGATATACAAATTCATAATTTTTTTCTTTAAATTGAGCGAAAAATTTCCTGAAAAAACTGGAGTTACAAAGTCTTTTCTTGAAAGAAAGATATTTGTCAGAGAGTAACTATTCTCCAATATATAATAAAAGAAAGAAAACAACATACATTTGAATGTAGCAGTTTGCTTTGCTCTATTCTTGTAGATATATTTTGCGTGTGAAAAAAATCTATGTATGAGTATATCACTATGTTGGAGAGAAAGTAAATTTTTAACGCTAAAAATGAAAGCAAATACAGTTAGAATATTTCATAAGCAGGGCAAGATGAACAAATCTATGTAGACAATATTTTCATTCAATTTAATATAATTAAGCGTTGCTCATTTGGCTGGGGCTGTAGAAAAGACCGACTGTAGCACTGCAGAGGGGTAAGACCCCCCCAACGAGTGTCCTGTATATGACACTAAGCAATCTGATGATCAGATTCAAGTAATGCAGGAGCTTTGGGGAATGCGGAGTACCCTTTCATTGTCATCGCTTACAGGTCCCCTAAAATCCGATGTGGTAGAACCCGATAGGGTCCTATCTATGGGTCATATAGAACTAAACTGTGTACTTATACTAAACTGAATTGAAATAGAACTGTTTTAGCATGTAACTGAACTGGTTCGTCATTTAACTGAAAACAAAAACTATACTTATACTAAACTAAATTTTCAATTTTTAATTCGGCGTTAAACAAAACAAGCAAACCAAACAAAACCGAAACCAAACCAAAAACAAACCAAATCAACAAACCAACCAACCATAATCAAGCGATGTTGAAATGAAATACAATCTTGAAGGAATAGAATATTAGAGTTTCCCTTAAAAGAAATAAAGTCGAAAGTTTTTGTGTATACTTATGGAATGAATCCATGAATCTCCTCGAGGTTTATAGATTTTGTCAATTAATGAGATAGGCTCGAAATTAGAAGAAAAGTTGAGAATCTCTCATTTATTTTAATTGGTTAAAATTGTATTTTAGGGATATATGCAGGAAAAGATTTTTTGAATTATTTTGGGTTTTGATCCTTCAAATGAAATATGCTATCAATACAATTAGTGTGTACATACAATAACATGGCACCGAGAGATCGAGGTATAGAATAAATAAATGAGTTATAGGTCTGATTTGATATTTTGTAAAACCAATGTATTTGGCAGAGGAACTAATATGTTCAGTTAGGCTTTTTGAACACATAAAATGTGAATTTGTCACAAATGGTTTCTTCTGTATTACTGTTCTAGATCAGCCCTGATCATCGTCATTGTCAACTCAGTGGGCTCTCTCCACTCGACAAGTTTTCTAGATAAGGCACTAAACTGCATCTGATGATGAAGCTCCAGTCCTGGAGCTTTTGGAAATGTGGAGTACCTCTTCATTTCCATTACTTCCAGGTCCACTTTATTCCGCTGTGGCAGTATCTCTTATGGTCCTATGATTTAAGAAGAACTATCTAACAACTTCATAGGGTCCAAACTAATGGCTGATTTTAAATTGATTTGTTAATGCTAAATTGCTATACCTGAAATCATTTAACCATGTGCTACAAGTAATCAATATCAAGCAAAATGAACAGTGTTATATATCAATACATGAAACCATTTCACTGTGCGGATGTATCCTTAATCTGTAATGCTTAAAGCGATGAACTGCAGAATCGCAGTACGCGAGTTCGAAATCCAGTCGCGCTATTACGTTCACTTTCAATCAGATACCCTTGGGAAGGGTATGAACAGGCTTATCCTCCCAGGTATGGCTTAACTAGTAGCCCTACATTTCTTCTAGAAGGATGGGTTTGGTATTAAATAACCTAAAAGGTTGATATGCCATTAAACTAAGAAACAGAAAAAGAAACCATTTAACTATGTGCAAATAAATGAGTTCTGGTTTGTTTAAAAATGATACTTACAAACTGTGTGTTACCAAATCATATATTCAAGTTGTATGTCACTATGTGGGAGGGAAACTATATTTACGCACTGAAAATATAAGCGTATGCAGTTAGAATATTTCATTAGCTGGGAAGATTGAATAGCAGTACGAATAAAATTCATTAAATTTAAAATAATTAAGTGATGTTGAAATTAAATGCAAACTTGAAGGAACAGAATGTTTGATTTTTCCCTTAATGTGGGGCGATAATGTGGTAAATGTTAAGATTTGGCATTAAATAACCTACAAAGTTCGATATACCATAAAACCAACCTATCAACTTACCATCACCGTTGGGACAGTAAGTTGTAATATTAAAAGTTACTAAACAATTCAAAATAAAAGAAATTGCATATGGATAATAACAATTAATTGCTGTCTTACTCAACATTTCTGGGATGGAGTCCCCCATTGCGTAATTGCTAAAGTGTTGAACTCGAAGTGAATGAGTTCGAATTCAAATTACGTTCTCTTTCAGAAAAATACTTTTGGGAAAGGTATAAACCCCATTTTTCCCCCATCTATGAGTTAAGTAGTATCCCTGCTGCTTTTCTAGAAGGATGGCTTTGGCATAAAAAACCCCACCAAGGTTGATATGCTATGAAACGAAGAAACAAAGCTAAACCGTAGCTATTTCATGACTTTCTAATAAAATAATCATTTAAAAAAACATTGACTACATACTTTCATGAACAATACACAAAATGAAATATCAAAAGCCTAACCTAATAAATGCATAGGGAAATATTTGAACATGTATATGAGTTTTTGTTAAAAGTGGCCAGTACACCCACTCCTAAAAATAGGAGCAATTGAAAAATCAATGGGAACAGTGGAATCAGAATAATGTGAGTATTTTTTTCTTTTGAAACCAAAGCTAAATGGCTAAATCTAAGCTAAAGTCGTAAAAAACACGTATTTCTTTAGAAAGAATTATGTTAACATTATGTTATAGAACAAGGAATAGTTCTATTTTATTTTGTGGTACTAGTCGTTGTAAAAAGTTGTAACATTAGTTTGCATCGTATTGACGTGGTCTGAAGAGGATACGTGCCACACACAAACCAGATATGATAGTTGAACCTGTGATTACTCAAAATCCTCGCATTTCTACGTCTCAGAATTTAATTCTTGAATTAAGTTTCCACTAAGCGAAGAAGAGGTGTATGTTTTTCTATCTTTGTTGGAGTGCTAATGACTTCGTTAAGCTAATCGTATTTCGTTAAGTTTCCATTCAACTAAAGATTCCGTATGGGTTCATGTTTATATTCTCATATACACAGCATAGTAACGATAGCATAATGCTTAATTTCGAAAAGATATTTTGGGATCACAAAGACGTTGTTCCCAAAAACTTTCTGCGGCTCCAATGTATATCATATCACACCCACATCCAGTTTGGAAATTTTTAAATACACCGTGTAGGTGTAATCAAGGCGAATAAGATTTTGCTTTTAGAAGCTGAAAAGTACTGAGTTCTCTGAATTAAAAAAATATTAAGTGTTAAAGACTAGAAATAAAAATTAGTTTTTCATTTGCCAGTTGTTTTTTGAACTAATCTAAATCGGGTAAAAACACTCACTTCCACAAGTGGGGAATGTGTCTTATGTATTGTCATGTGACTATTGTTGTCATTCAGGCATTTTTATTGCTTGCATGGTGATCACTATAATGGATGAAATAGTCGCAAAAATAGTTTGTGTTATTGGATTGAGAATTATATCTGCCCTATATTTTATATATCAAGCACTCTAAATAAGTTTAAAACGGCATATCAACCCTCATAGGCTATTTAATGCCAAAAACATCCTTGTAGAAGGATATTGGTGGTACTATTTATACCATAGCATGTGGAGATAATGGGGTTCATACATTACAGAGTAATTGTCCGAAACTAAACGTAGCTGGAGTTCGAACTCGTCTATTATGGTGTCACAATCCAACATGTTCAACACTACACCACGGGGACTCTCTATTAGTTGAATGAAAGTAAAATTCACATTCACTGACAAAAACACACACACACACACATATATATATATATATATATAATGATAATAAATAAATATATATTATATATATATAATGATAATAAAGTGAAAGTACGTTCACCAGATGGAGACACGGAATACTTTGACATTGTTGCAGGAGTACTACAAGGAGACAAGCTAGCCCCATACCTCTTTATCATCTGTCTAGACTACGTGCTTAGAACTTCGATCGACAAAATCAGAGAAAATGGCTTCGAGCTGACTTAGAAAAGAAGCAAAAGGTACCCCGCAAAAACAATCACAGACGCCGACTACGCTGATGACTTGACGATACTGGCGAATACGCCTAATCAAGCAGAGACACTACTGCATAATTTGGAACGAGCCGCAGCAGGCATTGGCCTCCATGTCAATGCACACAAAACAGAATATATGTGTTACAACCAAACGGGCAACATTACCACACTAGACGGAGCCTCTCTGAAACTAGTAGACAAATTCACCTTCCTAGGAAGTAGCGTCTCATCAACAGAAAACGACATCGACAAACGACTGACGAAAGCATAGACGGCTATCGATAGGCTCTCGATCATATGGAAATCAGACCAGACCGATAAAATGAAACGCAGTTTCTTCCAAGCAGCGGTTGAATCGATACTGCTATATGGATGCACTACATGGATGCTAACTAAACGGCTGGAGAAGAAACTAGACGGTAACTACACAAGAATGTTGAGAGCAATATTGAACAAGTCCAGGCGACAACACCCCACGAGACACCAACTATACGGCCACTTACCCCCCATCACGAAAACTATACAAGTTAGACGAACCAGTCACGCAGGACACTGCTGGAGAAGCAAGGACGAGCTCATAAGTGATGTACTCCTATGGACCCCCACATATGGCCAAGCAAAAGCAGGACGACCAGCTCGAACTTACATACAGCAGCTATGTGAGGATACAGGATGTAACCCTGAAGACCTGCCGGAGGCGATGAATGATAGGGAGAAGTGGCGAGAGAGGGTCAGGGATATCCGTGCTGGCGGCACGACATAGTGATGATGATGATATATAATAATGATAATAAATAAATGAATAAATATATATATATACAATCCATGAAAAATATTCTGCAACCCTAGGTTTCATATACTTTTTGTAAAAAAACAATCATCTTCTTAACTGCCTGATGATTGTTTTTTTACAAAATACTTGATGAAACCTAGGGTCGCAGAATATTTTCCATGGATTAAATATATATCTAATATATATTTATTATCATTATCATATGATAGCTCTATCTTAGATATTGATCACTCTCCATATTATATTGCACTTGGTTCGACACATAACCACAACGTGATTTAGTGACGACCAAAACTATTATAACACACATATATATATATATATATATCGTTGAAGTATATTTTGAGAAAATGCCTTCTTGTATCAACATAAAAGCGACAAATCCTTTTTTTTAGAGACGATTAAGGCAACGATATTTTTGACCCAAAATATATTCCAAATTAAAATAATAGGTTTTGTCAAAATGTGGGCATTCGGATAATTTTTTTGTACACTATTTACCACTATAGCAGGACTCAATTGATCAGAAACAAGTTAGCTACTATCATTTAAATTAAAGAAAATTAAATTTTAAAAAATCTTTTGCAATTTTCGAGTGTCAATGACATTGATAAACAAAACGAAACGCTGACTCATTTAAATTGGTTTATATTTCGTATTTAGAACATCTCTCTCTCTCTCTCTATATATATATATATATAATAAGAAATATATATCAGTTTTTATATATATATATATAATAGCGTGGAAGCTAGTCTGCGACCACTGTTTTCCTGTCTTTATACGAAAATCATCTGAGCAGATGATTGCCGTGTAAAGACAGCATGAAACTAGTGGTCGCAGAAAAACATACATGCTATTAAATATATATAAAAACTGATATTTATTTGTTTTTATATTATATATTACCGGCTCATTGGCCAACTGTGTAGTGTGTTCACCAATGGCCCGGGACACCAGGGTTCTGTCCAAAGTCGCGTTATACCAAAGACTTAAAAATGGTACTTGATATCTCCTTGCTTAACACTCAGCATTATAAGGTACGTATCAAGGATAAAGTGGAGCAATCCAGGGGAAGGTGTAGCGCCCTCCCCTACATCTTGGCATCGTAACTATTGAAAAGGGAGTCTTCGAGTCACCCTCGACTATGGTCGTCAACTTTACTTATATTATATAATAGTTCTAACATAGATATTAAGGACCGTCAAATTTTGCCTCATTTAGTCAACCACTTACCCACAAACTGAGATAGTGACAATCAAAAACTGTTGTAATATATATATATATATAAGTTGGCGACTGTAGTCGAGGGTGACCAGAAGGCTCTCTTTTTAATAGCTACTAGGCCGAGGTGTAGGGAAGGGTGCCACTCCTTTCCTTGGATTACTCCGCTTTACCTTTGATACCTTATATTGCTGAGTGTTAAGCAATGAGGTATCAAGTACCAATTTGAAAGTCTTTGGTATGACGTTACCTGGGATTGAACCCAGATTTCCCGGACCATTGGCGAACAATTTACCCACTAGGCCAATATAAATATATATAAAGAAATTTAAGGAGCCCTAAATTTATGGTATATTGTAACCAACGGATAATTTATTTCCGAAGATACATTTCTTGAACCTATAGTTTTACAGAATTTTTAGGATGTTCTGTGTTGTAAATTCCATTCCGTAATATATTCCGTGTTTTATATGCATCCCTTTTTAGTAACATTATCGCTCGACAATTACGAAAGCGTTGAAGTTTGTGTGAGTTGTATTCGTGTGTATGATTTTAGATTTTCTTTCAGAATACTAAGAATAAACTCTTTATAGAATAGATCTTGATTCTGGGTTGGAATGAAAATATTTGGGCATCCTGTTAGATTTCAGAGTCGAAAGGAATCAGTCATTTCCTACATTCGTTAAATCATAGCATCCAACCAAAAGTTGGCTTAATGGGCTGGTGATTGAGTTTTGGGCCTAGCCAAAGATAACTCTGGTCTTCGCAATATACTTTCTCTTTGATTTTATTGGGTAGGTGCTCTGCAGGTATAAAACATATATTAACACATACAAAATTGATCCCGTCTCAAATGGTAGGAAAATGGGTTGAACGGGAATAGGTGTACATTTTTTTATGTTTCAAATAGATGAATTATATTATAAATTGAATTAGCATGACCAGAAAATCCGGCAAGCTCTGTGAGCGACAAACGAAACCACTGAATATCTATTAAAATGTATATCTATTTCCTTGTTCATGAGGTTATGATAATGCATATATCTAATCCTCTTGGGAAAACGTAGTCCTGGAGGTGATCGTGTCTCTGTAAGAACACAGATGTAATTACAAGATACATAACGATAATTGGCCGTGCGTTTACCATAACTAGTTAATTTGGGATCAATCGTGCGCGTGTGGATCTGTAGCTCAGTGGTAAAGTTTCGGCTCAATTCTTTATGGTTACTGGTTCGATCTCCAGTGGGAAAGATCACGGTATACTCTGCTGATGAGACCTAACAAGTTCGAAACAACTGTCCAGGGGTTCTGTATTTCGCATGCAGTGCATGCTGGATTTTCCAGTCATGGTCATTCAATTTATAAGAATAAGTCTAATCTGAATTACTAAAGCATGATAATAGCAATTTGCTAAGATAATTTAAAGCACTACAATAAAATCTTTTTTGTGGGTTAAATGTTAAGTTTTTATGGCAGTTCGTAAGTAATCTATCTTCTATTTTTGTTTGAAAACCATAGATACGTGCACTGTGTATTCAGATATTTTATAGAATGCATATGCTCATATATAGTTACATCACAAAAATGAGAAAAGTATATTTTGATTTGATTGTTATTTCAGGGTATATCAACCCCTCTTGAAAAACCAAAATGGCTTCCGAAGAAATAGATCCACGACCTCACAAATATTAACCATCCGTAGAATCCTTGAAGGTGTACGGGCAAAAAACCTACAAGCGACATTAATATTTGTTGACTTTACCAAGGCTTTCGATTCCATTCACAGAGGAAAGATGGAACAAATCCTACTAGCGTACGGCATACCTAAAGAAACCGTACCGGCAATAACGATTCTCTATAGAAACACCAAAGTAAAAGTACAATCACCAGATGGAGACACAGAATACTTCTACATTGTAGCAGGAGTACAACAAGGGGACACGCTAGCTCCGTACCTCTTTATCATTTGTCTAGACTACGTACTTAGAACATCGATTGACAAAATCAAAGAGAATGGCTTCGAGCTGACGAAGAAAAGAAGCAGAAGGTACCCCCGCAACAACAATTACCGACGCCGACTACGCCGATGACATAGCGATACTGGCAAATACACACAACCAAGCTGAAACACTACTGCATAGTTTGGAACGAGCAGCCGCAAGCATAGGCCTCTATGTTAATGCACACAAAACGGAATATATGTGCTATAATCAAACGGGGGACATCTCCACTCTAGAAGGAACCCCTCTTAAACTAGTAGACAAATTCACTTACCTAGGAAGCAGCGTCGAATCAACCGAAAATGACATCGAAACGAGGTTAACGAAAGCATGGACAGCTATCAATAGGCTATCGATTATATGGAAATCAGACCTAACCGATAAAATGAAACGCAGTTTCTTCCAGGCAGCGGTCACATCGATACTGCTATATGGCTGCACTACATGGACGCTAACAAAACGGCTGGAGAAGAAGCTAGACGGCAATTACACAAGAATGCTGCGTGCAATCTTCAACGAGTCCTGGCGGCAACACCCCACAAGACACCAACTGGACCCCCACACATGGCCGTGCAAAAGCAGGACGACCAGCACGAACATACATTCAGCATCTATGTGAGAATACGGGATGTTGTCCTGAAGACCTACCTAGGGCGATGAATGATAGGGAGGAGTGGCGAGAGAGGGTCAGGGATATCCGTGCTACCAGCGCGATATGATGATGATGATATATATAAATAAACGAATAGTTACAGATTATTTGTACACAGACAAATGGTTTCAGTTATTGTTCTCTAACACTAAGATTCTATTTAATATTTATTATTCATTAGCACACAGTGAAATGATTTCAATTCTTGCTATTTAACATTAGTAAATCTATTTATTATGTATTCGTATGTGTTATAAACATTTTGCATATAGCTGTATGGTTTCATATACTTAATAATAATAATAATAATAATAATAATAAATAAATGATTGGACAGTTCTATTTGACTCATCGATTGGACCCTAATGGGTACTGCCACTCCCGTCAGAGTGAACCTGTGAGTAATGGATATGAAGTGGTTCTCCACAGAACTGAAGTCTTATCATCAGATTCAGTTTAGTGTCATATCAGGACATTCGTTCCGGGCAGGAGTGTCTTACTCTTCTTAAAGGGGATGTATTCTACAGCATTAGACGAGAGTGTGGTAATATTTTGATGAATTCCATATGAAAATTATAAAACCCACTGAAAACCCGCCCAGTGAATGGGATTTAAAGTCACACTGATTGACAATAGATTTACCACGTCTTTTAATTCCAGCAATAACCAGCGATATATTCGAGTAAAAACTTGTACAACAATAAATATCGTGGTCCTTGTAAACAGAACAAATTTTTAAAATATTTATTTTTGGTCAAACATAAGTAAAGTAAAGTAAAGTTGGCGACCTTAGTCAAGAGTAACCCGAAGGCTCCCTTTTCAATAGCTACTACACCAAGGTGTAGGCGAGGGAGCTTCTCTATTCCCTTGATTACTTCATTTTATCCTTGATCCTTACCTTGTAGTGCATAGTGCTAAGCAAAGTGGCATCAAGTATCATTTTTGAGTCTTTGGTATGATTCTGCCTGGGATTAAAACCTGGTCTCCCGGACCATTGGCGAACACTCAACTCATTAGACCAATGATCAGTAAAATGTAATGGAACAAATTCGATGAAAAATAATAACTTTCGTTTCTGACTATTCATTAGTTAGATGTATCATTTTAACACGTAAGCAAAAAATGACATGATTTATTTTTAGTTTATTAATGCTAAAAAATACTTTTTTATGTGGATAAGAATATTAATAGTTAAAACATAGTAAAATTTCATTTGCTTAACTCTAAAACCAGACCAAGCTTTTATGACTCGAATAGCCTCACTGGTTAACTCAGCGGGTAGGTGTACCAATAGGAAACTTGGTTTTAATGGCCAAGGAAGACTTATTTATTTTTGCTTGTATTTAGTCTGCTTTAAGCTGAGTAAAATGATTCATTAAAGGCACCTGATGGAAGGAATCACTTAATGACATGTGTCAGCAGTACCGAATGCACTAACTTTTGATTGATCATTGCTTCAGAAAGAACGATCTCATTAGATGATATTTTTGCATGGCTGCCTTTTTTCAGACAAAGGGAGATAACTATCAATCGAATTTGAACTCTTTTGCGTGATTTAGTAACGAGGTTGTAACATCTTCAGTTACTTCACAAATATCACTTGCACACGCAGTCTTATTTGACAGTCGATCAAAAACCTTTTAGCTGACATGTCAGTTCTAGAAAATCATTTTTTTTAATTTCGAATTTACAAAGAGAATAGAAGAAAGGAGATGAAGTCACTGACTACGCACGGAAGAATCTTGTCTGGTTCTTGATTCTTCAATTTTGTCATGTGACGAACAATCTTAAAAAACTAAAGAATTAAGAACTATAAAAATAAAAAATAAAAATAAAAAAGCAAAACAAGCAAACTGAATGATATATTTTTTATGCTTCTACTGTAATGTCTTTCGGTCAAAGATATCAAATTTGAGACGATTTTATTCAGTTGTGATGGCCGAGTGAATCAAGAACTCGTACTGGTCATTGGATTTAGTTTTGATAATGTTGAGACGTGGACAGGCTGATTAACATCATTAAAAAATTGACTGATTAAGACTTCTAGAATTTCCTTGGAAGAGTTTTGAACTAAAGTTGAGGAAAGAAAATAAAATACCACAGCGGATTAAACAAACAACGCTGTTTGATATTGTATCAGTTTACCAAACCTACAGGGTCGGTGGGAGAGTAGATCGACCAAGACGTTATGATAAAAAAAAGAAAATGTTTCGCAAAGATTAATACATGAATTTTGACAACTAAAAGCTATATAAATATCACTAAAAATCAAGTTTCGGTGTATTTAATTTATTCACCGAAACTTGATCTTTATTTATTCATAGTTAATTTTTGAGATTAAACAGACCGGGATTTTAATATTTCTGGTGCCACAATTTATAAGGAAAAAGTATTATCAGGCAATAATTATGTAGAGACTCTACTCTCTGACTAAATTTGAAAAATTCTATATGAATTAACATAAGTGTACACATTTAAGATTTGCTTTCTTTGTTTAATATTGCCCAGTCGGCTGGGGCTCGAGAATACACCGACTACTTCTCTGCAGAGTGGTAAGACTCCACCACCAACGAGTGTCCTGTATATGACACTAAATAATCTGATGGTGAGGTTCCCGTAATGCTGGAGCTTTGGAAATGCGGAGTACCCCTTCATTACCATCGCTCATAAGTCCACTCTGGCCCGGAGTAGTAGCATCTGATTAAGGTCCTATCTTTGGGTTAAATAGAACTAAACCGTGGTTTGAGTTTACTGTTTTTTGCATTTAGAATGTGTATTTATGCTAAACTGAAATGTTTAAAATAAAACTGTTTTGACATTTAAACTGCGTACTTATGCTAAACTGAATTAGTCGAAATAGAACTGTTTTAAAATCTAAACTGTTTACTTATTCTGAACTGCATCATCTGAAATAAACTGATTTGACATTAACTGTGTGTATTGCTCAGTTCGGCTGGCGCAGTAGAATACCGCACCTGCACCTCTGCAGACGGGTAAGACCCTTCCCCAATGAGTGTCCTGGATATGACATTAAACAATCTAATGCTGAGGTTCCAGTCATACTCGAGCTTTGGGGAATGCGGAGTACCCCTTCATTACCATTACACCCAGATCCATTCTGGCCCGCTGTGGTAGCACCTTATAGGGTCCAATCTGTGTGTCAAATAGAACTAACTACATACTTATGCAAAACTGAATAGCTGGAAATGAAAATGCTTCTGACAATCAAACCGTGCTTACATTTAAAATGTGTGCTAATGCTAAACTGAATTATTTGAAATGGAACTGTTTTTTGATATTGAAACTGTACTTACGCTAAACTGAATTGTTTAATAAAGAACTGTTTTGACATTTAACTGTGTGTAAACAAAATCTATACTTATTCTAAACTGAATTAGCAGAATTATAACTGTTTGAATAAACTGAATAGCTTGAAATAGAAATGTTTTTGACAATTAAACTGTGTACTCAAGCTAAACTGAATTGTTTGCAGTAGAAATATTTGCATAAAAATGGATTTGGCGTTAAATAACCTACAAGGGTTGATATGCCATAAAACCCAACCAACTAACCAACCAACCAACTTTGTTTAATAGCATTAAAAGCTTTGTAGGGTATTCAATATCAAAACTATCGTTGCAGTAGGACAGTAGTGGTATTATTTAACCCATTGCTGGTTTACATTAATGGGTGATAGTATTCCTCAAACTGATCCCAATCACTTGTCAGGCTGTACAGAGATATACGAAGGTCAGCTGACGTCATATCTGCAGTGGATGACTTTTTGACTCGTGAGATCCAAGAACTGCAACACCGATTGGTAAAGTGTCTAGACTGCAAGGGGGGATTCTGTTAAAAAATCATTTGGATACATTCCATGAGAGTATCTTGGTCAGCCTATGAACCTTTCAACTGAGACATGTAGGGGGAAGCAATACTCAATTATTAGTGGATCCGATTCACACCGAGGTCCCTATTTCTAGCAATGCATTAAACTAAGCTAAACTTTATAAATGACTATTCGGCGCGTGAGTTTGGTAATTCCCATCGACACCCATGTTAGATACCCGAGCATTTCATATGCTGATATTATTATTGCAGATAAACTCTTTTCTGCATGGAATATTGGCGAAAAATGGTATTTCTCTCTTTCATTTTCTCTCATTTGGCATTGTGCTGGAGTCAACAAGACGGAGCACATATTGTTTAGCTTGGTAAATAAGATAATGTGATTTTAAAGAAGTGATATACAAAGTCAACATATACCCCTGCAATCTTTTGAACTAAAAGAAAATATAATTGAATGCGCTTTTCATAAATATTTTCATTCAAAGTTTTAAAAAAAATGTGTCGAAATTTGACATATTAGATATACAATTGATTTTTTATTTAAGTGTAAGGGAATGTCTCTAAATTTCAGTACTTATATAACAGTAGTCTCTGAAAATATTAATTCATCCTTTTAGAAAGGACTGAAGCATTCTTATTAGTATTTCATCGTCATATCCATAAGTTGGAGAATTTTGATAATCAAACTGACGTTTAGCGCGGACAGAGACCCCATAAAAGTATAAATATATAGCAACCTTGAGTGAAAAATGTATACTCCTGTAATTCAGGACATTTTAAGTAACGAACGGCAAAAATATGTTTTAAAAATATTAATGACCCACATAAAAAGTCTCAAATGGTTGTGATCATGTGGCGTGTGATCTGCAAAAGTAAATACTACTAATAAAACCGGACAGGTGGTCAATAAGAAAATTATCTAAATTGATACAGAGAGAGAGAGAGCGATCGACGTTCAATATATTGGGCTTGATGGTGGGTGATGCATTCAAATGAGGTTAGTCGAAATGCTTTATATCATTGCTTAACACGGATGAAGGAGTGGCATTGGTTATAATTGTATGATTAGAAACGATGCATGTTTGATGAGTCGAATTAAGGGGATTTCGTATTATAACTCGTATCAAGAAATAACATAGAGTTTTATGATAGCATACTCACCAATTCATATAGCTAGGATGTCGACATGATAATGACCCGTTCAAATCGATATGGAGCTGAAGACAATTACATTGAGGGGCTGCTTTGACTGGTTCAATTGCCGAATCACAATCCCATCGATAAATCATGGGAACAGGTCAAACGCAGTAATCTAACAAATGAGAACGATTTATGCAATATTATCGTAGATGACTGGAAGAAAATCTCATTGAAATACTAAATATAAGAAATCGATTATCTGAATATTTGATTCTTAAAAAAAAATGTTAAAAAATCTGTTAATTTGCCGTTTA